>CAWUFW010006387.1:0-600000 GCA_963921515.1 Calotriton arnoldi | reverse complement strand
TTAACGACGAAGCTTGAATACGAACCAAAGAAGACATTAGGCCTTAGAAAGAAGATAACTTTCTAGTAGATAATGGAGTGAGGAGTAGGGCTGACTACATCTCTTCAATAGGCTTAGTATCAATCAAATGAACTTGGACATTCATTGCATGACAGGAGAAAAGTGAAAAAGACATTGTTCAACAAAGAGACTGTGTTTTTCCCTTTGCGCTTCAGAACGAATCAACAAACACCATGGTGTCCGAAAAGTCAACACGCAGACAGAAGTGCATCATTGGCACCCTCATTGTGGTGGTGCTTATCGTTATAACTGTGGTGATTGTTACATCTCTAGTTGGATCACAGGATAACGGACAGAATAGAATTCAGGCAACAGATACCCCACCACTTTATGAGATAGATGAGGATGTATCCGCCAGAGATGTGGAAATGATTAAGGAAACTAGTCTTAGATTACATGTTGATTTGTCCAAGGGTGATTTTACTTTGAATGCATATGCTCGATTACTGTATGAGTATGTGGATACCATGGAAGCGAAGGATTGCTCTGTGTGTATGCAGTTACCAGCCTCAGTAGAAGTAGGCATTCAATATCATCATTTGCCTGTGACCTATGGCATTACATGTAGCGTGTTTTTGAGCATGTTTTATAGCAAGGCACACTTTGAGTACTATTTCTCAAATTATGATGTGGTACTCTCAGAAGTTCCCGTTCTGAAATACATGAACAAATATGATTATTATAAGGAGGTAGAGCGAATGTCAAAGTATTTCGTGCCTATCATCACTTTAGACACATTCTATGCCCATAGACATAATCTGACCTGTATGTTGACTGACATCGAAAAGAAATTTATAGATCAGATAGAAGATCGGCATAGACAGACGCTATTTAGACCAGATCCAAAGCACACGGTTACCCCATGGACAAAAGAAGAATTAGATCATAAAGCAAAGGGGAGTTTTGGACCCATAGCACTAGATTTTCAACAGAAGGGGAAGTTGTGCATTAGACACCCGACCACATACTACGATAAGATCTTTGTGGGTGAGAGTGATTGTGAGCACATCTTTTTGATCGAAGAATCAATTCAAAAAGCATTATTGGACAAACTAACAGTAGTGCCCAACGTGTATTTCGTGTGTTGAAAGAATGCCTATGTGAAGCTGCCCAAAAACTGGTATGGCACGTGTTATTTGGCTGTGGTATTTCCCAAGATTTTCCACGTGAATGATTTATGGCCCTTAGAAAGGAAGGGACCTCAAAGAGGAAAACATGGTGCGAGTGCAGGAGAAGTGATTGGGGACATCTTTGGAGCCATGATACCAAGTATGGGTGTGATTTTGAATGATGTGAAAATCAGAAAGTTGGCAACCTTAGTGGATAAGTTCTCAATAAATACAGCTCAGATTTTATTGCTTGTAGATGGGGAGATGGTTTCGATAAGGGCTATGGTTTTGCAGAACCGTCTTGCCCTAGATGTGCTGCTAGCAAAAGCCGGAGGAGTCTGAAAATTGTTGAAAGTTCAACAGTGCTGCACTTATATTCCTGACAACAGTCGGGATATAAGGAAATACATTAACAATATTTCAGACATACATCAAGAGTTACGTGAGATGGCCGCTGAAGGACTCTGGGAGCAAGTGGGGAAAGGATTTGGTAAGATAGGCAGTTGGTTTGGAAGTCTGGGACAAGGAATAATGGGATATATCTTGAAGACTATTATAATAGCTGTCATTTGTATAATTGTCCTACTAGGAGCCATCAAGGCTTACAAATGGCAAAGGGCACGAAATCAGGAGACTATTTCGAGAAAGCGAGAGCTCCAACTTGAACGACTGCAGGACAGTCATTACCAGCACCTTAAAGGGTTAGAAAGATTTAGACAGGGACAGCAAGCTACGGCTCCTGTTTAGGTCTGTCTCTTCTACAAGGAGAACTACAAAGAGAATAGAAAGTTGGTGTTATGACACTAGTCATAAGAGGGGGGAACTGATAGAGTGCTGATAGCACTCTATTTTGTATGAGTGCACTATACTCATGATTTTAACGCACTCTTATATATTCGTACTGTGTGTAGTGTTCCACGATTATTAAGACATTTATTTGAATCAATTGATGTTGAACTAGTAAACGCACTTAAGTAGAATTCTGTATGTATTACAATTCCTTCATGCATAATGTGCAGGATGATATTATTTTTCCACGCTGTAATTGTGGTTAGTTTAAGTTGCCTGAATAAATAAGCCCAAAATGCTAGGTTTCGATTCTCCTTGCTCTCAAGAATTAAATAATTAAAGGATTGTTGTGTTCAAGGTTAGAATGTTTTCATCCTACTGCAGGTGGAAGAAACACATCGTTATTTTCAGAGTTAAGGAGAAGCCCGGAATGTCTTTGAAGATGGCTGGGAAGCGAGAAGGGAGGCTGCCTTGCGTATCTGGTCTGTCTGAAAGCCAAGGCCACTGGAAGAAGATGCTATTAATTAAATTAGTTTCATGAAAAAGAAAAGCTACTGCTTAGAGGTGCGATGGAAACTTTTAGCATGGAATGACGTAATGAGCGTCGAAATCCCATCTTTTATGTGATGTGCAGGGACAGAGAACCCGGACTTCTGCTAGCTTTCGGAGAAGAAGGAGCATCTTAGAGCAAGCTCCATGGCCTTAAGCTAAACGACCCATTTGACGTGAGTACTTCTTAGGAAGTCGACACGTGCTGACACCTTTGGGGAATGATAGAAGAGAGACAGGAAGGGCCCTCTTATAGAGCAGTGTAGGGAAAGATTTTGATTTCTTCAATGACTCGAGAACTAAATATTGCATCTATCCTGTGTTGCGTTGTGATTTTGGAATTTATAATCATTTGTCTTTTGGGCCGAATTACTTATATTCGCAAACTTGGCTCTGTATTGATTTTTCTGTACCTTTATTCTTTGCTATTGAGATGTATTTACATCCAATTGTTTTTGGCCTTATAATAAATCTTCAAACTGCACTTCGGAGTTGGTGGTCTTTCCAGGCATGAAAATTGTGCTATTATTAATTTGAACTGTTTCCTCCCCTCAACCACTTTAGGTGAATAAAAGATCGATCGCTTACGCTATATTTAGTAGGGAATAACAGGAGCGCAATTTACCGTAATCAAGCTCCTAGATAAACACCACAGACAATTAACAGATAAGTCTCAAACACCTGGAGCAACAATGGGCCCATAGTTTCCAACAAGACTGCTGCAGTAATCGATAAATCCAATGGAAGGTTCTCACTTGAGGGGGATATTGGGAACCTTCTCATTTAACACAGCATAGACCTTCTCAAGTCTATCTGGTATTTTAATTCAATGACGTGGCACATGGTGAAGGTTTGTACTGAGCACTGCTGATGAAGGTTTATGTGTGCAGACCAGGACTTAAGGCCATAATAGATAGAGTGGTTTCAAACTGCTGGTTTGTCTTGCAGTGCAAGGGGCTGGAGTGAGTTTAAGCAGAGGGAAGGAAACCTGCGAAAAAGTGAGTGCTGTGTGTGGCTGCAGTGTCATCTTAATGATTCTTGGGGTTCCAGCAAGGCGTATTTAGGGGGGCCCTGAAACTTTGAATATTATTGCTCATTTTCTGATAATTCAATGCCGCATAATGGCAAACAGATTTTCAGAAATGGGGTCACTCAGAAATACTTGTAATATGCCTTGCACTGGGCCATCAAAATCCTTAGATGACCCTTGGAAAAAAGATGGGTAGAGGTAGAGGTAGGCAATGAAGAGAGAGGTTGACACACAGGAATACACAGAGGTGAGACAAGCAGACAGTTCATTTTCCCATACAGGATCTTGGAAGGTGGGCGAGCAACTTGGGGTTCATGAGGCACCTCATACCACTTCCTTGGGGGCACACTGACGGTGCAAAACTTTGTATGCAGTACACAGTAGGTGAACATCTCGAAAGCCTGTTTTCCCCTCTGCTGTGCTGGTAATGTGCCGTGGGCGAAAGGATGAAGTCATTTCCCTTTTTCCCTACATCCCCATGTAAATGAGGGAACATCCCCTCAGAAATCCTTATTACACAGGGGGTCACACAAGCATTGGCAGTCCCTTCTGTAATATGAAAGTTCATTCCTAAATGTGACCCCAGGTGTCTAAGGTAGACTACCAACCAATATCTAATCGGTACTTGTTTCCCTTGATTTTGGACTTTGCTGTTTCCAAGCCCTTTAGACTTCTTCTCATTTGGCTCATCAAATGGTTACTTCAGTTACCACTAACGACTGCTATGTTGTCTATGTAGTCAACACAGGAACTACAATGGGGAGGTGTTAGAAATTACCATCTTTCCCTCAGATTTTTGCCTTCTTTAAAAGGACCCGTTTTTGTTAGTCATAGGACTCTGTGCACTTTACTCCTGCTAACGATTGGTAAGGTCCTTAGTATACTGCTCCATATTTATCAGGCAGCACTAAGCCAATGTTTTTGGCTTAATGCTGCCTTGTAAATATCGTTCCCTTTAGCGCAGTTTTCTGCATTAAAGGTGCGTGCAATGGGTGTTGATGGGGGCGTTCCCAGCAACATCCATGGCTTTTTGACACTGCCGCAGATTTACGAGAAATCATAACTCTGAGGCAGCGGCAAAAACGTACGCCTCCCGATGGGAGGCGTAAGGGAGACACAACGAGGAGAAATATCTTCATTTCTCCTCGTTTTTCCTTTTAACATGTGTGCTGCATTCGCTAGCACACATAGAAAGAATAAAAAGCCTCTTGTGATTGTTTTTGTGCAGGAAGGTTTCCCTTCCTGCACAAAAATAATCATCCCCGCAATGCAGGCACCCTTGCACCATGGTGCAAATGTGCCTGCGTTAGCGCACAGCAGTCCATTGTGCTCCAGCGCAGGGGAAAAGGACAGGAATGCGCCATATCTGATTGTTATGGCGCACTGCTAGAATTCATACTGGTGGAGCGTAGTTACGCCCCAATCCCAGTCGCACAGCGACATCATAAAAGTTCAATTTCCGAATTAAATCCTCTTTCTTCTGAAACCTCTCCACTCTCCCCCAATTCAAATCAACCATACTCACATCGTGCTCCTGGAATGCGGAATGCGGAATATCATTTATGATGAATTATGCATTTTCGTCGTGCTCTTGAAAGAAGCCTGGATGGGCGCATCTCGAGCATTTGAAGCTTTGAAAAAGCATGTAACCTTATATGTGGACTCAAACAGAAAAAGGATTTGAAAAATGGAATAAAGTGTAATGGAACGGAGAAAAATGAATAATTGTGTGTTGAATTGGAGTATCGTTGAACATTTATGATGTCGCTGTGCGACTGGGATTGGGGCGCAACTACGCTCCACCAGTATGAATTCTAGCAGTGCGCCACCAGGGCAAGGCGCATGCCCAGTAAGCACGCGTATATGGATGCCTACTATGGATAAAGATTGGATACATTATGATGACAAAGGTGTACATTCTATCACTGGTGTTGTATATTGAATTGATTATTGCCCTCTTTGGATTGTTTGACTATGAAAAGCACCATGTAATTCTATGCTAAATTTGCAGACATTGTCTTTCAACAAAATGTTAATAATATGTAATACGTTTTTTCCAAAACGGTTTGTTGTTAATCGGCACGGGTATAATATGAGTCACAAGCTATTTTGTGTTGACGGTAAATGAGTGGGATATGATAGTTGTAGTTTTTAGTTGGGGTAGTTTCAGGAAGTGCAGGTAGTGCCAGGTGGTTAATTAGAGGGAGTGGTTTGGGTTCCGGTTTGGTGGGTTTAAATTGAGCGGTCACGTGGGGGTAGACATAGTTTCATGGAGTCGGATGTCGAGTTGAGAGAAGAACGCAGGTTTCGCAGGTAGTGTGACTATTTGGGGTAGGGGTGGTTGGAGCACGATGTGAGTATGGTTGATTTGAATTGGGGAGAGTGGAGGGATTTCAGAAGAAAGAGGATTTAATTCGGAAATTTGAGATGGGAGTGCGAGGGGCAGGTTACGAGTGTGGTTGATTTGAAATGGACAGTGTATGAGTGTAGGGGGTCATTGTAGAATTGCGGGTAGGGGTGATTGTAGAATTGTGAGGAGGGAGGGGTTTGATTCGTGAGGCTTAGGATGTGAGATTGCGGCGTATGATTAGGTGGGGGTATGGGAGGGATTATTCATCATGGGATAGTGGAGGGGTGTACACAGTTTAGTTTGCCATAGAGGGGATCTATTCTGAGTTTTTGGAAAGAGGGAGGGCGGTTTAGAATTTTTAGTTCATAGATGGGGAAGGGGTTTATTTTCAGCACGTTATTGAGGCATAGGGAAGTACAGATTATGTTTTTTGTTTGATGAAGGACAAAGCAGTAATGGTAATTTGCATATATAAATTTCCAGTTACCCCTGAAGAAGGGCTAGTTAAAGCCCGAAATGCATTGGGTTGGAATGCGAATATCATTTATGATGAATTATGCATTTTCGTCATGCTCTTGAAAGAAGCCTGGATGGGAGCATCTCGAGCATTTGAAGCTTTGAAAAAGCATGTAACCTTATATGTGGACTTAAACAGAAAAAGGATTTGAAAAATGGAATAAAGTGTAATGGAACGGAGAAAAATTGATAATTGTGTATTGAATTGGAGTATCATTGAACATTTATGATGTCACTGTGCGACTGGGATTGGGGCGCAACTACGCTCCACCAGTATGAAAATATACCTTTTGCCAGGCCTAAACCTTCATTTTTAACACTTTCACACTTAAACGTCACACCTAAGGCTGGCACTAAATGCATATAGGGCAGGGTGCATGGTATTTAAAAAGTTGGGCACGTACATTTAATGTTTTACATGCCCTGGCAGTGAAAACCCACCAAAGTTGTTTTTCACTGTAGCAAAGCTGGCTCTCCAATTGGAAAACACTGTGTCACATTATAACAACTTAAAAAGCTCAATTATAGTTTGTGAGCATCTAGAAAAATAATTCAAGGACTAATTTTATTAGTGATTTAAAATCTAACCAATGGTCAAGTCAGATTTTATATTACTCTTTTAGAAATTACACTTTTAGAAAGTTGTCATTTCTCTCCCTAAGCCAAAAGGCCCTGCCAGTGTACAGTGTCACCTGACTGCTGAATGGCTCCCCGGTGGTGAGATGTGGATTGTTCTCAGAAAGAGGACACACAGACTTGTGTGTAGAGAAGTGTTTTTCATCCTTGAGCCAGATGGTCTATGTGCTGTGCCCGGCTCCTTCCTGAGCTTCAAAAGAGGCTACCCTATCACTGGCAGATGTAGCTCACACCTAGGCCTGCCTCCCTGTGTCGTCTTAGTCAGGGTTGGCTCCAAACCCCATTGCAATGGGAAAGCTGCCCCAGACTTGGTTTGAAGAGACCACTAAGGAGTGTTTACACATTTCCAATGACACACCTCTGGGTGGGCACAGGCAGCTCTGACCAGGGGAAGAAGGGCTCTGTCATGTCATGTTGGTTTTAGGAAAAAGTGGCACTGTGGGATAGCTTAAATTAAAAAACACACAGGAAGTGCTACACAACTAGGTAGGGTCAGCCGTGGGAACCTGTACCCCACTGGCTAGTGAGTGGCTACAAGTTCCCCCACCCAGGGGCTGACAGTGAGCATTTAAGTGGGCCCCACAAACACCTACTGAGAACACGCTTGGACCTGTGGAGAAACAAAAGAAGGACTGCTCTGCTTCCTGAAGAACCTGAAGGAAAAATAGGCCTTCTTGCCTTGACCCTGGCCTCGGAAGTGACACCAAGGGTCAGTTGGCTGACCTCCTGCTTGAGCTATAGAGACACAACAAACTTCCAGAGGCCCTTTCCCTTTAATTGCTCAGCTGACCAGTACCAACTGGACCTGCCTTGGACTTTGCTGCTAGCCTTTGTTGGAGTGAGTCCTAAATCCCAAGCTGTGCCCCCTGGTCCTGGATCTTTGCCTTGTGTTAGAGAGCATTCATTCTGTCCCCAAATTGCTACATCTTGGATTAGAAACTTTGCACCACAAAGAATGCGTTTAGAGAGATATAAAGAACAAGCATTTTCAATGCAATAGGTCTCGCCTTTGCGAGAGTTAGAGCTATTGGCCTTGCAAATGGTAATGTCTTTTACCTATGTGTTTTTGTTTGGAGTGTTGTGGGTGTATGTGGTTTGGTGTGGGGTGGAGTGGAACGGAATTATGTGGCTTGGATTTAAATTCTTAGTTGTGGAATTGTGTGGGGTGGTATTGTGTGGTCTATAGTGTATTTGTGTAGTGTTTTGGGGAATTTGTGGCATGGTAAATAGATAGGGGTGAGAGAATAGATAGAAAAGGAGATAGAGAGGAATAGGTAGTTTGTGTGTGAAGTGGTTAATGAACTCCAGACAGAGGAGCAGAAAGAGTGTGTTAGAAAGAGAGAAAGAAGTGGACAGCAGGCCATAGACGCATAAAGAATGTACGCAGAAGACATCTGAAGGAGAGGAGGAGAGCGTGGGTTTGAGGGACTGAAACCTTGAAAAAGGCTCGGGAAAGAGATTGTGCTCAAAGACTTCAAGTGAACCACATGAGAGAGGCAGGAAGAGTGCATGAGAGAGCAAGAGAGAGGGGTGAGAGATGGTATGAGAGAGAGGGACAAGTAGGAGGGGCAGCCAGGGGGAGGCAAGATGTGGACTAGTGCACAAGGAGATGAGGTACCGGAAGGCAGCATGTGTGAGCAGGTATTATAGAGAAGAGACAGGGAGTGTGAGGGAGGGATGAGAGGGGCAGTGGGATTGCGAGATGAAAGGTGTAGTGGGAGTGTGAGGGAGAGATGAGAGGGGCAGTGGGTGTGCTGTGGAGAGATGACAGGGTTGGTGGAAGTGCGACGGAGAGATGGGTTGTTTTGGAATTGTTTTTTGTGGAAATGTGTGGTGTGGAATGGTGTGGTGTGGAGTTGTATAGTGGAAATATGTGGCTTGGTGTGCTGTAGAATTATGTAGATAGTAATTAAATTGTATTAAGTGTAACAGAATTTTGTAGTGCAGTGGTGCTGAGGTGGTGCTGCACTGGTGCTGAGGTGGTGCCGAGTGATACTGAGGTGGTGGTGTGCTTGTGCGGATGTGGTGCTGAGTGATACTAAGGTGGTGCTCAGTGATGCTTTGGTGGTGCTTAGGTGGTGCTGTGCCCGTGCTCAGGTGGTTGTGAGTGAAGCTGAGTTGGTGCTGCACTGGTGCTGAGGTGATGCTGCAATGGTGCTGAGGTGGTGTTGCGCTAATGCTGAAGTTTTGCTGCATTGGTGCTGAGTTGCTTCTGAGGTGGTGCTACACTGGTGCTAAGGTGGTGCTGTGCTGAGATTGTGCTGATGCTGACGTGGTGCTGTGGTAGTGTAGTGTGATGCTCAGGAGATGCTGCTGAGTTGTTGCTGAGTGTTTCTGTGGTGGCGCTGAGTGATGCTGTGCTGGTGCGCTGATGCTGAGGGGGTGCTGTACTGTTTGTGAGGTGGTGATGTGCTAGTGCTGCAGTGGTCCTTGAGGTGGTGGTGCTTTGGTGCTGAGGCGGTGCTACCCTGGGGCTGAGTGACGCAGAGGTGGTTACTGTGCTGGTGCTGAGGTGGTGGTGTGGTGGTGTTGTGATGGTGCTCAGGTGCTGCTGAGTAATGCTTAGGTGGTGCGACTGAAGTGGAGCTGATTGACGCTGACTGGTGCTGAAGTGGTGCTCTGCTGATGATGATGTGGTGCTGTGGTGGTGCTGAGTTGGTGCTGAGGAGGTGTTGAACTGATGCACTGGTGCTGAAGTGGTGCAATGGAGGTGCTGAGGTGCTGCTGAGTAATGCTCAGGTGGTGCTGCAGTGGTGCTGAAGTAGTGCTGAGTGACGCTGACTGGTGTTGAAGAGGTGCTGAGCAGATGCTGATGTGGTGCTGCGGTGAGTGCTAAGGTGGCGCTGTTGCTGCAATGGTGCTCAGGTGGTGCTAAAGTGGTGCTGTGCTCGTGCTGACTGATGCTAAGGTGGTGCTCAGGTGGAGCTGCACTGGTGCTGAGTGATACTGAGGTGGTGCTCATAAAGTACACGCTTAATATTCTATTATAAGAGTGATCATTCGACATCCACTGCACATGTCCACAAAAAGTGGCCTTGAAAGTAACAATTATTGTAACACAGGGACTTGGTAAGAATGGCCATGTGCAGAGTTTATATTCAGAGAAACAAGTAATTTGGCTTGTATGAGTCTCAAATGAGAGATGGCTTCTGCGGTAAATCCAGCCCTTTTGGACCCGTGTTGGACACCCATCATCCATATAGTGTAACATAATAAGAAAGTTTGAAAACAGCTACAAATAAAAAGTGCAAAATTACACCAGTGGAATGTACACTTAAGCATGTTTTGTAGACTGTATTCAAAAGAAACATTTAGGCAGGACATTTGGAAGTCCCATATGGTTCAGCACTTTATGTAATACCAATAAAACTTCTAAAAAATTGAACATCTGTTATGTATGTGCAAAACATGTAATGTGCGAGGTCCTCAAGCCCAAATAGCTGGCTCGATCCCATAGAGGTAACTATAATCAAATTTTGCTCTATCCTTTGGAACCTTCAAACAGACTCCATAGACGACAGTAATCACTAAATCCAGAGATACACCCTTGAATTCCGTCAAGACAAAGCAACTCTGTTCACGAATAGCTAGAACTTAACAAAAAAAGAACACGGCAAAGTTACCTCGATCTTGCACTTTCATAGGAGCCTAAAGTGCTGTTATTAAAACTACGTTTTGAACGTTTTGATGCCAGAGAGGGAACATTGAAATGTAAGTGCATAAAAATAGTCTGTCACTTTTGTTCCTAGTACAGAAAGGCATTTTATTCTCTGCGTTTGCCTGGCGTTTATAACTAAAAGAAAACGCTGTTTTGACAGAAGAAAAATAAAAAGGTTGCATGCCGATTTGCAAGGGTGCTCTAAATGGGTAATGCCAACCTTGTTGTAGGCAAACAGAGACTGCACTTCTGAGGTGTGCTCCGCATTCAAGCATTCCTACGTGATCAGGGAAGAGAGGGGGTTAGAAATTAAGGGAGATGAGGTGACATAAGAGATCAGATATGGGCAAGGCAGGAAATGCAGATGGGGAAAGGGATGTGGAGGAGGAGATGGCTGGTATAGAAGGGAGAGAAGGCAAAAGGACAAATGGAGGGATGCAAACATGTATGCAGACCTAGAACACTAGGCCACCATCATAGACACTGTGTAGCAAACACCAGTAAAAACAGTGTCTCGCGAAAAGGACTTACAAAGAAAAGCAAAGGAGTTTCTTTTTAAAACACATCATCAATCTTTTTACAGAATTTTTAATGCATCACGCAAACTCATTGGGCTAGTGGCAGCTGAAACCAGAGTATGTTAAACTACCCTAATTCCACCCATGAGATGGCATACAATTAAGAGTCCCAGTGTTACTCACTGCAGTGTGTCGTCATTGTCCTCCTGGATGTACACTTTACTTTGACCTCTTGTTAACCTCCTTTAAGAAGCTGGCTGCATGTAGGTCCTGGAAGGCATGTGAAAACCGAGCCCTCTCTCTCGCTCGCAACACATGAGAAATGGTGGTGTGGGGCATATTAAACCAGTTCACTCCCTCCCCGTGAGAGGAACTCCAAAACGGAGAAGGATTTGATTGTGTTTGGTTTATCATTTTTTTAATGACAGTTTTAATCTAAGAATAGGTGTTGCCTTTCTTTTTATGAGTCTAGGGCCTGAGTCCATAGAATAACCTACAGCGTGGGAAGAGGGTGCCTCATTCCCCTACACCCTGCACAGACCTGGGGAACACTTGTGCAAATACCCATCTTCAATATAGCACCTAAACTTGCTGCTCACCATTCCGGGCGAGAGCTTTTGTTGGTCAGAGTCTCCTGCATTGCCCGCCAGACAATCTTCAATGTCTGCGAAATATGGATGTGAAATAAAGCTGAAAAGGGACATGAAAGAAATCAGTGTGAATGAGTCTGCATAGACCACCTGGGAGGCAGCTGCAGGCTGCCTTGTGCAGCTGCCTTGGGAGTTGGGGGCTGTGCGGGGGGGAGTGGAGGGGGGGCAAAGAGGGGCTGCAGAATGAAAAACAATAATATAAATCATTTCAGAGCCATTTATCTGTATTAAAGCGGCAGCTTCAGTTACAGATATGTTTATGCTTCGGAAGATGTGTGTTCAACACAGTGTGTCCTTTTCTTTTTTGAGTTCAAAATATTTTATTGAATTTTCATAATAAACAAGTAACAGACAATACAGAAAATAATATTCTAAATCGAAAATACCTAGTTATAGTAAAAAAGATTAACAGGCATATCAATTGAATTACATTAGGTAAAATAAAATAAGTATTCTTGGAGAACATAAAAAGGAAAGGAGGGAAAAGGATCAGTAATGATTCGAATTACATTGTCTATAAATAGAGCTACAATATGAATCAGTAAATATACTATATTATCAATAAAAAGCTAAATTAGTTATACATATACCGTTTAAGAAGATATATATACATCAACAGGAATCCAAAAAGCATGAAAAGAATTGCAGTTATGATTGAGCCCAGTTAAGGACAATTGAGCTCCTTTTCTTGTAAAAATAACCCATGACCACCAAGCATGTACTGATAATAGCGAGACATCTTTCCAGCAAAATGTAATAGATTTTAAAGCAGCTGATATTAGGAAATTAAAAAGTTTACCTTCTAAGTCATTTAAACTATGTGAAAGAAGAGCAGATTTGCAAATTAACATATTGTAAGAAACATCATCATGGATATTTAATATCTTTTTTATAATATCCCAAACATCAGTCCAAAATTTTAAAATTAAAGGGCATTTAAAAAGCATATGCTGTAATGTACCAGGGTGTGATTTACAGTGCCAACAAGAAGCAGATTGAAGAAGTTTAGCTTGGAAGAGACGTAATGGAGTCCATAAACAATTAAATAAAATATATGAGTTGGTTTGATAAAGCGAAACAGGCAGCCAACCAGAAATACTATTAAGCCAAATATCCTTCCATATATCAATGGATAGTGAAAGTGAAAGTTCATTATTCCAAAATACTGAAAGCATATTAATGTTACTACCTAGAGAATTAGATAATTTTTTATATAAAATAGAAACACCATGTGATGAAGTAGAGACAGTTTGAATGTAAATTGATAAATCAGCTTTAACATTAGAAGGAATATCTTGAGGAAAAGAATCTAAAATGGAATTACATAAATGTTCATATTTAGAAAAATCAGCTTGAGGTAAATTAAATCTTGTTCGTAAAATCTCAAATGATAAAAAAGCATTGTTTGAATATATATCTTTAAGATAAAAAATACCAGCATTAATCCATGAATACCAGTAACTAACATTCCTATTCAATTTGATAACATTGCTATACCATAGTGACATGTCTTCAGTAATAGACATAGGAGATAGAAAAATTGAATCTATATCATTAAAAATCATTTTAGTGGACTTTAGTATAACGGATTTATGCAAAAATGATGACCTATTAGACATAGTTAACAAAGTAGGGAGTAGAAATGGATTTACCAATGATTTCTCAATATCAAGCCAAATAGGAGAATTGTTTAAATAGGACTGATTAAACCATATGGAACTTTGTTTTAAAATAAAGGCTTTGTGGTAGAGGAAAAAGTCTGGTAATCCAAACCCAGCATTACATTTAGGCATTTTTAATTTTTTATAACTGATACGAGGCGGTTTACAGTTCCAAAGAAATCTGGATAAAATTCTATCAACATCTTTGTAAAACTTTAATGAAAATTGAGTAGGAATCATGGCGAGGGTGTAGAAAATTTTTGGAGCAATTGTCATTTTAATGGAATCCATTCTACCCCACCATGAAAGATGTAATGAAGACCATTTAGACAATTTATCTTTTATATAATTTAAAATAAAGTTACAGTTCAATGTTATTGTTGATTTTATAGAGGATGAGAATAAAATCCCAAGATATTTCAATTTATCCTTTTGCCAAATAATATCAGTCATAGGTATCATATCAGGGGTACAGTAAATGTTTAAGGGGAAAAATTCAGTTTTGTTAGTATTTAATTTATATCCAGAGACTGTAGAATAGTTTTTGATAATCTCTAATAGGGAAGGGAATGAGATTATAGGGTCACTAATAAATAGGAGTACATCATCTGCATAAGCTAAAGTTTTTATAGTAACATCTTTAATATTAATTCCTTTATTATCATCACATTTTCGTATAGCATTGAGAAATGGTTCAATACCAATAAGGAATAAAAGTGGGGAAAGAGGGCAACCTTGTCTTGTACCTCTAAAAAGTGAAAATTGATTCGAGATTTGGCCATTGATAAATAAACGAGCAGTAGGGGCATAATACAGAGCAGAAATCATGCGAATAAATGCCTCACCAAAATTAAATGACAATAAGGTATTAAATAAGAATTGCCAATGAATTTTATCAAAAGCTTTCTCAGCGTCTAAGGCCAGTATTCCTGAAGGTAAAGTTAAATTGGGAGCTTGTTCTATAACATGTAGCAAGGCTCTTGTATTGTTTGCAGAGTACCTATTTTTCATAAAGCCAGATTGATCTGAGTGTATAATAGAATGCATTACAGGAGCTAATCTAGATGCCAATATTTTAGCATATAATTTACAATCTTGATTAATTAGAGATATAGGCCGGTAATTTGACACAATGGTGGGGTCTTTATCTGGTTTGGGAAGCACGACAATTAAAGCCTCAGTAAAAGAGCCTGAAGTAATTCCTGAAGAACCAAAAGAGGTAAAAAGTTGAAATAAAAAGGGCAAAAGTTGTACTTGAAATTCTTTATAAAACTCAGCCGAAATACCATCTGGACCAGGAGACTTATTTTTTTAAGAGATTTTATGGCTGATAAAATTTCATCTGTAGTAATGGGAGAATCTAACCCTATTTTATCCGATTGAGAGATGCTGGGTAAACCACATGTAGTTAAAAAGGAATCAATTAAAGAGGCATCCTGAAAATCAGGCTTGTTATATAGATTAGAGTAAAAATCCCAAAATTCATTAACAATATCATTGTGAGATAAAACAATTTTGCCACTTGGTCCATGAATAGAGTTTATTTGAGATTTGCTCTTTTTTATACGTAAATAATTGGCTAGAAGTTTCCCAGATCTGTTGGCATTAAAACGAAATTTGGCTTTAGAGTTAGAAATCTGAATGCCAGCTCTTCTGCTAAGTATTGAATTAAATTCATACCGAAGCTTTTGCAGTTTAAGTCTATATTGAGGATCATTAGACGTAATGAAAAGTCTCTCAAATTTCGTAATTTGTTTTTCTATATTTTTAATATTATTATTGAAGGATTTATTTTCATAAGCCATAATGGAAATAGTTACACCTCTAAGGTATGCTTTAAAAGCATCCCATCTATTAACCATAGAAGTGGTACCTTCAGGATTAAGTAGGAAATAATCTTGAATTGCAATTAAGAGTTTTGGTTTATTATGTTCATTAAGAACAATATCAGTATTCATTCGCCATCTGGATTTATTTGTAAAAGATGAATTCAAATTCAAAACAAAAGAAATTAAAGCATGATCAGAAATATCAATGTTGCCAATGTTAGGAGAAATCACGGATTGAATTAATTGTCTAGAGACCAATAAATAATCAATTCTAGAATGAGAATTATGTGGGTTTGAAAAAAATGTAAAACTTTTTTCTGTAGGAAAATGTAGGCGCCGTATATCAACTAATTTAGTGGTTTGAATAAATAATCTGAAAGCATGAAAAACCTTAGGAGGGTGAAATTTAGTACAGGATAATCTATCTAATAGAGGATCAGCTATGACATTAAAATCACCTCCTACAATTAACGGAACTGTACCCAATTTCAGGACCTCAGTAGTAAGGTTAGACCAAAAAGAGGGTCGTCCGCCGTAGGACCGTAAACATTGAGTAAAAAGATGACTGAATCATGTATTTTAATTTTAACTATAATATATCTCCCATCAGCATCTGAAGTTTTATTCAGAATTTGGCAGTGTAATTTTTTTGCAAAAAGATAGCAACCCCATTTTTTTTCCATTAGCAGGAGATGAAACAATAGTATCAACCCATTTTTTCTTCATATAATCTAAGATTTTATCATCTATATGAGTCTCTTGAATAAAACAAATATCTGCCTTGCAACTACCTAGATAATCTAAAATTTTTGTGCGCTTAACTGGATGGCGTAAACCTTTAACATTTAATGAAACTACTTTAATATTATGTAAGCTAGCCATAATGAAAGAGAGAAAGAGAAAAGATAAATAGGAGGAGAGTGAAAAATACAAAGAGATTGTGAGAAAGTAGTAGCTCTAGAACAGGGAAGATGAAAGGGAAAAAATAAAACATGGAAAAAACGACAAACAGAATACATTAATATCAGGAGTGAAACGCACACACGCTCAACAAGCATGACCGATACCGTTGGAGCCCGATGAAGAATAACTCAGTAATTTGTCAAAAAGTACATAACTGGAAACAATCAAGTAGTAGAGTCATGAGTATCCATTAAATGCTGCGACTGTAGATCCAGAAATTGTTTCAGTTCTTGAGGACGCTGAAAGGATTTCGAAAAGTTATCTTTCCAAATACGCATTGTTGAGGGATCAAAAGACCATACTTGAAACCAAGACTTCTTAGTTGAGGCCGAAGAGCAGTGAATTCTTTGCGAACAGAAACAGTCTCCTTGGCGAAATCTTGATGGATAAATATTTTATTCCCATTGACCATCAACGAAGGAATTTCTTTTGTGTGTTGAGGGTTGCGATGAGAAGGAATCCTGTGAGCCTTATCAATTTCAAATTTTTCTGGAAAACTGATTTTCAACAGGCCAGGAATCAAAGTTTCCAGATATAATCTGCAGTTGGCCCCTTCAACATCTTCTGGTAGATTGAAAATGCGTAGGTTATATTGTCTATTGCGGTTTTCCATATCTAAAAGAAGTGTAGACATGGGTGATATTTTCGCCATAAGTGGGGTAAAAGCGTCTATTTTAACCTTATTATCTTGTATTTTAATTGAGTTGTCAGAAATTTTCATTGATAAGCAAGCCATTTCTTTGCGCACATTTTTAATCTCTGACGCAATGGTATCGGTACTAACACGAAGTGCTTGAATTTCTTCTAAAATTAAAGATAAGGAAGGTTCAGATGACTCTACCACTTTTGATTTGATAGGCGGAGGTGAAACCTGCTGTCTCCTTTTATTATGTAGAGAATTTTTATTTTCCATTTTGACGTAAAAAGGAACCAATTTGCAATTAAATATAATGTTTGTAGGAAGGTATAATATTCTTGGTGCTCAAATCCTTCAAAAAACTGGTGCAGCAGCTAAAATGGTCTGTGGGAGTGGCTAGGCCCAAGCCAGGCCCTTTCTTAGGTGCTTACTCCGCCCCCTGACAGACAAGCCTGGCAGTACCTGAAGGCAGACTGGGAGCAGGAGCCTGATGCAAGAAAACACCACTTCCGCCGTCCAGAGGCACTCAAAAACGACCCTCAGCACAGGTACCAGCTTTAATACTTCAGCGACCTCTTCATAGCAATAATTTGATTAAAATTTCGTCGTTTTTAGCGAAAAACGGGCGAAAACGCGGAGGAGCTCACTGGGAGGCGGCCATCTTGTTTCGCGCGCTCGCGCGTCTCCCACAGTGTGTCCTTTTCTAGAACAGCAGAACCAAATACACATGCAGAAAGCAGAACTGCCTCTGTAAGCTGCACATGACAAAAATATACATGCTCCTACATGAAAATGTATTGCTGAGCATCCACAGGAGAAAATAAACTGCCCCATTAACTGCACAGTTTACCAGGAAACTGTAAACAAGCCAGCCTGGGAGCTGCCTTTGGAGAGAAAACAAAAGAATGTCAGCCACATGGCAGGAAATGGGAGGGACGAATGCTGCAATAAAATGTAAGCAGCCACAGGCCTGTGCACCTACAGTGTAACACGAGGTGGAAAAAGCAATAAAATAGTCCCCCTCACGAACAGATGAACACAACAAAGCATAATTATATTGTACTTAGTCCCTGCTCCGTGGAGGAAAAAGGAGGGACAAAGAGGCAGGACTGGCCACTAGCAAGCAAGGATTTTTAAAGGACATTGAAACCAACAAATGAGAAGCCTTGGAATGGCTTTAGGCTCACAGAGATGTATAATAAAGTATACAAGAGGTCCTACGCTTACGCTCGACCTAAAAAGGGGGAGCCTTCCACCCAGATTTCAATGATAACAAAAGAAACCTATTTCCTGCACCCCATGGATTATTCAAAATATTTAACCACCTCCAAAACCTTTAAATGAGGGAGAGGGCTAGTTAACTGTTCTGGTAATGTAGGGTTTACATATTTATTTTGGAAACAAAAAAACTTTATAAAAGGTGCTAAGCCAATGCGACTTAAAAATAGGGGACACCTCATGTAAGCTACCACCATGAGCCTACTGGATTGCAGCCCGAACTGGCTACTGCTTTCATCATAGGCAGATCTCCTTGATGCAGAATAAAACCCAAAGGACAAAACATCCCCTAGGGTAAACATTTTCAAACACAGGGGAACGGAGTCAAAACGAACATACAGTCCTTAAATGTCACCCTGCAACCTATTATATTTTTCTCCAGCTACTAGGATTGTAGCCATTTCCCATCTGTGGTGGTAATACCTAAGTATTTTCACATCTGTGCAGTTCATAGACAGTACCATGATTAACCAACAGTAGTACTGCATTGATCTTTTTAAGAACAATGAAAGGTTTGGCCCACTTGTCCTCTGGGACTTGCAGGCTTGATTTTAGCATTTTACATCGTTCATTTTAGACATTCAGAACTAGCTTCTGGTCATACCACTCCTTCTGCAGATCCTGGCTGGCCTGAAGCTTACTCTCTGTGTTGTACATTATCTGGGCCATCTACCACCTGAGGTAAGGGAACATAGCATGCGTGGGAGATTTTGGGTTTCCTTCTCAGCCCCAATTCACAAAAGTGAGTGGGCTGTTGATGTGGTGTGCTGAACTCAAATATCCTAAAGCCCATGACCTTCCATGTCATTTCCCAATATCTTAAAGGTAAGAGTGGCAAAGGATTGTCTCACTCCCTTCTCAATGGTTGCTCCTAACCACATATACTTTTGAGAGTTTATTAACTGGCTCAAGTCCACTGGTGTGGTTTAATGAGCGGTGAAAAGCTTGGAAGTTATACCAACTTTGTAGTGCACAACCTTCATGTAAGTCAACATTGAGTTAATCCATTTTCAGAAAGGGAATCCAATACATGAAAAGAAGCCCCTCATAGCCGTGGCTACCATAGGTGCCATGGTGCTTTTCAAAAGAACTTCTTCCTCATAACATCACATGGCTCATGCACACTAAGATTTACTTGATTCTGGAAGTTGTGGGAGGGGTTAGGGGACAACCAACCATGTCAATCTCTACCCTTTCAAACGGAATTCCTACAACTGTATGTGGTACTACAGGAACCCTTGTATGTCCTTCAGATTTAAGATTAATTTGGCCAGTAATATTCAATTGCTACAATCTTTTCAGGCCAACTGAAAAGTGAAGTAAGCCTCTCCTAGATATTTTTAAAGAAAGGTGTCCTGACTGGGTCAAATTGCAAGAAGTAGATCTGGTATGTCCAGGAAGAAACCACGGGTCTCTTCCTGGTTACTTATTTCATATCTGAGGGGATCGCTGTAAAGAGGCCCATCTTTGAGGCCACTCTGACAAAAATAACCCCATGCCCTTGGACTTGAGCTGAGGCATTCTGACTCAGCCCTAACATGATGCTTTTACTGAATTATGGCATACCCAGCTTTTCCAGGACCGCCACTTGAAACTAAATGTAGAACTCAGTCCTTAGATGGTAGTTCTGAATCATCTTTCATAGAGTTAGGCAAACCAAACTGTCATACAGGTGCATCTGTTGTACCTGAACCTGCACAAAGCAGCTATGCATCTCAAGGTGGAAGCATTCTCTGAAGTATCTCTTCTTCCCTTAAGTATGCTCCAGTGCTGGTCCTAGGCAACACAGTCTTCAGCAGATTCATACCTTTAAGGTCATTCCCCAAGAAGGAATCCATGGTAAGGCTTTTCCCTAGCCGAAAACATACTTGCCTGTCCTCACCACCTAGCTATAGTTCCACATTGAATATCTAAATCTAAATCTAAATCCGTATTTGTAAAGCGCGAACTACTCACCCTTACGGGTCTCAAGGCGCTGGGGGCCGTCGTGGAAATTAAGTGAGCTATTGCCCAGAGTCACATGGTGCTGAGCTGAGCTGCCGCCGGAGCTGGGGATCGAACCGTGAGCCCTGTGCTCCGAAGTCAGCTGCCCTGGCCGCTGCACCACACCTCTCCACAATACATAAAACCCCTACCAGTTGTGCTGACCCAGAGAAAATAAACTGCAGACATTATGTTGTATGCGTCCACTACATATAAGTCACCCATAGTCTGACTAGCACTAGTTACCTACATGCCCCTAAACATTATGGCATCTAACGAGATAAGCTTCATGTAAATTGGTCAGTGGGGAGAATTGAGGTTTATTTGACCACAGATATTAAGACTACTTCTGAGGGCAGGCCTTATCCAAAATAAATAGTAAGAAACTGTACCTCGCAATTCGAAGATCCTTTGCGAGGTTGGCCTAAGCTTTTCTCTGCTACAAGCACCATTCCTATATTTGACATTCTAATGGAAACATTCATTCTTTTCTGCTTGCAGATTCATTTGGGAGTTACTGTGGCTATTTGTTTAGTTCTGGACTTGCTCCAGGGTGTCCCTCTGACCTTTTGCCCCCTATAATCCTAGCCCCTCTGGCTTAGAGAAATCTAGCTACTCTACTTATTTAGTTGCTACCTGACTTGTCTTCTATTAAAGACTACATTATGTGTAGGGAACAAAATCAGCATCGCTAACAGTTCCCAGCAATATGAAATGTAAAATGTTGCGTTGTTTGATAATATCAGCCTGGGTTTTGAGCTGCATTGTGACATCATTCACTGCAGCCCTGAACAGGCAGAGAGTGATGAAGGCAGAGGCTTGCAGAGTGCAGCGTCCGTCCCCGAGCAGGGTGTGTGGGGACGACATCAAGTGTAAGGGGTAGGCCAGGAGAGGCCCTGCCATACGTATGTGTGTTTGGTTTGGTCCCTGTGAGTGTGGGCTGTACAATAAAAGGTGACGAGCGGAGCTGCGCAGCAGTGAGGCACCGACCGGCAGCCATCCAATACGTGTCTGGTGTCACCAGTCTGGTTTGCCGACTTCCTCCTCCACTGTGCAGGAATTGGTCCAGTGCCGCTCTCTCAAAAGCTCAGAAGGGCCAACTAAGGGGTCGATTCCGATCTCGGCCGGAAACGCACCTAACAGTATTCGTCCGGAAAAAAAACCAGCCGATTGCGTGTTTCCCGACCGATTCGAACATTCGTCCGGACGAACAAGTACGATGCGTATAACAACCCAGTTTCCGAGCGAGCCGTACTTACCCAATCCAGCTCCTGTTCCCCGCCCAAGCCGGATCCGTAAACGCCGAATCGAGTCGTACGGAAGCAAATACACAGCACCTTCCGGCCGGACGAGTACGATGCGCACTCCGTATGCGCCGAACCCGTCGCTACGTCCGGAACGTTTGAGCATCCGGGCGAGCCGTACATAAGCTCCGTTTCGCGCCACAAGACGATCCACGGCTACGAGACGAACAAGCCTGCTACGAGTACGACTCGAAGACACGAGAAACCCGAACGAGACGATCCAAGCATGAATCCCATTGCGCAGGTCCTACCTATACTCTACATCTATTACCGGGACCAGCACGGACGCGTACGGCGCAGACGGTAAGTCAAACACCAACAATACAAACAAACGACACGTACCCGAAATATGTCACACACACATAGGGATGCACAAATGACGTACACTAGCAACAGCAGAACCATAGGGGTGGGATGGCCATCACCAATGCCATACACACCCATAGGGGGGTGAATGCCTACCACCAACACCACCCTACCACCACCCCTACTCAGGGGGCTGGATGCCTACCACTACCACCACCCCTACTCAGGGGGGCCTGGATGCCTACCACTACCACCACCCCTACTCAGGGGGGCTGGATGCCTGCCACTACCACCACCCCTACTCAGGGGGGCTGGATGCCCTTCACTACTACCATCCCCACTCATAGGGGGCTGGATGCCCATCACTACTACCATCCCCACTCATAGTGGGCTGGATGCCCATCACTACTACCATCCCCACCCTTAGGGGGCTGGATGCCCATCACTACTACCATCCCCACTCATAGGGGGCTGGATGCCCATCACTACTACCATCCCCACCCTTAGGGGGCTGGATGCCTGCCACTACCACCACCCCACTCAGGGAGGGCTGGATGCCTGTCACTACTACCATCCCTGCTCAGGGGGGGCTGGATGCCTACCACTACCACCACCCCTACTCATAGGGGGCTGGATGCCCTTCACTACTACCATCCCCACTCATAGGGGGCTGGATGCCCATCACTACTACCATCCCCACCCTTAGGGGGCTGGATGCCTGCCACTACCACCACCCCACTCAGGGAGGGCTGGATGCCTGTCACTACTACCATCCCCACCCTTAGGGGGATGGATGCCTGCCACTACCACCACCCCTGCTCAGGGGGGGCTGGATGCCTACCACTACCACCACCCATACTCATAGGGGGCTGGATGCCCTTCACTACTACCATCCCCACTCATAGGGGGCTGGATGCCCATCACTACTACCATCCCCACTCATAGGGGGCTGGATGTCCATCACTACTACCATCCATACCCTTAGGGGGCTGGATGCCTGCCACTACCACCACCCCACTCAGGGGGCTGGATGCCCATCACTACTACCATCCCCACCCTTAGGGGGCTGGATGCCTGCCACTACCACCACCCCACTCAGGGGGCTGGATGCCTACCACTACCACCACCCCTACTCAGGGGGGCTGGATGCCTGCCACTACCACCACCCCACTCAGGGGGGCTGGATGCCTGTCACTACTACCATCCCCACCCTTAGGGGGATGGATGCCTGCCACTACCACCACCCCACTCAGGGGGGGCTGGATGCCTGTCACTACTACCATCCCCACCCTTAGGGGGATGGATGCCTACCACTACCACCACCCCTACTCAGGGGGGGCTGGATCCCTGCCACTACCTCCACCCCTACTCATAGGACGGGTAATGCATGACACAATCAGCATACTCCCACATAAGGAATGTCTGAAAATTACATCCCCCCAACACCATGACAAGCGTGTGTAGTCTGTGACAAATGCCTACAACACTGAACATGACATTGAACATACAATGTGACCCCCTAGCACATGTGTCACACATAAATGTGTGTGGCCTCCACAATGCAAGCCGACCATGGCCACTGTGGCAATGGGGTTGAACACCCCATCACCACAGCGACCAAAAGGTAGGTGTGGGGTCCATAGCTGATGCACCTTTTGAACAGTGTGGCAATGGGGCCCACAGCCCCATCACCACAGTGACCAAAAGGTAGGTGTGGGGTCCATAGCTGATGCACCTTTTGAACAGTGTGGCAATGGGGCCCAAAGCCCCATCACCACAGTGACCAAAAGGGAAGTGTGAGGTCCATAGCTGATGCACCTTTTGAACAGTGTGGCAATGGGGCCCAAAGCCCCATCACCACAGTGACCAAAAGGGAAGTGTGGGGTCCATAGCTGATGCACCTTTTGAACAGTGTGGCAATGGGGCCCAAAGCCCCATCAACACAGTGACCAAAAGGGAAGTGTGGGGTCCATAGCTGATGCACCTTTTGAACAGTGTGGCAATGGGGCCCAAAGCCCCATCACCACAGTGACCAAAAGGTAGGTGTGGGGTCCATAGCTGATGCACCTTTTGAACAGTGTGGCAATGGGGCCCAAAGCCCCATCACCACAGTGACCAAAAGGGAAGTGTGGGGTCCATAGCTGATGCACCTTTTGAACAGTGTGGCAATGGGGCCCAAAGCCCCATCAACACAGTGACCAAAAGGGAAGTGTGGGGTCCATAGCTGATGCACCTTTTGAACAGTGTGGCAATGGGGCCCAAAGCCCCATCAACACAGTGACCAAAAGGTAGGTGTGGGGTCCATAGCTGATGCACATTTTGAACAGTGTGGCAATGGGGCCGAAGCACCATCACCACAGTGATCAAAAGGGAAGTGTAGTCAGGGTAAAAGCTGCCAAAGCCAAACTGCATGGATGATTCCTGGTCACACAACAACAAACACATCAGTGGCATAGTAGTGCTTGTGTCCCATAGCAACATAGATTGGGTGAGGCAAACAGTGCAGTGCAAATAAAACATACCTTTGGCCATGTGCATACAAACATCACCCATGGGGGCTCACATTGTCAACATTCACAAATAACACAATGACAGAAGTGACCATCATAATGCAGACCCACATATCGGCACCAATGGACACACAAATGTAGATATCCTGTGGAGACTGTAGATGTCAGGTGAACAAATACCATACCATGGCAGCAATGGGACATACAAACCATGATTATTGTGCTGACTGATGACCTAGGAGTCCCAGGGACAGCAGGGGAAAGCCACCAAACAACATACAGCCAATGGCACACTCAAGAAATGCCAATGCAGTGGTGCAAATGCACAAACACAAACAGGCAGACTCACACTGCATATCAAACACAACAGGTGATGGGGGTGTGTGCCAGTGTCCCCAGGCAAACACAAAACACATGAGGAGGCCTGAATTCCAAGTACACAGATGTGTATACAGTGCCATACAAAAGTAACTCATGGATCGGATTCCCCTATGTGGGCAAAGAGGCATTGTTGGATGAGAGGGAGCCCAAATTACACATGTCACAGAAGCTAGTAGGAACAGCAACTAACACAGCAAGAGACAGACCCACCACAGCACTACCCCCAGGGACCCCACATTGTGGTGACACTAGCCTGCATGATAATCCCACTGTGATGACAAAGGTAGATGTCATTCACACTGTGAACCACAGCCATGTGTCCTGAGCAACAAACTACCATCACACCTACACAAGCACAAATCAAACAGCACGGCCTGCCAGCCATGGCCAATATGGAGGTAGGGGTCTAGCCGTGCAACAACTCACATTTGCACACACTCAACACCACACACCTTGATCTCCACCAATGTGCAGCAGTGAAGCTCACATGGACTGGTGACATTGCACATGCACCCATGACAATCCCAGGGGTGGTGGTGGGAACTAAGGTGCAGAAACCCATCACACATGGCCAGTCAACAAGACTCGTGAATGTCTGACACACTGCACACTACGCAGTACATGGGCATGACGTGAAATCCACCACAATCAATGGGATCCTGGCCATAGTCACACACCAATGAAGAAGACAAGGTGACACACAAAGAACACACGTACACAACTTCCAACATTGCAGCTCTGACCCTGAGGAGTGGCAGCAGTCACACACACAACGTGTCACAATCACTGAAAGCTACCACAGACTGTAAATTACATGACATGTGTAACCAACAAGTGCCAAGGGGAATCCTGAATGTGTCCCATCTGCGTTTGCCCACATCCCCAGCCCTGACAACAAAGACAACCTGGGATGACAACCTGATGAACCTTAGTTTGCCATGCACCCACATCCCGGAGTAACCAGGTCCAAGATGCTGGATGAACACAGAACAACTCAGCAAGCATCAGAAACAGGAACATCCGTAGGGACACAGCCTGTGTAGGAAAAGGGAAGGGTACACGCACAGACATGCTTACACAACACAAAACACGGGCCCAGGCAATGTCACGGGATTACACACTGCCATGAGGGCACTCCACTGTTGTGGAAGGTCCGCTGTGCCAAACCTTGTCTGTGCACGACTCAAACATGTCGGCAGAACACTCGGTCAGTGAGTCAACAACTACAACACACTGAAGGCTCTGCACACATCAGCCTGGGTACGGGAGTGTCACGTCAGTCATCTGCATATACCCAAAACACGTGTCAAGCAAGGTGCACTGTATACACTGATGAGTCCTTCAACATTGGTGTGCTAAACTGCATGTCCAGTGGAGATGGGCACACAGTCAGGGAAATAGAAACATTGAACAGTGGTAAGCCCACCAGATGTGCATCACTGTAAGACAAAATGTTAATTTACAAATGAAAAACGTATATCCCTGTGTCATATGCTGAACATCACACTCTCAGACTTCAGCAGAGGATGCCATAGATCCAGACTACAATAGGACACATATCCCATGGACCACATGGAGTCCATCACTGCAACACTTCATTTCCCTGATCTGAACACTATTACAACTGCAAATGCATGATGATACTCATCTACATCAAAAGAAAAACCACAAGTAAACAAAAATAGGCTTTATTCAGCAAATGTCAATGAAAAATCAGAAGTCCAAATTAAAGTAAGGCCAATGGCCAGTCCAAATACACAGTCCCAACAGGGTGATATGTGACAACTTGTCACCCATTGCTTGCCTGCACTGGTAGGGACAGGGGACATCCCCCTTGGAGGGGCATACAAGGGGCAGGCCAGGCACCACAAGGACAGGATCAGGGTATGCCAGAGTGAGGCAGTGAAGGGGTGGTGGCTGCAGGAGTGTCACCAGCAACTGCAGTGGAGGTGTCTGACTCAGGGGGGGCCGGCACCATTGGTAATGCAACCACTGCAGTGGGCTGGTCTGATGGAGTGGACTGGGTCCCAACTGCAGTGCCTGAGTCAGACGGGGTGGTTGTGGACTCCACTGCAGTGCATGCCTCCAAGGGAGTGGAAGGGGGGGCAGATGAGGTGGGCAGGACAGAGGGGGGGACCCGGTCTCCACACCAGTGGCACAAACAGGCTGAGCGTCTGGGTTGGGGGTGGAAGAGCAAGTGGCAGGGGGGTAGGGCCTAAGCAGTTTGGGGATGCGGTATCGGTGTGTGGGGGAACCTGGGGCAGGGTGTGGTGGTGGAACCTGTGGAGTGGTGGCCTGGGGGATGGAGGAGAGAGACTGGGTGGTGGAGCTGCGTGGTGGTGGTGGTGGGGTCTTGCCCTTCCTGGTCCGGGGGGACTTCCGAATGGGGTCCTCAGCCTGCCTGCGCCTGGGGGAGGGTGTCCGGGGGCGAGGGGCACTCCCCTCTGTGTGGGTGGACTTCCTCTTCCCCCGGTATGCCGGATCTGCAGGATCGGAGGGGAAGAGGCCGAGGTCACCCAGGAAGACCTGCTGTGTAGGTGGGGTTGCAGGTGAGGCAAGGGAAGGGGTCTTGGAGGGAGAGGATTTGGAGGACTGCAGAGTGACTGTGGATGCCTGTGTGTGTGTCTGTTCCACATCCCCTGTGTGTGTGGTATCTGTCCCCTGAGGATGCTTGTGTGCACGTCTTGCCTTTCTTTTGGGTGTGTCTGTGCTGCTCGTGTCTGTGTGCTTGGGTGATTGTGCAGGTGTGCATGTGCTTTGGACAGGTAGGGTGCCAGGAAGTGTGGATGGGGCAGAGGTAGGAGGTGGGAGGGACTGTTGGAGGAGGGACACTGCTGCCGTCAGGGAGGAGTCCATGGACTTATTGCTCCTCTGTAGGGCAGACATACCCGTCGAGATGCCCTCCATGAACGACACCAGCTGTGTCAACAGAGTGGTGTGTGCATGGAGGACACTCAGCATTGCTGTCTGCCCTACATGGAGCTGCCGAAGTAGGTACACAGACTCCTCACTCAGGGCAGCAGGGGACACAGGGGCAGGGGGTGCGGTGCCTGGCACGAAGGAGACACGCTCCCAAACACGGGAGCCTCCACGGACCTCTGGAATTGGAGCCAATGGGAGGGCGGTGCTGGTTGTGGTGGTGGCGGGGCCAGACAGACTAGCGGGGGTGTGGTGGCTGCTGACACCCGCATCCACAAGGGAGTCATCCTCCGAGCTGCTGTGGTCCTCAGCTGATGTGGATGGTGCTGAGGACTCCTCGGTGTGGCTCCCCTCGCCCTCCGTGCCACTGGGTCCCTCTGACCACTCGTCGGATGCTGACCCAGTCTGGCTCCGCTGCTCCTCCTGGTCCATGGAGCTGTCCCCTCCTGTGGCCGTGGATGTATCTGCAAACAATTAGGGAAACAGACAAACATCAGTCACCTGCACTGACCGCACACACCACAGTAAGTACAGCACTTACAGAGCCAGCCCTGGCATCCTTAGTTGAACATTGCCAAAACTCCTCACACATATTTGGAGAAGCCAATTGTCAGTCTGATGGTCAACCATGGGACTCACACCCCTCCTGCCCTTGCACCCATCTGTCTGGTGCCTGTCTGATGGTAAGACCCCAGTGTGGACACATGCACCACCTACACAGTTGTTGGACATTGCAGGGAACACGGTGAAGTATGTGAACATGCACACATCACATCTCTTGCCACTGAGTCAGTGTAGGTGTCCGGAGAAAGGGATGGCCAGAGTCTAAATAGAAATGCATGTGATGCATACCAGCACCAGACACCATGAGGCACCCATGTCCGGATAGTCCATGCCACAGTGGGGTGCATGTTGCACATGTCACTCCCCTGCAGGATCACTCTTAGGAAGTTTAATGCCATGACACAGGCATGCGTGCAAAGTCATACATCACTGTCTCCAGTCACATGGCCATGGTAGCCTGCCAACAACAGTCTGCACTGTGTCACAATCCTAGGACATGGGGAATGCAAGTAATGTAACTGACAAGTGCACATGTCCATCCCCCACACACCACATCATCTGAACTAGTATTTGTCCACATCATGCCAATTGGACATATGGGGGACATGAAACACAACTCCCAGAACCTGAGCACCTCACAGTGTGCTGTGAATGAATAACAGCTGCCTGAAAGTCACAGTTGCATACACCTGTGTGCACAGTCAAGTGATAAAACATCTATAAGTCACAGAAGTATCGTCTCTCATGGTCACATCTCAGATGGCATGCTGAACCCTAACCAACAAACATCCCAGTAGTCCTGACAACGAAGCCACAGCACAATGACACAGAGGCAGACACCTGAGGGAACTTGTCACTGATCACAACATGTCAGATGATCCACGGGAGTGGGAGTACAGAGTCTATTGTATGCCCTGGAGTAGGCATGACTGTCCAGCTCCACCTGTAAGAGGGATGAGTCCTGGACAGTAGGCAGGTGTCTAAGCATGTGTGACACACTTGATATACATACTCCTGAGGCCCAAACATTGTTCCCACCCGCAGCATGGGGGGGTGCCAAATACCCCAGGGACATGTGGTGAATCAGATCAGCAAGTGGACCACATATCAAAGTTACACCCAGATTACATGTCAGGACTTGGGCATTATGTGAGCAATTGACCCACCCATGAATCCCAGAACATAGTCACCGGAACAAATGCTGTCCCCCACCTTGAACAAAGCAAAATGCAATGACACAGTCCCCAAGTGACACAATTTCCTGACTGTAAGGGCCACACATTTGCGTATCAGATGAGGAGCGGGAATGTCACAATAGAGGGACATGGGTCCTGGACCACAAGACTGATGTACTGTGGAAGTTTAACCAGGCCAGAGGAGGGCACATAGCATGTCAGACAAAGTGCACAGTGCTGTCATGGACTCACCCCCTCCTTGCTGCTGTCTGGCCTTCAGCTGCCCATCCAGGTCAGGGAAGACCACCGCCAGGATCCTGAGCATGTGGGGGGTCAGGGTCCGGTGTCTGCCCCTCCTGCGAGGAGGCGACAGCTTCAGCTGGACCCTTGCGATCCTCCGGGTCCAGCCTCGAAGGTCCTGCCACCTCTTCTGGCAGTTGCGGATCCGGCGCTTGTAGTCCCCCACGGATCTTACTGCCCGGGCGATGGTCAGCCAGATTTCCTGCTTCTGGTGGGCATCAACCTGTGAGGATGACAAAGTGAAAATGCCATTACTACACATGCAACATATCCGTGCATCACACAGTTGGATATACATGTCTCAATCACTGGGGCACATGATGTACACAGGCAGTGCAACGATGGCTATGAACAGTTTGCCAGCAGTTACTACATGGTATCATTGCATGGGAAGTAAACCTTGTTGGAATGCACTGTTACTGCACTGTACCTGTTCAGTGCATGTAACTACACACTTTGGGGGGTCAGAACTACTCAGTGAGCATGCTAGCCAGTGGTGTGCACACTGTAAGTCCTGCTAGTCAGACAACATGCAAAATTAGTAAGGCAGTGGACAGCACACTCACCTGCTCCCCTGGTGTCCCATACAGCTTGCTGTACTGTGGAAGGAGGCTGTCCAGCAGGGCCTGGTTCTCCTCAAGGCTGAAGGCTGGGGCTCTCTCCACAGTACGTGCCATTGCAGTAGCCAGAGGATGCAGAGACAGCAGCAGTGTTGGTGGCAGATGTCGTCCTGGAGCATGTAGTGCAGGCAAGTGAGCTCTCAGGGGAACAGCCAGCATTATATGTGTGCTGCAGAGGCAGATACTGTCCCATGTGTCCAAAGTGATAGGTCCAAGTCGTCTGCATCTTCTGAATCTGACCAATCCATGGAATAGCAGCACTAATACACGCCCACAGCATCCTTCAAAAATCCAAGCTCATGACACCCATGATTTTGCAACATTGTTGTGGCTGGCCAACTGTATTCACTGCATCAGACTCGTTGAAGCTTCGAATACGCGTCCGTTGCCATGCCAGGCCCCAGCCAACGCGTGCGCAGCGTTCGATCCATTGCTGTACAACCCGTATTTCGGGATACAACGCGTACCCGCTCACAACAGATGCAATGGTCCGGCCGGGCACAACGATCGGTCCATTGCTGTACAACGCGTACCCGCTCACAACAGATGCAATGGTCCGGCCGGGCACACCGATCGGTCCATTGCTGTACAACGCGTACCCGCTCCCAACAGATGCAATGGTCCGGCCGGGCACACCGATCGGTCCATTGCTGTACAACGCGTACCCGCTCACAACAGATGCAATGGTCCGGCCGGGCATACCGAATGGTCCATTGATGTACAATGCGTATTTCGGGATACAACGCGTACCCGCTCACAACAGATGCAATGGGCCGGCCGGGCACACCGAACGGTCCATTGCTGCACAACGCGTACCTGTACAGGTCAGTCGCATATGTCACCATGCTTGTCACTGGTGAACGTATGCCAGCCACATGTACCTGCCAGAGACCCAGGGGCACACCTACAACACCAAACCCAGTCCACACTGTTTCCTAAGGCATGTAAGGCTGCATTACATTTTCTGTGTATGGGGGTTAACATGTGGTTTCTGTGGTGGCACTTATGGGCAGCCACACCCAGGCTGTGCATGTGTTCATGGGGACAGGGTCCTTTGTGTGTTGTGCACATGACCACTGTGATGTGCAACAGTTCATTTCGGAGCATGTGGCATGGTCACATTTCCAGGTTGTGTATGTGTGTGACATGTCACATACCCCCAGGGTCCCATGGGGGAAGGCATGTACGTCACAGGGTGACCCATTGCCACAATAGTGATGTCCCTCCACAGTCTGTGTGCATGTTGTGTTTCCGATGTCTCTGATTCCATGTGCACGATGGGAGACAGTCTCCACATCAACGTTGTTTGTGCATGGACTTTGATGTTGTGCGTCACTGGCGTCCATGTCTGTCCTGCGGAGGCGACAGGGGCCACTACCTGTGGGAGTCCTTTTGTTTTTCTGACGTGTACATGATACGCCATGTCATGCGAGTGTCCATGTGGCAAGACAGGGTCACTGGGAATCTACCTGTCAATGAGCTGTGATGCCTGTGGCGCATCTGTCCAGACATGTCACTGTGGTGTGTGTGTGGAACGTGACAGCAGTAAATGGGTACTGTGACACAGCCTAATGGTTTCCCATAGCAGAACCTGGAACCTGTTGTCCACACATGTTGTACTGAGAAGTTAGATGATGGCCATGTAGGTGCGAGTTATGTCCGAACAGAACGGCACACACATCAAGTACTTGTGTCTCGAAATGATGTATCATGTGAAATTGAGTATGGTGAATGGCACATATGTGGGGTGACTGACAATCTTTCTTTCTTCAGCCTATGCACTGCAGGGCTCCAGCTGTCCATAGACCATTCCCTGACCTGGCAACGATGGTGGAACGTGACAGCATCCGACGGTACCGCTTCACCAGGCAGCTGATTGAGGATTTGGCAGTGCGCTTGGCACCACATTTGCAACCTGGCCGGCCGTACCCTACGGCGCTGACCCCCAAGATGAAGGTAATGGCAGCCCTACACTTCTTTGCCACCGGTACCTTTCAACACACTGTGGCGACTGCCGGTGGGATGTCACAGACTATGTTCAGCCATGTGCTGCACGATGTTTTGGAGGCAATGTTGAGATGCCTGAACCAGTACATCTATTTCCCTACACGTCAACAACTCACTGATGTCAAGAGTGACTTCTATGCCCTGGGGAGGATGCCACATGTCATTGGCTCCATTGATGGGACACATGTGGCTTTGGAACCACCACAGGCACATGAGCAGGCATACCGGAACCGGAAACATTACCATTCGATCAATGCTCTGGTGGTATGTCTTGCAGATATGAGCATCACACATGTGTGTGCCCATTTCCCTGGTTCAGCACACGATGCCTACGTGATGAGGACTAGTCGCATCCCGAGGATGATGGCACAGATGCAGAACCAGCGTGCCTGGCTTGTCGGTGTGTACTGACTTTGTACCATTGTGTGTGTTCTGCTATGTAGTATACCGCCCACTTTTCCAAATCAGCTAATGTGCACTTGTCTGTCCGTAGGTGACTCCGGATACCCCAACATGCCGTGGTTGCTGACACCCCTCAGGAACCCTGTGACATCAGCCCAGATGCGCTACAATGAGGCACATGGTCGGACCAGGAGAGTGATTGAGCGGACCTTTGGTCTCCTGAAGAGCTGCTTCCGCTGCCTGGACAAGACAGGAGGGGCCCTCCCATATGCCCCAGCAAAGGTGTGCAAGATTGTCATCGTCTGCTGCATGCTACACAACCTGGCAGTGCGGAAGGAGTTGCCTCTCATCCTGGATGGCGATGACCAACGTCCGCCACCTGTGGAGGATCCTGGCCTGGACCACGATGCCAGTGATGATGATGATGGTGATGTCCGCACACAGCTCATCACCAACTTCTTCAGCTGAATGTGAGTATCCAGGGAGATGTAATGTGAATGATGTGAGTTTGCATGATATGTGTGGGTGGTGCTCTGGTGCTGTTTGAGTGTGGCCATGTGCTACTTGACTGGATGCGTGCAGCAATGTGTCCTTACAGGTAGTCTGTACTCCCCAACAGTTTTGACATGCTAACTTGGTTTTGTGTAGTTGTCTTGTGACATGTATTGGGCATGAGTATTGCAGTTCTGTCCTGTTCTTCAGTGGTTTTAACTGTGTGTCATGTCTGTCCTTCACAGGGTGCTTACTGAGTACTTTGGTCAACTTGGATCCCCCGACACCATGATTCAGCTTTCAGGGTGGCAGCAGAAGTTTCCCTACAGGTGATGTGCCACACACCCCTGGACTTCATATCTTCTGCACTTGTTGACTGTGGGGCCACTGCCACGTGGGTAAACCTTGCATTTGTAGTGGAAACAACATGTTGCAAATGTGTAATAAACCTGTGCTTCACTTTGGGATGTGCGTTGTCTGTGGTCACACATCTGACTGACATTTGCTTACTGCACCTGTGGGCTAGTTGACACAGACTCTGAATAGGTGTGGTGTCTGTGCATTCCACAGTATTTCCTGGCAACATCACTGTAGGCGATGAGTCTGATGGCCCTGGTGTCTCTGTGTTGTGTAGCCCTAGTGGTGTGTCTCCCTCATATGTGTCACGTCACCATGACTCACATGACGGTGTTGTACTTGCTGTAGCAGTTAGCATACACAGTGTAATTTAGCAGATCATCATCACCATAACAGTATCTACATTTGAATAACAACAGAGGCAAGTATGTTGTACTTGTGATTTTATTTACAGAAATGTGTGTGTGTATAGTGCACAGGATGGTGGGTGCTGTACATTGGGATTGTGATCCAAAGTTCCCAGATGAGTTGGAAGTCTTGGTAGCAGAAATGTCCTGATTGAAGTCCACAGTCATATGATACATTAGTCCAACTTGGACTCCCCATGTCATGTGGGAGAGTTGTGTTGCATTCGACAGGGTGAAAAGTTTGCACACAAAGGAAAATTTCGGGAACAGGTGTTGGCTTCCTGGGGGATGTACGTGGCCATCAACCTCTCAGTTTTCGACCCCTCTTCTTTGGGGGGGGACCCTCACGTGCCGGCTGCTGCGGTGCAGGGGAGTCTCCGCCAGAGTCCTCCTCCCTCCCTGTGGCGGTGTCAGTTGTTGCAGCACCAGATGTTGTGGGCACACAGGGAGGTGTGGCCATGTTGGTGCTAATCTGGCGGAGGCATGTCAATATGTCCCTATGCACCGCTGTGAGTTCTTGCAATGAGTCCCACTTGGACTCCATGCGAGACATGTGTGTCTCCACACGGGACATGTGGGAGTCCAAGCGGGCATGATGGGCAGCCTGCTGCTGTTGTATGTCCTTGAGGATCCCCACTACCTGTCTGACCTCTCCGGTGCTATCCTGGTACGCATCAGCGATGCGTGCCAGTTGTGGGTCATCATGCAGTCCAGACCCCTCTGCAAGCAGCGACCTATGTCTACCACCCCTCCCACCACCCCTGGCGACACGTGCAGGACCTGCAGTGGCACGCACAGGTGACCCAAGGCCCCCTTGGGGGTTGTTAGTGGTGTTGTTGTCCGTTGCTCCACGGTGGGCCTGGGGCCCTGTGCTGTTATCATCGGTGGTCCTTGGTCTGTCCGTGTCGGCGGGGGTGGTCTGTGTGTTGGCAGTTGTTGGAGGGGTGAGTGCAGGGGGTGCAGATGTTGGTCCTGCTGGTGCTGCATGATGACTCACACCGGAGGTGCCAGGTAGGTCTTCGCCATCCGAGGAGGGCAGAGGCTGTTCCACACCAGTGAGCTCAGTGTCCCCCGGAGCCTGGGACAGGGACTCCTCCTCGCCTGCTGCTGTGTCCCCATCATCATCACCTGTATTTGGAAGAGACACACATTGTATGTTATGTTTCTACAGGTATCAATGGTTCACACAGCTGATAGTTGTGACTGTACCTCTGGATGCGGGCATGTACATTGCATTGTCCTAAGTTGTCACAGTAAGAGGTTGATATTGGTGTAGCACATTGTCCTGCATACTTGGGGCATTTCAATGTGAATGTTGAGGTGTGTGCATGGCCAGCATTGGTTGTATTTGGTGGACATCCGCCCATCCTTCTCCACCTAGCCCAGTTATCCCAACAATGAAGCATGCCACCCTTGCAGTGGGTTCAGGTTGACTCTCAGGATGTCATTCAGTGGTGTTCTGCTGTTTATTGGTGCACAGTTCCCAGCAGGGCCTTGTGCTCCCCACAGCAGTACCCAGTGTCAGCCATCTTGTCAGTCCTTATCCACTCCCTGTGATGTGAGCATGGTTCAGAGTGGTGTTGATGGGCCAATTGTGAGGGTGAGCAATATCTGTGACTACAACTCCCATCATGCTATTGCCTACACCCCCCTTCCCAGCATGCCCATACATCCTTCCTTTTGACTCTGCTTCCCTATGGGGTAGTGTGCCTGTGCTGACAGGAAGGCTGACAGTGTTGTCCTTGCGTTTGTTTGGCTACAAGTCCCAAGAGTGTCCCTGTGCTTCACACAGCATTACCCAGGGTGGTGTTTCTTTGTGGGATCTTCATTTGGTGTGTGAGGCATTGCATTCTCCCAGGTGGGTTATGTGGAGTTTGTGTTGAGGGTGTGTGTGTGAGGAGAGCTGCTTGTAACTATGGTCAGTGCTGTCAGTCCTCCTTCCCACCCAGCCAGATATCCCACAATGCAACGTGCTTGCATTTCAGGGAGTGCAAGTTTGCTTTCAGGATGTCATGCAGTGGTGTTCTGCTGTTTGTTGGTGCACAGTTCCCAGCAGGGCCTTGTGCTCCCCACAGCAGTACCCAGTGTCAGCCATCTTGTCAGTCCTTTTCCACTCCCTGTGATGTGAGCATGGTTCAGAGTGGTGTTGATGGGCCAATTGTGAGGGTGAGCAATATCTGTGACTACAACTCCCATCATGCTATTGCCTACACCCCCCTTCGCAGCATGCCCGTACTTCCTTCCTTTTGACTCTGCTTCCCTGTGGGGTAGTGTGCCTGTGCTGACAGGAAGGCTGACAGTGTTGTCCTTGCGTTTGTTTGGCTACAAGTCCCAAGAGTGTCCCTGTGCTTCACACAGCATTACCCAGGGTGGTGGTTCTCTGTGGGATCTTCATTTGGTGTGTGAGGCATTGCATTCTCCCAGGTGGGTTATGTGGAGTTTGTGTTGAGGGGGTGTGTGAGGAGAGCTGCTTGTAACTAAGGTCAGTGCTGTCAGTCCTCCTTCCCACCCAGCCAGATATCCCACCATGCAACGTGCTTGCATTGCAGGGAGTGCAAGTTGGCTTTCAGGATGTCAGGCAGTGGTGTTCTGCTGTTTGTTGGTGCACAGTTCCCAGTAGGGCCTTGTGCTCCCCACAGCAGTACCCAGTGTCAGCCATCTGTCAGTCCTTATCCACTCCCTGTGATGTGAGCATGGTTCAGAGTGGTGTTGATGGGCCAATTGTGTGGGTGAGCATTATCTGTGACTCCAACTCCCATCATGCTATTGCCTACACCCCCCTTCCCAGCATGACCATACTTCCTTTCTTTTGAGTGGACTTCACTGTGTGTGAGTGTGACAGCAATGGCAAGATGGCTGACAGTGTGGTCCTGTTGTTTGTTGGTGCCCAGTTCCCAGCAGGGCCTTGTGCTCCCCACAGCAGTACCCAGTGTCAGCCATATTGTCAGTCCTTTTCCACTCCCTGTGTTGTGAGCATGGTTCAGAGTGGTGTTGATGGTCCAAATGTGAGGCTGCCCATTATCTGTTACTACGAGTCCCATCATGCTCTTGGCTACACTGACTTCACCAGCATACACAGGATTCCTTCCTTTCTGTGAGCTTCCCTGTGAGGTGGTGTTTAAGTGGTGGCTAAATATCTGACAGTGTTTGTTGATTAGATTTGTGCCACTGCCTAGCTCTATTTGGTATTGGGTTTGTATATGTCATGACACAGTTACATATCACTATGACATGGCATGTATTGTGTTTATCTGACTAACATACACTTCTTGGGATGATTATCTTTTGGTTGCTGTTGATTTGCTAGGGGTGCATGGTTTGACTATCCCCTTGACAGTGATGTGTGTGTATTGGCACACAATATTGTGTATATTAGTTGTGGACTCACCAGGCTCTGGGATGTTTGTTAGTCCATATACGCTCACTGGTGGTAGGATGGCCCGCACCTTCTCCTCCCAGAGCCTGAGGTATACTGGTTTGGCAGGAGGGCCACTGCCGGTGTGCTGGCTCAGGAGGTAATCCTTCTTCAGTAGGTCCCTGACCCTCCTGCGCACATCATACCACCTGTTCTGGATGTCTTCCTTTGTGCGCAGACATGGTGATTGTGCGTTCACCCTGTCGACGATCCTCGCCCACATCTTGGTTTTCTGTGCCATGGGGGTCTGTTGGACCACTGTGCCAAACAACTGTGGCTCTACCCTCAGGATCTCGTCTACCATGACTTCCAATTCACTATCTAGGAACTTTGGATTCTTCTTTAGGGGCATTGTGATGGGTGGTGGTGGTGATTGATGTGTGTGTGTGTGCAAGTGAGGGTGTGTGAGTGTAGGTTTTGCTGGGTGTGTGTGAGGGTGCTATTTGTTGAGGTGCTAATGGTGTGTGGCTTTTGTGTTGGATGAGCTGTGTGTGTGTCTGCTGTCTGATGGTGTTCTGTGCTGGCAGGTCAGTGGAATTTGCAAAGGATCATGGTAGGGATTTGTGGCCTTTATGTAGGTGGAGTTGGGGGTGTGTCCTTGTTCCATTTTTTTCACCCCCTGTATTTATTGGCTTTGTCATTGCTTGTTTGGCCCTCTTTTTTTGTATTTTTTCATTTGTGATTATTGTGCATGTAGGAGTCGTTCTTCTGACCGAGTAGGACGTTGCAGTTGTCTCGTGCGCGCCTCTCCGAGACGTTCCCGCTGTGTTTCAGCTCAGTTTCATATGCGGCGTACGCGTCGGTCGCGGAGTATTGTGTTTGTTCGGCTGGGTTTTGTATGTGTGTCGGTCGTACGGCTTGGGCTCCTTGCGAATCGGTCTGATTTTGCACCCATTGCATCGTACTGCGCGGGTCGGAGTTCGCGGGTACGTTTCGTTCGGGTTGATTCCTGGTGCGTGTCGGTCGGTTCGATTCGCGTGGTTTCCCGGCCAGATAGCTTGTTTCCGTCCGGGTCGGTCGTTCGCCTTGAGTTCCGTACGAGTCGGTCGTGATTCACATGCATTTCATCGTACTTCCCAGGTCGGGCAACGCCGGTACGTGTCGGTCGGACTATATTCCCGTACCGAGTCGGTCAGTATTTTTTCCAGCCCGAATCGGATTCGGCCCCTAAGTCTGCAGTGCTCCCCAGTCCGGTGCCATAGCTATCATGCCCTCCATTGAGCCATTTGCGATATATGGTGGCCCTTCATCGCAGGTGCCCAAATGGAGGGACTGGGTGGAGCGTCGCAGGCTCTACTTTGAGGCTACCAGAGTGCCTTATGAAAGATGACATGCTCTGCTGCTCCATTTAGGAGGCAAAGCAATCCTTATAATATAAAAAACCATCACTGAAGCGGCACACAGAATGTATGCCACATTCGTAGCTGTCCTGAATGCACATTTCGAGCTAATGGCCATTTGGGACTATGAGCGATTCATATTTTGTCAAGCTCGTCAAGAGCCCAAAGAGTCCATAAATGGGTTTTATGGCAGGTTAAAGGAGCTCGCCAGCACCTGTGACTTCAATGACGAGCAAGAAGAAATCAGAGGCCAGATAAATCAAGGTTGTGCCTTTACAAAGCTGCGTGAGCACATCCAACAAGAGTCTGGCAAGCTCCTACAGGGCATACTCAAACTTAGCTGGTCGAAGGAACTGTCCAAAGCAAGATCCTCGCACATGGAGGAAGCACTGCACCGGGCAGTTAAGGTGGAGCCCGTCAATGTAGTCCAACCGCGACCCTTGCTGGACAAGGGAAGGAGGTCGTTTGAGTCAAAACAAATGTGCAGGGGGTCCATCTCACAGATCAGTTGACTGCCGGCAAAAGGTAGAAAATGCACTGCCTTCAACAAGTATAACCATTTCACAAAAGTATGCTGGTCCTCCAAACCACAATAGTCCACAGTAGTCCAAAGAAATCGTCAATGCCCCCCGCAGCTCTGAACGCAGCTGAAGACATGGATAACTATTTCGCCGAGTACACCGTGCACTTGGTGTTTACTGTTAGCAACACTACCACTTCACGCAGACCACTTCCCCAGTGCTAGCTGCACATCGGCCACCATCCAGTCACAGCAACTATAGATATTGGGGCATCGATCAGCATCATGTCTGCGGACATGTATAAGCACATGGCGGAACCTCCGTCGCTAGTCAATGAGAAGGTCATGGTCTTCGCTTATGGCCAAACTCAACCCTTGCCTATGCTAGGGAGCTTTGTGTCACAGTTTCCACATGGAAACACATGTACTAGTACAACCCTACATGTAGTGAAAGGAGGCCAAGGCATGTTGATCAGCTGCAATACAGACGTAACACTAGGGCTGGTCACATTTGCCCTCAGAGTGCAAACAGAGACTCTTTCCCACATCCTCTCAGAGTTTGACAGCCTGTTTGAAGGTATAGGGTGTATGAAAGACAAAGTAGTGTGATTGCACATTGATTAGTCAATACAACCCGTGGCGTTGTGGCATTGCCGAAAAGTCTTCTATCTGCGACCCAAGATTGAGAAGGAACTAGACAAGCTGGCAAAGGTTGGAATTATTGAACATATTATACCATCAACTGCTGCTACATCCTGATTCAAGATATATTACGACATTCTTGAAACACGCAGGACTCCGACGGTACTGCTGTTTGAATTTTGGAATATGAAGCGGAGCAGAAGTTTTCCAAAACACAATCCAGGAGTTAATAGCAGGGCTGCAATGTGTCGTCAACGTCAGCAATGATATTCTCATATCTGCAAGTTCCATTGCCAAGCACCATACACGGCTTCAGAAAGTGATACAGAGTCCAGGAAGGGATGCTGACCCTCCACAGTTAGGTGTGAATTCCTGAAACAGAGTATCAGTTTATTTGGGTATACTTTCTCAGTGGCTGGCGTAGCTCCAGACCTTGAAAAAGTGGGAGACGTCAGAGAAGCGCCTGCCCTGAGCAATGTGTCAGAGGTGAGAAGCTTCCTGGGGATAGATAACTATTGTGGCTGTTTTGTACCAGACCTGACCATTTGTACACAGTTCAAAACCTTACAAAAGCGATGACTCCATGGTCCTGGGTCAACAAAGAGGGCAAGGCTTTCACAACGACCAAGGCGCCCTCTCAAACGGATACCACACTGGCATATTTTGACGCATCCAAGCCTATCACGATTGCGGTAGGCGCCAGCCCCAAGGGACTAGGAGCAGTTCTCACTCAACAACTGCCCCATGGAGATTAGATCCCCATTGTGTATGCCAGCTGGTCACTGACTCCCACAGAACAGCGATATTCGCAGATAGGAAGAGAAGTCATCACCATTCACTGGACCTGTCAGCACTTTCATCTGTATGTCTATGGCCATTCCTTCAAAGTCACGACAGATCACAAGCCACTGATTCCTCTTTTCCAAGGCACCTCCTTCAAGTCACCACTGCGCATCGAGAAGTGGATGCTGCAGTTGCAAGACTACAATTGTCACGTGGAGTCCAGGCAGGAACCAACAACCCCGCAGATTACTTGTCATGCCACCCACATGATGCACCACTGAAAGAAGTCGAGGATGCCGAAGATACCAAGGAATATGTGAGGAATGTGGTCAAGCAGTTTTTGCCACTATCCCTATCCATTAACATGATCCTCAATATAAATCTACCGTCTAGGACGAGTGACTGCTGCTCACTCTAGAGACCATACAGTCAGGGAAGTGGAGCTCCCTCAAGGAACACCTGACACACTGCACACCAGAGACCAAGCAAATTATAGACTCACTTCATCAAGTACGTCATGACCTAGTGACAGATGCAGAAGTGTGCCTCCTGCAAGAACCCAGAATAGTAATTCACTATGCAGATGGTTCAATTGGCCTACAATGCACACCAACGCACAGTGAAGATGAAGAATTGCCTCTGGAGCAACGTTTGGTCCCCACTCATGGACGAGATGGTAGAAACCATGGTGTGGTCCTGTCATTGATGCCAAGTCACCGGGTCACCAGGGTGCCACCTCCAATAATCACGGAACGAGGTCCCCGGCAACTATGGATATGAACTTGCCTCAATTTTGTTTGCCTGCCAGACGGGCGATATACCCTCGTTTTAATTAACGATTACACAAAGTATCTAGAAGTGGAAATCGTGTCATCTCAGACAGCTATGGAGGTCATCCCCAAGCTTGAGAAGATGATGGCCATCGGGCCATGGGCTGCTGCGAGAGGTTTGAACAGACAATGACCCACCATTCCAGGGTCAGGAGTAACCCTGGGCAAAGCACTACGCTACGCTCGCGTAGTTTGCGAAGTTTGCGCTACTTCGCACTACGCGAATTGCACATAGCACAGTGCAAACACGCGTAGTGTAGCGTAGTGCAGCAGTCATTTTTTGCTTGCTCGCGGTCCTCAACGTCAAGTTGGCGACCGCGAGCAAGCAAAATGACATCCCGGCGAGACTTTTTCCTCGTTCGCGATCAGCAACATCAAGTTGCCGATCGCGAGCGTGGAAAATAAACCTCCCGGCGAGATTCTCAACGTGGGGAGGTCAGGTTTCTCATTGCGAGTGGTCGCGACCGCTCGCAATGAGAAACTACCAGTCCGCGTTGAGAAAGCTGCCGCTCGAGTAAAAATCTACTCGAGCGGCAGTAAAAGACAGCTCGCACTGTGCAAGATGCCGTTTTCAATGATTGCACAGTGCGGACAAGCATTCGGCACTGTGCAATCATCGCGAACAGCGCACTACGCAGTTCGCGTAGTGCTACGCGTAGCTCGCGTAGTGCGAAGTGCACTTTGCGTAGCTTCGCGTAGCGCTACTTCGCGGACTACGCCCAGGGTTAGTCAGGAGTTTGAGGTGTATCTGCAGTCATGGGGCATCAAACACAAATGGATAACTCTGTGATGGACCCAGGCCAACAGAGAAGTCGAACGTTTCAAGAGAACACTCAAGTCATTAGCATAGCATATGCCAACCAGCAACCCCTGGAGGGGCCCGTATACGTGTTCTTGCAGGAATATAGGGAGACACCCTGCTCGACCACAGAACAAGACCCATTACATGCTAGCATGGGGGGAGTGATAGCTAACTCTATTCTACACCATCCAGAGTGGAGACTGCCCCCCATTGATGACGCTCTAGAGATGAAGAGCCGGAAGAACACCAACCAGTGGGGGAGTTGCCAGATCTATGCCCTGGAGACACTGTCTTCGTGAGAGACCGATACCCAGGTATCAAATTCTGGCTCTCTTTCGAACACCAACCCTGGGTTGTCACCCGCGCCAGGGCACCATAGTCATAGCCCAACCCAATGGAGAATCGGTCACCTGCAATGAGTCCTATTTTAAACCAGCCCAGTGTGACATAAGTGACGAAGAAACATACCCAGAAAATGAGCCACCTGGGTGAAGCATGGTTGATGAACTCACCCCTGCTACACTGCGGGAGGCTGTAGAGGTGTCAGGTCCCCCTGAAGGGCCGGCAACCCAACCCCTCCTACCCAGGACAGACGTATAAATCAATGTCCCAATACTCCCCCACTATCTAGCAGCCCACCTCCCAGTGGAAGGAATGATCTCACGAAATACCACCTAAGGGGTAACCCAACGCCATCGTCCTGGCTAAAGGACTGCATGGTGTGACAAAACTATGCCCCGTAAGGATAAGAGTTCTGAATTTGTGTTCTGTTTACAAAATTGATGTTATATTGCCAGTGACATATTTTTGGTTAGGGTTAAGGGGGGATGTAGGGTTTGTCCCCTAGCAGGTTGCGCGGGGACAACACCAAGTGTAAGAGGTGGGCCAGGAGAGGCCTCATCACACAAGTGTGTGTGTTTTGTTTAGCCCACATCAGCATGGGCCGTACAAGAAAAGGAGGTGGGTGGAGCTGCACAGCACTTACATGCCAACCGTCAACCATCCAACATGTGTCTGGTATCAATAAGTATGCAGCGCATGTGGTGTGCATTGCCAGGCCCAGCACCCACACCCTGACCAACGGGGGCTTGTTAAGTGACACCTCTACACAGAGGGTCACAGAAGCGGCCCGGGGGCTCATGCCACAATCAGATCTCACCTGGCCGGCTCGTGCCTCACGGCCGGGTTTCAAATTGTTCAGATTGCCATGCACTGATGTTGTGGCCCCCTCCTGAGTCCTCCCATTGGCTTGCAGTGGACGTCCAGCAGCGGAGACCATTGTTAAGTCCCGGTAGCCGGGGGAGGGGGACAGGGAGCAGTAGTAAGGTTGCTGAGTCTGGGGGACAGGTGTGGCTTGCTTGGGCGTCCTTGGAGTGTAAGCTTGATTGGCTAGAACCCCATATGCGGCTTACAATCACATGCCATATACCTCATAGTCTTTGTGCAAAGATTGACTCACACCTTTATTAAACAATTAAACCCTGCAGCCAGGAAGCACAATGGATCACAAACGTTTCTAATTTTCCAATGTAGGAGTATATTGCTGTAATATACCATTTTTGCTGTCCTTGCTCTGGTCCCCACATAATTTATAACTAAGGCTACCACATCCATGTCCAGGTAACTAGTCATAATATCGAATTTTTAATATCGATATACTATAATATCGAGTTTAGTATATCGACAATACTAAAATATCGATGTTATATATATTGATGTTAAAAATATCTTTTTTTTTTTTAAATATCGAAGTATAAAATATCGAATCAAAAATATCGTAATAAAAAAATATCGTTTTTTATTGTTGTGTAAAATATTGGGGAAAAAATATAGAATGTATAAAATATCGTTTTTAAAAATATCGTTATAGTATTATTTTATAATAAAATATTGTTGTTTTTTATGTAATAATACTTGTTGAATATTGTAAAAAATAGTTTCTGTAATAGAAATTTTAGGAGAGGGATGTTGGGTTTTTAGGGGATAAGGGTGGGGAGTGTTTTAAAACAATCAAAAATGATTTATTTAAATTTTAAATATTTGATCATTTAAATTATGAAATGTTGTTTTAGGAGCGGAATGTTGGGTTTTTAGGGGATAAGGGTGAGGAGTGTTTTAAAATAATCAAAAATGAATTATTTAAATTTTAAATATTTCATCATTTAAATTATGAAATGTTGTTTTAGTAGCGGGATGTTGTGTTTGTAGGGGATAAGGGTGGGGAGTGTTTTTAAAATAAAAAAAAAATTTAAATAAATTTAAATTGTAAATTTAAAAAATTGAGTTATTAGGAATGGGAAGTTGGGTTTATAGGGGATGAGGGTGGGGAGAATTTTAAATTTGTCAAATAAATAAAAAAATTAAATTGAAATTTAAAAAACTGATTTGAAATATTTAATTTATGAGTGCAAAATTGGGTTTATAGGGAAGAGGGCTGGGAAGTGTATTAAAATATAATGTAATATTGTATTAAATGTATATTTCTTTTAAAAAATTTGCAAAAAATGTACAATTATTTATTTTATATGTTTTAATAATTAATGTGTGTAAAATTTATAAATTTATGGAATTTTGATTATACAATATTAAATACATTTTTATTTTTAAGTAATATGAAAGTTAAAAAGATTTTTGAAAATATTTATTTTAAATGTTGATTTATTAACTATATTTAGTGAATATATTTGAGTTTAATAATAGATTAAAATATTGAATTTTATCTAATTTACATAACAAAAATAGAAATAACTAAGGGGTCTATTACGATGGCGGTCGGTTGTCCACCGCCTGTCCGGCGGTGGCGCCCGCCGTACCAGCGGTGGACATCTGCCCGCCATCGCAACCAGGAAAACTGCCGGTCATATTAGTATGGCGGTGGTGACCGCTGCAGTGTGAAATTCTGACCGCCGCTTTACCGCCGGTTGCCATCCGCACTCCTGCCTGGCTGGCGGAGCAGGACTGGGAGAATGGTGGCAGTGCAGAGCAGGCTCCGCCGGCTGGATTATGATGCCGGCGGTAGCCAGCCTTTCCTCAGCGGTCAGACCACCATTGAAAGGCATGCAGTGATTGTCTTCCGGGGGCCCGTTGCGGGCCCCCAATGTGTTGGGGGGGCGTGGGTGCACTGGGGGGTACCCATGGTCCCCCCTACATTTCTCTGTGTCAGGTGGCAGGCACTGTGCAGTGCCTGCCACGCAGTGCAGGGAAATGCAGGACATGCTCCTTTCAGCATCGCGGCGGTGCTGCGGGCAGCAGCAACCGCCGCAGTGTTAATGCCGGGGATCAGACCGCCGTGGTCGTATTTCGCCAGCGGGTCATCGTAATACGACCGGCGGTGATGTCGCGGTACATGCAGGCAGTCTTTTCCCGCTACCATGGCGGTCGGGGAGGTTTCCCGACCGCCATCGTAATAGGCCCCTAAGTTGTTTTTTTTCATAATAATTATTTATTATATATTCTTAGTAATATTTTATTTTAAGAAATATTTAACAAATTTTAAATAATTAAAATTTGAGAGTAGTGGTTTTATCAATTATTAATTATGTATAATATGTTATAATTAAATGTATTAATGTGTAGTGTCCAGCACCTTCCCTTATTTAATAGTAACTGCAGTGGTAATAGTAAATTATATAGTTTTATTAACCAGCATATTTGTTTATTTAATACTAACTGGAGTGGGAATAGTCAATTATATATGTTTAGTGTCCAGCACCTTCCCTGAGTATATATTAACTGTAGTGGGTATAGTCAGTTATATATGTTTACTGTCCAGTACCTTCCCTGAGTATATATTAAGTGGAGTGGGAATAGTAAATTATATATCTTTAGTGTGCAGCACCTTCTGTGATTTAATACTAACTGTAGTGGGAATAGTAAATTATATATCTTTAGTGTTAAGCACCTTCCATGAATATATATTAACTGGAGTGGGAATAGTAAATTATATATGTTTAGTGTCCAGCACCTTCCCTGACTTAATACTAACTGGAGTGGGAATAGTAAATTATATATCTTTAGTGTCCAGCACTTTCTTTGACTTAATAATAACTGTAGTGGGAATATTAAATTATATATCTTTAGTGTTCAGCACCTTCCCTGAATTAATTCTAACTGGAGTGGGAATAGCTAATTATATATCTTTAGTGTCCAGCACCTTCTGTGAGTTAATACTAATTGCAGTGGGAATAGTAAATTATATATTTTTAATGTCCAGCACCTTCCCTGAGTATATATTAACTGTAGTGGGAATAGTTCATTATATATGTTTAGTGTCCAGCACCTTCCCTGAGTTAATACTAACTGGAGTGGGAATAGTAAATTATATATCTTTAGTGTCCAGGACCTTCCCTGATTTCATTCTAACTGGAGTGGGAATAGTAAATTATATCTTTAGTGTCCAGCACCTTCTGTGACTTAATGCTAACTGGAGTGGGAATAGTAAATTATATATCTTTGGTGTCCAGCACCTTATGTGACTTAATACTAATTGTAGTGGGAATAGTAAATTATATATCTTTAATGTACAGCACCTTCCCTGAGTATATATTAACTGGAGTGGGAATAGTAAATTATATATGTTTAGTGTCCAGCACATTCCCTGACTTAATAATAACTGTAGTGGGAATAATACATTATATATCTTTAGTGTCCAGCACCTTCCCTGATTTAATTCTGACTGGAGTGGGAATAGTAAATTATATATATTTAGGGGCCGATTCCGATTCAGGCCGGAAAACGTACCGACCGACTCGGTACGGGAATTTAGTCCGACCGACACGTACCGGCGCCGTCCGACCCGGGTAGTACGATGAAATGCATGGGAATCACGACCGACTCGTACGGAACTCAAGGCGAACGACCGACCCGGACGGAAACAAGCTATCCGGCCGGGAAACCACGCGAATCGAACTGACCGACACACACCAGGAAATAACCCGAACGAAACGTACCAGCGAACTCCGACCCGCGCAGTACGATGCAATGGGTGCAAATTCAGACCGATTCGCACGGAGCCCAAGCCGTACGACCGACACGCATACAAAAGCCAGCCGAACAAACACAATACTCCGCGACCGACGCGTACGCCGCATATGAAACTGAGCTGAAACACAGCAGGAACGACTCGGAGAGGCGCGCACGAGACAACTGCAACGTCCTACTCGGTCAGAAGAACAACTCCTACATGCACAATAATCACAAATGAAAAAATACAAAAAAAAGGGCCAAACAAGCAATGACAAAGCCAATAAATACAGGGGGTGAAAAAAATGGAACAAGGACACACCCCCAACTCCACCTACATAAAGGCCACAAATCCCTACCATGATCCTTTGCAAATTTCACTGACCTGCCAGCAGAGAACACCATCACACAGCAAACACAGACACACACACAGCTCATCCAACACAAAAGCCACACACCATTAGCACCTCAACAAATAGCACCCTCACACACACCCAGCAAAACCTACACTCACACACTCTCACTTGCACACACACACACATCAATCACCACCACCACCCATCACCATGCCCCTAAAGAAGAATCCAAAGTTCCTAGATAGTGAATTGGAAGTCATGGTAGACGAGATCCTGAGGGTAGAGCCACAGTTGTTTGGCACATTGGTCCAACAGATCCCCATGTCGCAGAAAACCAAGTTGTGGGCGAGGATCGTCGACAGGGTGAACGCACAATCACCATGTTTGCGCACAAAGGAAGACATCCAGAACAGGTGGTATGATGTGCGTAGGAGGGTCAGGGACCTACTGAAGAAGGATTACCTCCTGAGCCAGCACACCGGCAGTGGCCCTCCTGCCAAACCAGTATACCTCAGGCCCTGGGAGGAGAAGGTGCGGGGCATCCTACCACCAGTGAGCGTATATGGACTAACAAACATCCCAGAGCCTGGTGAGTACACAACTAATATACACAATATTGTGTGCCAATACACACACATCACTGTCAAGGGGACAGTCAAACCATGCACCCCTAGCAAATCAACAGCAACCAAAAGATAATCATCCCAAGAAGTGTATGTCAGTCAGATAAACACAATACATGCCATGTCATAGTGATATGTAACTGTGTCATGACATGTACAAATCCAATACCAAATTGAGCTAGGCAGTGGCACAAATCTAACCAACAAACACTGTCAGATATTTAGCCACCACTAGAACACCACCTCACAGGGAAGCTCACAGAAAGGAAGGAATCCTGTGTATGCTGGTGAAGTCAGTGTAGCCAAGAGCATGATGGGACTCGTAGTAACAGATAAATGGCAGCCTCACATTTGGACCATCAACACCACTCAGAACCATGCTCACAACACAGGGAGTGGATAAGGACTGACAAGATGGCTGACACTGGGTACTGCTGTGGGGAGCACAAGGCCCTGCTGGGAACTGTGCACCAACAAACAGCACAACACCACTGCCTGACATCCTGAAAGCCAACTTGCACTCCCTGCAATGCAAGCACGTTGCATGGTGGGATATCTGGCTGGGTGGGAAGGAGGACTCACAGCACTGACCATAGTTACAAGCAGCTCACCTCACACATCCCCTCAACACAAACTCCACATAACCCACCTGGGAGAATGCTATGCCTCACATACCAAATGAAGATCCCACAAAGAACCACCACCCTGGGTAATGCTGTGTGAAGCACAGGGACACTCTTGGGACTTGTAGCCAAACAAACGCAAGGACAACACTGTCAGCCTTCCTGTCAGCACAGGCACACTACCCCACAGGGAAGCAGAGTCCAAAAGAAGGAAGTATGGGCATGCTGGGAAGGGGGGTGTAGGCAATAGCATGATGGGAGTTGTAGTCACAGATACTGCTCACCCTCACAATTGGCCCATCAACACCATTCAGAACCATGCTCACATCACAGGGAGTGGATAAGGACTGACAAGATGGCTGACACTGGGTACTGCTGTGGGGAGCACAAGGCCCTGCTGGGAACTGTGCACCAACAAACAGCACATCACCACTTCCTGACATCCTGAAAGCCAACTTGCACTCCCTGCAATGCAAGCACGTTGCATGGTGGGATATCTGGCTGGGTGGGAAGGAGGACTCACAGCACTGACCATAGTTACAAGCAGCTCACCTCACACACACCCTCAACACAAACTCTACATAACCCACCTGGGAGAATGCAATGCCTCACATACCAAATGAAGATCCCACAAAGAACCACCACCCTGGGTAATGCTGTGTGAAGCACAGGGACACTCTTGGGACTTGTAGCCAAACAAACGCAAGGACAACACTGTCAGCCTTCCTGTCAGCACAGGCACACTACCCCACAGGGAAGCAGAGTCCAAAGGAAGGAAATACGGGCATGCTGGGAAGGGGGGTGTAGGCAATAGCATGATGGGAGTTGTAGTCACAGATACTGCTCACCCTCACAGCGTGGCCCATCAACACCACTCAGAACCATGCTCACATCACAGGGAGTGGATAAGGACTGACAAGATGGCTGACATTGGGTACTGCTGTGGGGAGCACAAGGCCCTGCTGGGAACTGTGCACCAACAAACAGCACAACACCACTGCCTGACATCCTGAAAGCCAACTTGCACTCCCTGCAATGCAAGCACGTTGCATGGTGGGATATCTGGCTGGGTGGGAAGGAGGACTCACAGCACTGACCATAGTTACAAGCAGCTCACCTCACACACCCCCTCAACACAAACTCCACATAACCCACCTGGGAGAATGCTATGCCTCACATACCAAATGAAGATCCCACAAAGAACCACCACCCTGGGTAATGCTGTGTAAAGCACAGGGACACTCTTGGGACTTGTAGCCAAACAAACGCAAGGACAACACTGTCAGCCTTCCTGTCAGCACAGGCACACTACCCCACAGGGAAGCAGAGTCCAAAGGAAGGAAGTACGGGCATGCTGGGAAGGGGGGTGTAGGCAATAGCATGATGGGAGTTGTAGTCACAGATACTGCTCACCCTCACAATTGGCCCATCAACACCACTCTGAACCATGCTCACATCACAGGGAGTGGATAAGGACTGACAAGATGGCTGACACTGGGTACTGCTGTGGGGTGCACAAGGCCCTGCTGGGAACTGTGCAACAACCAACAGCAAGACACCACTGAATGACATCCTGAGAGTCAACCTGAACCCACTGCAAGGGTGGCATGCTTCATGGTGGGATAACTGGGCTAGGTGGAGAAGGATGGCCGGATGTCCACCAAATACAACAAATGCTGGCCATGCACACACCTCAACATTCACATTGAAATGCCCCAGGTATGCATGACAATGTGCTACACCCAGTATCAACCTCTTACTGTGACAACTTAGGACAATGCAATGTACATGCCCGCATCCAGAGGTACAGTCACAACTGTCAGGTGTGTGAACCATTGATGCCTGTAGAAACATAACATACAATGTGTGTCTCTTCCAAATACAGGTGATGATGATGGGGACACAGCAGCAGGCGAGGAGGAGTCCCTGTCCCAGGCTCCGGGGGACACAGAGCTCACTGGTGTGGAACAGCCTCTGCCCTCCTCGGATGGCGAAGACCTACCTGGCACCTCCTGTGTGAGTCATCATGCAGCACCAGCTGGACCAACATCTGCACCCCCTGCACCCACCCCTCCAACAACTGCCAACACACAGACCACCCCCGCCGACACGGACAGACCAAGGACCACCGATGACAACAGCACAGGGCCCCAGGCCCAGCGTGGAGCAATGGACGACAACACCACTAACAACCCCCAAGGGGGCCTTGGGTCACCTGTGCGTGCCACCGCAGGTCCTGCATGTGTTGCCAGCGGTGGTGGGAGGGGTGGTAGACATAGGTCGCTGCTTGCAGAGGGGTCTGGACTGCATGATGACCCACAACTGGCACGCATCGCTGATGCGTACCAGGATAGCACCGGAGAGGTCAGACAGGTAGTGGGGATCCTCAAGGACATGCAACAGCAGCAGGCTGCCCATCATGCCCGCTTGGACTCCCACATGTCCCGTGTGGAGACACACATGTCTCGCATGGAGTCCAAGTGGGACACATTGCAAGAACTCACAGTGGTGCATAGGGACATATTGACATGCCTCCGCCAGATTAGCACCAACATGGCCACACCTCCCTGTGTGCCCACAACATCTGGTGCTGCAACAACTGACACTGCCACAGGGAGGGAGGAGGACTCTGGCGGAGACTCCCCTGCACCGCCGCAGCCTGCACGTGAGGGTCCCCCCAAAGAAGAGGGGTCGTCCGAGGAAGGAAAACTGAGAGGTTGATGGCCACGTACATCCCCCAGGAAGACAACACCTGTTCCGGAAATTCTCCTTTGTGTGCAAACGTTTCACCCTGTCGAATGCAACACTACTCTCCCACATGACATGGGGAGTTCAAGTTGGACTAATGTATCATATGACTGTGGACTTCACTCAGGACATTTCTGCTACCAAGACTTCCAACTCATCTGGGAACTTTGGATCACAATCACAATGTACAGCACCCACCATCCTGTGCACTATACACACACACATTTCTGTAAATAAAATCACTAGTACACCATACTTGCCTCTGTTGCTATTCAAATGTGGATACTGTTATGGTGATGATGATCTGCTAAATTACACTGTGTATGCTAACTGCTACAGCAAGTACAACACCGTCGTGTGAGTCATGGTGATGTGACACATATGAGGGAGACACACCACTAGGGCTACACAACACAGAGACACCAGGGCCATCGGACTCATCGCCCACAGTGATGTTGCCAGGAAATACAGTGGAATGCACAGACACCACACCTATTCAGAGTCTGTGTCAACTAGCCCACAGGTGCAGTAAGCAAATGTCAGTCAGATGTGTGAACACAGACAACACTCATCCCAAAGTGAAGTACAGGTTCATTACACATTTGCAACATGTTGTTTCCACTACAAATGCAAGGTTTACCCACGTGGCAGTGGCCACACAGTCAACAAGTGCAGAAGATATGAAGTCCAGGGGTGTGTGGCACATCACCTGTAGGGAAACTACTGCTGCCACCCTGAAAGCTGAATGATGGTGTCGGGGGATCCAAGTTGACCAAAGTACTCAGTAAGCACCCTGTGAAGGACAGACATGACACACAGTTAAAACCACTGAAGAACAGGACAGAACTGCTATACATGCCCAATACATGTCACAAGACAACTACACAAAACCAAGTTAGCATGTCAAAACTGTTGGGGAGTACAGACTACCTGTAAGGACACATTGCTGCACGCATCCAGTCAAGTAGCACATGGCCACACTCAAACAGCACCAGAGCACCACCCACACATATCATGCAAACTCACATCATTCACATTACATCTCCCTGGATACTCACATTCAGCTGAAGAAGTTGGTGATGAGCTGTGTGCGGACATCACCATCATCATCATCATCATCATCATCTTCATCATCATCACTGGCATCAAGGTCCAGGCCAGGATCCTCCACAGGTGGCGGACGTTGGTCATCGTCATCCAGGATGAGAGGCAACTCCTTCCGCACTGCCAGGTTGTGTAGCATGCAGCAGACGATGACAATCTTGCACACCTTTGCTGGGGCATATGGGAGGGCCCCTCCTGTCTTGTCCAGGCAGCGGAAGCGGCTCTTCAGGAGACCAAATGTCCGCTCAATCACTCTCCTGGTCCGACCATGTGCCTCATTGTAGCGCATCTGGGCTGGTGTCACAGGGTTCCTGAGGGGTGTCAGCAACCACGGCATGTTGGGGTATCCGGAGTCACCTACGGACAGACAAGTGCACATTAGCTGATTTGGAAAAGTGGGTGGAATACTACAGATCAGAACACACACAATGGTACAAAGTCAGTACACACCGACAAGCCAGGCACGCTGGTTCTGCATCTGTGCCATCATCCTCGGGATGCGACTACTCCTCATCACGTAGGCATCGTGTGCTGAACCAGGGAAACGGGCACACACATGTGTGCTGCTCATATCTGCAAGACATACCACCAGAGCATTAATTGAATGGTAATGTTTACGGTTCCGGTATGCCTGCTCATGTGCCTGTGGTGGTATCAAAGCCACATGTGTCCCATCAATGGAGCCAATGACAAGTGGCATCCTCCCAAGGGCATAGAAGTCACTCTTGATGTCAGTGAGTTGTTGACGTGTTGGGAAATAGATGTACTGGTTCAGGCATCTCAACATTGCCTCCAAAACATCGCGTAGCACACGGCTGAACATAGTCTGTGACATCCCACCGGCAGTCGCCACAGTGTGTTGAAAGGTACCGGTGGCAAAGAAGTGTAGGGCTGCCATTACCTTCACCTTGGGTGTCAGCGCCGTAGGGTACGTCCGGCCAGGTTGCAAATGTGGTGCCAAGCGCACTGCCAAATCATCAATCAGCTGCCTGGTGAAGCGGTACCGTCAGATGCTGTCACGTTCCACCATCATTGCCAGGTCAGGGAATGGTCTATGGACAGCTGGAGCCCTGCAGTGCATAGGTTGAAGAAAGAAAGATTGTCAGTCACCCCACATATGTGCCATTCACCATACTCAATTTCACATGATACATCATTATGAGACACAAGTACTTGATGTGTGTGCCGTTCTGTTCGGACATAACTCGCACCTACATGCCCATCATCTAACTTCTCAGTACAACATGTGTGCACAACAGGTACCAGGTTGTGCTATGGGAAACCATTAGGCTGTGTCACAGTACCCATTTACTGCTGTCACGTTCCACACACACACCACAGTGACATGTCTGGACAGATGCGCCACAGGCATCACAGCTCATTGACAGGTAGATTCCCAGTGACCCTGTCTTGCCACATGGACACTGGCATGACATGGCGTATCATGTACACGTCAGAAAAACAAACATGACTCCCACGGGTAGTGGCCCCTGTCGCCTCCGCAGGACAGACATGGACGCCAGTGACACACAACATCAAAGTCCATGCACAAACAACGTTGATGTGGAGACTGTCTCCCATCATGCACATGGAATCAGAGACATCGGAAACACAACATGCACACAGACTGTGGAGGGACATCACTATTGTGGCAATGGGTCATCCTGTGACGTACATGCCTTCCCCCATGGGACCCTGGGGGTATGTGACATGTCACACACATACACAACCTGGAAATGTGACCATGCCACATGCTCCGAAATGAACTGTTGCACATCACAGTGGTCATGTGCACAACACACAAATGACCCTGTCCCCATGAACACATGCACAGCCTGGGTATGGCTGCCCACAAGTGCCACCACAGAAACCACATGTTAACCCCCATACACAGAAAAGGTAATGCAGCCTTACATGCCTTAGGAAACAGTGTGGACTGGGTGTGGTGTTGTAGGTGTGCCCCAGTGTCTCTGGCAGGTATATGTGGCTGGCATACGTTCACCAGTGACAAGCATGGTAACATATGCGACTGACCTGTACAGGTACGTGTTGTAAAGCAATGGACCGATCGGTGTGCCCGGCCGGCCCATTGCATCTGTTGTGAGCGGGTACGCGTTGTACAGCAATGGACCGATCGGTGTGCCCGGCCGGCCCATTGCATCTGTTGTGAGCGGGTACGCGTTGTACAGCAATGGACCGATCGGTGTGCCCGGCCGGCCCATTGCATCCGTTGTGAGCGGGTACGCGTTGTACAGCAATGGACAGATCAGTGTGCCCGGCCGGCCACTGCATCTGTTGTGAGCGGGTACGCGTTGTATCCCGAAATACGCGTTGTACAGCAATGGACCGATCGGTGTGCCCGGCCAGCCCATTGCATCTGTTGTGAGCGGGTACGCGTTGTACAGAAATGGACCGATCGGTGTGCCCGGCCGGCCCATTGCATCTGTTGTGAGCGGGTACGTGTTGTACAGCAATGGACCGATCGGTGTGCCCGGCCGGCCCATTGCATCTGTTGTGAGCGGGTACGCGTTGTACAGCAATGGACCGATCGGTGTGCCCGGCCGGCCCATTGCATCTGTTGTGAGCGGGTACGCGTTGTACAGCAATGGACAGATCGGTGTGCCCGGCCGGCCACTGCATCTGTTGTGAGCGGGTACGCGTTGTATCCCGAAATACGCGTTGTACAGCAATGGACCGATCGGTGTGCCCGGCCGGCCCATTGCATCTGTTGTGAGCGGGTACGCGTTGTACAGCAATGGACCGATCGGTGTGCCCGGCCAGCCCATTGCATCTGTTGTGAGCAGGTACGCGTTGTACAGCAATGGACCGATCAGTGTGCCCGGCCGGCCCATTGCATCTGTTGTGAGCGGGTACGCGTTGTACAGCAATGGACAGATCGGTGCGCACGCATTGGCTGGGGCCTGGCATGGCAACAGACGCGTTTCGAAGCTCCAATGAGTCTGATGCAGTGAATTCAGTTGGCCAGCCACAACAATGTTGCAAAATCATGGGTGTCATGAAGTTGAAGATTTGAAGGATGCTGTGGGCGTGTATTAGTGCTGCTATTCCATGGATTGGTCAGATTCAGAAGATGCAAACGACTTGGACCTATCACTTTGGACACATGGGACAGTATCTGCCTCTGCAGCACACATATAATGCTGGCTGTTCCCCTGAGAGCTCACTTGCCTGCACTACATGCTCCAGGACGACATCTGCCACCAACACTGCTGCTGTCTCTGCATCCTCTGGCTACTGCAATGGCATGTACTGTGGAGAGAGCCCCAGCCTTCAGCCTTGAGGAGAACCAGGCCCTGCTGGACAACCTCCTTCCACAGTACAGCAAGCTGTATGGGAAACCAGGGGAGCAGGTGAGTGTGCTGTCCACTGCCTTACTAATTGTGCATGTTGTCTGATTAGCAGGACTTACAGTGTGCACACCACTGGCTAGCATGCTCACTGAGTAGTTGTCACACCCCAAAGTGTGTAGTTACATGCACTGAACAGGTACAGTGCAGTAACAGTGCATTCCAACAAGGTTTACCTCCCATGCAATGATACCATGTAGTGACTGCTGGCAAACTGTTCATAGCCATTGTTGCACTGCCTATGTACATCATATGCCCCTGTGATTGAGACATGTATCTCCAACTGTGTGATGCACGTATATGTTGCATGTGTAGTAATGGCCTTTTCACTTTGTCATCCTCACAGGTTGATGCCCACCAGAAGCAGGAAATCTGGCTGACCATCGCCCGGGCAGTAAGATCCGTGGGGGTCTACAGGCGCAGGATCCGCAACTGCCAGAAGAGGTGGCAGGACCTTCGGGCTGGACCCGGAGGATCGCAAGGGTCCAGCTGAAGCTGTCGCCTCCTCGCAGGAGGGGCGGACACCGGACCCTGACTCCCCACATGCTCCGGATCCTGGCGGTGGTCTTCCCTGACCTGGATGGGCAGCTGATGGGCAGAGAGCAGCAAGGAGGGGGTGAGTCCATGACTGTACTGTGCACTTTGTCTGACATGCTATGTGCCCTCCTCTGGCCTGGTTAAACTTTCACAGTACATCAGTCATGTGGTCCAGGACCCATGTCCCTCATTTGTGACATGCCCACTTCTCCTCTGATACGCATATGTGTGGCCCTAACAGTCAGGAAATTGTGTCACTTGGGGACTGTGTCATTGCATTTAGCTTCGCTCAAGGTGGGGGACAGCATTTGTTCCCGTGACTATGTTGTGCGATTCATGGGTGGGTCAATTGCTTACACAATGCCTAAGTTCTGACATGTAATCTGGGTGTAACTTTGATATGTGATCCACTTGCTGATCTGAATCACCACATGTCCCTGGGGAATTTGGCACCCACCCATGCTGCCGGTGGGAACAATGTTTGGGCCTCAGGAGTATGTGTATCAAGTGTGTCACACATGCTTAGCCACCTGCCTACTGTCCAGGACTCATCCCTCTTACAGGTGAAGCTGGACAGTCATGCCTACTCCAGGGCATACAATACACTCTGTACTCCCACTCCCGTGTATCATCTGGCATGTTGTGATCAGTGAAATGTACCCTCAGGTGTCTGCCTCTGTCTCATTGTGCTGTGTCTTCGTTGTCAGGACTACTGGTATGTTTATCGGTTAGGGCTCAGCATGCCATCGGAGATGTGACCATGATAGACGATACTTCTGTGACTTATAGGTGTCTGATCACTTGACTGTGCACACAGGTGTATGCGACTGTGACTTTCAGGCAGCTGTTTTTCATTCACAGCACACTGTGAGGTGCTCATGTTCAGAGAGTTGTGTTTCATGTCCCCCATATGTCCAATTGGTATGACGTGGACAAATAGTAGTTCAGATGATGTTGTTTTTGGGGGATGGACATGTGCACTTGTCAGTTACATAACTTGCATTCCCCATGTCCTAGGATTGTGACACAGTGCAGACTGTTGTTGGCTGGCTGCCATGGCCATGTGACTGGAGACAGTGATGTATAACTTTGCACGCATGCCTGTGTCATGGCATTAAACTTCCTAAGACTGATCCTGCAGGGGAGTGACATGTGCAACATGCACCTCATTGTGGCATTGACTATCCGGACATGGGTGGATCATGGTGTCTGGTGCTGGTATGCATCACATGCATTTCTATTTAGACTCTGGCCATCCCTTTCTCCGGACACCTGCACTGACTCAGTGGCAAGAGATGTGATGTGTGCATGTTCACATACTTCACTGTGTTCCCTGCAATGTCCAACAACTGTGTAGGTGGTGCATGTGTCCACACTGGGGTCTTACCATCAGACAGGCACCAGACAGATGGGTGCAAGGGCAGGAGGGGTGTGAGTCCCATGGTTGACCATCAGACTGACAATTGGCTTCCCGAATCTGTGTGAGGACTTTAGGCAATGTTCAACTAAGGATGCCAGGGCTTGCTCTGTGATGTGCTGTACTTACTGTGGTGTGTGCAGTCAGTGCAGGTGACTGATGTTTGTATGTTTCCCTAATTGTTTGCAGATACATCCACGGCCACAGGAGGGGACAGCTCCATGGACCAGGAGGAGCAGCGGAGCCAGACTGGGTCAGCATCCGACGAGTGGTCAGAGGGACCCAGTGGCACAGAGGGCGAGGGGAGCCACACCGAGGAGTCCTCAGCACCATCCACCTCAGCTGAGGACCACAGCAGCTCGGAGGATGACTCCCTTGTGGAGGCGGGTCTCAGCAGCCACCAAAGGCCAGCTAGTCTGTCTGGCCCCGCCACCACCACCACCACCACCGCCCTCCCATTGGCTCCCATTCCTGAGGTCCGTGGAGGCACCCATGCTCGGGAGCGTGTCTCCTTCATGCCAGGCACCGCACCCCCTGCCCCTGTGTCCCCTGCTGCCCTGAGTGAGGAGTCTGTGTACCTCCTTCGGCAGCTCCATGTAGGGCAGACAGCAATGCTGAGTGTCCTCCATGCACACACCACTCTGTTGACACAGCTGGTGTCGTTCATGGAGGGCATCTCGACGGGTATGTCTGCCCTACAGAGGAGCAATAAGTCCATGGACTCCTCCCTGACGGCAGCCGTGTCCCTCCTCCAACAGTCCCTCACCCCTCCCACCTCTGCCCCATCCACACTTCCTGCCACCCTACCTGTCCAAAGCACATGCACACCTGCACAATCACCCAAACACACAGACACGAGCAGCACAGACACACCCAAGAGAAAGGCAAGACGTGCACACAAGCATCCTCAGGGGACTAATACCACACACACAGGGGATGGGGAACAGACACACACAAAGGCATCCACAGTCACTCCGCAGTCCTCCAAATCCTCTCCCTCCAAGACCCCTTCCCTTGCCTCACCTGCTACCCCACCTACACAGCAGATCTTCCTGTGTGACCTCGGCCTCTTCCCCTCCGATCCTGCTGATCCAGCATACCGGGGGAAGAGGAAGTCCACCCACACAGAGGGAGTGCCCCTCGCCCCCGGACACCCTCCCCCAGGTGCAGGCAGACACAGGACCCCATTCGGAAGTCCCCCGGACCAGGAAGAGCAAGACCCCACCACCACCACCACGCAGCTCCACCACCCAGTCTCTCTCCTCCATCCCCCAGGCCACCACTCCACAGGTTCCCCCGCCACACCCTGCCCAAGGTTCCCCCACACACCGATACCGCATCCCCAGACTGCTTAGGCCCTCCCCCCCTGCCACTTGCTCTTCCACCCCCAACCCAGACGCTCTGCCTGTTAGTGCCACTGGTGTGGAGACCGGGTCGCCCCCTCTGTCCTGCCCACCTCATCTGCCCACCCTTCCACTCCCATGGAGTCATGCACTGCAGTGGAGTCCACAACCACCCCGTCTGACTCGGGCACTGCAGTGGGGACCCAGTCCACTACATCAGACCAGCCCACTGCAGTGGTTGCAGCACTCACACCAACTGACTTGTGTACCACAGTGGTGCCGGCCCCCCCTGAGTCAGACACCTCCACTGCAGTTGCCGGTGACACTCCTGCACCCACCACCCCTTCACTGCCTCACTCTGCCATCCCCTGATCCTGTCCCTGCGGTGCCTGGCCTGCCCCTTGTATGCCCCTCCAAGGGGGATGTCCCCTGTCCGTACCAGTGCAGGCAAGCAATGGGTGACCAGTTGTCACTTATCACCCTGTTGGGACTGTGATTTTGGACTGGCCATTGGCCTTAGTTTCCTTTGGACTTCAGAGTTTTCCTTGACATTTGCTGAATAAAGCCTCTTTTTGTTTAATTGTGGGTTTTCTTTTGATGTACATGATGTGGATGAGTAGCATCCTGCATTTGCAGTTGTAATAGTGTTCATATCAGGAAAATGAAGTGTTGCTGTGATGGACTCCATGTGGTCCATGGGATATGTGTCCTGTTGTAGTCTGGATCTATGGCATCCTTTGCTGCAGTCTGAGGGTGTAATGTTCAGCATTTGACACAGGGATGTACGTTTAGCATTTGTAAATGAACATCTTTGTCTTACACTGATGCACATCTGGTGGGCTTACCACTGTTCAATGTTCCGATTTCCCTGACTGTGTGCCCAGCTCCACTGGACATGCAGTTTTGCACATCAATGTCGAAGGACTCATCTGTGTATACAGTGCAACTTGCTTGACACGTGTTTTGGGTGTATGCAGATGACTGACGTGACACTCCCGTACCCAGGCTGATTTGAGCAGAGCCTTCTGTGTGTTGTAGTTGTTGACTCACTGACGGAGTGTTCTGCTGACATGTTTGGGTCGTGCACAGACAAGGTTTGGCACAGCGGACCTTCCACAGGAGTGGAGGGCCCTCATGGCAGTGTGTAATCCGGTGACATTGCATGGGCTTGTGTTGTGTGTTGTGTAAGCATGTCTGTGCGTGTTCCCTTCCCTTTTCCTACACAGGCTGTGTCCCTAGGGATGTTCCTGTTTGTGATGCTTGCTGAGTTGTTCTGTGTTCATCCAGCATCTTGGACCTGGTTTCTCCGTGATGTGGGTGCATGGCAAACTAATGTTCATGAGGTTGTCATCCCAGGTTGTCTTTGTTGTCAGGGCTGGGGATGTGGTCAAACGCAGATGGGACACATTCAGGATTCCCCTTGGCACTTGTTGTTTACACAAGTCATGTGATTTACAGTTTGTGGTAGCTTTCAGTGATTGTGACACGTTGTGTGTGTGACTGCTGCCACTCCTCAGGCTCAGAGCTGCAATGTTGGAAGTTGTGTACGTGTGTTCTTAGTGTGTCACCTTGGCTTCTTCGTTATTGTGTGACTATGGCCAGGATCCCATTGATTGTGGTGGATTTCACATCATGCCCATGTACGGCGTACTGTGCTGTGTGTCAGACATTGACGAGTCTTGTTGACTGGCCATGTGTGATGGCTTTCTGCACCTTAGTTACCACCACCACCCCTGGTATTGTCATGGGTGCATGTGCAATGTCACCAGTCCATGTGAGCTTCACTGCTGCACATTGGTGGAGATCAGGGTGTGTGGTGTTGAGTGTGTGCAAATGTGAGTTGTTGCACGGCTAGACCCCTACCTCCATATTGGCCTTGGCTGGCAGGCCGTGCTGATTGATTAGAGCTTGTGTAGGTGCGATGGTAGTTTGTTGCTCAGGACACATGGCTGTGGTTCACAGTGTGAACGACATCTACCTTTGTCATCACAGTGGGATTATCATGCAGGCTAGTGTCAGCACAATGTGGGGTCCCTGGGGGTAGTGCTGTGGTGGGTCTGTCTCTTGCTGTGTTAGTTGCTGTTCCTACAAGCTTGTGCGACATGTGTAATTTGGGCTCCCTCTCATCTAACAATGCCTGATTGCCCACATAGGGGTATCCGATCCATAAGTAACTTTTGTATGGCACTGTATACACATCTGTGTGGTTGGAATTCAGGCCTCCTCATGTGTTGTGTGGTTGCCTGGGGACACTGTCACACACCCCCATCACCCGTTGTGTTTGATATGCAGTCTGAGTCTGCCTGTTTGTGTTTGTGCCTTAGCACCACTGCATTGGCATATCTTGAGTGTGCCATTGGCTGTATGTTGTTTGGTGGCTTTCCCCTGCTGTCCCTGGGACTCCTAGGTCATCAGTCAGCACAATAATCATGGTTTGTATGTCCCATTGCTGCCATGGTATGGTATTTGTTCACCTCACATCTACAGACTCCACAGGATATCTACATTTGTGTGTCCATTGGTGCAGATATGTGGGTCAGCATTATGATGGTCACTTCTGTCATTGTGTTATTTGTGAATGTTGACAATGTGGGACCCCATGGGTGATGTTTGTATGCACATGGCCAAAACGATGTTTCAATGACACTGCACTGTTTGCCTCGACCAATCTATGTTGCTATGGGACACAAGCACTACTATGCCACTGATGTGTTTGTTGTTGTGTGACCAGGATTCATCCATGCAGTTTGGCTTTGGCAGCTTTTACCATGACTACACTTACCTTATGATCACTGTGGTGATGGGGCTTTAGGCCCCATTGCCACACTGTTCAAAAATGTGCATCAGCTATGGACACCACACTTCCCTTTTGGTCACTGTGGTGATGGGGCTTTAGGCCCCATTGCCACACTGTTCAAAAAGTGCATCAGCTATGGACACCACACTTCCCTTTTGGTCACTGTGGTGATGGGGCTTTAGGCCCCATTGCCACACTGTTCAAAAAGTGCATCAGCTATGGACACCACACTTACCTTTTGGTCACTGTGGTGATGGGGCTTTAGGCCCCATTTCCACACTGTTCAAAAAGTGCATCAGCTATGGACACCACACTTACCTTTTGGTCACTGTGGTGATGGGGCTTTAGGCCCCATTGCCACACTGTTCAAAAAGTGCATCAGCTATGGACACCACACTTACCTTTTGGTCACTGTGGTGATGGGGCTTTAGGCCCCATTGCCACACTGTTCAATAAGTGCATCAGCTATGGACACCACACTTCCCTTTTGGTCACTGTGGTGATGGGGCTTTAGGCCCCATTGCCACACTGTTCAATAAGTGCATCAGCTATGGACACCACACTTCCCTTTTGGTCACTGTGGTGATGGGGCTTTAGGCCCCATTTCCACACTGTTCAAAAATGTGCATCAGCTATGGACACCACACTTCCCTTTTGGTCACTGTGGTGATGGGGCTTTAGGCCCCATTGCCACACTGTTCAAAAAGTGCATCAGCTATGGACCCCACACTTCCCTTTTGGTCACTGTGGTGATGGGGCTTTAGGCCCCATTGCCACACTGTTCAAAAATGTGCATCAGCTATGGGCCCCACACTTCCCTTTTGGTCACTGTGGTGATGGGGCTTTAGGCCCCATTGCCACACTGTTCAAGAAGTGCATCAGCTATGGACACCACACTTCCCTTTTGGTCACTGTGGTGATGGGGCTTTAGGCCCCATTGCCACACTGTTCTAAAAGTGCATCAGCTATGGACCCCACACTTACCTTTTGGTCACTGTGGTGATGGGGTGTTCGAGCCCATTGCCACAGTGGCCATGGTCGGCTTGCATTGTGGAGGCCACACACATTTATGTGTGACACATGTGATAGGGGGTCACATTGTATGTTCAATGTCATGTTCAGTCTTGTAGGCATTTGACACAGACTACACACGCTTGTCAGGGTGTTGGGGGGATGTAATTTTCTGTCATTCCTTATGTGGGAGTATGCTAGTTGTGTCATGCATTACCCGTCCTATGAGTAGGGGTGGTGTTAGTGGTAGGCATCCATCCCCCATGAGTGGGGATGGTAGTAGTGACAGGCATCCAGCCCCCCTGAGTGGGGGTGGTGGTAGTGGTAGGCATCCATACCCCTAAGGGTGGGGATGGTAGTAGTGACAGACATCCAGGCACCCATGATTAGGGGTGGTGGTAGTGGTAGGCATCCATCCCCCCATGAGTGGGGATGGTAGTAGTGAAAGGCATCCAGCCCCCCCTGAGTAGGGGTGGTGGTGGTGGCAGGCATCCAGGCCCCCCTGAGTAGGGGTGGTGGTAGTGGCAGGCATCCAGGCCCCCCTGAGTAGGGGTGGTGGTAGTGGCAGGCATCCATCCCCCTAAGGGTGGGGATGGTAGTAGTGACAGGCATCCAGCCCCCCCTGGATAGTGGTGGTGGTAGTGGCAGGCATCCATCCCCCTAAGGGTGGGGATGGTAGTAGTGACAGGCATCCATGCCCCCCTGAGTAGGGGTGGTGGTAGTGACAGGCATCCAGCCCCCCCTGAGTAGGGGTGGTGGTAGTGACAGGCATCCAGCCCCCCCTGAATAGGGGTGGTGGTGGTGGCAGGCATCCAGGCCCCCCTGAGTAGGGGTGGTGGTAGTGGCAGGCATCCATCCCCCTAAGGGTGGGGATGGTAGTAGTGACAGGCATCCAGCCCCCCCTGGATAGGGGTGGTGGTAATGGCAGGCATCCATCCCCCTAAGGGTGGGGATGGTAGTAGTGACAGGCATCCAGGCACCCATGATTAGGGGTGGTGGTAGTGGTAGGCATACATCCCCCCATGAGTGGGGATGGTAGTAGTGGCAGGCATCCATCCCCCTAAGGGTGGGGATGGTAGTAGTGACAGGCATCCAGCCCCCCCTGAGTAGGGGTGGTGGTAGTGCCAGGCATCCAGGCCCCCCTGGGTAGGGGTGGTAGTAGTGACAGGCATCCAGCCCCCTAAGGGTGGGTATGGTAGTAGTGACAGGCATCCAGGCCCCCCTGAGTAGGGGTGGTGGTAGTGGCAGGCATCCATCCCCCTAAGGATGGTGATGGTAGTAGTGACAGGCATCCAGCCCCTCCTGGATAGGGGTGGTGGTAGTGGCAGGCATCCATCCCCCTAAGGGTGGGGATGGTAGTAGTGACAGGCATCCATGCCCCCTGAGTAGGGGTGGTGGTAGTGACAGGCATCCAGGCCCCCCTGAGTAGGGGTGGTAGTAGTGGCAGGCATCCAGCCCCCTAAGGGTGGGTATGGTAGTAGTGACAGGCATCCAGGCCCCCTGAGTAGGGGTGGTGTTAGTGGTAGGCATCCAGCCCCCCTGAGTAGGGGTGGTGGTGGTGGCAGGCATCTAGCCCCCATGAGTAGGGGTGGTGGTAGGGTGGTGTTAGTGGTAGGCATCCATCCCCTATGGGTGTGTATGGCATTGGTGTTGGCCATCCCACCCCTATGGTTCTGCTGTTGCTTGTGTACGTCATTTGTGCATCCCTATGTGTGTGTGACATATTTCGGGTACGTGTAGTTTGTTTGTATTGTTGGTGTTTGACTTACCGTCGGCGCCTTACGCGTCCGTGCCGGTCCCGGTAATAGATGTAGAGTATAGGTAGGACCTGCGCAATGGGAATTCCTGCTTGGATCGTCTCGTTCGGGTTTCTTGTGTCTTCGACTCGTACTCGTCGCTGGCTTGTTCGTCTCGTAGCCGTGGATCGTCTTGTGGCGCACAACGGAGCTTATGTACGGCTCGCCCGGATGCTCAAACGTGCCGGACGTAGCGACGGGTTCGGCGCGTACGGAATGCGCATCGTACTAGTCCGGCCAGAAGGTGCTGTGTATTTGCTTCCGTGCGGCTCGAATCGGCGTTTACGGATCCGGCTCGGGCGGGGAACAGGAGCTGGATTGGGTGAGTACGGCTGGTTCGGAAACTGGGTTGTTATACGCATATACTTGTTCGTCCGGACGAGTTTACGATTCGGTCGGGAAACACGCATTCGGCTTGTATTTTTTCCGGACGAATACTGTTAGGTGCGCTTCCGGCCGAGATCGGCCGGAAGACCATAGTGTGCAGCACCTTCTGTGACTTAATACTAATTGGAGTGGGAATAGTAAATTATATATTTTTAATGTGCAGCAACTTCCCTGAGTATATATTAACTGGAGTGGGGATAGTAAATTATATATCTTTAAAGTCCAGCACCTTCCCTAGCTTAATACAAACTGGAGTGGGAATAGTAAATTATATATCTTTAGTGTCAAGCAATTTCTTTGACTTAATACTAACTGGAGTGGAAATAGTAAATTATATAGGTTTAGGGGCCGATTCCAATTCGGGCCGGAAATCCCTCCGACCGAGTCGGATTCGGAGAGATATCCGACCGAACCGGAATCTAGCAGTCCGACCCAATGAGTACGATGCGGACGCATGCTATCGGACTCGATTCGGTCGGACTCCCATTGAAGTCAATGGGAGCCGGGCGTACGACGCGTACACGGGCTCCCATTGACTCAATGGGTGCGTCGCGAACAAGGGCGCCCCCTACAGCGGGTACGCGTCGGTGCGACTTGCGCCGTACATGCATGTGGGTCCCCCCTGTGTGCGACTCGCGCAGCTACGCATACAGGGGGTTCCGACATGGACCCCCGAAGTCCCGCTCCGACTGCTCTTTCGAGCCGGACGGCCCGTGTCGGTCGGACTGTTCGAGGTGCGCATCGTACTTGCCCGGTCGGGGAACGTCTCCATTGCGTGGTGCGAGTCGAGTCCGTATGAGTCGGTCGGAGCGGTTCGGAGCCGGGAACGAGTCGGTCGGGGATTTCGCGTACGCTCGCATCGTACTTGCTCGCGCGGACGGGTGTTCGAATCGGTCGGAAACAGGGCGTCCGAATCGGATCCGGTAAAGCCGAATCCGATTCGGTGCCCTAACGGCCGAGATCGGAATCGGCCCCTTAGTGTCCAGCACCTTCCCTGATTTAATATTAACTGGAGTGAGCATAGTAAATTATATATGTGTGGTGTACAGCACATTACTTGAGTTAATACTAATTGGTGTAGGAATATTATATTATATATGTTTATAGGTCTGTGATTTACATTTTTTTTATATGTAGTGGTAATGTGTATGTATAATAATTTATTTTATATTTACAATTACAATAATTATAACAATAAATTTTGAAAATACATAGTAGTAAAAAAAAATACATTGCATTAAAATATACGTTTTAGGAAAATATTTAATAAAAATAAATTAATAGAAAAATAATCAGACTTGTACATTTTTAAATGATCTTTATTTTCTAATAATAAGATAGGTAGAGTAAAAAAACATATTTTATTAAGGGAATATAATACACATGAAGAAACATACAAAATAAATACACATTTTTATTTTTGTAACATAAAGTATTTTGGATATATGTTTATTTACATATGTTATATTTTTGAACATACATATTTTTAACATTGTTATATTTTATAATACAGATATTTATCTTTTGTAACAGAAATTTTTTTGGGTATTTTTGTTTAGAACATTTTTGTAACAGATTAATTTTGCAATATAATTTTACAGTTTATTTTTGCATGTTTAACAGTTAATAATTAAATACATATTTTCTTAAAATTAAAGAATATAACATAATACAGATTTATTAAAAAATATTAACATTTTAAGTGGTTAACAATTTTTGTACATGTAATATATATTTTTAATTAATATTATTAATGTGTCAAATATTAATAATATTAATTATTACATTGTTACATTTTATATAAACATGTTTTTGAAGAGGTAATTTTTATTTAACATTTGACATTTTTTAAAATATTTTTTGGAAAAGCATTGTATATAATACAAATAAATAAGTATTTATAATAATAATTAATATATTTTGTATTAATTAGTATTATAATTTTACAATGTAGAAAAAATTTTACATTATTTTTAACATATAAGTAAAATATTCTTAGATTTTTAGAAAATATATAAGTAATTTATTTATTACTGTATTAAATGTTTTTAAATTAATTTCTATCTTTTTTATTATTTAACCAGCCATATTTGTTTTACAGGTACTATTTTGTAACCGCTAACTGTTGTTTTGGGTTATTTCTGAGGGGAAAAGCTCGCGGTTAGAAGCTGCATTGCGTTGAGGAAGGTAAGTGTAATTTTCTTTAATTAAACTAAGGGGTCCACTACGATGGCGGGCGGACAAAGTCCGCCCACCATCGCAAGGGAGCCAGGGACCGACCGCCGAAGTTGCAGCGGTCCCGCCATGTGAATTAGGATGCGCCCGCCACACTGGCCGGCGCATCCTGGCCCTTTTACATTGCGGGTGAATCTGCTGGCTGCAGACCCGCTCGCAATGTGAAAGGACTGTGCACAGCATTGCCATGCACTACATGGCAGGCACCACGTGTTGCCTGCCACTTAGTGCATGGCAATGAGGTGGGGTATCATAGGTACCCCCCATGTGCACCCCTCACCCCCCAACACCCTGGGGGCCCGCAACGGGCCCCCAACAGAAGGAACCGCATGCCCGTTGCTGCCATGGAAATGCGAATCACCGCCTGCATCACAATATGGATGGCGGTGTCTTGCAGACACCGCCACCATATTGTGCCCGTTTTCCGCCCGGTCAACGAGTCGACCGGCGGAAAAGCGGCGGACGGTCTTCCCGTCCGCCGCGGACCCCCCAGCCATCCTAATATGGCGGGGGGTCAATCAGGCATGGATGGCGGGTGAATCGCCCCGCCGGGCCGGCGGTGGCTACCGCCGGCCCGGCAGGGGCAATCCGCCCGCCATCCTAATGGGCCCCTAAGTTTTTACTGGAATTTGAATGTAGTTAGGTGGTAGGTAGTGTGTCTAGTGTTAGGTAGTTGTGCTTTTGGTGTGTTTTAGGTGTTAGTTATATTTTCACGAGATATCGATAGTTACTGTTTGAGGCCTAGTGTAGAGAGGTTAGAATATGTACAGAAATATGGGGCCTATTAGGATGGCAGGCGGACGTGCGGAGCTGGGACCGTCCGCCATAGGTGCGCCGGTCCCGCCCGCTGTATTAGGATGCGCCTGCCACACTGGCGGGCGCATCCTGGTAGTTTAACATTGCGGACGGTGCTGCTGGCTGCAGCACCGTACGCAATGTTAAACAACCATGTTTTGCATTGCGATGCACAACGTGGCAGGCACCGCGCAGTGTCTGCCACCTTGAGCATGGAAATATAGGGGGTACCATAGGTACCCCCCAAGTGCACCCACCACCCCTCACCCCCACCGGGGGCCCGCAACGGGCCCCGTAGCAGAACTCCGTATGCCTTTCCATGGCGGCATCGCTGCCATGGAAAGGCCGGTGTTTGCCTGCATCCTAATCTGGTGGACGGTGTCTGCTAGGCACTGCCACCATTTTGGGCTCCCTGGATCATCCGCCAGGCAGTCGCTACGATTGCTGGCGGCGGACGGTCTTTGCGTCCGCTGCGGACGCAGTCATGTTCCCACCGCCATCCTAATCTGGCGGTGGGAAATATCAGTTAGATGGCGGAAGGACCGCTACCGCAGGGCCAGCGGTTGCCACCGCCGGCCCAGCGGTGACGGTCCTTCCGCCATCATAATCAGGCCCTTTGTTCCTATGGTGTTAAAAGTGTTTGTAAATGTATTTAATTATAATGTTTGTGTGGGTGGGTATGTTTTTTTACTTTTTTACAGGTTTTCCTTTTTCGAAGTCGCGTTTTGGAGAAGATAGCGTTTTTTTCATTAAGAAGTGTGTATTAGTATTTTAAACTAATATTTATTTAACACTTTCTTAATTTTTCGGGTTTTCCTGGAGCGTTTTTTTTTTTTTTACATATATTTTCAGGTTTTTTATGGTTTAATTGAGTTGGATTTATCGACCCAGGATTATTATTGAAACAGTTGGATTTTTGCTTTTTTTGGGGGGTTAATTTATACAATAATTTGGATTGAGAGATACCTGGATGGATTAACAATATTTGGAATATCTTTTCTTCAGCTACACAAACCGTAAGTAATTTAATTATTGAATGGGGGATGGGAAATGTTGAGAAACATATTTTTAATATGTGTTATATTTTGTAAAATTTCATTAAGATGTCAATATATATTTATATTATTCAATTAAATATATATGACAAATTATTTATATTTTACAAAATTTCTAAATATTATATGTATATATACAGTTTGTATTTTGCAGAAAACTATTTTTAATTACTGTAGATTAATATTTTAAAGTATGGTTTTAGCTATTAGTGATAGGTATTCTAGGCTTCTTGTGCTTGGGTATAGTGTTACCTGACTTTGTAGTAATTCAAACATTTATTTCGTTTGTTTGGTGAGTTTTGGGCCTATTTGGGTCACAGATTGCTCCATTCTGAGTTGCTGATAGCTTTGTTCCTTTTGGAGAGCTTGGAGTAGTTTGTGCAGGGTAGGTGTCACTCTGCCTGTTGTTGCTTGGAAGGCATTATGCCATCTTTCAACAGCATTGTTGGTTTTGGCTTGTTTGTTTAGGGTGCTGAGGTACACATTCCACCATGGAATGTGGAATTTAGGTAGTCTTCTGTGGCCTGATCTATGGAGTCTTCCCACCCAGGTATCTTCGAAGTAATCTAAAAGTGGGCTTAGTTTTTCTTCATTTCTTTTGTAGTAGGGGCTTTCTATTAGGAGGTTATAGTGTTCTGCTACCTCAGTTACTGGTACATAGGCCAGTGCTATAAGTTTTTTTACTTGGTATGCAAAAGTACTGTCAGTTGCATATTCAACACTTAGGGGCCGATTCCGATCCCGGTTGGAAACCGTACCGACTGACACGGACCGGGACTGGAGTCCAACTCCCATGTACACCCGCCGTACGACCGGCCGAGTACGATGCAACTCAAGTGAATTACAAACGACTCGCACGGAGCACAATCCGCACGACCAAAACGTACGGAAAATGGTTATTCGGCCGTAAACTGACCGGGAACCATTCCGAACGACACGGACCGGGAATGGGTCCGACCGACACGTACACACGCTGTACGTCCGGCCCAGTACAATGCAATGCGTGTGAAATACTAACGACTCGCACGGAGCACAATCCGCAAGACCGAAACGTATGGGGCATACTGACTACCACGTAAAAGAGCCCGTTGCGACTGACGCGTACGCGAACGCTGCAACATAGCATAATGTGAGTGTGACAGACTCGGATTAGCCCGCAATTGCCACTGTAAGTGTCCGTCCCGGACAACTGAACGTGTCCGTCATGCTCACCAAAATGACATAGAAACAAACTGAAAAAGACCAAACAAGCATTGTCAAAGTCAATAAATAAAAAATAAAAAATAATGGAACAAAGACACACCCACAACTCCACCTACATAAAGGGCCAAAATCCCTACCATGATCCTTTGCAAATTCCACACATATGACAGCAGAGAACACCACCACCCTGCACTCAGAGACACACTCACAACTCACCCACCACACAACCTTTACACCATTTGCACCTCTCAAAAACACACTCACAAACACCCAGATAAACTGACACCCACTCACCCTCACTTTCACCCTCACACACACATCAATCTCCACAACAACCCATCACCATGCCCCCAAAGAAGAATCCAAAGTTCACAGATAGAGAGTTGGAAGTCTTAGTTGATGAAATCCTCAGAGTAGAGCCACATTTATTTGGCACATTGGTCTAACAGACCCCCATGTCACAGAAAACAAAGAAGTGGGAGAGGATTGTCGACAAGGTGAACGCACAAGCACCTTGCCTGCGCACAATGGAGGATATCAAGAACAGGTACTATGATGTGCGAAGGAGGGTCAAGAAGCTGATTGCCAGAGACCATGCCCTGAGCCAGCGGATCTGCGGTGGCTCTCCTGCCAAACCAACGCACTTCACTTCCTGGGAGGAGAAGGTGCGGGCCATCCTTCCACCGGAGGGCATCCATGGATTAGCAGGAATACCAGAGCCTGGTGAGTACATAACCATCTAGCCAATATTGTGAGGCAATACACACACAGACATCACTGTCAAGGGGATAGTGAAACCAATCACTGTTAACAAAGCCATAACAACGGAAAGCTAATTATCCTGCAATGTGTATGCCACTTAGATAAACACAATACCTGCAATCTCAGAGTAATATGGAACTATGTCATAACATGTACAAACTTACTGACAAATACAGCAAGGCATTGGCCCAAAACACCAACAAACACTGTCAGCCATTTTGCCAGCACTATTTCACCCACTCACAGGGAAGCAGAGTCAAAAGGAAGGAAGGTTGGGTATGCTGGGAAGGTGGGTGTAGCCAAAAGCATGATGGGAGTCGTAGTCACAGCCAACAGTCCTCCTCCCACATGGCCCATCAAGCCCACCCTGAACCATGCTCACCTCACAGGGAGTGGAAAGAGACTGACAAGATGGCTGACACTGGGCTCTGCTGTGGGGAGCACTAGGCCCTGGTGGGGGATGTGCTCCAACAAACAACAGGACACCACTGCCTGACATCCTGAACGTCAATGACTGTGACTCCCTGCAATGGAAGCATGTTATGTTAATGTTAATGTTAACAGGATTTATAAAAGCGCACGAATACCCGGAGGTGTCTTGGCGCTGAGAACACAGTAAGCCCACACAACGTCTAGTCCTGGAACAACCAGGTCTTTAACCTTCTCCTGAAGATTGATAGGGAGCTCGCACTTCTGAGCTCACTTGGAAGAGTATTCCAGAGTTTAGAGGTGCCATAGTGGAAGCTGCGGCCCCCCCAATGCGATGTTCGAATTCTGGGCACTGTCAAGAGTCTGGCCCCTGTAGAGCGAAGGTGTCTGGTTGGTTCATACCAAACAAAAAGGTTCTGAAGAAAAGAAGGACCTGTGTGATTCAGTGCTTTGTAGACCAAACACAGAGCCTTAAATTTGATACGCTGTAATACAGGGAGCCAGTGCAGATTGCGAATCTCTTTTGAAACCGATTTGTGCCTGGGGATGTTGACCAATAGCCGTGCTGCTGTATTTTGAACCATCTGAAGCTTTTTTAGACACTGCTTCTGTATGTTCAGATAAAGCCCATTGCAGTAATCCAGTTTAGACAGGATGAGAGATGTTACCACAGTTTTTCTAGTCTCCGCAGGGATATACGGAAGGATCTTCCTTATTTTCTGAGCACTGTTATACCACCTCACAGGGAAGCTGAGTCACAGGAAGGAAGTCTTGGTATTCTGGGAAGGTGGGTGTAGCCAATAGCATGATGTTAGTCGTAGTCACAGCCAACAGTCCTCCTCCCACATGGCCCATCAAGCCCACCCTGAACCATGCTCACCTCACAGGGAGTGGAAAGAGACTGACAAGATGGCTGACACTGGGCTCTGCTGTGGGGAGCACTAGGCCCTGGTGGGGGTTGTGCTCCAACAAACAACAGGACACCACTGCCTGACATCCTGAACGTCAACTTTGACTCCCTGCAATGGAGGCATGCTTCGGGGGGATTACCTGGGCTCTGTGGGTGAAGGAGGACCTGCAATGACTCCAAATACTATCAAGTCCGGCTCAACATACACCTTCTCAGCCAGAACAAATAGCACCCTTGGGACTAGTCACCCTGAAAGTAAATGCCCTGGCAAGATGGCTGACACATGGTCCTGATGTATGAATTGGCTGCAAGTCACACCTAGGCACTGGCTCCCCCAAACACGATCACACCCACAGCCATCGCAACTGTATGTTTCCACTCACTGTCTGGGGAAGCAGTGTCCCAGGGGTGCCCCCTGGCCTGGCTGTGAAGGTGTGTGGGTTCCATGACAATTGGGGAGATGCAGACATAGCACATATCAAAACACACACACAAAGCTACATATACATTATTGACAGGGGGCATATGACAGTGAATGGAATGGCCACAGCAAGATAGCTGACACTGTTGCATGGTGTCATGTACACAAGGTGCTGTTGTGAGCTGCATTCCACTCCTACAGCATGCAGCGTTGTCAGCATCCTTGACACAACACTCCCCTCACTGTCATTGACACTTGCAACACAAGGAGTAACCTGGACTGGGTAGGAGGAGGCATACAATTTACAGCAGCATAACTCAAACACACAAACCTCTGGCCCTCACTGTCATGAGCATTGAAAATCAAGAGAGCTGGCTTGGTTAACTCCTCTTTCCATGGAGGACATTGACAAGATAAATGACGTTATCACGTACAAAGCTCAGCTGCAACATCATTTGCTACGGTAACACCATCACATGTGTGCAATGAGATGTAAACCAGGGACACGTACATCAATATGGTAGCTCACAAGAGATCTCAGACATACTGGACTGTGACCATGTCGTTCCGACACACCAATGTGACTCAAATAAACATGCACAAAGGCCAGCACACATGCCCCAATCTTGCAATACATCGTAAGAGGAAGTGCACGTATGTCTTTGTTAAAGCACAATTGATGATAAGGAAAACACACCTGTGTCAGGCACGGGATAGCACTTGAGCAGCAATGGCCATGTACAGTACTTGAATCAATACATGAGCTGACCACGCACACAGCTCCAACTGCCCATCAAAATGCTTCAGGTTGCCATGACAATGTGCTTAACCAATATAGACATCTGTCTGTGACAATGGAGGACAATGCAATGTACATACACTCATCATGAAGTACAGTAGCAACTGTAATGTTTGTGATCTGTTGATGTGTGCTGAACCCCAACATACATTGTGTGTCTCTTCCACCCACAGGGGATGCTGGGGACACTGCAAGGACCGAAGAAGGATCCCAGTCCCAGACTCTGGTTGACCCTGAGCTCTCCGGTGTGGATGTCTCTCAGTCCTCTTCGGACGACGACGAATGACCTGGCACCTCCGGTGTGGCTCCGCGTCCAGCCCCAGCAGCTGTAACATCAACACCCCCTGCCACCACTCCTGCCACATCTGCAAACACACCAATGACCTCTGCCGACACGGACAGACCAAGGCAACAGAACACCGATGGCAAAGCTACACAGGGCACCCTGGAGGTGACGGACAACACCACCAGTGCCAACACAGAAGGGGGCCCAGTGTCGTCTGTGCCTGCCAGGGCAGGTCCTGCCCGTGTGGGTAGGAGTGGTGTGAGGGTGGGCAGGCTGAGGCCATGGCCTGGAGATGTGGCTGGACTGCAGGATGATCCACAGTTGGGACGCATCATAGATGCGTACCAGGAAAGCACCGGAGGCTTTGGCCAGGTAGGGGGGATCCTCAGGGACATGCAACAACAGCAGGCTGCCCATCATGCCAGATTGGACTCCCACATGTCCCGAATGGAGTCCAAAAAGGACAAAATTGATGAACTCACGGCGGTGCATAGGGACATACTCACATGCCTCCGCCAGATAGCTGACAACATGACCACACCTCCCTATGTGCCCACTACATCTGTTGCCACTACATCTGCAACTGCCACAGGGAGGGATGAGGACTCTGCCGGAGGGTCCCAGGCACCACAGCAGCCTGCACCTGAGGGTCCCCCTGAAAAGAAGAAGAGGGGTTGGCCGAAGAAGGACAAGTGAGAGGCAGATGGCCATGCATACCTCCCAGGAAGTGAATACCTGTTCCAGACATCCTCCATTGTGTGCAAAGCGTTCACCTTGTTGACTGTCGCTAAACTCCCACACATGGGATGGAGGGTCTAAGTTGGACCAATGTTTCAAATGACTGTGGACTTTACTCTTGAAATTTCATCTACCAACACTGCCAACTCCTCTGTGAACTTTGGATTCCTATCGCACTGTACAGCACTTTCATTTACGTCTACTATTCAAACATATGCATGTTAATAAATTCACAATCACACAAAACTTGCTTCTGTTGTGACTTAAACTTGGTTTGTGTCATAGAGATGATGACCTGCTAAAAGAATACTGTGCATGAAAACTACTACAGCAATGTAAACACAGTTATGTGAGTCATGGTGATGTGACACATATGAAGGAGACACACCACTACGTCAACACAACACATACTTACCGTGGCCATCTAACTCATCGCCTACACTTTTGTGAACTGAAAATACAGTGGAATGCACATACACAACACCCATCCTGAGTCAGTGGCAATCAGCCCACAGGTACAGTATGCAAATGATTGTCGGATGTGTGGACACAGACAAAGCACAGTCCAAAGTGACGCACAGGTTTATTACACAATCACTACATGTGAACTCCACAACAGATGGAAGGTAACCTCACGTGACAGTGTGCACAAAGTAACCAAGTGGTAAACAATGAAAGTCCAGGGGTGTGTGGCACATCATCGGTTTGACAACGACAACTTGCACTCTGTAACAGGAATCCTTGTTTCAGGGGTCACACGTGACCAAACAACAGCCAAAGGACCCTGTGAAGGACAGACATAGAACACTATTAATATCACAAAATAACAGCATACATCTCCAATACACATGCCAAACACAAATCTTAAGATACGTGAACACAACCTAGTAATCATGTCAACACTGTTTGGGAGTACATACTAACTTAAAGGACACATTGACAAGCATCCTGTCAAGTAGCACACAGCCACACATATGCAGCAACATTGCACCATCTACACATATCAGGCCATGACAAAACGTAGACAACACATCACTGTATACTCACAATCATGTGAAAAAGTTGTTGATGAGCTGTGTCCGAACATCCCCCTCACCCTCATCATCACTGGCAACATGACCCAGAGCAGGATCCTCCACGGCTGGCGGCTGGCGGTCATCATCATCCTGGATGAGAGCCAACTCCTCCCTCACTGCCAGGTTGTGTAGCATGCTGCACACAATTATGATTTTGCACACCTTCTCAGGGGCATATGGGAGGGCCCCTCCTGTCCTGTCCAGGCAGCGGAATCTGCTTTTCAGTAGACCAAATGTCCGCTCTATCACTCTCCTGGTCCGCCCATGTGCCTCATTATAACGTATCTCCGCCGGTGTCACAGGGTTCCTGAGGGGTGTCAGCAACCACGGCATGTTCGGGTATCCGGAGTCACCTACATACAAACAAACAAACATTTTATGGGTCTGAAAAGAGGTTGAAATAAAAATTTACCAAAAACACACAAGGGAAACAGATATTACACACCGACAAGCCAGGCACGCTGGTTCTGCAGCTGTGACATCATCGTTGGGATCCGACTAGTCCGCATGATGTAAGCGTTGTGTGCTGAACCAGGAAAACGTGCACACACATGTGATATTGTCATGTCCGGCAGACATACCACCAGGGCATTAATGGAGTGAAAATGTTTTCTGTTCCGGTATGTCTGCTCATGTGCTTGTGGTGGTACCAAAGCCACATGTGTTCCATCTATGGAGCCTATGACATGTGGTATCCTTCCCAGTGCATAAAAGTCACTCTTTACGTCAGTGAATTGTCCTGGTATTGGGAATTGGATGTACCGGTTCAGGAAATGCAACACCGCCTCCAAAACATCGCAAAGCACACGGCTGAACATGGTCTGTGACATCCCACCAGCAGAAGCTACAGTGTACTGGAAGGTACCGGTGGCAAAGAAGTATAGGGCTGCCATCACCTTCACCTTGGGGGTCAGCGCTGATGGATATGTCCAGCCAGGTTGTAAATGTGGGGCCAACTGCTCCGCCAACTCCTCAATTAGTGGTCAGGTGAAGCGGTACCGTCGGATGCAGTCACGTTCAGCCATGGTTGCAAGGTCTGGGAATGGTCTATGGACAGCTGGTCTCCTGCAGTACATAGGTGAGCAAAGAAAGATTGTCAGTTCCCCTACATATGTGGCAATGACCATGCTAAATATTACATGCTACATCATAGCAAGACACAATTACTTGATGTGTGTGCTGTTGGGCATGGACACATGTCAGCTATCTGCCCCTCACATGACATCTCAGCTCAACATGGTTACACAACAAGTGCAATGCGGCGCTGTGAACAATCTATGGGGTCTGTCACAGTACATCTGCACAAATGTCACATACCAAACACACACCTCAGTGACTAGTAAGGATAGATGTGTTCCCCAGATGACAGGTGCTTTTTCAGTCACACACACAAGGATCTTGTAGTGCCACAAGGACACTGTCATGATGTAGTGTCTGATGTACATGTACCAACACACCCATGAAACCCACATGATGTGCTACCAGATTTGTTAGCAGGGCATACATGGATGTCTGTGACACACAGACACAACAGCAACTCACATGGCCAAATCACATGGATGTTGTAAACGATTGACATCTACCACATACAATCAGAGACATGTGTGTAGCACAATACACACATACTCTGGATTAACCACACAATGGTAGCTCTGGGACACCCTGTGACACACAGTCCATTTCACCTATGAGTCAGGGTGTATGTAACATGTCATCACACAATGTGCACCTTGAACTGTGTACAGGCCTCGGGGTTTGATCTGCAAAGTTGTCACTCACAGTAGTGATGTGCCTCACACACAATGGTTTTTGTCCCCATTAAACATGGCACATCCTGGGAGTGTGTGCCACTAAGTTCCCCGTCCAATATGATATGTGGAGCCATATACCCACACATGTTATGAAGCCTGAAATGTTATTCCATATACTGTGTGACAGGCTGTATGTTTGTTGTAGAGCACCGGAGTCCCTGCCAAGATATTTTGTGTGGCATCCTTTGGCTATTGACTGTAATGGTGACAGACGCGGGTGAGATTTCAAGAGACGCGTCGTTCACTTAGGGTCTGATCCGGGCGTACGCATTGGCTATTGACTGCAATGGAGACGGATGCGTGTGAGTTTTCAAAAGACGCGTCGTACAGTTACGGACCGAGCCGGGTGCACGCATTGGCTATTGACTGCAATGGAGACGGATGCGTGTGAGTTTTCAAAAGACGCGTCGTACAGTTACGGACCGAGCCGGGCACATGCATTGGCTATTGACTGCAATGGAGACGGATGCGTGTGAGTTTTCAAAAGACGCGTCGTACATTTACGGACCGAGCCGGGCGTACGCATTGGCTCTTGACTGTCATGGAGACGGACGCGGTTTTGATACTTGTACGAGTCGCTTTCCAAAAATTCCGTTGGCACCCAACAACAATGTATCAAAGTCAATGGTGTCATGATGGGGAATATTTGAACGATGCGGAAGGCGTGTACGAAGCGTGCAATGCAATGGATTGGCCAATTTCATAAAAAGCGAACGTCTCGGACCTATCGCTTTGGACGCATGGGACAGATTCTGCCTCTGCAGCACAGATATAAGGCTGTCTGTTCCCCAGAGACTTCACTTGCCTGCACTACATGCTACAGGACTACATCTACCACTACCACTGCTGCTGTCTCTGCATCCTCTGGCTACTGCAATGGCACGTACTGTGGAGAGGGCCCCAGCATTCACTGAGGAGGAGAACCAGGCCCTGCTGGACAGCCCCTGCCACAGTACAGCAAGCTCTATGGGAAACCAGGGGAGCAGGTGAGTGTGCAGTCCACTGCCTTTCTAATTGTGCATATTGTCTGACTAGCACTACTAGCATTGTGTTCACCAAGGGCAAGCATGCTCACTGAGTAATTGTAAGTCTCCAAGTGTGTAGAAACAAGTAATGTACAGGTGCAGTTTCTAAGAAATAGCATTTTGTATTTGCTTTGGATTAACATGCACTGTTATCATGTCGTCAATGCTGGCTTGCACACAGGACAACTGCCCATGTCCATAGTTGCACTCCCTGTTTCCATCATATGCCCTTCAGCAAATGACATGTATGTCCAACTGTGTGATGAACAGACATGTTGCATGTGTGGCAATGGTGTCTAACTTTGTCATCCATGCAGGTTGATGCCTATCAGAAGCAGGAGATTTGGCAGACCATCGTCCGGGCAGTAAGATCTGTGGGGGTCTTCAAACGCTGCATCCACCACTGCCAGAAGAGGTGGCAGGACCTTCGTGGCTGGACCAGGAGGATAGCCAGAGTCCAGCTGAAGCTGTCGCCTCCACGCAGACGGGGCGGACGACGGACACAGACCCCCCACATGCTCCGGATACTGACGGTGGTCTTCCCTGACCTGGATGGGCAGTTGAAGGACAGACAGCAGCAAGGAGGGGGTAAGTTCATGCTTTTTGGTGAACTATGTCTAACATGCAATTTGCCTGGTAACACTCCCACAGTTCGTCTGTCTGCTGAGACAAGACTCATGTGGCTAAATTTGGTGATACCCCATTCTCATCTGATAACCAGGTGTGTCCCTTTTGGTCTGTGACTTGTGTCACTTGGGTTGTGTGTTCTTGCTGTTGTCCAAGGTTGATGTTGGGAACAGCATCTGCTACAGGTGCATTGATTTGAGCTTCATGAGTGGGGCTATTGTCTGACGTGTGTCAGCACATTGACAGAAATCTGACCTGTACTCTGTGTGGGCCATACATAAATGTTCTAATTCCTGACCTGGGTCACCATAGGTGTCTGAGGTATTTACCACACACCTATGCAGCAGGTAAGACCAATGTTGGGGCCTCAGAGGAATGAAATTCATGCGTGTAACTAATGCATAGCCACCTGCCAAGTGTTCCTGGTAATCCCATGTTGCACATGGTCCAGGACAGGTATAGCAACTCCGGCCATCCGAGACACTCTGTCCTCCTAATCCAGGGTGTCATCCAACATCATGACCATTGTGAAATGTGCAATCAGGTGTCTGACTCTGTGCCATTGTGGACTGGCATAGCTTTTTGGACTTCAAGAGTGGTAAAATGTTTATAATGGACTGACATCTGATTTGTGGCTGTTGGATCTGCACATAGGGTAAAACATATGTGTGTAATCACTGGACTGTGCCTAATGGTGGATTCCACATTAATGTGCAAGCAGCTTTACTTTGTTCTCGTCAGCCTGTGACGTGTTCATGTATACTGATTTGTGTTATCACACACTCAAATGCCTCATTTGGATAACGTGTGATCATCAGATTCTTTCTAATGTGGGTAGCATGGGGTGTACATGTGTACTTGACCACTACAGAGCTTGCATTCCCCGCAAAAACATGAGTGTGACATGGTGCAGACTGTTGTTTTTGGATGCACTGCCCCTGTGACAGGAGCCAGTAATGACTCATTGGCCAGACATGCCTGTGGCATGGTGTACCACATGCCAATCTGGAGCCTGCAGTATTGTCAGTTGTCCTGCATGAACTCCATTGTAGCATTGACTATCAAGACATGAGGCCATCATGGTGTCTGGGGATGGAAGCATATCCATTTATTTATTTATTTATTTAGACTTTTGTATAGCGCGAACATGACCCAGAAGGGTATCAGAGCGCTTTACATACAGTTTAAGTAGACAAAGGAACAGCTAGGGGAGAGAAATCAGGGAGACAGTGGGACAAAATACAGCAGGTGCAAGATGAAATTGAGGAGGACAAAGGAGGGAGGTTGGGAGAGACCGACACGTAGGGCAATAAACAACAGGAACAAGCAAGACAGTATACAGTAACTTAGCGGCAAGAGGAGTACACGTAGGGCAATAAACAACAGGAACAAACGAGACAGTATATAGTAACTTAGCGGCAAGAGGAGCACAGCATCTAGTTCAAAGCATTGTCCATTAGTAGATTTTTGACTTCCCTTTTGAAGGCAAGTGTAGAGGGAATCAGTCTTGTTTCCACTGGGAGGGAGTTCCAGATTCTCGGGGCGATGTATGTTGTAAGCTTATTAAATTTCTTGGGCTTGAGCAGCAGTGTTCTGGTGCTCCTTGTGGATCGGGCGCCCCCAGAGAGTTCCAGCTTGTTTGTCAGGTAGAGTGGGGTGTTGAAGTGCAGTGCCCTATGGGTCATACAAGCGATCTTTAGTTGTATCCTTGCTTCAAAGGGGAGCCAATTGAGCGATTTCAGGTCCCGAGTAATGTGGTTGTTCTTCTTAGAACCTGTGATGAGTCTGGTAGCAGCATTTAGAGATGCTCTGATAGGTGCTAAACTGAGTTTCGGCAGACCGCAAAGAGTCGCACTGCCGTATTCTAGTCTGGAGATGACAAGTGCTTGCACCGCCAATTTAAAGTCATCATGGGAAAGGAAGGGTTTGAGTTTTCTTAGGATGCAGAGTTGGAAGTTCGCTCCTTTGGTCGATGATCTGATGTGGTCTTGCATGTTTAGGTTTTTGTCGAGCACAACTCCTAGTGATTTAGTGGAGTCCACGATGTGAGGTGTGCAGTTGAGGGCTGTGAGGTTACAGAGGAATTTCACCACCGTGGGGGTTTGCCTAGCGGGTGCAATGAGGAGGAATTCCGTCTTGAGGGCGTTTAATTTGAGATGGTTGGAGGTGAGCCAGTTGAGGGTTTTGAGAAGGGTTCCATTGAGGGAGTTGATGTCTTCGGGGGAGGAGATTTTCATGTAGAGTTGGGTGTCGTCCGCGTACATGTGATATTGGATGTTGGAGGCTTTTAGAATTAAAGTCAGTGGTTCAAGGAAAAGGTTGAAGAGTGTGGGGGAGAGTGAGGATCCTTGGGGAACACCAAGTGTGCATGGGCTCGGGTTGGAGAGAGACTGGTTGGATTTGACTCTTTGTGTTCTGTTGCTGAGGAAAGAGGAAAATAATTTAAGGACCGTGCCTGAAAGCCCCATCCTGCGTTCCAGGAGGGAGAGTAGATTGTCATGTTTGACAGCGTCAAAAGCCGATGAGAGATCGAGCAGGATTAAGAGGCAGGCTTCATTTTGGTCGAGTAAAGTGAGAGCGTCATCCACAATGTGAGTGATTGCCGTTTCTGTGCTGTGGCCAGTGCGGAAGCCCGATTGGAATAGGTCGAGAAGCTGGAATTGCTCAATGTGTTTGCGTAGTTGTTCATGAACACATTTCTCCATCATATCAACAATGACTACGGCCAGCCCATTTACTGACACAAGTACTGAGTCACTGGCAGGAGATGGGATATGTGTGTAATGACACATTACACTCACAATCCTTGCAGATAAGCAAACTGGCAATGTGGTGCATGTTTGCACATATAATTAGTGACATCATACATGCACCAGACAGATGGGTCCATTGCCAGGATGGGTACGAGGAGCATGATTGACTGGCAGACTGACATGTGCCTGGTTCACATATGTGTCATTCATTTAAGCAATGATTTTCTGATAATGCCAGGGCTTGCTCTTTGATGTGCTGCAATTACAGTCATGTGTCAAGTCAATACAGGTGACTAATGTGATTCTGTTTTTCCTCCTTGTTTACAGCATCATCTACGTCTACTGGAGGAGACAGCTCCATGGACCAAGAGGAGGCGCAGAGCCAGACTCGGTCCGCTGTGGATGAGGCGGAGGGACCCAGTGTCACGGAGGGTGAAGGGAGCCACACTGAGGGACACTCAGCAACAACCACCTCAGCTGAGGAATACTCCAGCTCCAGTGCGGACTCCCTTGTGGAGGCGGGTGTTACAGGACCACAGGCCACAACTAGCGACTCTGTCCCCGCCACCACCACCATCTCCACCCTCCCAGCTGCTCCTATCCCAGATATCCGTGGAGCCTCCCGTGTTAGGGAGCATGTCTCCTTCAGTCCAGGCACCGCACCCCCTGCCTCTGTCTCCCCTGCTGCCCTGAGTGTGGAGTCTGTGGACTTGCTGAAGCAGATCCATGTGGGGCAGACATCCATGCTCACACCGGTCTATTGACACAATTGGTGTCATTCATTGAGGGCATCTCAGCAAACATGTCTGCCCAACAGCGGACCAATCAGTCCATGGCCTCCTCACTGACGGCAGCAGTGTCCCTCCTCCAACAGTCCCTCACCCCTCCTACCTCTGCCCCATCCACAATCCCCACTACCCAACCTGCCCAACGCACACTCACACAGGCACATGCACGCACAACAACAGACACAAGCAGCACACAGCAATGTCAGCCCAAGACAAAATGCGTAAGCACGCACACTCAGGGGACTGATGGCACACACACAGGGGATAGGGTACAGACACACAGACAGGCATCCACAATCACTCCGCAGTCCTCAGATACCTCTCCCTCCAAAACCCCTTCCCTTGACTCACCTGCAACCCCCCCTTCCCAAAAGGTCTTCCTCTGTGACCTTGGCCTCTTCCCCACAGATCCATCAGGTCCAACTCACAAGGGGAAGAGGAAGTTACCACACACAGAGGGTAGACCCACCCCACACACATACCCTCCCCCAGGAGCAGGAACACTGAGGCCCCCACCCACAAATCCCCCAGGACCAGGAAGAGCAAGACCCCACCACAATCCCGCACTCCCACCACACAGTCTCCGTCCTCCAGCCCCAGGCCACCACTCCTAGGGTTCCCAAGCCACACCCTGCCCCAGGTTCCCCCACACACAGGTACACCATCCCCAAAATGATTAGGCCCTCCCCTTCCACATGCACTTCCACCCCAACCTCACACCCTCAGCCTGTTCCTACGACTGCTGTGGAGACCGTGTCCCCCATCTGACCTACCCACTTCATCTGAGCCCCAAACAACACCTTTGGACATTGGCACTGCAGTGGAGACCCCGTCCACTCCGTCTGACTTGGGCACTGCAGTGGTGACGGTGCCCACTGTATCAGACACATCCACTGCAGTTGCCACTGACACTCCTTCACCCACCACACCTCCCCTGCCCCATACTGCTATCCCCTGATCCTGTCCCTGTGGTGCCTGGCCTGCCCCTATGTATGCCCCTCCAAGGGGAGATGTCCCCTGGCTGTAGCAGTGCAGGTAAGCAATGTGTGACGAGTAGTCATATTTCACATGAAACGGACAATTGCAATGGACTGGCCATTGACCTTTGGATTGATCATGGTATCAAAATGTTTATTTTTGCAAGCTGAATAAAGCTAACTTTTGTTATTTGCTAGTTTTGCATTTAATGTACATGATGTTGCTGATGAGTGTCATTAAGTTGCTGTTGCTATTGTGTTTGCTGAAAATAAGTGATTAGGTGATGGGATGGACTGCATGTGGTCCATGGTATATGTGTCCTATTACAGTATGTAGCCATGTCATCCTTTGCTGCAAATTGGGGTAGTCATGATCCCAATAATTTGGCACAGGGAGTGTAACCTTCTTTTCACAACTTCACATCTTTGGCTTACACTGTTGCACATATGTTGGGCTTAGATTTGTGCACATTGTACTTTTTCCTGACTGTGGGCCCATCTCCACTGGACATGCAGATTAGCGTATCAATGATGAACAAGTCATCTGTGTCATCAGTGCAACTTGCTATACATGTGTTTTGATGTTGTGCAGATGACTTAAGAGTCACTCCTGTACACAGGCTGATGTGACCAGAGCTTTCAGGGTGTTGTAATTGTTGGCTCACTGACCAAGTTTTATGCTGACATGACAGAGCCCTGCACAGACAACGTTTGGCACAGCTGACCTTATACATGAGTGGAGTCACCTCATGGCAGTGTGTTATTCTGTGACATTGACTGAGCCCATGTTGTGTGTTCTGTGAGCATGTCTCTGTGGGTTCCCTTCCCTTTTTCTACACAGCCTATATTCCCTGCAGATGTTCCTGTTTGTGATGCTTGCTGAGTTGTCCTGTGTTTATCCAACATCTTTGACCTAGGTTTTCTGGGATGTAGGTGCATGGGAAACTACTGGTCATTAGGGTGTCATCCGTGGGTGTGTTTGATGTAAGGGCCTGGAATGTGGGCAAACGCACATGGGACATATTCAGGATTCCCCAAGGCACTTTTGTGTTTCCAACATCAGGTTGTTTTCACTATGTGGTGTCTTTCTGTGACTGGGTCACTTGTATGTGTGTGTGACTGCTCACACTCATCAGATCCTAGCCTTCAATGTTGGATGATGTCAACATGTATTCTTTGTGGGTCTCCTAGGGCTCTTCATTGGTCTGGGACTGTGACAGGGATCCCAATGTGTCTGATACGTTTCACGTCATGCACATGTACCTCATACTATGCAGTGTGGAAGACATTCACAAGGGTTGTTGACTGGCCATGTGTGATGAGTTTGTACACCTTAGATCCCCCCTCCACCCCTGGGATTGTCATAGGTGCATGTGCAATGTCACCAGTCCATGTGGGCTTAGCTGATGCACATTGGTGCAGATCTAGGTGTGTGGTATTGAGAGTGGGCAAATGTGAGTTGTCTCATGTCTAGGCCCCTACCTACATAGTGGCCTTAAATTACAGGCCATGCCCAGTGAGTTTTTTGTGTGTGAGTGTGATGGAAGTTGGTCTGTCACGCCATGACACAGTGCGCACATGTGACTGTGCTCCACAGTATGGTCAACATCCAAATTTGTCATCACAGAGGGATCATCATACAGGCTACTGTCACCACAATGTAGGGTCCTTGTGGGTACTGATGGAGTGGGTCTGTCTCTTACTGTGTTGGTTGCTGTTCCGCCCAGCTTATGTCACATGAGTCTGCTGTGAACCCACTCATCTAACAATGCCTGATTGCCCACAAAGAGGTACCCAATTCATGAGATACTTCTGGATTGCACTGTGTACACATATGTCTCATTGGAGTTCAGCCCCACATCATGTGTATCGTACTAGCCTGGGTACACTGAGACACACACACACATGTTGTGTTCGATATGCAGTGTGAGACTGGCTGGTTGTGTTTGTGCATCTGCACCCATGCATTGGTATAGCTTTTGTGGGCCATTGGCTGGATGTTGGTTGTAGGTTTTTTCCTACTGTCCCTGTAGACTGCACATTCATCATGGTTAGTATGTCCCATTGCTGCCATGGTATGGGACTTGATCACCTAAAAGCTGCAGTCTCCACAGGATTCCTTAGTATGTGTGTCTGTTAGTGAACATATGTGTGTATGCATTATGATGGTCACTTCTTACATTGTCTAATTGGACATTGGAGGCATTGTCAGCCCCCATGTGCGATGCTTTTCTGCACATGGCAGAGGGTTTTTTATACGACACAAACATCTTTCACTTAACAGATCTATGTTTGTTTGCAATACAACCACTACTTTGCCACTACATTGCTTGTGGTGTTAGGACCAGGAATTATACATGCTGGTTTGCAGATGCTGGTATTTTTAAGCCCGCACTCACCTTTTGGTCACTGTAGTGAGGGGGGGTTAAACCCCATTACCACAATGTTCATGATATGCTGGAGTTTTGGACCCCACACTCACCTTTTGGTCACTGTAGTGGGGGGGGGGGGGTAAAACCCCATTACCACAATGTTCCAGATTTGCTGGAGTTTTGGACCCCACATTCACCTTCTGGTCACTGTGGTGAGGGGGGGTTTAACCCCATTTCCACAATGTTCCAGATTTGCTGGTGCTTTGGACCCCACACTCACCTTTTTGTCACTGTAGTGAGGGGGGGTTAAACCCCATTCCCACAATATTCCTGAAAATGCTTGGGGTTTGAGCCCCACATTCACCTTTTGGTCACAACTGTGATGGGAGTTACAGTATGTGTTCCCTTTCAGTGTCACTGTTGCAGGCAGTTTCCACACAATACACAATCTTGCCATGATGGTAGGGGGGTGTGTTTGGCCTACAACCCCTATGGGTGGGAATGCTAGTGGTGTTAGCCATCCCCCCCTATGAGGAGGGACTACTGGTAGTGATAGTAACCCCCCCCTATGAGTAGGGACTGCTGGTAGTGATAGCCATCAAGCCCCCTGTGGGCTGGACAATGGTGGTGGTGGTAGCCATCCAGCCCCCTATGGGCTGGACAATGATGGTAGTGATAGCCATCCCCCACCCTATGAGTAGGGACTACTGGTAATGGTAGTCATCCACCCCCTATGAGTAGGGACTACTGGTAGGGATAGTCACCCACCCCCTATGGGTAGGGACTGCTGGTAGTGATAGCCATCCAGCCCCCTATGGGCTAGACAATGCTGGTAGTGGTAGCCATCCATCCCCTATGGGTGGGGACTACTGGTAGTGATAGCCATCCCCCACCCTATGAGTAGGGACTGCTGGTAGTGATAGCCATCAAGCCTCCTATGGGCTGGACAATGCGGGTAGTGGTAGCCATCCACCCCCTATGGGTGGGGACTACTGGTGGTGATAGCCAACCCCCACCCTATGAGTAGGGACTGCTGGTAGTGATAGCCATCCACCCCCCTATGGGCTGGACAATGCTGGTAGTGATAGCCATCCCCCCCTATGAGTAGGGACTACTGGTAGTGACAGTCATCCACCCCCCTATGAGTAGGGACTGCTGGTAGTGATAGCCATCAAGCCCCCTATGGGCTGGACAATGCTGGTAGTGGTAGCCATCCACCCCCTATGGGTGGGGACTACTGGTGGTGATAGCCATCCCCCACCCTATGAGTAGGGACTGCTGGTAGTGATAGCCATCCACCCCCCTATGGGCTGGACAATGCTGGTAGTGATAGCCATCCCCCCCTATGAGTAGGGACTACTGGTAGTGATAGTCATCCACCCCCCTATGGGTAGGGACTACTGGTAGGGATAGTCACCCACCCCCCTATGGGTAGGGACTGCTGGTAGTGATAGCCATCCAGCCCCCTATGGGCTAGACAATGCTGGTAGTGGTAGCCATCCACCCCCTATGGGTGGGGACTACTGGTAGTGATAGCCATCCCCCACCCTATGAGTAGGGACTGCTGGTAGTGATAGCCATCCAGCCCCCGATGGGCTGGACAATGCTGGTAGTGGTAGCCATCCACCCCCTATGGGTGGGGACTACTGGCATTGATAGCCATCCCCCACCCTATGAGTAGGGACTGCTGGTAGTGATAGCCATCCAGCCCCCTATGGGCTAGACAATGCTGGTAGTGGTAGCCATCCACCCCCTATGGGTGGGGACTACTGGTAGTGATAGCCATCCCCCACCCTATGAGTAGGGACTGTTGGTAGTGATAGCCATCAAGCCCCCTATGGGCTGGACAATGCTGGTGTGGTAGCCATCCAACCCCTATGGGTTGGGCAATGCTGGTGGAGAGGGATATCCACCCCCTATGTGTGTGTTGCATTTCGCTGGTTCGTGACCTTTGTTTGTGTGGTGGGTGTCTGACTTACCGTCTGCTACGTACGCGTCTGTTCCTGTTGTTGATCCGGTCATAGATGTACAGTACAGGGATGACCTGCGCGATCGGATTCATGGTTGGTTCATCTCGTAGGCGTTGATCGGTGGTTCACCTCGTAGGCTTAGATCGTGTTGTGGCGCAAATCATACCTGAAATACTGCTCTTCCGGATGCTGTGACGTGCTGGAGGTGGCGACCTGTTCGGCGCGTAGGACGTACGCATCGTACTTGGCCGGCCGGAAACTGTTGTGAAAATGCTTCCGGGCGACTCTATTCAGCATTTACGGATCCAGCTCGGACGGGAAATGTAGCTGGAATCGGAGCGTACGTGTAGGTCGGGATTTGGACACATTTGCGCATCGTACTTCATCGTTCGGACGGACCGGCTCCCAGAACGAGTCGGTCGTAAGGTAACGCTACGGACAGCTCTCGGAGGGCTGTCCGAGCGAGATCGGAATCGGCCCCTCAGGGTTGACTTTTGCAGGTGTCTCCATAGACATTGGTTAAAATGGTAATAGCAACCCGGTATTGCTGTATGTGGGTAGCATTTAAGTATAGAATTAATCATGGCTTGTTCAAAATCAATAATTATTTTCTGAGGAAAATAATTATTTGTTTCTTGTTTTATTTTGTTTAAAATTTCAAGGTAGGTAGAATGTTGTTTATTGGGGAGTAGGGTATAGATAAAGGGAATATTAGTATTTTGATACAGACCATGGACTGTGTACAACTGATAAAATGGTTTGGGACAAATTTTGAAAGTCCCATCCATCATCCATGTGTCGCATTGTTGTAATTTGAGTAAATTGTTTGCAGTAGCAAACATAATGATTCTTTTCTCTTTGCATTTATTATCAAATAGTACAAATGGTTCATTATTTTGGGTTATACTTAGTTCAGGGAGAATCTCTACCTCTTGAAAGGTTTTAGGGGCACGTGTGGTAGTTGTAGTGGCTTTCTTTTGTCTAGCTATTGTTCTTTTTAATGAATCAATAGAGGGTAATTGGCTAGATGCATGTTGGGGTACTCTTAGTAACTGTTGTTTTAGTATTTCTGTGGTAGGTTTATCTGTACTAGTGCTAGCTTCTTTTATTGATTCAAGAGCATCTCTTACTTCAATCTCTTTTACATTTGGGAGGTGGTTATGCTCTTTTACAGATACAACAGTTGTTTCTTGTGTTATAGCTCTTCCATAACATTTGTTCGAATAATATTTGCTACATTTCCAAAACACTTTTAACCCAGTTTGTTTTTCTTGTGTATATACATAACCCATGTAACATAATAACATCTTCCTTTTTTGAGACATAATAAATTGTGCGCCTTCAGTCATGGTGGTCTTTTTAGTGCTAAGGAAAATATATATAAAAATTAATAAAAATAATACAGTAGAGTTTTTCAATAAATATATATACATTGCTTTGGATATACTTACAATGTTGATGTTGATGCAAATAAAAATGCTGTTGCAATTTTTTCAAGCTTGTATTTTGGATTTGTTGAAGATGTTTTTGTTGGTAAGAAAAAATATAATTTTAATATTTTTGTTGTATTGTCTTGTAGGTGGTGAGGAAATTGTGAAAAAGTGGGTCTTTCGGTGGGTATTTTAGGGAGTTGTTTAATACAAAAAGATCATATACTTACTTTCTTTGTAACTTTATTGTTGACGCTGCTGTAGTATTTTTTGGCTGGTTTAAAAGATATCTGTAGAGGAGATATACATTTAAGAGAGAGATATTAGTGAATTATGTTTTATATATATTTTTTGGTGAAGACTGGAAGTAGTGTTATATTTTAAATGCAGTTTTACTTACTTAGGGGCCTATTACGATGGCGGTCGGATGACAGCCGCCTGGCCGGCGGTGGCAACTGCCGGACCTGCGGCGGACATCCGCCGCGATCGCAAGCCAGAAAACCGCCGGTCAGATTTGGATGTCGGTGGTGACCGCGGCGGTGGGAAATTCCGACCGCCGCTTTTCCGCCGGTTGCCATCCGCACTCCTGCCCTGCAGACGGAGAAGGACCGGGATAATGGTGGCGGTGCAGGGCAGGCTCCGCCAGCACGATTATGATGCCGGCGGTAGCCAGCCTTTCCTCAGCGGTCAGACCGCCATGGAAAGGCATGCGGTGATTGTCTTCCGGGGGCCCGTTGCGGGCCCCCAATGTTTTGTGGGGGGTGTGGGTGCACTGGGGGGGTACCCATGGTCCCCCCTACATGTCCCTGTACCAGGTGGCAGGCACTGTGCAGTGCCTGCCACGCAGTGCAGGGAAATGCAGGACATGCTCATTTGGACATCGCTGCGGTGCTGCGGGCAGCAGCAACCGCCGCAATGTTAAGGCCCGCGATCCGATCGCCGCGGTCGGATTTCGAGCAAGGAACATCCTAATGCGACCGGCGGTTATGTCGCGGGCCTTGCGGGCGGTCTTTTCCCGTTACCATGGCGGTCGGGGAGGTTTTCCGACCGCCATCGTAATAGGCCCCTTAGTGCAGTTCTAAAGCTTTTTTCTGTAATGAAAATCTGCGTTCTGGAAGCTATACAGCAGAGTTTCCCCTTCTTTTTTCTTGTAGGTTTGAAGTGGAAATTAAATATAAATTTTTTGTTGTTTATATAGTGTTTATTTTATTGATAGTTTTATGTTATTGGTGTATTTTATTAGTGTGAGGTTTTCATTCGTTGTTGTTAATTTATTTTTTTGTTTTGGCAGTTGGTTTCCCTATATGGCAAACGCTAATTAAGAAGTTGTTAGTGCTACCTTTTTTTTTTTAACTCGATTTCGTTAGTTAAGTGTGTTTTACATTGCTTTTAATGTTAAATGCTGTATATATTATATTTAATCATATTTTACTTATTATTTATTAGTGTGTTTTGCTAATATTTTATGCTTTTATATGTTTATATATTATAGAAAGATCGTATTATATTTATAATGTGTGTAGTGAATGTTTATAGTGTAAAAATACATTTTGATGTAAAGATATGTTTATTTTAGTAATTTTTAAATAGTCGATATTTGTATAAAAACGATAATTTTGCTGTCTATATTTTTTATTTCGATATTTAGGACATTTTGTATATTTTTAAACAAATTTTGATATTTTATGTTACGATATTTGTGTGTTTGATAATGTTTAAAACGATATTTTTGTTTGACGATAATATGGTGTCGATATTTGTGTATTTTTTTTAATAAGTATTGCTCGTCGATAATAGTGTTATCAATATTTTAGTGCCGATATTTTGGTATGTCGATATTCGGTCTGTCGATATTGTGTCAGTGATCCCCATGTCCAATCAACAAGGAGTGTCACATAATACTGCTAGGGAAATAAAGTATGTAATAATGCGTACTCGCAGCTCTCTCCTGCCTTATGGCCCATGCCAGACTTAGAAAACAAAAGGGCACATATTAATGAGGAGAAAATTAAAAAGGGAAAGCCGGAAATAGCCACCTGGCTCCAGAGAAGCTTCCTCCAGAGACACAGTGCAAATATGGCATTAAGAGATTCTATAATACCATTGTTTTGAGGAGTCAAGGAGCTTAAGTGACCATCCCTGAGCTAGTCACAGTAGAAGAGGTCCCTACCAAGCAAATGATCAATCCCAAATCGCAGCTCAAGAAACTCTTTGATGTGGACAAGTCAGAGTTTGTTAATGTTATCAGTGAACCCCATTTTGGGTCAAAGGCTGAAGAAGCACATTGGCCAAGCAAAGAGTCAACAACCCTTACACATGGAGTACAATAATGAACCTGAAGATACAGCTGTGCGTCATGGGAAACAGCAAAGGGTTCAGTTATCCCTTAAAACAATAATCTAAAAAGGTCTGGATAAAATCCCTGTCAATGACCCAGTGATTATGAACAAGTGCCTAATGGTGATCTCCTTGAATGTGAATGAGACATCTTTGTGTCATCTCTTTCACGAGTTGGTTCAGGCATAATTCCATGTAACTGTTTGATGCAATTTGACCATGTTGCAGTGGAGATGTTTATAGTTGATAATTTAAAGGTACAAAGACACAGGGAAAGGTCAAGGCACTAGGAGCCTGCACCAGTCAGTCAAGTGTAATGGCAGTTAGAATAAAGATGTGGTGCAATGAGCCAAGGACGTGACCCTCCTGCGTCCCTAAATGATGGAGAAAAACCCCAAAAGCATAAAAGACAAAAATGGCTCTGCACTCAAATGCTACAATAAGTTACTAATTAATGGAAAATCGTATCCAAAGTTACTGAATATGAACATCAACAATTAAATGCAAATAATATGAACATTGCGTCTCCCAAATAAATTACGTTGTCAGTCAAGATACTGGAAAAGTGTTCTCCTTTTATTCTTTATTCTTTTATTCAAGTATTCTTCCATAAAAAACACATCACAAAATTGATAGCCGAAGCGGCGCGTTTCGTCCCACACGGGACTTCTTCAAGGCTTTAATGTGTTTAAGATATGACACATACACGCTTCATGTCAGGCTTACTGTGGTAAAAAAACGGTGAACCTTAGTATGTTTCAGATAGGACACAGAGGTACTTCATGTCAGGCTTACTATAACGAGGAAATATTCTAATCGGTAAACGGGATATGTATCTCCCAGTCTCGTATTCTGATGTCCGATTCCAATTGAAAAGAGTTTTGTCCGTGTGGGACGAAATGCGCTGCGTCGGCTATCAATTCCGTGATGTGTTTTTTATGGAAGAATACTTGAATAAAAGAATAAAGAATAAAAGGAGAACACTTTTCCAGTATCTTGACTGACAACGTGGTTTATTTGGGAGACGCAATGTTCATGTTATTTGCATAATGCCGGCCGGGTAAGTACGATGCGCGAGCAGTCGGAGCCGTACTTTGGGGGTCCGTGCCACGCGAGTCGCACACAGGGGGGACCCATGGGTCCTCCCTACCTGTGCATGTACGCCGCGACCCGCTTCGCCGCGAACCCGCTGTAGGGGGCGCCCTTGTTCGCCTCGCACCCATTGAGTCAATGGGAGCTCGCGTACGCGTTGTACGACCGGCTCCCATTGACTTCAATGGGAGTCCGACCGAATCGAGTCCGATAGCATGCGAATGCATCGTACTCGTCCGGTCGGACTGCTAGGGTCCGATTCGGTCGGAAATCTCACCGGGTCCGGCTCGGTCGGAGAGATTTCCGGCCCGAATCGGAATCGGCCCCTTAGTGTCTGATTTAGATCTTGGCGGACTGGTTACTCCATCACAACCGTGATGGATTCCCCATCCTCCAAAATATAAATCCCATAGGATATACTGTTGTGACGGAGTAACCGGTCCACCAAGATCGAAATCAGGCCCTAAGACGCTATTTGGCTTGTATGACATTCCTTGGTCTTTGTATCTTTTTCTGTGGTTTTTAAACCTTCTCTGCTCTTCTTCTTCACTACTAAATTATGGCAGTTACATTTGGTTGCTAATTCTTCACCTCCACTGGTAGAAGAGGGTGCTATTATTGATGATGTTGCCTGGCAGATACTGGGATCTAATGCGATTGCCTCATGAGAAATGTTCGGCTTCTACACATTGAAACTCTCTATGTCGGCTTGCCAAAGCACAGTCTTTGAACAGCTCTCAAAAATAGAAAAAATAGAAAAAAGTTACCTATTTGCTAGATGTTTTTTTTTTTTAGCTATTTCTCATTTTTTTTGATAGCGAAGGGCCCATCCTGGGTGTTTTAGGCCTCTCTCATGTCTGTACCCTTACTACCGGAAGACCTTTTTTGGACTGATCCAGATCCAAGTTTGTGGGCCTTGAGGTTTCAATTTGTATCATTTGAGGGGGTAGATTTATATCATCTTGGCAACCAGTGGGGTTAAGATCAGTCATTTTATTGGAAAGGTGTTCACTGAGTGGACTGTTGACACCAGGTGGATTGTTGTTTATTGCTTGTTTGCCCTTCAGATCTTGAATAAGAATCATCATTATTTAAAGAAGGTATGAGCGCTACTGCATAAGAGAAGAGCAAAAACACCTCTCATTAGAGTCCTTGAAAGATTTTTGTGTCTGGATAATCAGATGATTAAGCTTTTCCAATTTTGAATCCGTGGCAATCACGTAATTCGCTAGGGATTCTAGAACCAAGATCTGAATGTCTAATTTGACTGCGTGCAGTAACACCGCTTGGCTCCTTGCTGTTGATGCATTCTCATTTACAAGCCACCTATTTTCCTCCAATTCTTCTTTCTTCTTCAAATGCAGGCCACTGAGACTTACAAAGGCTGAAGTCAGGGGAGACAGAGGTGGCGTACTGGTCGTACCTGCTCTCATTGAATCAGTGGTTCCAGCTATAATTGCTGGTGTTCCTAAAGTTGTCGCCAACGCCATTTCATCCTTCTGACTCCACAATACTTTAAGTGGGTTTCCAAGGGCCATTTTAATAGTGGACCACTATTCTTTTGGTTGCAGCTCTAGCAAGAGGGGGCTCTACTTTTGGCATCATAACATTGACAGCCTTGACTTCCTGGTCTACTTAATTTGTTTCCTTAGTCTCCTGTGGGATGGTTGAAGAGGCCTCGCTATGTTGTTGAATTTGCCATGCGTGATGTGGAATGCTAACAGGATGTGCAATTGGTTGTTTGCTTGTGGAGCATTCGCATAAAAGGAGATCACCATTAGGTGCTTGTTGGTAATTACTTGGGTTGTTGACAGGGATTTTATCCAGACCTTTTTGGATTATTATCCTAGGGGATAACTGGGTCTTTTGCTGTTTCCCATGATGCGCTGCTGTATCTTCAGATTCATTCTTGCTCTCCGAATAGCTCCACTGAATCGTTTATATCACGCCAACAAGTCATTTATGTTATCAAGATGATGCATGCGATAGGGGTTCCTGGTCACCAGTCTCAATGGGATCCCTTCTATGATTTTTAAAGTGGCAGCAGGAGAATGGCCAAACATTCTCTTTACACTTTTTAAGAACTGCAATAGGAAGAATCGAAGGCAATAGAAACTTGTTTGAATGGTGAATTTTGCCATCTGATGTTACGATTTTTAAAATACTTGAACTGTGTCACCGTTGTATTGAACAACATAAGATTTCAGAAGACATCACTTCTGGCCATTGAGAAAACTGATTTCGGGGCTCTATAGGGGAAGTACTGACAGTATAACACTGGATACATAGCTCCCCCTCATTAAAACTTATTATGAATGCACTATTGCACTTTCATTTCAGTGGTGATCCCTGAGGACATCTGAAGGTTCCATGGTTGCCTTTCTAGTTATATCCACACCAAATTATTTTACCATGTGCTATCCAGAATGTGTGAAGCTTAGTCTAATTGGAAATTTTTAAGTATTAGAAGTCCCATTAGTAATCCTAATGAATCTGTTAAACACAGTCTTGCCTGAAAGTATGTACGAATAGGATGTATTTTTTAAATTATTGTTAGGAGCACTTGATACTTTTTTAAGGCACCATGTAGATGTGCTGATTCTGTAATATTGTCAATATTTATTTCTTTTACCATTTGGCACATAACCTCCCTGCATGTTTTTAATTTTTCTTTCAGTCCAAGTGATAACTATGAATTAGCTATGGCTCAGTCCTCTCAACTGAATCAATGTTCTTAGTGTAATTTGGTAAGTCACCCATAAATCTGGACATTTTTACACAAGTTGTTATGAATTTAATTAATCACACAATAAACTAGAACTATCTTTCCCTGACAAAAAGAACAAGAAAGCAGCAACAAGTCAAGAGCTCATGCAAAATTGAACTAGCTACAAGAGGAGGTTGTACAGCATTGAGGTCTTTCACAATTGACCTCCCAACCTTGGTAAGGGCTGACCTTAACTATCAAAAGTGACAGACCCCTCATCTGGAATTGGGACCAATTGCTTTAACTGCCATTTTGAAAGGTGTGGAGAACCCTCTGTATGTGTTAGTTTTGCAATTACTACATGTCTTATACGTTATACGTGAAGCCCCTATTTCTCCCAAGGAAAGGCCCATATGTCAACCTCTTGACTCATAAATGCAGAAGTCAGGTGTTTAAGAGGGTGATCACTTTAATTTTGAATGGAGAATGAACACTTTTTTGGAGGGTGATATTGGTTTGAAGAACAGGTGACACCATTAAAATCTATGGAGGCACTTGGTTGGTGGGCGGGAGAATAGACGTCAAGAGACGGTTTCACCCGCCAAATGAGGGGTGAGCTGAGAGGTATGGAAAGGGCCCTCAATCACCACTGGCAAAATGCAGGTAGATTATCTCTCTAGCTTTTTCCAGGTAAACCGACCTGCCTCTGTTTAGTTTGCCCATTGAAGTCTATCCTAGCCTTATGGAAAAATTAGGAACCTTATCTAGCAGGTTTGCCTCTATCAGTGAAAAGTTTTGCATCCTGTCAAAAGTATATAATAGGAGTGGGCATAATTTGAGTAATTCTGTGTTGCACAATCATGCAGAATTACCCAAATATTCTGTGAGGTTACATGGAAGTACACCTGAAAAGAAATTCTGCATTTAGTACTATTTGCTTAACACATAAACGCCCCCTTGCATCCAAAATGGATGCAAGGATACATTTTGCGCTATTTCTGCAACAGAATATAAATAGTGAGCATCCGCTCATGCTCGCTAAATGTGCACTTGGGGTAGGATTTTCCCCCAACTTATTTCTAGCATTTAGCTCTACTTTTTTTAGCACAAAATGCACATTTTGCGCTAAGAAATTAGCACTAAATGCAACAGAACATAAACAGCAGTTGCTCGCACTTACTAAAGGTGCTCTCGTTGTACCGTTGGTGAAACCCACAGAAATACCCATCTATACTCTGTCAACTCATACTTTGTCCAAATTCGAACTCTCACTTTTAAGCAAAGGTTTATCTTTTGTTCCATCCACAATCCAAGACTTAGTACAAACAAAAGTTGAGGTGTTACAGTTCCTCAGAAAAATAAGATTACTGGTCCTTTTTGCCCAAAAATAAGCCACTACAGAAGAAAGTTTGTCAGGACCTAAAAATCGCTCCACTTTCTGTCCTCCAAGTAACGAAATGTCACCTCAAATAGTTACATTTGAGGATACGATCCTCAAAGAAATAGACCAACTATACCAGAAACGCCCTTTTGTTCAAAACAATTTAAACAATGAGGAAAAAAAAAGCTATCAAGTCACTATCCTTAAATCCAAAGATAATTGTGAAGCCCGCAGACAAAGGCGGGGGATAGTTATACTCGATCTGGAACAATATTACAAAGAAGTATTACGACAATTGAATAATTTAGAACACTATTTCCCTCTTGCACAAAAGTCCTTCTTCAGATCGAAAACCTCAGATCAATGATTTGACAAAGGATGCTCACACAAATAAGTGGATTTGCGACAAAGAATTCGAGTTCCGTAACAACAAACAACCAAGGACACCGATCATATGGTGCAGAGCAGGAATATCGACGTATAAATATCGAGGAACATAAATATCGCTGCAGAAATATCGTGGGGAAGAAATATCGACAACAGAAATATCGTGGACAAGAATATCGACTGACAGGTAAGTAATATCGATTACAAAAATATCGACGTATTAAATATCGTTTACAAAAATATAGTTGACAAAAATATCAAATTATTAATAATGTTATGTATTTTAGTGTTTTTATTGAGAATTGTTTGTCATTTTATTATATGTATGAAAATTTTAGTAGTTATTAATTTATTTTAAGTTTAATTTTGTGTTTTTAGTTCAGTAGCGGGTTGTGGGTTTATAGGGGAATATGGTGGGAAGTAATTTAATTATATAGATTTAAATTATAATTTATAGTAGTTAATATATTTTTTTTAATTTGAATTTTGCGTTTTTAGTTCAGTAGCGGGTTGTGGGTTTATAGGGGAATAGGGTGGGAAGTAATTTAATTATATTACAGTTATTGAATAATTAATGTGTTAATTGATTAATTAATAATAGTTTAATAATTAGTTGTTAATTAATGTCAATTAATCAATTAATAATTACTTATGTTCATTGTTTAATTGATTTTAGGTGTGTGTTGTGGTGTTTATATGTGTGAAGGGTGGTAAGTAATACATTTTTTCTTGATTAATTATTAAATATTTATAAATTAATTTCCATTAATTAATTAGTAATTATTAATTGTAATTGCGTAATTAATTTTAGGTGTGTGTTGTGGATATTATAGTGTTAATTAATGTGTAATTAATGATTTTTTATTATCTTTGTTAATAATAATATATGTAATTTTATATATTAATTATGTTAATATTGGAAATCAAATTTAATAAAAATGTTGATGTTTTTGATTTTTATTGTTGTGGGATCCAGCACTTTCCCTACTGTTGCACTCACTGGAGTGGGAATAGTAATTTTTATCCCTACGCTATCCAGCGCTTTCCCTACTGTTGCACTCACTGGAGTAGGAATAGTAATTTTTACCCCTACGCTATCCAGCGCTTTCCCTACTGTTGCACTCACTGGAGTGGGAATAGTAATTTTTACCCCTACGCTATCCAGCGCTTTCCCTACTGTTGCACTCCCTGGAGTGGGAATAGTAATTTTTACCCCTACGCTATCCAGCGCTTTCCCTACTGTTGCACTCACTGGAGTGGGAATAGTAATTTTTACCCCTCGCTATCTAACCTTTCCACTACTATTGTGTTTATTTTGTTATTAAATGTATGTTTTATTTTTTTAATAGTTTAATGTGTTAATTAAATATAGAATATTTAATTTAATTTTAAATTATTTATATATGTGCATATTTTATTTTTATATAATTTAAAAAGTTTATAAATTAAATAAAGATAATAGTTAATAAAATGTATTTAAGTAAATATATGTATATGTACATATTTTTTTGTGTTTATATTGATTAAATTAAGTTTATTAGTTATAATTAGTTAATTTATTTTGTTAATAATATTAATATTATTTAATTAATTTTATTTAAGTTATGTAATTTTTTAAGTCGATATTTTTTACTTCTATATTTTTTACATCGATAATTTTGTGTCGATATTATTGTACTTACCTGTTTATGTATAGGAAGTCGATATTTTTGTTATCGATATTTTCACATCGATATTTTTTTCATCGATATTTTTAACATCGATATTTTAACATGGAACCGATCATATATATGATTCCCAAAAATCATAAAGATCAGCAACAACCCCTGGGCAGACCCATTAGCTCAGGATTTGGGTCACTACTTGACCCTCTTGCACAATATGTAGATTCTTTCTTAAAACATATAGTTAGAGAAACTATATCATATGTTAGGGATTCGATGGACTTCAATGCCAAATATGAAGGATTAGCATTTGACAGCAATACATATATATTGGTTACATTGGACGTCGAGCCCTTGTACACCAATATAACGCAAGACGTAGCCTTAATTATCATGGAACACGCCCTTGATAATCATGATCAAAACAGTCCTGTCCCCACTGACTTTCATGTTCATCTAGCAGGCCTCTGTTTAAAAAAATACTTCTTTGCATTTAAGGACCAGTTACATCTACAAGTCAAAGGAGTGACCATGGGGTGTTTTTTTGCCCCAGAAATAGCAAACATCTATATGGCCCACTTAGAAGAAATATTGATATGTGGCACCAGTAACACATATTTGACGAATATCAAATCCAGGCATAGGTATTTTGATGATATTTTTTGTGTTTGGCAAGGATCAACAAGCAGCCTGAATGAGTTTCTTGAGTGGCTAAAGTAAGAGACCTACAGAGCGAGGATCAGGGTATTTCAAATTCCCAAAATACGGAAAACCCTAAAGTTGCAATGAAGATTTGGAATGTTGCAGGAATAAGAAATAAACTATTGAATCCAGAGTGGCTGGAGATCATTAGCCGAGCACAACTAGTTTGTTTACAGGAGACATGGGGGCCGATTCCGATTCGGGCCGGAAATCTCTCCGACCGAGCCGGACCCGGAGAGATTTCCGACCGAATCGGACCCCAGCAGTCCGACCAGACGAGTACGATGCATTCGCATGCTATCGGACTCGATTCGGTCGGACTCCCATTGAAGTCAATGGGAGCCGGTCGTACAACTCGTACGCGGGCTCCCATTGACTCAATGGGTGCGAGGCGAACGAGGGCGCCCCTACAGCGGGTACGCGTCCATGCGCATCGCGGCGTACATGCACAGGTAGGGGGACCCATGGGTCCCCTGTGTGCGACTCACGCGGCTACGCGTACAGGGGGGTCCGACGCGGACCCCCAAAGTACGGCTCCGACAGCTCTTTCGAGCCGGACGATGCGAGTCAGTCGGACTGCTCGCGGCGCGCATCGTACTTACCCGGCCAGGAAACGTCTCCATAGCGCGGTGCGAGTCGTGTCCATGCAAGTCGGTCGGAGCATGTTGAAGCCGCGTACGAGTCGGTCGGCGATTTCGCGGGCACTTGCATCGTACTCGCTCGGCCGGACCCGCGTACGATTCGGTCGGGAAACAGGGCTCCGAATCGGATCCAGTAAATCCGATTCGGAGCACTACCGGCCGAGATCGGAATCGGCCCCATGGTCACCAGAGAAATTTTTCGTGGAGGGTTTTATTTCATTATTAATCCCAGCAACACCTTCAGAGGGGGACGGGCTAAGGGAGGCTTGGCTGTATTAATATCGATAACCTCCTCAATGAAAGTTTTGAGGTCCTATTTGTCCTCCCCTATTTCCAGCTTATCCATTTAATTACAGCTGAAAAGGTTAATTTGGTTATAATTAATTTTTATAATAACGTTTTTGATACAACCAAAGTGACAGTTATCATGGATTTAAGCAAATAAATTGATTTATTTTTCAGCTAATATTAAGGATGATTATGTGTTATTATGGGTAGGAGATTTTAATATTAGTAAATGTTATAGACAGGGACCTGAAAGTTGTGGTTACGTTAAAACAAATGGTGATGGTATGTTACATTTTTTGCATAACCCCTATGGAGAAGCTTTAAACTAAATGATCTATAAATATAGCTTGATTCCCATGGAACAATGTATTGGTGAAGGCCAAATGGAAGTACCTACATATTATGGGAATGGTAGAAGCTCTGTTATTGATCATGTGATGGTGACAGAAAATGGTGAATACCTAATAGACTCCTTTACCGTTATACCAAATACCCTTAGTGATCATGCTGCCCTGACACTAGCCCTCAATATAAAGTTTACAAGGACAAATAGCTTACAAAGTCTGAAACAAATTGAAATACAGGGTAAAATGGTCTTACTTTAAGATGGGCAAATATTGATGGTATAGCAAAAACCGAGGAAATCATGGCAGAATCCCTTAGTGATTTTTATAACAGCACAGATTTTATGTCTACCCCAATGCTTATCATGGAAATTATGGTGAAAATCACAGAGAAACTTAACTGCCCACCCAGAGAGAATAGCAACAGAAATAGGGGCTAGTTCAACACAGAATGCTCTTCGATAAATAGAAAACTAAGGAAAGCCTTACAGAATTTGCCAAGAGATAGAGAAAAAATCAACAGATTGAGAACTATGTACAAAAATGCCCTTGATAAGAGGAAAAGAGAGATAAAAGTAAAAATATGGGAAGATCTGCTCCAGGCGGCTGATTTAAATGACAGCTCCCTTTTTGGGAAAATAATAAACCAGCCATTCCTAAAAGAGAGAGAAGACCCAAAGATTGAGGCATTTGTACAACAAGGGGACTGGATAGAACATTTTAACACAATTTTTTATCCAAAAGGTAGTATTTTAACGTCGTCTTTTACACATTTTTGTCAAATTGAACCCGTGGACATTCACGATATATCCCTAGAGGAGGTCATTAATGCTTTAAATAGAGCATAAAGTGGAAAGGCCTCTTGCCCCGATGGGGTCCTAATAGATATTTTTAAAACACACGTCACTTTATGGGCCCTGATGCTGACCCAAGTATGTAATTCCACAGTAAAGGGTTTTCTCCCCACCTCATGGACAGAATATGTAATTCCACAGTAAAGGGTTTTCTACCCACCTTGGGGACAGAAAGCACAATGGGTCCAATTTTTTAAAAAGTAAATAGAGGTGAGCCGAAATGTTACCGTCCAATATCTCTCTTGGACACCAGTGCTAAATTAATGAGCAGAATCCTCCTGGGCAGGCTAGAACAATGGGTGGAAGAAAAACATATACTTACTGATATACAATATGAGTTTAGGCCCGACATTGGAACAATAGAACAATGTGTGAATTTCCACTTGTTAATCAATAAATATACGGTAGCAAAGACAGGACAAGTGCACCCAGGGCCGGCTCTAGGGCGGTGCGACCGGTGCCACCGCACCGGGTGCTGACTCTTTGAGGGGGCGCCGTGTTTGGAAGTATTTTATGGTTTTAAAAGCACCTGCTGCTGCCTTGCTGGCCTCCGGCAATTTTCATACAGCAATAAACATGTCAAGATAACCTCGGTGATTAATGTTCTTCCTGGAGAGAGAAGGAGTTTTGTCTAGTGGAAGTTTTAACTCATTTTATGGTAGCACATAGGGTTAATATGCCTGCTGCAAATAACGTGTACCATGCAGATCACAAAGTGCATATAGTTTAAATAAGTCAGTGCTTTTGTCAGAGAGATCCTTTTGTTACTAGCAGTGTAGATGTTAAAATCCTAACATGGAACAGTGTGCTAATATTTGTCATCAAAGAGCTGCATGCAAACTGCAAGGTATAGATCAGAGAATTAAGGGGTCGATTACGATGGCGGGCGGACAAAGTCCGCCCGCCATCGCATTTGCAAAAGGGACCGGCCCGCCATAGGTGCGGCGGTCCCGCAATACACATTAGGATGCGCCTGCCACACTGGCGGGCACATCCCGTATTTTTACATTGCGGCGGGCGGTGCTGCAAGCAGCACCCGCCGCAATGTAAAAATACATGTTGTGCATTTGCATGTACAACGTGACAGGCACCGTGGGGTGCCTGCCACCTTGTACACTATGGTACCCCCCACGTGCAGCCCCCCACACCCTCCACCCTCCGGGGGCCCGCAACGGGCACCCGAAGGCATTCTCCGCCTGTCTTTTTGCGGCAGGATCTCCGCCGCAAAAGACAGGCATCGTAATGCCCACGGCGGTGCCTGCACGGCACCGCCCACAATGCCCCATTGTACCGTGTCCCGCAAGGTGGTCGGAAAAGGACCGCCTTGCGGGACCACGGCGGATGGTCTTTCCGTCCGCCGCGGTACCATTCCCATTCGGGTAGATGGCGGGCGGATCGCCACCGCCGGGCCGGCGGTCCTCACCACCGGCCCGGCGGTGGCGATCCGCCCGCCATCGTAATGACCCCCTATGATTTTTTCCTCGTTCTTTCATTTTCTTATGTTTCAAAAAGGGTTCATTTCGGTAAAACAAAATCCTTATTATTAAAAGTAACCCCCAACTATGGGGTTATGTTTTGAATGCTGAGTCTATGCTTCTCCAGACCAAGCACTCTTAAACTATACTGTCTACCAGTATGGATGACATGTGACTCACCTTGTATTCTTCTGGCTTATGTAACATTTCCTATACACTGATTTACACACATATGATTGATTGTCTTGGTGTAATGTGTGTGTGGTGTAAAGTGCTCTGACACCCTACACTGGTATGGGAGGCGCTGTATAGCTAATTAAATAAATCTGAGAGAGAGTGGTTATGGAGACTTGAGGGGGCACTGTTAAAGGGTGGTAGTGAGGGAGTCTGTGGGGGCGCCGATGGTGGGCGCCAACAAACATTGTTGCACAGGGCGCCACCAGCGCTAAAGCCGGCCCTGAGTGCACCTATGTTTTGCCGATCTGAGCAGTGTGTTCGATCTGGTAAACCACAACAAACTCTGGGAAACACTTGCGGATCTGGGATCCCCTCGGGGTATTATTAACTACCTGTTCAAATGGTACTCCCACCTTACTGCACAGGTGCGATACGGCCCAAATGGGGAGTGTACAGATAGCTTTAAAGTCACCTGTGGTATTAGACAGGGATGTGTTCTTGCCCCCAGCTCTTCTCACTCTACATAATGGGGTGGATGAATGCCTACAAAAAACTAAAGCTGATGTCCCCATGGTCGGTAGTCACCCTATCCCCATTTTATTATATGCAGATGATGCAATCCTCTTATCTACAACTGCTAATGGGCTGCAGCTCCTGATAGATAACTTTGTTAAATTCATGGATAATAAAGGTATGAAAGTAAATATGAAGAAAACTGTCACCATGGTAGTTGGAAAAGGTAGAGCAAAAAAGAGGATACGCCATATCAAGGGGGAGAGGCTAGGGGAGACACAAACCTTTACATACTTGGGTATTCAGTTTACTGCATCGGGCTCTTGGGAAAGTCAATTAAACATATCAAAAATGAAATTTTTAACGGTGGTAGAATCAATTTTTAGGTTTTCTAGTAAAATAGGCCAAAAACCAATTAGAGAAATACTGATGCTGTACAAAAGTAAATGTTTACCTAGCGCTGGATATGGTGCTGCCCTTTGGGGGTTATACAAACTGTGCAAAGCTGCAGACATTAGAAATTCTGTTTCTGGCTTGCTTATTGGCAGTACCGAAATCAAGCTCATCGTACATATCACAAAAGGAACTGGCCGCTCCCTTTTTAGGATGATCTACATATTAGGCCCATCATTCTGTGGCACAACATATGGAGTAAAACAGGGACGCAGTTTACAAAGGAGATAATTTTAGATTGTCTCAAGCTAGATGCTTGGAAGAAAATTAAATGATTGTCCTATTTAGATGTCTGTCTAAGAAAAATGGACCCCGTTATAGGAGTAAACGATACAGTTAATATCCTTACCTACTCCAAAACAGAGGTCAGGACCATACTTAGGGGACAAAGAGAAAATGAGAGAGAACTAAATGAAAGCAAAAAATCCACGGTAGCTAGTTATCTGCTACATCATTTACATGAGGGCCAGCCAAACTATCTGACAATTGTCAAAAACAGCCAGCAAAGATGTTATCTCACCAGATTGCGCTTAGGCTTATTGCATGTACAGTTTGCTTTCCCAAAAAGTGGGACATGGACTAAAAATCTTCCAAAATGCCCATGTGATGGTAAGTCACGACAAGGCACAATGCACTTTATTTTATTTTGCAGCTTTTATAAGGACCTCAGGAAACTCTTTTTAGCCCCCCCTTTTTAAAAATGGCAAATATATCTATAATCGGGATGCTTTTAATTATTTATATGCCCTGGAAAATAGCGATATCTGCTTATTTGTTATAACATTCCTTACAATGGCCATAGGAAGAAGGAAAAAACTAGCATGCCTCGAGGCCTTAACATATGAGCAATTAGAGCAATCTGCTGCCTCCTAGTTTGATTGCGTAATATGAATTTATCACCCCCATCAACTAGAAACCGGGAAGGGTCTGAAGCCACATGATTAGCAATGATCTTTAGACCCCTTTTTAGGCCTTTGCCGGCCACCGAGAGATGACTTTATGCTGCTAAATTACAATTATTATGGGGAATTAGCACGGGGAATGTGTATTAGTATGTGAATATGAAGATGGACTGTTTTAATTTGTTCTTGTGATCATAATGTTTTATTGTATACTTTTATCGTTTTATGCTTATAAACCGAATAAAGTTTTTGTACGAACGAATGAGGGGCTCAATCATCAATCTCCAGATTTACACTTCACTATGGTGTACAGTAAGGAAAAACTGAACTTCCTTGAATTATTGGTTTCCACATACGAAGGATGTATCTACACGAGTCTCTATATTAAGCCAACAGATTGTAATACATTGCTTCACTATACGAGCAGACATCCAAATTCTCTTAAAGACAATTTACCTTACTGGCAATTTCTGCACATCTGCAAAAATTGCAGCTGTAAGGAAGACATGATCCTTTGTCAAAAGTTGATTGAACAAGGGTATCCCTGGAAACTTGTTAAACACTTCTCAAAGAGACTGTGGTTCACACCAAAAGAGTCTCTCTCTTGGTTGGTTCCTAAGGCTTAAGATACCAGTATTCCTCTAATTTGTGTACTAACTTATTCCATTCTAACTTACAAGATCAAAAAGATCATCTCAAACAACATGAAGATGATAACCTCTTTCAAGATCCGAGACCACTTTTTTTTTGTTTAAACTGTGTAAAAACTTGAGACAACATCTTCTAAGGGCATCTTCTAAGGGCAGTCAGGAGAACTGAACCAAGAGATCTTATGGGACTGCTGAAGTTACCCCCAATAACTGGACATTACAAATGCAGCCAATGTGTAGCATGCAATTTCACCGCAAATTCAAAAGAAGTTACAGTTCAGGGAGTACTACATAAGCAACAGCGATTCTCTAATTGCAACACCAAGAATGTGGTGTATTGCATTTGGTGCCCTTGTGACAAATGTTACATAGGCCAAACCACTCAACCCATAAAAAGTCACATACTCCAACATAGATCAAGGATCCGATGCAAAACAGCGGGGGCTCCCTTAGTGAAACATTTTCCTGAGAGGCAACATTCTGAAGATGATTTGAAATGGTCAGTGCTTTGTTATAGCTTCTTTAGACAAATGTGGTGGCACGATGAAATCACTGCTGTTCCAAACAGAGGCCAAATTAGTTACTAAATATTACACCTATGAACAGGGCCTCAATTACTGATTAGGGTGTGCTGTTTGATCCAGGCAGACTGATCAGAATTTGTGCAGCACACATCACATAATTTGCCTCCTTGTACATTCCAGTCCATCTATGTATTTCATGGATGAATCCACTCTGTATTGTGTATTATAAAAAATGCAGGGACGTTCATTTACATTTGTATTTATCTATTCATTTCCATTGGCGATTAAAAAATCACTTTTTTGCCCTAAAATCATTACTGGATCTGTACAGGTTTGCATATATTTGGAACTTTGACATGCATTTTGTCATTTTACCATCAGACATTTCTGTACATCATTTGCAGTGTCCCTAAATGCACTTTGACTTGTTTCCTTGTTCCTCCAAAGTAGCTCACTGTAAATAACTCATTGTGGTCTATCCTCTTTTTAATCCCACCATTTTGTAATTGACTTCACAAAATCTAATTTTTAACATTATCTCTTTCTCACACTGCTCGCTTCCATTGATCATTATCATTATTTTGTGTCTATCAGTTAGCAATTACTCTCTTTTTGCATGTCGTTCGAGTGCAGTGAAACACGCTGTCCTAATTACACCGTACATATTTACTAGACATTTCTATCATATTCCACTATACCAGACAATTGATTTCTTTGTCTGGGCACTGGCAGACCGTATGTTTTTAGAACCCACAGGCATCAAACCTTTTTCAGCAATTAGCCTGCAACATGGCGGCCGCCCTGAGTAGTTTTCATTAGCAGGATGCAGTTCAGCTTCTCATTTTGCCATTCGGTAGACGTCAGCTCTGCACAATCCATTGGCACCTGTCGCAATATGAAATACAGGGACCGCCGCATCCACCGCAGAGCAAGGCGTTGCGCAATAACTACACTCCACGCTGTTACTTGAAGTGTAAAAGGCCATTTTTATTAGGACAAGGTTGCAATCATTTAGACTTTATTAACAGTACATAAATGCAAGAATATACTTTTTCCATCCCATACCGACTCATAATCCCTTCAGCCTTCTCAAACCATCTCACCTGTTTGACCGTTCCCCATTCACTCGGCGACGACCTTCCTCTCCCCATTCTCACCTTCACTTGCCCTCCAAGCATCCTCTATTGAATTTCCTTTGTTGCTCATTGCCTCCCGCGCCCGCTATCAGTCACCTGTGTACCGTTCTCCCCCCCGAGGGGTGGATCCGCCCGTATGTGACTCACCACCCCTCCAAAGTACAGTTAAAGCCACTACTCTGCAACCTGCCCTAAACTGGCACGCCAAGATCAATCCAAAACCCCAAACCCCTTGTCTACAACTTGTAGGGTGGGTGGGTGGACTAATTTTCCTTCTGCCCTCCCGGTGGTGCTGAGGTGTCAGGAAGAGGCCGGATCCTCCTCTCCTGACACCTTTATACCCTCCCAACTCCCGCCCCTTCCCCATCTCTTTAATCCCTCCCCACCTTGTCCCGGGGGAAGACTGGTCTGCGACCTTCACTTCCCCCGGGGGCCGTCATCGCACAATAACCATCTCACCTGTTTGACTCTTCCCCATTCACTCGGTGACGACCTTCCTCTCCCCATTCTCACCTTCACTTGCCCTCCAAGCATCCTCTGTTGAATTTCCTTCACTGCTCATTGCCTCCCGCGCCCCGCTATCAGTCACCTGTGTACCGTTCTCCCCCCCGAGGGGTGGATCCGCCCGTATGTGACTCACCACCCCTCCTAAGTACCGCCAACCAGGAAACCCCCGTAGGGCAGTTACCTGTCCCCCCCAGTTCCTGTGCACCTTTCGCCTCCCTTCAGCCGACCCTGCGGCACCATGTGTATGTCCTTCCACCATTTCATAATCATGTCCCGTGTTCCAATAATGTCCTGTGCCATTCCCCAACCACGAAAGGTGCACCCCCCTCTGTCGAACAAAACCCTTTGTTCCTCCTTAATTCTATCCCGTTTCCTGCTGGCCTTTGTCCTAGAAGCATGTTTGCCAGTCCCCCCTTCCATCCTCTGTGAGGCATAATACATTCACCATAACCACATACCCGCAAATTCCTGTTTATTGAACCAGATCCCCTTGTATGTATCTTTGTGTCGTGTCAGTCCTGAGAGACTCCTGAAAACTTTATCTCCCACACGTATTGACATATCCGGGCAGTTGCCTTTTCAAACCTGTTCTGCCCATACTGGCAACAACGCTCCCATTGCAGTCCTCTTTTTTCCCACCATGTCACCTCCTGGTGGTTGTTTTCCAGCCCGGTGATGTCCGTACACCTGCTAGTCCGCATCCTTTGCTGCCCCAACCCCAGAGAGAATGTCCACCTATCCAGGTAACCATCTTGGTTCCTGGTCTACCCCCACATCCTGTAGTACAAAAAAGAATGATTAGTCCTGCAATAAATTATTCCCCTTTTCCATAGCCCCCTTCACCATTTGTTCCAAACCCAATCCTAAAACCCCCTTTCCAGTACCTATATCTACACAGAACACATTTTATGTACTCCCATCCCCCCATCCTTCCACTTCCTTCCCCCCCATGATCCATCCTGACACCACCGCTGCTACATCCCCAATGCGTAGCAATTGTATGTCTCCATAGGTTGGCCCCCACCCATTCTACGTGGCCCTTGTATGAGACCTATAATGGCCGGCAGAACTGTCACTCTGCCTTCCAACTTATTGTAAAAACTAATTCCCCCAGCCAGAGGCCTTTCCTTTCTTGACACCACTGCCACTGCATCCGGCCCTCTCCTTGCTTCCCCCTTTCCTATGACACACTCTCCACTTTCCCCCGGCCGCTGCATTCAAAATAAACAACTCTCCCATCCCAAATCGCCCTTGCCCCAGGCACACATCCTCACCTACGTCTTTAAGGAGACGACCCCGCTCTGTCAGAGAACCCTTTGCCTCATTTGCCACCTCAAACACACTAGGCTCACTAGCAAATTCCTTTCATCTCAGCCAATGCCCCCTTGCCTGCTCTCCATATTGAACCATACCGTCCCGTCTCCAAGTTTCGCACCCCAGACACCCAGTTCCACCAAACCTGTGGAAAATTACCATATTGTCATATTTCTTTTCGTGTCGACCATTGTGTGATGGCCCCACACTCCATACATCCTCGACCGTCCCCGCACATACCCTACTTCACAAATTCATGTTGCTTACACCATTTTGCACCTGCCAAACCAACGTCCCCCTCCACAACATCCTAATGGCACCCTTGCACTCTGACTCACTTTTCCCACACCCCAAAACTGGTCTCCCCACACAAACCACACCCTATGGTACAGCAAACCTGCCCCCTGCCCTGGCCATGCCTGGGCATCAGCACTCTGTCTCTTTGTTACCTCCTCCCCGCTTACCCTTTGTGTAGCTCCCCCCAGCCCTTTATACACTGCCTTATACCCTCCCTTATATACTGACCTCGGCTCAAGTGTCCCCTCGCCCCCAAAGAGAAACTTGTGCACCTCCCCTATCTTTCACGCAACCGCGCTCCCCCTTTTAAATTGCCACCTTCAAATAACCAATTAGACTGCCCTGGGCCCCAACCGTTTCTTGCGGCACCAAGGCCCCTCCACATGTTTACTTCCCTGAAGCATTGTCCTGTCCCTTCACCTACCTCGTGGGCTCCCTATCTTTCGCACCCTTTTGTGCCCAGTTACTGCGACGCCCCCAGAGCCCCTACTGCTCCTTATGACACAAAAAAAACCCCACTGAGTATGCTACCCAGTTTCCGGCAAGGTAACCCATTCTTGTCCGGCCCCCAGGCAAGTCCTTGCCTATATATCTGCCCCCATCATGTTGCACAATGCTTGCCCCCAGTTACTGTAACCCCCCGGAGTCCCACGGCTCTTCGTGACACAAACCCCACCAAGTGTGCAAAACTTGTCAGTCAAGGGGCCCCAATACTTGCCCGACCCCCAGGCAAGTCCTTGCCCATCTATATATGCCCTCCTCAACTGCGTACCAAGCAAGAACCCGTGCGTGTTTAAGAATTGTTGAAAGAGCCATCTTCACGTACAACACCATTGCTCCCCGATCCGCCCATTCGTCCCCTCCAACAGATGTCCTCGTCCACTGAGGCACACCGCCCCCAGGGGACTTCCACTGCTCCCAATCATTAACTGCCCCTTTTTTCTTCCAACTGGGTTGTGGCTCCCATTAAGTCCCCCGACTCTGATTTTTTGTCGCCTTCCTTGCAGATGAACTTGACCAAGTTCTCCCTTAAGGGGGGGCCGTCTGTACTGGACCATCAACACCTCACTCATTGACATTTTTCCCCCATAATCTGCCAGCCCTTGCCGTAGTCAACCTATTTCAGATCGCTTGCCTCTCTAGACCCTCGTGGACTCGTTGTCGTACCCGACCCACTTCCATAACATCCCCCTTCCTTGCCGTAGTAACGGCTTCCTGTCGGCGACGTCGAGCGCCATGGACCCATGGCCTCGAGCTAACCGGGTAAGGACCTCTTGGCCCGGACTACCCCCCTCCTTTCAATGGCCTTCCCCTGTTCTTTCAGGGTGACCCCACCTGACCCCGTATGAGTGGATGACACTCCTTTCCAGTGTACCCTTCATTCCTAACTTCTTTGGTTATCTGGCGCAGGGACCTTCCTGGTCTCCCCGGTCCCCGAGGTGAAACCTGTCTGTTTGTTTATGTTCCAAGGAAACCCGCTCACCCCAATTCCAGCCTTTCCGCTCCTGCTTAAGTGATCCCTTTGTAAGGGCCGATAAAATTTCTAGCACGCCCCAGCTTTTGCGTGGAGCTGAGCATTGCGTCGATGCCCCCTCTGGTTTAGCCAAGTTTGGACTGACCCTAGCCCTTCTCCCACAATTTCTCAGCCATACGAAGACCCCCCCCATCCCTCGTGCCATTCAGCTGCTATCCATGGCTTTCCGCAGGGCAACTGCCCTGCCCCCAAGCCCCACACCATAAGATGTTGGCCCAATTTTTACACTGATGTCCTCGTTTGTGTTAATTGGCACCCCCGGCCCATTTGCCACTCTCCTCCAACATGGCAACTAGTGATGCGTGACCCATTGGTTGATCTCTTCTTTTCGTGCATTACCACATTGTCCGTCTGGACCCATCCCTACCAATCGCTTGGCCCCAAGTTTCTCCTTTGTCCCGAAGCATGCAGCAGCTGCCCTGTATCCCTGCCAAATCACTCACCGCCACTACACACTCCAACCGACCAGCTGGATTTTCTTTTTATCCTGTGTTCCCTTGCCCACATGTCATCTGCCTTGTTCCTTTACCTGAGTGTCCGTCTAGGACCTCCTCGTCCTTGACCGGAGCTGCTGTTCCCTTTTTGCTCCTTGGCCTCAGCTCCGTCTTTGTCCGCACATGCCTCCTGCAAAAACACCAATCGTTCTGGTACCTCAACTCCCCCCGCCCCCCGAAAACCCAACTCAGCCTCACCCTTCATTCAAATTTTTACCCCTGCACTTCACCTTCCATTCACACTCGAATCCCCATCGTTCACCGTCACACTCCCCCGTCTTTAACCTCTTAACATCCATGCCATCTTTCTTAAAATGTATTCATAACGTTGTAAGATTCGCTGCGCGATCCCTCGTTGGAGGGTAGGCCGCCGCGGACCCCCCTACTGCTTCGGGCCAGCGTCCCGGGGTGTCGTGCACCTCGCTGGCATCACCCCCTTTGCTGCCGGCCTCAACAGCCGGTCCCGGTTCCCCCCCCACCAGGCTGTTACAACCTGGTGGGTCCTGAGCACCACCGGGCCTCAATGCCGTGCTGGCAGTACCTCTCACCTTCCCTAGAGCCCGGCTAACTGCAGAAAAAAAACCAGGGCCCCCTGCAATCCCCCCCACCCCAGTTCCCTTTCACTGCTGTGCTGGCTGAGGTGGAAAGGGGGGGGGCCACCACCCCTTCCCATAGGCAACTACCGCCTGCTGCTCCCACCACGTGCCCCCCGCAGAAAAAACCTGCTCCTGGGACCTGCCAGACCCTCCCCCGCTCAGCCTCCCCATTCTGGGCCCCTCTGGGCTTCTTAAATACAGGGCCCATCTGGCCGCTGGACACCCATCACACCCAGATCCCTATGGCGCCTCCGAGGAGGCTCGCGGCCCACCCTCCTAAAAGGCACTACTCCAGTTGGAGGCCCGCCGGCACCCATGCTGTTGCACCGGCTCCAAGGGGCCGGCTCGTCCCCTTGCTAATCGTCGCGGCTATGACTATGTGAAGCCGTGCGGGCAGGGTCATTACCCCACCTCTGCTCGGAGCGTCCTGCCCCCAGCCCCCCCCCCCAGGCCTACCGACCTGTAAAAATCGCTCGGCGGCTCACATTATGACATCGTGCCGTTGCCGCAGCCCCACCGGGTACCCATAGCGGCTCGGAAATATAAGAAACGCAGCCGATGCGGGCAGGCTCTTGCCCCGCACGTGTCACGGGAGCGTCCCCCGCCTACCAGTGCAGCGCGTGGCGGCTCCCTTTCGCCTGCCGCCACCGCTATCGCAGCACACCGGGTACACGCATGGGTGGGATTCCCCGCGCCTCCCCCCCACCACCTGGCCTAATACCATGCCTGTAAGATCCGCCCAACCTGGCCCGAACGAGGCGCCTCGCCGCACATGCCATAGCCACCTGGACAAAGAGGTCAGCACCCCCGGTCCTAATTAGCCGTGGGCACCTATGCCGTGCTGAGCGCCCCGCTACCACCGCCCAATAAACCCTGCTAACCTACCCTGCATTGAAAAACTAATTTTCCTTCTGCCCTCCCGGTGGTGCTGAGGTGTCAGGAAGAGGCCGGATCCTCCTCTCCTGACACCTTTATACCCTCCCAACTCCGCCCCTTCCCCATCTCTTTAATCCCTCCCCACCTTGTCCTTCCGGCCATTGCGTGAATTGCCCCGGGGGAATACTGGTCTGCGACCTTCACTTCCCCTGGGGGCCGTCACTCCGAAAAGTTTGTGGATCGCAGATGCGACCCAACTTTGCTCCCAGGGAGTTTCCATACCACGCCGACAGACCCCAAACAAGTGAGTACAATCCACACTTGTTGCTCGATACAACACGACTGCGAGCACGCGGACATGCACGTTATTGTAAAACCTTAATATCACCTTCTGCTTCATACAGGAGCGAGTTGCTGTAAACAGCACTGGCCATTAATAATTTTGAAGGACGTTCATATCCTGTGCCGCATTGTGGTTTCCATAGATACATTCTCTGACAATTTGCCTCGGAATTCGAATTGGCATTTGGAGTTTTAATCCCAAAAAGCTCAGTGTAAGTCATGTCCAGTTTATCTAACGTCTTTCTTCAAGCTTTTACTGATCAGCCATTCACATTTTTCCTTTCGATCCAACTTTGATTCAGATCCTGGTTAAAATCAATTGTAGGTAAGCATGGCTTTCTTCACATGCAAGAGTTATTTTTGCTTATGGGTTCCTACACGTGAAGATCCACTTTCTACTCTGTTACAATCAAGAGTAGATGCCAATGAGGGCCCATTCTGACTGAGCATAAATTGCACCAGCTTTGCACAGGGTGATTGCTCTCCTCTGCATGCTCTGTCAATAATCTATGGTGTTGTAATTCTCCTCTGGTCGCCTCCCCTATGCACTATTTCACACACTTCTGTTATGATTTACTCTTTATTCTTTGCAAATTGGTGTGCTTCGTTATGACTTATAAAAGCACCACTGTTCCGAACGACATGGACTATATGCCTCAGGGTAACGCTCACAAGATGTGCAATCCAGTCTTACTTAGAATAATATTTATTTGTGAGTCCAATCAAAAAATGTTATTACTGAAAATGTATTTAGTGTAGATTTTTCTGTAAGCTTGTGTGATTCCGTTCCAGCACTGTCCTGGGCAGGCCATAATTGGAGGCCAAAACACATCGACTTTCACTATCCAGGACCAACAACATTCAGTCAAAAGAAATATATACACAAAACCCATCGGGGCTTAGACTAAAAAAACATTGTTTTGTTAGATACAAATAATTTGAGCTATGTATCAGCTGGTCTAGCATGAATTAATGTTGGTACTTGAAGACGGTTTTTCTATTGTTGCCTAAAGAAGGGCAGATTAGCCGTCATTGCGGACATCTTGTTCACCTAATTTAAGCTATTACTTTGTTTTTTTCACTCCTGATACAAGTTTGTATAATAAATTGATAGATTGTGGTATCAGTCAATGTGTTGTGACTCAATATTAGTTTTTGAAAATTGATAAAATACTTTCTCATTAAGTAAATGTCTTGTATAAGAAAGTGACTTTGCAGTCAGTGTCCTCTTTGATTTTGGTACAGCACTGCCTTTATAAATTCAATTGATACATTTTACAAGATTCAAAATAATGGATTTACATTAGGCGAGTCGTCCTGCCAGAGGTTACAAATAAAAAGTTGGCCTCTTTTCAAGTTTCTCATATATTTATCCTGCTAGAGCTCCTTTCTTTTTCACGTTTGTGATGTAGCCCAGGCTCTAGAGGGTTATATGGGTCCCCCTCCTTTCCATATACAAAGGTGCTCTCATGGTAGGACTTATTTCCTCCTAACTTCTCTTGATTGCACGAGTGAGTGTATTTGTGTTATTATTGGTAATACCGCATCAAAGAGTAATGAGAAATCACCAAAATGACTCCAGTTTACTCCGGTGAAATTCCGCCAAGGCCTAGTATTTACAGTTGAGATCTAGTTTCAACAAGCTGATAGTCTAAAATTAAAGAGTGTCATTAGAAACTGTATGTTTAGTTTGTTTATAAATAGGAAGTGCATGAATAGGCTGAGTAGTCAAAGAAACCTTTATTTGGCTATTCATAACCATAAAGTGCTGTGCATAAAAAATATTTACTTTTTTCACTATATAAAATGTACTGTTTACAAAAGTTCAAAAGGGTGTTTATCTTATCCTAAAATGTTTTTCATTTACATCTACATGCTTGCCGTTAATATAAAATCACTCGCCCCTAATTTGCTAATTAATTAATTCCTTTCATTATAGTTCATAAAAACTGTTTTCGGAGGAGGTCGCTTATTTGTAAAAAGAATTTTACCCCTCGACATATCAGTTTGTTAGATGCACCACCCATCCAGCAGGTAACAGCTTGCCTACAGGAGCGGATGTTTAGTGAGGTGTCTTTCTTAAATCCTTGACTATTGGGCATGTGCACATCAGATAACTTATGAATTCAATTCTGTATCCACATAGACAGTAGTTTGTGTTTTGCTTCCTGCCTTTCCATGTTGAAAGTAGGTCTTTTGAGTCATGGGCTCCTAAACTGTACCATATGAAGCTCCTTTTTATGGCTTATGAAAATACGCTGATATGTAGCCTTGCGGCCCCAAGTAGGTGTAAGAATTTATCAGTGTCCAAGCATGTCGCCGTTTGACCAGGATTTTTTTGTCTTCCAAAAGCAACATTTTGTTTGCTGTGGTATTACATAGCCTTGGAGTGCTGCCCTGTCCGTCTTGCTATCCCATGCTTCTTGGACACCGAATTCAGCTAAAGGTTTTACCAGATGTGCGCCCCATGAATTAGTTTGCTTTTGCTCCATCTGTGCCTTGATTCCTACCCAACATAAGTTATTCACTGATCCACCTTCTAAGGCACAAAGTTTCCAACATAGTTTTACAAAGGTATTAATTCTTTGAAATTTCTGATTTTGAAGTCCGAATTCTAGACGGACCTGGACTGGAGATGCTGCTTTATGGAGGCAGAAAACTGCTTTGTACACCTTGGTTTTTAGCTTGTTCAATATATCTATTTCCTTACCATGCCATATTTCCAAGCCATATGTCAAGGAGGGTAGCGTCTGTGCTGCCATTACTTTCATCAAGTGGCTATGAGAAGGGCAGCTCAATTTCTTTTTTAGAAGTATGTAAGCAAAGATTTAGCTCTCATTGACGTTGTTTGGACGGTTAATGACATATGACGTCCCATGTTTATTCCCAAGTACTTGTACGAGCGGACCAATTCTGCCTGTTCACCTTTTGCGTACCATTTGTAGTTGCTGAACTGAGTATCCACCAATCGTACCACTTTTGTTTTCCTCAGGTTCAGCTCCAGCTCTTGCAACTCAATGTAGTAGGTCTTTGCAGGCCAATCGGACTTTGGGTCAGAACCACAATATCATCTGCGCATTGCAGGCATGTGATTGACTCATTTTCCAGTTTGGGCAGATGGCTCTTGACTTTTATCACATGGCTGTTCATCTCGGCCAAATACAAATTAAATAATCTTGATGCCAACACGCAACCTTGTTTCAGGCCATTTTTATGATTTATTTTAGCTGACACTCTACTGCCGTCTCCAAGTTTCACCTGGTCCCAAGTGTAGCTACATAATGCTATTATAGCATCAAGCAATTTTTATGGTAGTCCCCAAGATTTCAATTTTGTCCAGAGTCGATCTCGTGGTACTCTATCGAATGCTGATTTTAAATCTATGAAGCAGGCGAACAATCAAGATTTCCTTCTCATGGCTTTTTCTGTTAACATTGCCAAGACTGTCAAATTTGTTATTGGTCCCATACAAGGCCTAAATCCTGTTTGGATTTTTGGAATCGCGCTATTCTCCTCCAGCCATGTTTGGAGGTGTGCTAAGATGCAGGATGCATATAATTTTACTCCCACCTCAATCAGGGCTATCAGCCTGTAATTGTCCGGCCAGGTGCGACTTCCGTTTTTATATACTGGATGGAATACATTCCTTTTCTAAGAATTTGGTATCCTGTTCTGGCTGTAGATGTAATTGAAGAGAGGTGTAAAATACTCAGCCCAGTAGCCTGGAGCTTGCTTGAATAATGCGTTGGGGAGACCATTCGGTCCATCTCCCTCGTTCTTAATTTTTTTTATTATTCCTTAGACAGGTTTTGCGTCAGTTAGTACTATGAGTCTGTGTATGATTGAGTCGGGTGTTTCCCCTTCAGGTTCCTCACTTTCCTGAAATTGAATGCTAGATGATCCTGCCCTTACGTGTACCGGTTCGGAGACAGGACGCCGCATACACGCGTCCCAGGCATTGCTGTCGGGCCCATATTTGGGAGCCCCAACATGAAAGGTCTACAGTCTTTACCTTATTAAACGATGGTTCCCACACATGGAACTTGGGGGCAATAGTGCGAGTTTTGTGTGGTTGTACTTACCTACAACTCTCGCCACCCCATTATTGGACCATAATTGGACCATTAATCATCTGAATTTTTAAGCCCTGATGAAGTTCAATGCCAATTGAACGAAACGCGTTGGCTGGAGCCCGTTTTGTGATTTCAATGAAATAAAGGAAAATAAGCACAAAGGAATATTTGTCCGTCTATATCTTTTGGAAGAGACAACTCAGTGGTGCACCTCTCCATAATTACTCACGTCTTGATCTGCGTCGTAGTTTGCACCCAACAGCGGCAGGTGCAGGAGTTGTTTGTGCGCACTTCTATAGACTACTTTAATCAACTACCACAGGAGGAACTTAGCATTGAAGTGCAGCTCTCTTAGTCCGCCGTTGGTCTGTCATTTTTGTTAGATGGTCCTGCCCTGTTCATTCCCTCTAATGTTTCTGCCGTTGGTCCTTTAATGTACTGAATTTGTGTTTGTTTAAAGTTTGAATTTTCCGGTGATTGAGCTTCCTGCACCTTCATCTCCTGGGTGATCTTCCTATTTTAGCTAATAGTATACATTCTGCACACATATGATTTCCAGGTTTCTTCGCTTATTCTTGCATTTTGGTGCTGTGCCTGTCCTTTTGTTAGGCTGTTTATTATACCCCAAAATCCCTTACTGTTTGGCAGTTTGCCGGCCCAGAGTAGTTTTCCCCAGAGGTCTTCTTTATACGCCTTTTTTGCCTCCCTACATTCTTTCTTATATTTCTTCCTCATTGCTGCGATTTGACTTTTATCCGTTTTAATACCTTTTCTTGCTGCTGCTGCCTGACTTCTCACCTCCCTGGCTATTTTCCTTCTATTTTCGCGCAGGTTTTTATTGTACCATGGTTCATTCCTTGCTTGTTGTCCGACAAAGCTCCTCTGTCTTGCCGGTTTTACTGGAAATTGATTTAATAGAGTGTTTCCTAGAATTACCAATACCTTCACGATCTGTTCCTCGCTCGGGGTCCCTGTGTTATTTACATGCTCGTATACAGCGACCATGATTTGTTCTGTGTTAGTTCCGCGTCATTTTAGTTTTTTTAAATTGTAACTTACTGGTATTTCTATTAGGTCCTTTGTTTTGCTTGTCTGTTGCAGCTTGAGTTTAATGGTCAATTGTGAAGAAGTACGAGGAAGCAGGATAACAGATGAACAGATCTTCTTTATTTTCTGGTATAGAGTATAACAACGTCCTAGCCACAGGGCAGCCAGCAGCAACTGACTCCCAGTCCTAGGCAACCAAAGCAGACCCTTAATACATTCTAGATTCCTAAAGATAATGTATTCTATGTGAGAGCAGCTCACTAATACAGAGTAATGGGAAGGCAATTACCACACACCTTCCCCCCAATACAAAACATAACATAAGGAATAATTAAAGGTACAATCACTTCAAGACATAGCTGAGTAGATACATTCATTTCAAAACATAGCTGAGTAGTTTCTGCGGAGTTTTACAAGTGCGAGTACTCCTACGTAGAGGAGAAACTTCTTTAGAAGAAACAATTTTTTATTTCTGTCAAGAAGAACACAAGCACGTACAGGAGAAATTCTATTCAAATTCCAAATACGGCCATCATCAAGTTTAACAGCATTAAGAAATAGTTTAGTCACAGTGCGAGGAGAGGAGAATTTTGCACTACCACACTTCTGGGGAATACGTACCCTCACACGGTCGCCCACACTTACTAAGGTGCGAGAAACCGCATGTCTGGTATCAAAGTTGACCTTTCTCTTAGCAGACTTGAGATCTTGACGGGCACGCCATTCAGCGTCCTCACTAGTGTCATTATCAGCACCTTTCCCTCTCATCCAGGTTTGAAACATATACGTATTAGGAGTGCGCCCTCTAAACAACTCAAATGGAACTTTCTCAGTGATAGAATGTGGAGTTAAGCGGTATACCATAACACGCTCAACTATAGCAGCTTTCCAGTCACGGTTTTGTTCTTTGGCCAATTGGATTTGCTTTTTGAATCTCTCTACCATTCCGTTACTTTCTGGATGATAAAGAGAACAACGCTTGTGTTGAAATCCTTTCTTGGCCAAGAACTCTTCCATCTCTCTTGATACCAGCTGTACGCCATTATCCATCAGGAGAGATTCAGGAAGACCCTCCCTCCAGAAAATGTTCTCTAAGAACTTTATGACATCTTTAGTTTCTATACTCTGTGTGACTTTGATCTCCGGCCATCTAGAATACATGTCAATTAACACAAGAACATAAGATTGACCCGTCTTGGAGGTGACAGGACCCAAAATATCTAAGGCCACGTGTTGCCAACAACGTTTAGGAGCCTGTCGTATAATCATCGGCTGAACTCTGGTTTTGCAAATTTTATCACAGGCATTACACTCCATGCAGTCTCTCACCATGCGTTCTACTTGCATATCAATTCCAGGCCACCGGAAATGTAGACGAACCCTCTCCTTGGTTTTGGAGATGCCTTGATGTCCCAGATGGGCTAAACGGACTATTTTTTGCCTGAGGGAAGTTGGAGGAACAAGACGCGTTCCCCTCCAAAGTAAATCATCATTCAACGAAAGTTAATTCCTTACATTCCAAAACTTTCTAACACCTTCAGTCAAACTTCTGATACAGGTCCACCCTCCTGACACAAATCTACATACGTTAAGTAAATGTTGGTCATTTTTCATAGAGTCTCTCCATTCTGACTCAGAAACAACTCCTTCAGCCACCTCACATACTTTGAAATCATCAATTTCCCAGGTATCTTCAGGGCCAAGAGAGATCGCATCAGTTTGCTTTGGAACTAGGTGAGAAAGACAGACTGCCACTTTGTTATCAACACCCGGAATGTATTTTACAACAAAGTCAAAGTCTTGAAGTGCTATGACCCACTTACATATCCGAGAGGAGACAGCATCTAATGACTTTTTACAGAATAGATCCTTTAGAGGCTTGTGATCTGAATGAACAACGAAAGAGGTACCCCAGAGAAATTTCTTGAGTTTCTTTATTGCCCAGAAAATGCACAACGCCTCTTTTTCTATTACAGAATATTGAAGCTCAGGACCAACAACAGCTCTTGAAAGAAACAGTATGGTTTCTTCCCTGCCATCCCTAATCTGTTTAAGAACGGCACCCAAACCTCGTGAACTGGCATCAGTGACAAGAATGGAGCTAGAAGAAGTGTCAAAGCTCTGTAGAGAGGGAGCAGAACAAAGAGCTTTCTTGACTCCCTCAAACTCCAACTGACACTGAGAAGACCAGGAGAATTTCACAACTTTCTTTAAGAGAGACCTAAGCTCACATGTACGACAGGCAAACCGTGGAACAAATTTATTGTAGTACTCCGCCATACCCAGGAAGGTTACTAGTTCATCCCTGGACTGCGGAACAGGAAGTTCTTCAATGGTCTTCACAAGACGCTCTCTGGGCCAAACTCCCTCACTGGTCAAACAGTGGCCTAAATAATCGATTTCAGAAAGATTAAACTTGCACTTATTCTCACGTAAAGTTAGACCTCTCTCACTGAAACGTTCAAGCACACATCTCAGTCTTGCATCATGTTCGCTCTGAGATGAGCCATGGATCCAAAACATCGTCCTGGTATATCTTGACTCCCTCCACCCCACTCAGCACGTCTTCCATGACTCTCTGAAAGACGGACGCAGCAGAGATCAAGCCAAAGGGAAGGCGTGTGAACTTGTATGTTCCAAAAGGGGTTATAAAGGCAGTCAGGTCCATGGACTTCTCATCAATTTTAACCTGGTGATATGCCGCACGGAGATCTAAAGTGGAGAAGATGCGTGCATCCCTCAGCTGGGCTAACATTTCAGTTATGTTTGGGAGAGGGTACTTGTCAGCGACCACTGCACGGTTGAGAGCACGAAGGTCCACACATAAGCGAACCTCACTGGAGGCCTTGTGTGCCAAAACCACCAGAGCCAACCATTCGCTGGCCTCTGTTTCAACAATAATACCTTCTTTCTTTAATTTCTCAAGTTCATTAAGCATAGACTCTTTCATAGCAAAGGTAAACTGCGTACTTTACATGTGATGGGTTGAGAATCAGGCTTTAGTACAATCTTGTGCGTGTAGCCTGAAAGACAACCCAACTTCTTGCAGAAGACTTCCTTGAATTCAGAACGTAGAATACAACTTGAATCACTCACAATAGAAATAACACTAGTGTTCAATTCACTCGCACTAGAAATAACACTTGACAATGCTCGCTTGGGACAAGTTTTGAAGAAGCAGACTGTGAGGAGATGTCTCTGAGTACAATGCAGGGATCACCACCAGGGACTAAAGATACACCTAGATCAGCCTGGTGAAACCAGCTGATTATGCTGTCACCCCTGCAAGAAATATATATCTTCCCGCAGTCAACTTGCCTTTGTATTCAATCTTGCCCATGAAGTAGCCAAACAATTTTATAGGTTGACCACCATAGGCTAAGGGTTTGATATCTGGCTCGTAAATTTTGACTTTCCCACGCAGATTCAAATCAAAAAATTCTTTAGGAATGAGAGAGATCTTTGCCCCAGAGTCGAATAGCATCTTGATGTTGCAATCATTCACTAAGACCATGTCAATGGGACCTTTACACTTGTTTTTACTCATTGGTGTAATAACCTCCCCACAGTGTAGTTCATTGTCATCAGAGTCAGGGTCACTTCCACTCTCAACCAAAACTTCTTTGACCTGCCTGTTGGACTTATTCTTTTTAGCTCTACAGGCCTTGGATAAATGACCAACTTTTCCATGGTTTTTGCACTTGGATGTGAGGGCAGGACATGATTTGTCATTGTCGAGATGACCTAACATATCACAACGGTAGCATTTCATCTTTGTGTTACCCTTAAATTGAGAGTTGGAAGAGTAAGTAGAGTGAGTAGGTTCACGTTGTTTCCAAATCGGCTTTGATGGTTTTTTAGTAACACTGTGAACCTTTTCTTCTAAAACACCATTTTCTTTTTTAATGACCTCGACACAAGCAAGAGAGTGTTCAATTCTTTTTGCTATTGCAACAACCTCATCAAGTTTTGGATCATCCTTCTGCCAAAGTTCATCTTTAATTTTCTCAACAGAGCAGCCCAGCATAAATTGGTCACGTATGCGTTCTTCAATAGAATTATCAAATTTGCATGTGGCACCTAATTTACGCAGAGCAGTAATGTATGCTTCGACAGACTCATCAGATTTTTGTACTCGCTTACCAAAATGGTAGCGTTCAAGAATGGTACTAACCTTAGGGAGATAATGCTTATCAAGTTTTATAAGACCGATTTCAAATTCATTGAGATTATCTGATTCTTCGTCAGTTAGGTTCGGAAGATGTTCAAACACCTCTTGTCCTTCCAAACCTAAACAGTGTAAAAGTAATGCTGATTTTCTTTCAGCGCTCAGAGATACTCCACAAACCCTTGCATAATTTGGGAAAACTTTTTTCAATTTTGACCAACGTATATTTGGATCCCCAGGGTTAAATAGGAAAAACGGAGGAGGAGTTACATTTTGCATAATGTATCAAATTGTAAGATAAGTAAAATTGTAATTAATGGAGAAAGTGTTTACATAAATATTGTAAAGATAACTATACAAGTAAGTAAATATTCAAGGTATATTGCTCCTATTTTAAATTCAAATTCAATGTAATCAAATCTTGAATGTACAGTAAGCAGCTGATTAGATAATGTCTTCCAGCGTAGTGAGGAAGTAGTAAATGTTCCAGGAAATGAAACATAAGCTGTGTGTATCAGTGTAGAACCACAGTTGACACACAAATTGAACTTAGTAATGCTGTGTGTGTCAGCGTGAAGCGGTATTTGAAAGAGAAACAGTAATCATAGCTGACACACGAAATTTACTTAGTAGTGCTGTGTGTGTCAGCGTGAATTTGTCGTTGCTGCTAATTGGCTGCAAGAAATAATAAACAGCGCTGTTTTTATGTAGTGAGAAAAACAGCACAAACTCGGTGAAAGAGGTTCGTAATTGCTGTGCGCGTCAGCGCAATGTAGAAATAGCTGTGCACGTCAGCGCGTTGTCAAGGAGCTCCGAGAATGAACAATAAAGGTGAAATTGCTGTGCGCATCAATGCAGCGTAGGAACAGCTGTGCGCGTCAGCGTGATGTAAGTAAGGCGTCGCTTAGCAAAAGCAAAGACACTGGGGAGCGTTGAAGGACAGGAAACATCACGCATAAACAGCTTGGTTGCTGAGTAACAAGACGCCGGGAGCGATGAGAGGCGTGATGCGTAATCAATGCGTCACGATGAATAAAGTGGAGGAAAGATTCCATGGTGTTCGGCGCAAGCAGGTATGGCGTGAGCATACGTTTAAATAATGCTCGTGAAACGCTTGCGGGAAGACTTTGCCTCGTACTTTACGTATAATTCTTTATAACAGCACAGACTAATTAATGAATAAATAAGCTGTAGCACGAGTGGGTGGAGGGCAGTGGGGCCAGCTTAAGAGGGTAGAAGAGTCTCTTCAAATTAGACTGATGTGAAGGAAAGCGCCTTAGAAATTGAAAAGAAAGCGCGCACAGTACCTTTATATTTTGAAGGTGACATGGTTGTGTTAGGACGTTGCTGAAGAAGAGCAGGTTAAACGGAAGCTCTTTTAGATGATTGAAATTGAAGATTTTGCTGTAACAAACTTCTTGTTGCTTCTCAGAGATGATAGTCTTGTTGGATGGGGTCTGGTCATCCCACGCTCGTCGCCAGTGTGAAGAAGTACGAGAAAGCAGGATAACAGCTGAACAGATCTTCTTTATTTTCTGGTATAGAGTATAACAACGTCCTAGCCACAGGGCAGCCAGCAGCAACTGACTCCCAGTCCTAGGCAACCAAAGCAGACCCTTAATACATTCTAGATTCCTAAAGATAATGTATTCTATGTGAGAGCAGCTCACTAATACAGAGTAATGGGAAGGCAATTACCACATCAATACTTGGAGGAGATAGTCGCATTCCGGACGGGGGTAAATTTCAAAGGAGTTCACCAGTTGAGAAGCTCTTCGCTAACGAAGGTGTAGTCCATAGTTGATTGCCTCTTACCACTCAAAAACGTGACTGCTGCTGGACTATCAGCCTTTGAATTACTGTTCAAAATTGTCAGACCTTGTGCTTCCAGCTCTTGTTGTAGTTTCGCTGCTTCTAGCGCGCTTTTATTCTGCCTCATGTTTGAATTACTCCTTACAAAATTGATGTTAAAATCCCCTGAAACAATCATTTGGCCATGCTGATGCGAGGTTTGCAGCAATTTTATCAGGTTTACCAGACTTATCGATCTTTCTTTCTTCCATTTTTTTCCCGGGTGAACGTTTACATTCATGATGTTTCACTGCCCAATCCTTGTTTGGGTGCTATATTTGCATTCAAGCTTCAAGACTTGCAGCCATTTCTCCCCTATGTCCAGTTCTTCTGCAATCCAATTATATTTTGAGCATGCATATGTAGCCATACCTCGCTTGGATGTGCAAAGTTGGAGAATTTTTCCGCCAGTATATGGTGCTCCTCATAACCTGCTATGGGTCTTAGTGTTAAATTCCATGTTTCTTGTAATAATATTAAGCCAAAATTTTGAAAGAAGGTCAGGGTCTCATTATCTTGGCACATTTCTCCAAAACCATGGACGTTCCATGAACAAATCTTAATGAGCTCCTCTCTGTTTGCTCTACGTTGAGCCCCTGATATTTTGCTTTCTTTGGGCTCCAGAACTACATCAGGTCCACTGTGGTGCTAGGGCCCTGGGAACCCATGTCCAGTCCTGCTTGTCTTCTATCGTTTGCTTGGATGGTGTCTGGCTTTGCCTGTATTCCTTCTGGTTTTGTGCTGGATTTATCCATGCTTTGGGTGAGGCTCTTCTTGCTCCCCTCAGAAATGATTTTGGACCTTTGTCTATGGCCTGAAGGGGTTTTGGTGATGCTATTTTTTGTATCAGAGGATACGGGTATTTAGGAGGCTTGTGGTGCAATAAAGTAATTCCCCAGGCTTCAAAAGCATTTCTAGATGCATAGATCAAATCGACCATTTCGTTGGAGAGCCAAGTTGTTAATGTTGCTTCTACCTGGTGCTGAATTTCAATTTCCTGAAATTTGACTGCAAGGAGGTCAGCTGATGTTAGTTCACTAAGTTCTGGAATCTCTTTAAACAATCTTCTCAAGTTACCTCTATTTAAGATGTCCTGTCTCCCTTTAGTTGAATATTCCTGCATAAATATCAATTTTGGTCGGTTTTCCTTTGTTCTTTTTGGGGAGTTTTCCTGGTTGATGGATTTTAAATAGTCTGAGTATATTCTCTGTAGGACTATTTTCATAATGTTATTTATTGTTTCAATACCAGTGCTATCAAAAATATTAGAAACATCTCTAGAAATATAAACTTTGCCAAAGATACATATCAATTAATCTCCGACTTTAGTTCTAAGATTGTAGAAAACGAAACAGTGGAGCGGGTGTTATTGACTAAGGGGTTTGTAGGCAGTAGCAGCTGGCAGGGAATGAGGGTGGAGGGGTTGGGGGAGCAGGAGGGGACAAACTAAAAAAATTAAAATACCACTTACCTTTTCCGCGCGTATTTCCTCCGCCTCTCTGTCAGGAAGCACCCAGGCTCCCCATAAGGAAACACAACGCTGCAATGCAGCATTGTGATTGGTCCGAGTGCCTGTGTAATGCAGCCTGGTGGGGAGCATGCAAAGTGTGCATGACTGTTTGGCTGGGCTAGTACGGCCGGCCAAGCAGTCATGCACACTTGGAGGGTGAAACCACTCCTCCCCCTGTCCCTCCAGGGCCGCCTCGCCCTAACCCAGCCCCGAACCTACGAAAAATAAAATGATAATAACTGCAATATTATCATTTTATTTTCCCTGTTCAAAGAGCAGAGGGACGACACTCCTCCGCCTTAGCAGAGGAGCCGCCTCTGCTACTTGTGTGGCGGCGTGAAATTTTGCACTGTGTCTGCAGTGTTTTACAATGGTAAGTACTTCGACCCAATGCTTTGCATTGCTTTGGGTCACACGAGTAAACAGCCCCCAAGATCATTAAAACAGCAGGAAGTATCGTTAGCTGGAACAAAGAGAGATGGTGTAATAAAAGGCAGTCCCTGTAGTATGTAAGTAAGAGCAAGAACAGTGCCGTTTTCCATTCTAGAGTGAATGCATGCTTTCACTCTGAGAACGTATTCTATGACAATATAGTTCGTGCGATCGTCTTTTGGCCTTTATGATTGTCTAACTTTTAGTTCTGTTTAATGAAACTGCCTTATGAAGTAAACATTAAAAGAGACGGGAAGAGATGTGATATGCCATTTGCAAAGATGTGATGAAATACAGCTAATTTACTGACATTTCCTTTTTACCTATTTTAATCTAGAAAAACGGATACAACCCTTTCTGACAGATAATAAGAATGTGTAGATGCATAAAAGGAGGACATCTAAGTTTTTAGTGTGTTATTCCTGGGGTGGGGGGTGGGGAGGGGGTGCGAGTGCGGTGGGAAAAATGAAATGTGTCATCGAATGTGGAAGATGAGAGGAAGTGACCTGTTCATTGCTGTTGCTGCTTACAACATGATTGTGGTAGCGACAAGGGTAATGTTATGCATGACCGGAATCTGTGCACATTCTGTGGTGTCCTGTACTTAGATCACCAATGACACGGATATTACATATTTTTTTACATAAATATATATAAAATTATGAATCATTTTATTTGCTCCAGTTTTCCAGGAGCAGCTACCCTACTCTGAGACGTGTCTTACAAGCAGGCTAGTAAAGGCAGGTTTTGAGAACAAGTGAAAAGCTAAGGATTTTCTAAACGTTATTCCTAAATTACCAGCATTCAGTCTCCCTCAATGTTGTGAAACTGGAGGGACACAAAGACGCAGGAGCCAACGGATAATTTTGTATGCTTGTATGCATGCTGAGCCGACAAAAGCTGCACTTTGGAAGATGACAGAGGAGTCTCCTTACCAAGACCTACAGTTCCAAGACAGAAATACCTACTCTGTCCTAAATACACCAGCGGCGAAGCACACACCGTCGCGGGACAGTGCACCTTCAAAAGGTAAGGTCCTGTTATGCTGAAGACAAGGTAAATACTTCAGTTTCAAACCTTTCTTTTTGCAATGCTACTTATTTAGAGGTTGTTCTTTTCCTTGTTGAATACAAAATTGAAGCATGTATCCCGGTAAAAAATATAGTGAGTGGAATGAGGACTCCAACTTGATAGAGAGATATGACTTTGGGTAGACAGATAGAGTGACCCATTTTCATTGATTTTTCTTCAAACAGCCTATCTGTGATGTTGTAAGATTATAACCAGCCACTCTTGATTTTTCTAACTTCAGATATTTTCAGTGGATTTTATCGAATTTAGCTATGCTTTATAACTACTGATATTCTTTCTTATGTTCATGTTATATTTATTTCAAAAATGTAAAATGTGTTTTTTACTACATATAATTCATAATTATGAACCACAGAGAGTCAAAGAATAGCCCAACAGTAAATGTGTTGTGTTTTACCCCAATATTATTCATATTGTGAAGAAAATTCCGTGGGTAGATTCTCCTCCACATTTAGCACTTCTCCAGGAATCAAAGGATTGTTAATTACTGAACACATCTAGATCAAGCCCTTAGACTGCTCGGCCACAAGAAACCTAGGGTACTGTGTGTAAGGCGCTCTCCGTCATTCTCTTGTTACAAACAACAAGAAAACTCCCAACGCCCTCTCCCCTTCTCATCACCATCCTTGGTTCTTTCCCTCCTCTTCACGTTCAGTTTCTACCTCCACTTCTCCTTCTCTGGCCCTCACGAGTCTCCTTTCACTTTCTCCCTGTTTTCTCTCTCTTCTTCAATCCCTCTTAATTCATCCGCTCTCGTACATCTTCTGCCTCTGGTCTCTTAACCCTTCTCCTTCCTATCCTTCTTCCTTCCTCACTCCTCTTTCTTCTTTTCTTGCTCTTCTCCCCTCCCATTTTACTGGCAATCCCTCCTCTCACTTCCTTTTGTCTGTCTATTGTGTCTCCTTTCTACTGCAGCATATTTGGTATTCACAAAGGGCATTTACGAGTAGTAAAGTTAGACTTTTGTCTCAGTTTAACTTAAGTTTTCACTTAATTAGACTTAAGACCAAAATTTAAGTTAAACTGAGACAAAAGTCTAACTTTACTACTCGTAAATGCCTTTTGTGAATACCGTAAGTCGTAAAGTTAGACTTTCGTCTCAGTTTACCTTTGTGAATCAGGCCCTGAGAAGGGCGTGGTCAGAATTCAGCCTCTGCCCCGGTCAATTCCTTTTTATTTCCTCTGTTACCCGTTATAGCAGAGGGCCGGTAGTGCTGCAGGCAAAGTCTGCTTATAGGACCGCTGCATGCGCTCACAGACTTAGGTGCAGTATGTTCACAAGAGCAGTGATGATGCACAGACAGTGCACTGAAGGCAAGGAGCCGTTGTATCCATGTGAGGCCTGCAAACACTGCCCTGTTCAGATAATGATTCTGCTATCGGATACCTGTCCACACAGGACGCTGACCATGTGGTGTGTCCAAAGAGCCGGTGAGGCTCGGTAGCGGGCTTGATTGATCAGAAGTGCTTAACTACTGTAAAAAAATAAAATAAATGCCAGTGCTTACCTCCCCATCCAGCTCAATGTGAGAAAATGCGTCAGAGGCTCTCTCTGGACAGCAGCAGCATAGAAGACACTACTGCCATAGGAAACCAGTTTAAAAATTATACTGGCAGCTTTTGTGAAATGCAACAAGCCTAGTTGAGCATTTCGTACTTGCGTGGTCCCAGTGAAGCTTTTATGCATGACTAATGCATTTTAGTGTGGTGATGCAGTCACCAGTACTAACATGGGTTCATCTAACCCCTGATGAGTGGTTTCTGCTCGTGGTGGTCCTAGGGTGGCTGGGGCACAACCCCCATGCTGGGTCTGGTAGCTTGGTGGACTAATGCTCCCAATGTAGGGGCCTGTGTTCGATCTCATGGTCACAGGTTCAAGTCCTGGTAGGGTCCACTCAGCCTTTCATCCTTCTGAGGTCACTAAATTGAGTACCATTGAGTTGAGCAACAATAAACATCTGACATTCAGCGCCAAGATACCCATGGGTGAGCATGCGCTTTACAAATACACAGGTTATGTTATGAAGGAAGAGTGGGGGGGAGGTGCTGCAGGAACACAGCAGCTCCCCCTTAGGAGTTTTTAAGAATGACTGACCCTAAGTTTGTGGGGTTGCGGAATCCAGGACACCTCTCGGTTTCCAGAAATGTTGTAAAGCACTCACCAGGCAGGAGCTTTGGCACTCTCTAGGGGCTAAGTGTAGGGTTGCAATTATTGTGGCCTGAAAGTATAAAAAAAAGAGATACATGTATTTAATTGCACTCCGGAAGCTGAGTATGTGGTTACATGTAATGTAGTGAAAATGTGATGCCTTCTAGGGTCTGCTTTTATGATTGCATTTTCATGACTGGAAAATGTATAAAAAATACACAGACCCATGTTTTGCTCATTTTAAATGACGTATTGAGATACTAATGTTTACAATGATTATTGATCAAGGTGCAAATGCTTTATTCACATTAATAAGTGCATTTACACATAATTATGAGTATTGATGTTGGCATTTATGTACAAAATGATGCCTTTAACATGTGGTTTGCTGCTCTTGCACCTTTGACTAAGCCGATAGACTTACCTTATATGTTTGCATGACCTCTGTAGGGGGTCAAAGGTGATTATGCAATGCTTTCTATGGTATTTTCCATCTGCCTATGTACATATTAAAGTAGGCATATGAGAAATGCCCCACAGGGCATTATGGGATGCTCCTCCAGGAGCAATGAATATTATAAGGAAGGGGGGGGAGAGCGAGGAAAGGTCAAGGGACGTCCCTATCCCCAAATTCAATATGCAAACAATGTGGACGTACCCACTGAAGAAACAAAGAATCGGGACTCACTGTGCTAGTAGCAGTGTCACACAACCCTTAGGTTTTATTAAAAGACCCCTCACACACCAACCTGGTTGGTGTCATGCTTCTCGAATCGAGAGGGCTTACTTGAGATCATTGTACGCTCTGACGTTCCTATCCCTCTAACATGTGTGGTGACACACAATTCTGTTGCTAACAAAGTGTCCCACATCATCAAAAGAAACTGGAATATATTGCACACTGGGAAACTAAAATGGGAACAACCCTTGTTGTCCTATAGAAGGTCCAGATCCCTAAAGGACACTTTGGTATCCACATGCCCCAAACCACTTCCCCAAGTGAACAATACTGTACTAAACGCATGGGGCCTTCCAAACATAGTGGGCCACTACCCATGAGGCAATTGTAGTGTTTGTCACATTACCGAAACCACCAAAAGTTCATCATTAGAACCAGGCAAAACCTGGGTCATCAGGAAGCATACCAACTGCAATACTGTCCATGCTATCTACCGCATCACCTGTCCCTGTGGCCTTATATACATAGGCATGACCAACAGAAAAGTAAAGACCTGCATCTGTGAGCACCGCAGCACCATTCGCTGTAGGAAAAACAGCACCAAAATGACAAATCATTTCCTAGAGGCCGGGCACACCACCAACGACATGCAGTGGGTTGTAATTGAGACACTGGAACCAACAACTCCCAACATCCAAAGTCGCTTATTGGAAAAGGAACAGCGATGGATTTATCGCTTATCCAGCCATTTGACTGGTTTGAACGATAACATTCCTTGGAACTCCCTCAGCAAATAACTGTGTTGTTACCTAGTATTCTAACTTTTTCCCAGTATCTGTTTCATCCAGATTTGGTGTCCACCATCTTGCTGATCAGCCCTTTTTTTCCCCCCACTGTCTTATTTTCCAATCCCTTGGCCTCTCTTAACCCTTATTTGGTGCCCACTTAATGAGGTTTTCACCCCCCCCCCTCTTTTTTGAGCAATCGCCCATTTTAATCACACCAGTCCGGGGACGCCCAACTATTTCCTCACAGACTTTTTATTGGCCTTTGTTTCTGTGTTCACACCACAGTATGCACCAGGACGCCTATATCTCCTTTCCAATATGGCGCTTGTTGTATGCGTGGCCAGCACACATAAAGACCACTTGTCTCTATCTTGTGAGTCCTCCTATCTAGATTTTCTGCCGTAAGCGGGTATCCTTCCATCCTTACAATATGGCGCCTGCTCATGCGCAGTGCACCTACTGCGAGCGCTCTAGCCCTCTCTCCATGGGGCATGTCCCCACGCCGACGCTCTCGTTACTAAGCCCCTGGCACCGGCATTAACGCCAGCAGCCGGGACCATGGGAGACCGCAATAGGTCGTAGCGGGATAGTTGTCTTGACGAAGTAAGATCTTTTCAATTTGTGAGCGCGTTAAGCCTCGCGCTTCCCCGTTTTTCCGCAGAGATGTTTAGCCACGTATACGATTTCCGTATACCCCAATGCAACTTGTCTAGATGTCTCACCATTTTCCCTCATTTCCTCCCTTGCCACAGAGTGTGACTACAGACGATTCCCCTCCCGGGCCCTGATTTCCTGCTAGACACTTGAATCGAGTGTAATTATGTTCTCTTTTTAACTCCATTTTTATTTTGAATTTTTAATGAACACGTGTTATGCTGCACGCTGTAAAACAGTGCCGGTCATTCATGACACGGTCGACACACCGACCATTGGGGCTAGCTCATCGTGTTCGGCTTATACTGCATAACTATGCTGTATTTAGTAGACATGGCAGGGTGACACTCGCCCTACATGATGTCACTCTTAGCATGCTGCATGTACTTCACAGTACCCACTCTTGACATCACAACATCATCATTGTCCAGCATGCTATTTCCTCACCTGGTCTAGCCGTTTACAGCTCAATGTTACTTCTATGAGATAGTACTCTTTCAGCAGGCTACCAGACTATAAGGACTCACTGCGTTGCCCACTATATAGTCCTACACAAGTACAAGATCAAACAATAATTGCATTTTATGTTGCTTCTCTTTTTCTTTATGTGTTGTTGTTTTGTCCTTTCCCTTACAGGTTATTTCAAGTGGGGTCGTAAGTATCGACTCCCTTCAAATGTTTTCCAACTCACCTTAGCGCGTGTGTTGTGATTTTTTAATATTCACGTGGCCACATTTTGCCACTCATTCACTTTTCTTCACCCGGTCCTGATGAAAGCCCCCTCTACTTTCTTGTAGGGGCTGAAACATGTAGACCTACCACAGACAACTATGAGTTCAAGTAACTTTATTAGTTGCGCTCTTGGATTTTAACATATCCTGGGCCGCCACAATTAAATACATTTGGCAAGGATCCCCAGAGATATTTTTAAATTTCACATCTCACATCACACTATCACACTACACCAGCTCCTCTGTAATCAGGCGTTGTAGCACAACCCGGGCGGCATTAGGCCACCCGGTTGGGACCCCAATGATGAAGCATGACACCAACCAGGTTGGTGTGTGAGGGGTCTTTTAATAAAACCTAAGGGTTGTGTGACACTGCTACTAGCACAGTGAGTCCCGATTCTTTGTTTCTTCAGTGGGTACGTCCACATTGTTTGCGCAATGAATATTATAACAAGAGGTCTTTCGCTATGACAGGAGCTGTGTGTCTTTTTTTCTTTCTTGTATCGCCTCATTTTTAGGGGTGCCCTGTCCCACCCAGGCTCTCCCATGCCTTTATTACATTGGGATCCTAACAAGGGTTCAAGTTGACACAATACATACATCAAATATTAATCAAAGCAGAAAAAATCAGAAACCTAAAAAGAAACAAAGACATTCTAATATAAAGAATATGAAAAGTATTAAGAAAAGAAAGAAAGAACCCATGTATAAGTATATCAATTCATAGAAAGTTTATTAAAAAGGATAAATAATTAAATCCTAAAACATATAAGACAATGGTGCTCAACACAGTACACAAACAGCAAAATAAACAATACAGTGTGTAGTCAAACAAGTGGCTGAGGAGAAGATTTATACAAAAATAAGAAGTTCAGGACAAAACTGAAACAACACAAAGCAAACAATGTGTCCTCTTCAATTTCGGCCACATATGTGCGTCGACGACCAAAATGGAACTAAATGGTCATCATCAGGACAAAACAATGATTATATGAGCGTCCAAGACAATTCAGTAAAACATCTAAAAACAAGAAAAACATATACATGGGTATCAAACATTAAAAGGTTGGAGGTATATCACAGCATAAAGTGAATCAGAATATTTTTCTGTATAGAAATGAAAGAGAAAGGTCAAGATTAAGGCAGTCAGTGTCACCACCAAAAGACCCTCAAGCCATATTGAGAACGAATGTGTGTCAGAGAAACGGATAATATGAATATCAGTGTATAAGAGTATATAAGAAACAAGAATGACCTGCAGCTCAAAGAAAAAATTTGATAATTAATTCACCTATTCTTGAAGTAGAACCAAACGAAAGTACAACAATCATATGGAATCCATTAGAAGATTGGCTCAAGAGTATAATGCTGTAGAACCAATAAGAAAAACAATGCAGTTAATGACCCTATCCACCTATGTTAAGGGGCAGAAACTACAAAGATTTCATGTGCCATACTCACATCCCAGGGAGAATGTGGTATATACCAGCGACAGCTTGTACATAAGTTCGATGACTCCGAGAAAAGAGTAAAGGAACAGCCTGTTCCATCAAATAATTGGGGAACTGGAAAGGATTAGAAAAATGAAAAGGTGTGAACATTCCAACACCTTACTGGCATGGATGGTAGCACATTATAAGATTATGTAATAATACTACTCATATTATACTTACAGCCAAATTAATTGGCAGTAGGCTTGTATATAAATCCTAAAAGATCGAATCGTATTTAACATCTGTGCTTGAGGATCACATAATTCCAGTCGTTTATTCATAAATAATAAACTGAAAAAGAATGGAAAAAGTGGAAATTACGAAATAGAATAAATTTACATTAATGAGGAAAAACAGACATACTAACTAATGTCTAGTGATGTTACCTGTCGATCGCCTTTGATACACTCAGCACAGACATATAGGGGCAGAGCTCAATGGCCCAGTGCAGCCCAACGGGCTCTGAAAAAGAACCACATGTGACATTCAGGCCTCAAAAGGGAATTAGGCAATGGCCACTGATAATGTGTTAAAGTCCATATTAAGTTAAGTGGAAGTTTAAACTAGCAAAAAATTATAAATATGGGCTAGGCACGAAGGCTCTATGCAAATCGGCATGGTTCCGAGGAGAGCCATAATTAGTACAGACTCCCAGAATCCTTCTTAAAATGAAAGGCTAAATCATGTTTTTTTCCCCCTTGTGTTTAGAATTGCCTTAGCCACAGGCAGAACACCTTAATAAGAAGGATTCAAAAAGAGTCAACAAGAACTGCAAATACAGAAAGAGTGCAGGTAATCACTCTGATTAAGAAAAAGATATGTAGTGAGCTAAACTAAGGGAGAGTCGAATTAATATATATTTTGGATCTTTCTTTCCAGAATAAATCCCGTCTAAAGGCCCTGAGGAGAACCCCATAACTAGGACGGGGCTCGAAACGAATCGGCGTCTAGCACTGCTGGGATAAATCAACCACTAAAAATGATTCAATGCAGGGAGCAAGTAAAAATGAATTGCCCTTGCAGACTATTAATATATACCCAGTAGTCAACAACCTTTGATTTGATACACGAAAGTAGTACTGCATAATTAAATACTGGTTGTTGTATTCTAAACTGACTGGATTCAACCTCAATGTATTCACTATTTATGTTTTATGTATATATTGAATGTATTTTCATTTAAGTTGGAAGTTAATAATGTTTGTTGAGTATATGTAAATCACTGTGAAGATGGTGTGTCTTATGGTCAGGCATGCTTTACAAATGAAAAGAGTTATTTGCTTAGAACATTGGAATAAGTGAATGATCCTAGTCTGGGAAATTCATTTCAGCACCAGAAATCGGACGGTTGGGTCCATTCCTTGTTGATTATTTATTACATTGGGGGCAGTTTAGGGAGCCCTCCGCTGGCTGCCCCGGCCAACTCACGCTTTGGCAGCAGGAGCCAGCAGTTCTCTGTCTCTGCCCACTCCCGCAGGAAGACATTCTTTCTTATGGTGGCCTCTCGTTTCCCCCAGACATAGCACTGGGAGCGGGGCAGGCCCACCACCACTAGGAAGGGCGTGACAACACTCCCCCTGTCCCTGTGGCACTTGGGGGTCTGGGATTAGGTCCCGGCCCCCTCCATTTCAAATACTGGGAGTCTGACGAGTGGGCCCAGGCACGCCCTCTGCCAGGAAAACATTAAATACGCAATCCTGGACCAACCCCAGGTGTCACCCAGGAGTTACTCGTCACATCTCCCCTGGGGGCCTCAGCTCCAACCCTCACTAACATCACTGCCAGACCCTTTCTCATTAGATTTTCAAAGGGGAGCACCCGCTTGTGTTGTCGTGAGAAGTCTGGGTCTCCTCCGTTGTTGAGTGGGCTTGGACAGCTCCACCCTGGTACAGTGTTACAGCTGATTGATTGATGCAGATCATTCCGCCCCACTCATTTCCTCCTCCGGAGCTAAGTGAAGCACTGTTAATTGTTCCCTTTGAGTGGGGAGGCCTTTGTTCCTGCTGCTGGAGAGAAATGTAATTAACTTGGTATAGCAGAGTGACAAAAGGCCTGGGATCTGATCCTGAGCTGAGCCAGAGAAATATGACAATGCTGTATGAGCTATAAGTTGTACAGATATCATTGTGGAATTTGATTTTCTCGCACAGGTTACATCCCAATTCAATACATCACTGGTCTCTGTAGGTCAAAGGGAAGGGAAACTGAACTCTAAGGCAGTTCTCTCCCTAATTGTGTAATAAAGTGGCACTACAGGTAAAACAGTAAATCACACTGACTTTCCCTGCTAGTGTACAATAAAATTATAAGGCTCAACCCACGTCAATATCTAATTCTGCAGAGTCCCCTCTGTGCCAGGCTACTTGTGCGCAGTTACCGGGCTGCGCATGACAGTAGTCTCCCACGAGCAGCCCTCATATGTGTGCACACACATGTGCACATGTGTACATGTGTAACCATCCAAGTTCCCCTTACCCTTGCTGCGTCACAGTGGCCTTATCTTAAAAGGTGGACACTGGTGGTGAACACGCACAGTCTATTTGTCATGTGATTACTGTGGGTGAGACACATGGAGTGAGACTCACCCACTATAAAAAAAAGTCCCAAACCGGGTGAGCCAAAAAGCAAAATTAAATCTGGGCTTACTGAATAGGCTGAACCCAATTGCAACACAGCTGGACCCTTTTCCTCCCGCCCATTCATACTAAGGAAACAGGATGCTATCCAATGCACGGAATGTCTCTTCCGGTATCGGATATAAGGCCTTAAGTAGTACATAAAGGCATCTGAGTAGCAGGGCTATTTTTGCAAGTACCACCTTGCCCATTATCAATATGGGGAGTGTGTTCCAAAACGTTATTGCAGCCCGCAGGCCCGGATGAATCTGCCAATATTCAGCTGATGTTGCAGGGTGTCAACGATAGTCACTCAGATAAAAATATATCAAAACTGTCTTCACTCATGTAGGATCCCAACGTTTTGTAGTTCCACCTGTGTGTCGCCCCCCAAATTTGCATATGGGTAGAGCACTGTTTTCTGCTTGTTTACCCTGAGGCCTGATACCAATGGAAAGCGGACAAGAGGATAATGACAGACTCCTCCAGGCGAGTCAAGTATGCCACTGTATCATCAGCATACATAGAAACCACATGTACTGTGTTACCTACGGTCATAGCTCAGGGTTGCATTGTCAAGCTCAATCTTATGGCCTGAGGCTCCCTCACTAAGGCAAAAAAGTAGAGTCAACAGGGGGCAACCCTGTCTGTGCCCCTCTCTATAGTCCTAAACCTCAAAGTCAGGCTTGTATGCAAGAGACGTATCCGCTTCAGGATATTTGGGCCTAACCCAATTGGAGCTAAAACCACAAACATATATTCCCAGCTGAGGGAATCAAAGCCCTTCTCAATGTCAAGGGTCACAAGAGAACCCCCCAGCGGCACAGCCCTCATGCACCCCAGGACAAGTCTCAGACACCAGAGCTTCAACATGGTGTTGCAGCCCGAGATAAATCTATATTGGTCTTTGTGAACAAAGGGCCCCACCATGGGCATGAGTCTGTTAGACATCACTTGGGAGTGCACCACGTTCAGCATTAAGAGGGGCCGGTAAGAGGCCACTTCCTCTGGATCTTTATTGAGTTTCGGTACTTTAACTGTTATGACTTTCCTCATGGTAACTGGCAAGGTTACAGTGTGGTAAGCCTCCAAGTAGATGGCCAGGAGTTTATCCACCAGTATCAGTGTAAGTTTGATAGAATTAAGATGGGTAACCATCACCTCCCAGTGTCTTAACCATTGTCAAGTCAATTATGGCAGCCACGACTTCCTCCCGGATGATCTCCCCTTCTAGCCTAGCCCTGCGTTATCCTCCTGTGAAACTGTCAGTGTGGGGAGATGTTGTAGAAAGGCCTTCATGCAAGTTTGGTTGTTTACCTCTGATGTCTCATAGGGTTGGGTCAGCAAGGATCCCATCTTTGTGTCACAGCTGTATTCCCATCTGGCTTAGTTAACAATAGGTTTAAAAGGGAGGGTAGTTTCCGTCTTTAAGAGCAAAGCAGGGAGCCAGCCTGATTAATCCCATTCAACATATAGCTCCTGTTGATATTCTTGAGGCATATGCTTGTCTAATGTGTCCCAAAGGGCCGCTATTTCACTGTCAAGTTTCAGGAGGGCCTTCAATGGAGGTTGGTCTACAGTTTCCCTAGTCTGCGCCTCCACATGTTGTGCCAGTTCCTGAGTCCATGGCGTTCTGATAGCATACGTCTTGGAGAGACATTCTCCCCTCACCGCTGACTTGTACGCCTCCCACTCAGTCGCCCTCTTGGTCGTGGACTCTAGTTATGCTCTAATTATGTCTCCAGGGTAGTTCTGGGCTCCGAACAAAATAACATGTCTTTCAGGGCCTCTGCGGTAGTCTGCAAGGGGGCAGTTGGCCCCCTATCATTTCCCATATATGTCACTAGTAGTGGTGCCTGGTCCCCAAAAAATCTATTCACATATGTGGCGTGTTGTAACTGGGTGCTAAAGTCTATTGGCACCAGCACACGGTCTCGTCTACTGTATAAATGAGTAACAGGAGTATTGTGTGTGTGTGTGGGGGGATTGCCCTCCAGATATTTATACATCCCAGTCATCCCATCACCTCCACCAATGCTGCAGTCATACCTGGATTAGTATTGGGCTGAGGTGGGCACCTGTCCATTATCCCATCCACTACACTATTGAAGCCACCCCCTCATGTAAGTGTTAGATCTATGTCTGAGAGTAATAGGCCCAGCAGGGTCCAGTACAAGGCTTTATCGTCTATGTTGCATACACATCTAGGAAGTAAACCTACCGACCATCCAGCAGCCCATATAGAAGCATATATCTGCCCTCTACATCTGTGTAATTGTGTCTGTGTTGAAAGTGTACACCAGGGGCAAGCCAAATTGTGAATCCCCTCCCGAGGAATACGTTGGGGAGAACATCAATCATCTCCATTTCTTTTTTAATTTTGTCGCTTCCTCGTCAGTTAAGAGTGTCTCTTGCAGCATTGCAAAATTGATGCCATGTGGCCAGAGGTAAATATGGACCCTCTATAGTTTTTTGCAGGCATTGAGGCCTCCGATGTTTCAGGTGGCTATATGAAGCTCTTCTACATGAGCACTAGCCTTAAGCTAGGGATGAGTTCTGTTCTGTCGTGTTATCGACCCACTCGGTGCAGTTATCGCACTGTCAGACTGCCATTGAGATGGTGTCCAATTTCTATGTCACTATCCCAGGGATACCCGCCTTAGTGTGCATGAGTTGCCCAACCACCCTCCTTTCCCCAGAGTGAACACCCTCAAAACCTCTCAACAGCCTGCCAATCTGTGGCCATAGTTTTTCAAAGGGTCTTATCCATACATGTTGCAGGGATGTCCCCCTTCAGTTTGATGCTGTGACCAAGGTATCTTCATCAGTGCAAGCAATGTCAGTGTTTCCATCTCTTGTGCAGTCAGGGGAATCATTTATTGCCAGAGTACTATCTTGCTGCACCACTATCCACACCCTACCCCCAGGGAGTACTCAGATGTAGTGAGAGACATGCAGAACTTGGCAAGTAGCTTTTAAATGACAAGCAGAGTACCAGTAACCTGCACACACAGGTCCGCCATGGCAAACCCCTGGTACGTTTGAAGAGCTACCTCCGTGGGTGGCACAACCAGTGCTGCAGGCCCACTTAGTAGCATTTGAGTTATATGCCCTAGGTTTATGTCTTACCACTGGACAAGGGACTTACAGCTAACTCAAATCAGCCAATCATGTATACACCAATCACCAGTATGTAAATGACAAGCACAGCACTTTGGCACTGAATGGCAGTGTCAAAGCACTCAAAGTCCAATGGCTAGGACGTAGATCAGCAGAAAACCAAGAGGGACAAAAGCGAAAAGTTGAGGGAAAGCACCCTAAAAAGGGCCATTTCAAACAGTCTGGTTTTAGCTGATGCCAGCAATGCAGCTGATGCACGAATAGTGGTCTGTGAGTTAATTTCAGGGCCAGCATGGGGCGTGGCCAGTGTGTGTCCAATGGGAGAGGCATGAGTCAGCGCTTGCAGGAAGACAGTGATTGGACAAAAGAATGATTCAAATTGGGATCCAGCAACCCCTAGCACCTGGTTCAGGCTTCCCCGAGCCAGGTGTATACTGGTAAATGAAGTTAAAACTAAATAAACAATGTGAAAAGGGAAAACATACAACTAAAATAATCGGGCAAAGTCCGTCGCACTCAGCACTTCAGGAGCCAGGTAGCTCCCTAAAATCCAACGATGGTCGTCATACAAGGAAATTAAAATTGGTCCGGTTTTAGAGGATGCCAGCAATTTAGCTGATTGGCAAGGGGGTTTAAATGTCAAGTCGACATGGCAGTGTAACCATTGCATTCAGGATGCAATGGCAGACCTGGTACATGTTTTAGAGTGTTACTTACATGGGTGGCACAATAAGTGCAGCAGGCCCACTGGTAGCGTTTAATTTACAGGCCCTGGGTATATGGTATACCACTCCACAAGGGACTTATAAGAAAATTAACTATGTTAATTAGATAAATGCCAATCATACCATGCTTAGGGGAGAGGGCCCAAGCACTTTAGCACTGGTTTGCAGTGGTAAAGTGCACAGAGTCCTAAGGCAAACAAAAACGAATTCAGCAACATGTGGAGGGAAAAAGGCAAACCGTTTGGGGGGTGACCTTGTAGAGAGGGCCAGGTCCAACAAACCTCAAAGGATGTCCAATTATAGACTGGGACCAGAGCCACTGACTGCGTTCTTCCCTTTAGAAAACAGACAAACCATTATGGTCACCAGTGTTAAATGCTGCAGAGAGATCTAATAATACCAGAGCATTGACACTATTAACATCTGCTGCGATGTGGAGATCATCCAATATCACCTTCTTGTCAAGCTCTGCTTCGGTTTGGTCAAAAAGTCGCTTGAGCATCATTCAAAATCTCATTGTTTTCTGTATGCACATAGCTGATTCCAGGAGCCTAAATGTAGATGGATGTATGGTAACAGATAAAACTTTGAAAGATTCAGCAGCTCTAACCCAGTTTTCTTTTTTTTTTCGAGGAATCACAATATCCTCTTTCAATGAATCAAGAACCTGACCTTCCGATAGGCAGGAGATAAGGATCTCCAATAGAAATGGCACCAGAAATTCTTTTTTATCATGGTAGAAATGTTGGTGGAACTTAGTCTGAGGGGAATCCTAACTTGCACTGGGTGAGTAGTTGAAGAAGCATGGTCTGGTCCAAGCTCCGGAAATCTGACCAAATGTCGTAGGATTGATTGTTAAAGAGTCCAACTGCATTTCAATTTGCAGAATCCTTAGCAATAGAGTCTCTAATTTGTTCTGTTAGTTCTATTTTAAGCATTAAAAAAATTGACAACTTGTAAAGAGCAGGATTGGCTAGATCTTTGCAGATCAATCAAATTTCAATCTGAATAGTGGCGTTAATTGCCTACACAAGTGCCGCAAGCTGTGTTCTGCAGGATGTTTTTCATTTTTTAGAGTGGATAGCTCATTAGTGAACCAGGAAGAGTGTTTGTATTTTTGTTTTAGTTTGTGTTACAGCAACGGGGGGTAATACATTCAAAGTGGAATAAACATTGGTGCAGTATGACTCGTATTTCATTGACTAATAGCTTACCCTGAAATATTTCTGAAAGTGCTTGACTATTACAAAACATTTGAGCCTCAGATATCCTGTACATTGGTGATGTATTGCAAACTTGATTTCATGCCCTGATTTTATTTTTACTATCAGTGTTTCAAGATAAACTTGCTTAAACCATTTGAGAACTGCAGATTTCTGATCTAGCAACCAACAACCTAAGTTGAAGTAACACATTTTCACGATGACTTTGGAGTCAACCAGATGAAATAAGTTCCTTCAGAATTTTACAGCTCGGATGTTTTTAAACTCTCCAACTTCTGTGGCTCCAAGAAAAAGTAATCAGACGTGTACCATCAATGTTATTGATTTGAAGCAGGCAAATCTATACGTTGTTTTACAATTCATTTTGGCATCTCACAGATTCTGTTGTGCTCTACTTCACTATAAAGTCTGTTTCTTGCTTTCAGTAAGGTTTGCCACCTTATGAACCTGAATGCAAACTTAATATGAGGATCATATATCTCCAGTCGACTTGTCTTCTCATTTTGAGTCTCATTCTGGCACATGAGAGTTTGTGCCCAAATCCTGATTCCTAGACTCCGCAGATTTTTCCCTGCATGATTTTTACAGCTAAAATCTGTCTGAATTTGTGCAGGGGAAAACCTCAACATTCTGGGATCTGCATTATCAACAGTGGCGAGGTTCCCAACTCAGAGGTGAGTTAATGTCACAATCGCACCCGACAGGGATGGCATTTCCCAGGTGTGCTATTACCGAACCAAAAACAGCTGGAGTAAGACTAAGCCACTTACTATTGTTGAAGCCTGACAAATATATAAGGTTGAATATATGATTTCTCAAATGTTGCAAGATGCTAACAAACATAAGTACTTAGTTGACATTGTAGTTATTCTTAAGCAGTTTTTGCTTAGACTAAACGTGTTTCTTTATATTAAGGTCATTATTTTGAAAACCTTTGCAAATTACTGAGTATGTTTTGAAAATGTACATAATCCTCACTCATTATTTCTAACTCGCACCATTCCATATGAGTTATTGGGCTGCATGAACCCAACACCGAAATCACTGACCCACCTTATTCCATTTGTTGGCATTGCCCCTATTCAAGATAAGAAGCGAGCTTTAGGATGAAAACCTATTCAGTTCTTATTTATACATCTGCATCGGCCTGGCCCATTACATTGGAAACTTGCTATGCAATGGTTTCAATATGCTGGCCTATCCTTAATCCTAAACATCTTTGCCTGCCTAAAGGGGAAAGAGAGCACGAGAAAAGAATTGGGCAGTGGATGTGACCTTGGCATTGAGTCGTACAGGATGGGACAGTTGTATCTCAATGCTAAGTATACAAGAGGCCAGGAAATGGACAACCTAAGATGATGGAAAGACACACACAAGGATGGGCTCGCATGCCAAATGGAGTATGAGGGATTTGATGCTAATGATGCTGAAGTGTGTAGGGTTAAGTGTCCCAGGGCACTACAAGAGCTTGCTGCTGCCCCATAGCTTAAGCGTGCCCTTCAGAGACTCTTTAAAGAAACTGTGTGACAGGTTACTGATGCCATATGATTATCTTCACAGACATAAAATTACTTGAAAGAAATCTTCTCATCTGGAAGATAATAACCAGCACTGTGTCCATACTCATCGTTTTGATCATTGCACTTGGAGTCGTCATCTTCTTAACTCAGTGTAAGTTCTTTATGTACAAATTTAGAACAACCAAATATTTTTTCAAGTTTAAAAGGGAGTCTTGTGATTTCTGAGTGCCTATTTTGTGGAGGGCAATAACATTTCTACATTCCCTGGATGTATTTTGCATTGCTACATTTTCTTCTACATTTTTCTTTAATCATTGTACTTCTTACTTCACAGTGATTCAAACAAGCTACAATGATATTGATCTGGCATGCCGCTGCACATTACAACTTGTCATAGCTAAAAACGTTTTTAATCTTATACAACTACCCGCCCATGTCTTTTAAAATACACCCCTAAAAAGATGCACCTGCCAATTTTAATCCAAAAAGTATAATTTTTCGTCATGTTTAACTTGGCATCCTCAGTGTTGACTGCATCTGAATAATGAGATAATCAGAAACGTCCTATGATGCCCAGACACCTATTTCGTATCACACTGTCTTTGAACTCTGAGGGCCTGATTCATAAAGGGCCTCCGCAGTCGTTGGGAGTCTCCGCACTTGGGGCGGAGGCACCACAGTCGTGGGGGATTCTTCGCACTCATGGCGGAGGAACCGCAGTCGTGGGGGAGTCTTCTCACTCGTGGCGAAGGCACCGCAGTTGTGGGGGAGTCTCCGCACTCGTGGAGGAGGCCCCGCAGTCGTGGGGGAGTCTTCGCACTCATAGGGGAGGCAACGCAGTCGTGGGGGAGTCTCCGCACTCGGGGCCGAATCTCGGCAATGAGAATTCTCTTTCTGGAGATTCCGCCCGAGTGCGGAGACTCCCCCATGACTGCGAGCCCTCCTCCACAAGTGCGGAGGCTCTTTGTGAATCAGGTCCTGAGTTTATAATTTTTTATTTATTCATATCAGGGTTTGTGAGTGTTTTTTGAAGCAGAAATGGTAAGAGTGATGCGAGTGAAGAACACAAGCCGCCGGGATTCAAAGCCCATTAGAATTTCTGAAAACAGGAGAGCTAGATATAACATGGGTGGTGTAGTGGGATATCATATTTTAAAACTATACAACCACGGCCTTACAGCCCAGAGTGGAAGTATACGAGGATCCGGCACAAACACTGCCTGTGAGATTTGTATTACGGTGGTGGTCAAAAGGACAGTGGACACATTGCGGTACATTGACCTCTTACACACGCCCCTCCCCACACATCCTAATTGTGTTTAGCACCAGCACTTTGGTTTAAATGTGACACTTTTGGAAGCGGTGATTCTTGCATAAGAGGCAATGAGGGAATACTGTTGATTGATTTTTATAGTGCAATTGATTTGCATTCTAAAAAGATTTAAGATTCTAAGGAAGTAAGTCTGACTTCAATAAATAATTAAAAAGGTTAATTTATATTGTAGTGAGTGTTATCACTTTTTGTGATTCGACTGTGCAGAGATGACTACACCAGTGACAATAGAGTTGGCAGACCCTCAGTGAAGCAAGGTTTCTTGCAGAGTTCAGGTCTTTGTTGCTCATCACTGGGAGTGTCATTCTGAAAAGTTGCAATGGCCAAGAGGTTGCAATAAAAGTGGGTTCAATGCCACGTTTGCAACGCTATAGCACCCATTAGCCTTGATAATCTTATTTTTGTAGATTTTGCTGCTTTCGCCGTCAGCTAGGAAACACAAACTTTAAGCAATGGAAAATAAGATTTGTGTCAGCTTAAATTGTTATTATAAAAGTGGTATATTTGATTTGTTCATGAGTTAATCTAATGCACCATACATAGTAATATTCAAGTACTTTGGATAAAAATTGCATATAATTACACATAACATATTAACTAAATAGAGACAAGGGGCCCGATTCACAGAACTAACTTAAGACAAAATCCTAAACTTACTACCATTTTGGTATTCACAGAAGGCACTTATGCATTTTGGTATTCACAGAAGGCACTTACTCATTTCGGTATTCACAGAAGTTAGTAGTCCTAACTTTAGGACTCCTAAATGCCTTCTGTGAATACCGAAAGTCTTAAAGTTAGTATTTTTCTCAGTTTAGGAGTAGTAAAGTTAGGACTCCTAACTTTAGGACTCCTAAATGCCTTCTGTGAATACCGAAAGTCTTAAAGTTAGGATTTTTCTCAGTTTAGGAGTAGTAAAGTTAGGACTCCTAACTTTAGGACTCCTAAATGCCTTCTGGAAATTCCGAAAGTCTTAAAGTTAGGATTTTTCTCAGTTTAGGAGTAGTAAAGTTAGGAGTCCTAACTTTAGGACTCCTAAATGCCTTCTGTGAATACCGAGAAGTCTTAAAGTTAGGATTTTTCTCAGTTTAGGAGTAGTAAAGTTAGGACTCCTAACTTTAGGACTCCTAAATGCCTTCTGTAAATACCGAAAGTCTTAAAGTTAGGATTTTTCTCAGTTTAGGAGTAGTAAAGTTAGGACTCCTAACTTCTGTGAATACCGAAATGAGTAAGTGCCTTCTGTGAATACCAAAATGGTAGGAAGTTTCGGATTTTGTCTTAAGTTAGTTCTGTGAATCGGGCCCAAGATGCATGAGTTGTAACATGTTTACTTTTTCCAAATTAAATTTTCAATTTGTAATGATAAAACGTTTGGTTCTGATAATTCCCGCTTACTAGGGCAGCATCCATACAATCCCATGTTATTGGAAACTAACTCTGATATATCTTGATAATCCCAATTTATTTTAAGATTTGCAATAGTAATTTATGTATTTGTAGGCGGTACGCAAGAGAGCATGAAACTACAGGAGTCACCGCAATTGCAGCAGCTACAAGAGACTGTGTGTTTCTATAAAGGTAACTCTCTAGTAAATGACAAATCATTGAAAGACTGAGCAGCAGCTGTGTATGTTCTCCAACCTCTCAAAACAAAAGCACTGTTTTATTATTTCAAACGTATTACAAACATAGTGGAAACAAATTGGATAAGCTCGAATATGTTGAGTCTTGGCAGAAAAATTTCACCTGATAAGACCGGAAAGGGAAATTTCAACCACTTGCAGCTTTTTGATCAATTTGTTATGTTACGTTGATTTGTATAGAGCACTAATCGCTCAAGAGAGTATCCAGGTGGTTGGGCAGGTGTGTAGGTGTGTGGTCCCCAAGGTGCTCATACAAAGAGCCAGGTCTTCAGATTCTTGTGGAACTCAAGAAGTGAGGAGGTGGCATTGATGTATTGAGGGAGGTCATTCCATATCTTGGGTGCAATATAGAAGAATGAGCCACCTCAGGTCTTCCTTTGACGGATGTGGGGAGTGTGTGCAAATGAGAGTGAGGCACAGCATAGGTGTCTATAGAAGTACACTACCGGCACTTTTGCACCACCGGAACGTCACTTTTTGGACGTTCCGGTGGCGCAATGTGCCACTGGCATACTTATAAGGCCACGTAAAGCCATGTTGCATGGCTTTTCGCGGCCTTATAAATATGTGCCCCTTTCACGCAGAAAACTGTGTGAAAGGGGCGTTCCAAGGGTGTTGCTGGGGGTGTTTGTTCTCAGCAACATGCATGGCTTTTTGACACTGCCGCAGATTTACGAGAAATCATAAGTCTGAGGGCTTCCAAAAACTTACACCTCCCCAGGGGAGGCGTGAGGGAGGCACAACGAGGAGAAATATCTTTATTTCTCCTCGTTTTTTCTCTTAGAAAAAGGAAAACCTTCCTGCACAAAAATAATCATCCCTCAACGCAGGCACCCTTGCATAATGGTGCAAAGGTGCCTGATTTGGCACACAGCAGCCCTTTGTGCGCCGGCGCAGGTGAAAAGGACAGGAATGCGCCATATCCAATAGATATGGCGCATTCCTGCCCTTTTCTTTTGCCATAGGGCAGCACAGCACCAAGGCCTACTGCTCTGCCCTACGACACAAAAAAAACTTAAATGAGGCCCATAATGTATACCAGTAAGTAGGCAAGTGATATTGCCACATAGCTAATATGTTGAACAAAACAAATAACTGTATTTCAAGAAGACCCTGTCTTGTCTGAAGCTGGTACAGCTGGCCTAGGCAGGAATCCAGCATCTTGCTATCATCATCAAAGTTAACATATGACATCTCAGCTGATCTACTATATATTTACAGATTCTATGACTGACACAGAGAATCAGTCAACTAACCGTACACAGCACTGCATTACTGGACAAATTCCAGATATTCCACACATGATGGATTCCTCTGCATTTTATCCAGATTTAAATGTTACCACTCAACCGCAGTCACGGCTTCCAAAGGGAATTGTCAAGATGGTCTGCTTAGTTTTCATAATAATGAAGTATAATTTACGAATTCTCACTGGTGGTGTCTCAGGAGCAATAACACATTTGAAACAAAAATCAACTTTCAAGTGTAGGACTTCTGAAGGGTGGCCACTGTCACTGTGATGGCTAATGAGTATAGAATTTCTCTATTTCACAACTTGTGAGGGTTTTGTGTGAAAATTCCAATGATATGTAAATGACATGCAAATCTCAAAAGTAAGTGGCAGACTCCAGCTAATCACTGGTAAAACAGAAGCAATCATCCTGTTTTAGAAGGGGCGATACAGTGTATCTAGGTTGGGAAACCCCAGGGGGATTTTGCAATCCATTGAAAAAGTAAAGGCTCTGGAGGTGAGTCTAGATAGGAAAATGCCTTCTGTGGGTCTCATTTATAGTTTGTCATGCAGCACGCTGGCGGGCCAGATCAGTGGTGGGATGTCCTACGCTGCCTGCGAGAAGATCGTCCAGCATAATTAGAGATCCTCGCCAGGCAGTCATAAAGCACTGTGACTCACCGCAGCCTCCTTGTGGTGGCTCTGCTGAAGGCACTGAAGCTTTTCCAAATTGGCGTCATGTTTAATGCACCTGCTTGGCAAAGTTTTTTGTTTTTCAAAAACAATCTCCCAAAGCAAGAGTTTGTTATTGGAGAACAAAAACAAAAGATTCTGTGCCCGATTCACAAAGGGCCTCCACACTCGGTGCGGAGGTCCTGCAGTCGTGACGGGGGCCCGCACTCGTGGCGGTACCGCCGCGTTGCAGTTTCTCATTGCAGGGATCCCTTCACGAGTCCAGGCCCCCTTCCCACGATTGCAGGACTTTCTCCACGAGTGCAGAGCCCCTTTGTGATTTGGGCCCTGTGATGCGCTGGGGCTTTTCTCACAGCGCGGGTCATTCTCTTCTTCACTTTCCTGGTCAGAACCTCCAGCGTTCCATAGGTGTCCAGAACAGGAGAAATGTTGGTTGGAACATCAGCCCTAAATAGGATGGATGTGATGATCATTGGAAAACAGCCTCACAATGAAAGATATCCGCTGTTGGAGCTTTCAGGGTTAAAGTCATCAGAAACTTTGCAAATCCCCAATCTCAAAATTTGGTAGGGGGATCATGATTTTTGAGAAGTCCCGCATCTGCCAAACTATAAATGAGCCCCTTAATGAAAGCAACAGCTGTGTGTAAACTGATTTACATATACATCTCCCCTCCCTCTATTTAGCACATGTATTGTGGCAGACGTAGCCCATCAATTAAAGGGTGGCCTACTGCAATTCCCTCTATGCTTGCCTTGCCAAAAACTGATAAGCAGCTTCTAAGTAGAATAACATGTAATACTCTTTTTAAGAAGGGAAGATGTTTAAAAAGCAAGGAAACGTATATGAAGCAAAAGACGATGTTTAGGAAGCAATGGAGCATGTGTTAGAAGCAAGGAGAAGGCTGTATAAGTTGCAGATGGCTAAGTAGAAGGAAATTAAATTGGCACACCTTGCATTTTGAAGTCATCACAATCTTAGCTTCCCTATCTGGATAATAGAGTCTGCTTTTTGAGTTGTCAGATCAATGAGGTACTTCTAACTGTACCTTCCACATACATCCTTCCGAAGAGGTTGTTTAATGTCAAATCAGGGACAAAAGATGCTTATGCCCAATTTGACATTCCGATTCCTACTGTGACCTTTGATTTTTCCCCATGCAAATGCCACCAAATAATACCAAGTAAATCTTTTCTGGGCAAAAAAGTCCTCATTTCATATTCTGTAGCTTTAAATGAAGCATAACCTGGCTTTACCTGGTGGCCAAATAAAAGCCAAATGTTATCCCTCATCTGACCTATGGAACTTAGAATGGATAGGTAATACTCCAGGAGGGAAAACACAAAGTGCGGTAACCGTTTATCTGCAGGTATGTTTGACCTCCTGGGTTTATGCACACGTGAAAAACATGCTGTCTAATTATGATCTTCTAGTGTAGGGTCGAGTCTGTTACATAATAAAGTCCTATTGCTTGCCACCAAGGGCTCTACTGTTTGTTAAAGGCCCTAAACTCCAGTTATAGACAAGAGCCACAGGTGAGGTCCTATAAAGAGGGAAATAGTAGAAATGATTAATTTCTACTCATCTTTGCTGTTCCTATGTGTGCTGCAGCACTGCACACATAGAAAGAGCAAATAGTGGTTAGTGGTTGTTCATGTGCAGGAAGGTGTCCCTTCCTGCACATAAACAATCATTAAATAATGACGAGTTACAGCTTCTATATGTGCGGCATTCTACAGCCCTGTAGTGCAAGGGTGCCTGCGCTGGCGCTAGGCAGCTAAATTTAGCGCCAGCGCTAGGGAAAATGCAGGGGCGTGTCATATTATTGTAAATACGGAGCATCCCTGCATTTTCAAAATGTTGGAGTGCAGCGTTACCAATTATGGTGTAACACTGCGCTCCGCCATTCTGTTGTGCATATGCCCCTAACTCTTTAACAAGTCAAGTACTTGAGGTCTATAGTTTCAGAGACTAGACTAGAATCTAGCTGAGGTAGAATGCAACTGCTAAAAGAACATTTCCCAGTGTACACTGGCTATATGTTATTACACAGAGTCCATTAGAAGAAGCCCTTCTATGGGAGGTAGCTCTTCTATGGGAGGTAGCCTACCAACAATTATGGATGTGTAGAAAAGCTTTGTTTACCAGGATGTGATCTTCTTAGACTGGTTGAGAGAGCTCCTTATGTATTTACTGGGCTTTATATCACTATGGCATGGAGGAGCAGATATGAATTCATTTAGGGAGGAACACTGCTGGAGGGAGGGAGAGAGAGAAAGAGAGGCATCTGAAAAGACAGAATCGAAGAGTGAAGACCTTAACACTGAGCAGCACGTTACTGCAAAATAGAAAACAAAGAGAACACATACCAGCCAATGGAAGCAATATCACTGGTGGAAGCTGTGGAGGGACTCAACGTTGCCTCTGTGATGGTGGGGGACTGTCATTTTGGTAGATAGATTGTACATGGGAGGACCTTGCTGGACCTGACCCTGGCCACCCTGTATGAAATGACACTAAGGGGGAGATTTACTAGGATTTTACGCCTTGTTTGCATCACAAAAGTGACGCAAAACGGCGCAAAATCCTTTTTTCCGATTTACTTTCCAGTGCTAAACATTTTTATAATACATGTTAATTTGGGGACAGTTAGCTTGTAAAAACTGTTTTCTCAAAACTACAGTTAACAACAGTGGCACTGATTAAAATTAGAATATTTAGAATCTGTTACCTTTTATGAATTATTTATTGATAAGACGGTAGACAATGGTATGGGCCAGTGGATATAGGAAATTCTGTGGCTTCAGCTATTACTACTTAATTATGGATTTATCATATTTGCCATATAATTTGTAGATTCACAAAAATGGTAATTCTAGCTCAAATGGATGAAAATGAGACTGCCAGAGAATCTGTCACGCAATGTAGCTATCATTTCAACTGCATAATGTAGATAACCTTTCGACACAGTTTGGTCCTCCATGCAGCATATGCCTAATAGTGCTGACCATGGCAAAGCTATGCAGAGTGTTTTGGGGGCTGTCAAATATGTGTTGTTATACCACTGTGTTTTATGCACGAAAACCATCCCTATGTATACATTTATGCCATGTACAGCTAATTACCTCCTATATTACATCACTCATGACATGTTTTATGACATCATTGATAACATCACTGCAACATCTGAAATTACATCATTGATGACAATACTGCGCATGGCGGGGGTACGAGTTATAGTTACTTTAGGGCATTAGTGAATTTAAGTGGTTTAGTTAGTTTAAAGCAGTATTTTTTAACTGACATTTTCACCATCACTATAAGGTCCTTTAACCTTTGTTTCTTTTCAGTGAATTTCGAAGATTTCTTTAAAATTGAAAGAAAGATATTATTGCAATTCCTAACTATAACGTCACTTTAGCCAGATAGGAAGTCCAGCAAGGTGCTGTCCAGTTTTCTTTCAGCTGGACTGGTAGATTTGTTCTTCTTCACAGAAGTCAATCTTCAGCAGTTTCTGTACCTGAGGCTAACAGGAAGCCTGCTTTCTTGACCCCTGACAGCAATTCCAGAAGCCTGTAGCCTTGGAAAAGAAAACCCAGGCTTCAGTCCTCTTCTAGGGACAGAGCAGATAGACATGGTCTCTCTTCCAAAGTCCAGTTGTCTTCTGATAGTGTAGTCATGAGCTTTATTTCAGCTAACTATGAATTTCTAGCTGGCAGCTCAGCTCCACACTAAGGGACATATTTATGAGAGGCTTGCGTCACGTTTGCACCATGCAAAGTGGTACACGAGTAACACAGGCCTCTAAGTCAGATTTATGAAGTGATGCAAAACCACTTTGAATGAGTTTGAATGGCTTCACAAATCTGGAGTACGACAGCACAGTGCAAATCGCTGCATTGTATTACTCTGTGCAAGGGAGGCATTCCATGGACTTTGCGGTGGGTGTTACCACGCAACTCCCATGGTTTCTGACACATTCCCAGATTTACATGGATTTGTAAACTTGGGAATGCGCCAGAATCTTATGCATCTCCAGGTGTGGCCCAAAGAGGAGAAATATCTTTATTCCTTCTCGTTTTTCTGCTTTCTACGTGTGCTGCATTCTACAACACACATAGAGAGAGGAAAACGCCTCTCAGGGTTGTTTATGTGCAAGAAGGTGTCCCTTCCTGCACAAAAATAATCCTGCATGCAGTGGAGGTACCCTTGCCCCATGGTGCAAGGTTGCCTGTGTTAGCGCTAGGCTGCCAAAATGGCGCCAGCATAAGGCGAAAGGACAGGAATGTGCTGTATGCCTTAAATAGAGCTCATTCCTGTCCTTTCCTAGTGACGCAGGGTAGCACAGCAAGGTGACTTGCTGCGCTGCCCTGAGCCACTATTTCATTGATGTGCCTCTTGGTGTCTTGGGTCCTGAGAGGTTAAAAACTATAAACTCTCTCCCCACAAACAGTGGATGGGTTTAGTTGCATATATGGTAGAAGGATGGATGTATAGACATTAGAGCATCAGTGCAAAAGTAGGTGTATGAAGGAGGGGTGAATGTGCGCGTTTTTGTCTGGGTGGCTGGACATATTAAATTGTCCATACATGGATGAATACTTGGTTAAATGTGAGTGTGTGAAAGGATGGATAGATGGTGTGTAAGTGTTACAAAATAAAACACAAAAGTTTACATACACAACACAGTAGCAAACTAATTCTGTGAGCTTGTACACATTCTTGAAGAAGGCGTAAGCTGCAAGAAGGCCTTTTCACCTTGAGACCATGTTACAACCTGTGAGTTTATAACAGTGCTCCACTTCCTGTTGCCCCCTGTACTTTACATTTTGTTTCATATACATCCAGTGATACAGGTAACCAGGGGGCATATTATCAAGCCCCTATCGCCACCACAACGTCACTTTTCTTGACGTTGTGGTGGTGATAGGGTCAGCTCAATATTATCAAGGCAGCGTTAAGCCACTTAACGTGGCTTAAAGCCACGTTAAGTGGCTTAACGCTGCCTTGATAATAGTGCCCCTTTCATGCTAAATTTAGCGTGAAAGGGGTGTGCAGTGGGAGTAGCGGTGGGCGTTCCCCAGCAACACCCATTGAATTCGACGCTGCCACCTATTATCAAGGGTGGCAATAATAGGTGGCAGCGCCGAACTTAAGACCAGGAAAATCCTGGTCTTAAGATGGCGAAAAGAGGAGAAATGCTTTATTTCTCCTCTTATTTGCTTTTTCCATGTGTGCTGCCTTGTGCAGCACACATGGAAAAAGCAAAATGCCATGGTTTGTTTATGTACAGGAAGGTGTCCCTTCCTGTACATAAACAAACCTTTTTTAAAAATGCCATTTTGTAACTTACATGTGTGCTGCATGAAGCAGCACACATGTAAGTTACAAACTGGCATTTTAGGTTTGTTTATGTGCAGGAAGGGACACCTTCCTGTACATAAACAAACCACCCTGCTCGCGGACACCCTTGCACTCTAGTGCAAGGGTGCCTGCGTTGGCGCTAAGTTGTAAAACTTAGCGCTATCGCAGGGGGAAACGCGAGGCTGCACCATATCCTTGATAATATGGTGCAGCCTCTTGTTTCCGAAGTGGCGGAGAGAGGCGTTAAGCCAAGAAGGCTAACGCCTCTCTCCGCCACTTCCTTGCTAATATGCCCCTAAGTTTCAAGAGTATATGTCCTCAATCCTTCTAGCCTGGAGGTAGGTGGCAGGACATTGTCACCTGGAGCATTAACACTTTAGCCCACACCTTCTAACTCTGATGAAACCTGTTGAAAGTTGTTGATCTAAAGGGAGAAGCATGGGCAGACAATAAATGTGCTGGGAGATATGAGGGCATGAATACAACCTCTAGACAATTCATGGTCTAGCTCTCCGTCTCCACTGAATCCTGACTGGGCGTGGACAACATTAAATGAGATGGGGTAGCACTGACATGACCTCTTGCCTTCCATTCTATTTATATTCTGGCCTTGTTCATCTGCTTCTTGGCCCAATCATCATTCAGCATGCTTTCAGAAGTGGAGCTTGAACCACAATATACTGGAAGAAGGCTGTGATCAGGAGATACAGGCGTTGTGAACATGTGTTAGAAAATGAGTCTTTAGTTGTGTGGCCTGCACAAGTAATGGATCTACATTTGTCCTTCACTGGGAACCAACCACCCCATTGTAGCGCTTGACTCTCACAGGGTAGTGAAGCAGAGCAGTCCAAGGCCTACTCAAGAGAGGTGGTGTGGGCTAGTTATCGCCATTCACAGATACACAGTAATAACACTCAATAAATTATTGTTCAGTCTGTGCTTTTTCTTTTGAAAAAGGAAAAACTACATTTATTCCACACACACTACTCAATACAATGCAGTAATTTACAAATATGCACAAGCTGATCGAATTACTTATGGATAACATTGCGTAATCATTCTTACTCTTGCCAAAAGAGGGGGGTCTGGTACCACAACTCACATGTTGAAGCATTATCTTGTCCCTAAATGCCAGGGCTTAACATAACTTGGAGTAAGAGCACTTAATACTGGCACCAAAGCATGCAAGCTTTGATCACGAGTGCTGTCAGTCTCATCATTTAAATAAAGCAGTACAAGAGGGAATTTTTATGCATGATAGGAACATCTGTGTACTAAGCATGACTTTTAGCATGAATAACACAACAAAACCACAGCCCATAAAGGACTTCACCTTTATAATAAAAACCTGATGCAATTATAGACATTCCCCCCTAGAGGGTGTTTGCAGCTTAAACATTTAATAATGTGATGCTGAAAGCAATTTAAGAATAACCTTTAAAGGATTCACTTTGGTACATATACACATGTGCAATTATTACTTCTCATCCCTAGAGAGTGTCAGCTTCCATGAAAGCTCACATCGTACCAATGCAGACCACAAAAACTGCAGTCATAGTCTTGATCCCTAGAGGGCATACTATTCCCAGCTGTAGAGCAAAAGCTCCAGCCTTGGGAATGTTTGCCTAAAACATGGAAATATTGGGGAGGATACTATTTTTGTGTCCCAAACAACTTGGGGTGGGGACTTTATAATTCCTTTAGGTGGAGACTGCGCTTTTCCTGAAGCTCCCCCGCGCTTTAGCGATGTTTTGGTGGTGACCCATGAGCTCTTTCCATTCCAAAATGCAGCCCAGCCATGCAGGGCATTATGGGGGACTCCTTGCGCTGTGTATGCATACTATAGCAGTGGCTCTCCCGCTTAGGTGGGAAGAGCTACGTGTGTTGTATTCCCACTTGTTTTCTTGCGGCCTAGTGCTGCACTGGGAGCCTCAGGGTGCCCTGTCCCACCTGGGCACCCCACATGCAGATTCCTCATTGAGGACAGTCCAGGGAGTCCATCCGCCGGCTGTCCTTGCCAGATTCCAAACCAGTCATCACTCTCTTGTGCTGGCGCAGGAGACGGCAGTGCCAATCTGGTCTGCCTACTCTTGCAGGCAGATGCGTTGCTGCTGAACCTTTTGCTAGTCACGTGGGGGAATGTGACCGGGCATCGGAGCCCAGGGATGGGGTCCAAGGCCCTCTCTCACCTTCGTAAGGGAGCGCAACGGCGCTCCCTTATTCACACCTCTTCTCGTGGGCCCAGGGATGGGGTCCTGTGCCCCATCCCTGCACTCGCTAATGAGCGCGAATGGCACTCCCTCATCATTATTCTTCTCAGGGCTCAGGGATGGTGTCTTTGGCCCCTTCTCTGCATTTGTGGGGAAAGCGCAACAGCGCTTCCCAGCAGGTTTTCTTCTTGGGGCAGCCACAGGGCCCTGGCCGACCCCGGAGGCACAGATTCAGTACGGCTGTGAAGCACAAACCAGACAAAAGTAGGTCAAAAGTTGCCACACTTCACCGAAGCATAGCTCGGGCCCTGTTGAGCTGATTCAGATGGTTTTTGGCTTGTTTTGCTCCTGGTGGCGAGAGGCTCTTCCCCCTGTGCCAGATCTTTTTAGTGGGGGCGGAAGGTGACAGCAGGGATGCCCCTCTGGCCTATCCTGATGTGCCACATCATCTGTCCGCCCCCGTTTTGACCTTCTTGCATAGCTTTCTGGTATACTTCAAGATGGTGTCATCCAGCAGACACTTGCCACATGTGCTCTGTGGGGCCTCAGTTCCACCCCTCGCTGATATCACTGCAAGGGCCTGCCTCAGCAAATCTTCAAAGGAGCCCCTCTGGTTTGGCTCCAGAGGTCTGGACTCCCTCCTTTGTTGAGTGGGCTTGGGCTGGCCCTCTTGCTGGTGAAGGATGACAGCTGGCTGATTGACGGGGAGGCCTTTGCTCCTGCTGCTGGAAGAGAAGTAATTAACCCAGCCCAGCAGGGTGAAAACCACTCTGGGCTCTGATCCTGAGATGAGTTAGAGAAAAATGACATTCCTGGATGACCCATAAGCTGTACAGATATGTTTTTGGACTTTACAGAATTCTTCTTGTCAGACAGGTTACACTGTATATTGGTGCAACTCTGGGGTCTATAGGCCAAGGGGAACTGGAGCTGCGCCCTAAAAAAGCCTTTCCCATGGAAATATAATGGAGCATCACTACAGTCAAAAACAGTAAAGCACACTGACTTTCCCTACATGTGTGTCCCCACATTATAAGCCCTATTGCACGTCACTCTGCATAGTCCCTTCTGCGCCAGTCTACCTGTCCATAGTTCTTAGGCTGTGCATGACAGGAGTCTCCCACGTGCAGCCCTCTCATGTGTGCACATGCGTGTGCACACGTGTTCACGTGTAACCACCCACTTGCCCATTACCCTGGCTGAATCGCAGTGGCCTTATCTTAAAAGGTGATCACAGTCCATTTTACCATGAGTTTACCATGGGTGAGTCTCAGGTAATGGAACTCTCCCACAGTAAAAGGTCAAAAACCAGCTGATCAAAAATAAAAAAAATCCAGGCGGATTAGATGGTCAGAACCACCTTTTCACAACTCGTATGCCCAATATTAACATACGAGCCAGGAGGAAGTATACAAACCCTGCTGCCTGGCGCTTCCTTTGACTAACCCAAATCCTTCTAGGCCAAGTCAGCATTTACCAGGACCAGAGAATGTAGGCTAGAACTCTAATGTGATGGGAAGTGGCCTGGGTCACACTATCAGTCCTTCCTGGCTCTGAATGCACCCTGAAGACCTCATATTTGAAAGGTTAAATGTATTCGTCTGGTCCCATAACAGGCATCTTTCAACCTTTCACTCTTTGTGCACTCTTAAAGAAATATGCACAAGCCCACCAATAAAATGAGTTTGTGGTATTAGCAACTCGTGAAACAAGATGCAACATTCAATTGCCTTTCTTCATGCATCCTCAGCAAAGACCAAAGAAAGCACAATCCCATTCATTAGCTTTAAAATTATTATCTTCTTTGAACCTGGTCCTGAAAAATAATAACATCAACATTTGTTTTTGTGTCCCCTTAAATCAACAGAAAATCAATGCAGATACTGCCCTGTCAACTGGCTCCAGCATTCAGAAAACTGTTATTTCTTTACTGTGGACCAAATGAACTGGACTGACAGCCAAGATCACTGCAAGAGGATGGTGTCTCAACTTGTGGTAATCAAAAGCCAACAGGAACAGGTAACAAAGTGAACTGTTCAAGAGTAAATAAGGTAGGCCACAGCTATGAGCAGCCATTGGTATGTTCCAAAAGCATTGTGAACTAAGCAGCCTCTCTCATAATCAAAGATCATTTTATTAGGTGCTACTTTTTTTTTTTGGTTTAAGCACTTTACCTGAGATTGTCTTTTCATCAGGCTCCCTCGTGTAATTCTCCTCCCTCCTGCTGTCTGTGTAGCAAGCACAGAGTACAACCAATATTTTGCGACCAGAGCTTCATACTGTTGGACGAAGATCTTTAGCAAAAGAACTCCTACCTCTTCCATGGATTAACACTGAGTTACATTTTTACATTTAATAAGTGCTAACTTTTGATTGGGAGCAGGTAGAAATGTCCGGTTTGGGCTCAAATGAATTGTAATTTAAAATCCTCACTAATGATAAAGTCAGATTTTAGATTACAATTTTAAAAATGCCACTTTTAGAAAGTTCGATTACAAAACACAGGGGTTATCCGAAAGAATTTTTAACCCATAGCACCTGGGTAGCGTATGGTACGTAAAACAGTATGGTCCTACTTGTACGTAATTTACATAAGAGGCAACAATTAATTTGCAATGATAGCGAGCGAAGAACAAAGACTACAGAATGAATAAATCACACTCAAAGTTGAGTTCTATAATCAAAGTATATTATTTATATATCAAAGATTCATTTATAATCCATTTAGAAGAAATAAACATTATATTCATTATACAACGGTTGCTCCACAGAGAGTTTGAGAAAAAGTATTCTTAGAAGTGCTCATGTGCGCAGTGATAAGAGAGAAAAGTAAAAAAGGGGGGAAGATTTCTTCACTATTTAGCGCACAAAATAATCATAGTTCAGTGGCTATGGCAATGAGGGAAACCAATTTAGCCAAAGCCAAGAAGCCTGCTTGGTGGATGTATGTAGTCAGTTAATTCTTCCTTGACCAATAGGGTACCCAATCGTGGGCAGGATGTCCCATTGTGACGGAGCAGGTGGGGTGAATCTGTTATGCTCACAACCCTGAAGGGACAACAGATTATGCCTTCTCTCACTCTCCCAAAAGTTTAATATAACTCACACAACCAGAAGGACAAAAAGTAAATTAAACAACACTTACATAAAGGGGAGACCTAACTAATCGACAACCTCAGGTGAATTAGGGAAAACCCTATGTGGTTTTTTTATTGCCCTCACCCACTAGATATTGGCATGCTTCATCATAGGGAGCGCTGACATACCCTGGCGCAGTCCAACGCTCATGGTGGAGCGCTAATATTAACATAAAGGGATTATGAAACACAATATTTTCAAATTGGGGATCCCAAATGCAGAGAACAGATAGAATTAAAACTGCCTAAGGAGGCACCTGCCTATATATTTATTATGGATCCCTCCTGGCAGGATTAAAAATTCATTATAAATGGGTATATGAGAGAACCTACGACTCCATTACCCTGTCTGCTTGTACCGACATGTTTCAGCCTCTTAAATCGCCCAACAGGGTCAAAGACCTTCCTCAGGATACAGATCCCTTCAACTCTGTAACACTCCCTCCTAGTTATTTACTATATGTTAGGGAGTGTGTCTGTGGCCATACTTGCCCATATTAGACACTTAAGTAGACACACATTGAATGGCGTACCCGAGTTTCATTGATTGCAGTCCAAACCCGGGGATAGAGTGGGAACATTGCCCTGTAGTCCCACACTACCAAAATAAATGATAAAACGATAGTGTAATATTTATGCTAATAACAGTAGTATAGTCCTTATTGACGTAGGCAAACATGTCTATATTCCAATCAATATGGGAGGGATAAACCAATTTCCTATCCTATCACCCATTTGCCCTTCAACAAGATGTTTATATTAATGCAGGGTGGGTTTTAAAAACATAAATATTACCAAGAAGGCACAGGAATCATATGTTATTGTGCATTCTCTAGTGAGGGTAATATATTTATGCTAATGAGTATTCATTACATCCATAAGCCTCTCTCCTCTTAAGAATTGAGTATAATGCGGTGTATATTTTAGCATTTACTAGGGTGATGTGCTCTTGATCCACTCAGGTAATCAATGTAAACCACGTCGCTACTCCTTTCCTAGTATTATACTTAGATACCCACAATAATTCCTTCGCAAGTTTCAAAAGTCAAACTCCCCAAACACAAAATTAGAGGGTCGATATCTCCAGTTAGAACATTCTGCTTTGCTATCAAGTAAGGGACAAAAATGTGCTCCCCCACACATGGTGATTCCCTCTACTTACTTCGTCAAGGTGCAATGTGGCCCGATGCGCCACTCTGCTCCCTCTGTCGAAAGCGGACTACTCGAAGAACGAAAGTAATTATCCTCTTCTGTCCTTCCCCATGAAGTCACGTGACTCTCCAAAGTGGCCGTATCTACTCGAAATCAAGCCAGTCTTTTTTGGCGGTCATCTTGTAAGGTCCTGGTCCACCTAGGAGTGCTAGTGAAGTCTTTCACCTAGTCAGTGTGTGCAGTATCTAACCAATCGGCTAGTGTTTATTTGAGATGCAAGTAATATTCAGCAGAGATTGATGATGCACACTTATCATCACCCGTAAGACACAAAGGGGCCGATTCCGATTCGGGCCGGAAATCTCTCCGACCGAGCCGGACCCGGAGAGATTTCCGACCGAATCGGACCCGTGCAGCCCGACCGAACGAGTACGATGCGTCCGTATGCTATCGTACTCGAGTCGGTCGGACTCCCAATGAAGTCAATGGGAGCCGGTCGTACAACGCGTACGCGGGCTCCCATTGCCTCAATGGGTGCGAGGCGAACAAGGGCGCCCCCTACAGCGGGTACGTAGCGAAGCGACTCGAGCCGTACACGCACAGGTAGGGGGGACCCATGGGTCCCCCCTGTGTGCGACTCGCGCGGCTACGCGTAAAGGGGGGTCCGACAAGGACCCCCGAAGTACGGCTCCGACTGCTCTTTCGAGCCGGACGGCGCGTGTCGGTCGGACTGCTCGCGGCGCGCATCGTACTTACCCGGCCGGGGAACATCTCCATTGCGCGGTGCGAGTTGTGTCCGAGCGAGTCGGTCGGTGCGGTTACACCCGGGAACGAGTCGGTCGGAGCGGTTGGGACGCCCGAACGAGTCGGTCGGAGATTTCGCATCGTACTCGCTCGTCCGGACGCGCGTACGAATCGGTCGGGAAATAGGGCTTCGAATCGGATCCGGTTATGCCGAATCCGATTCGGAGCCCTACCGGCCGAGATCGGAATCGGCCCCAATGTGTCTGTTAAAATCCCACAAAGGGGAGAAAAATGATTAATAATATCGCTTTTGGTGCTATGAGGATGGAGACCCACCCGGTCACTCACTTCGGGTTACCCCATCCTCCAGTCAATACTCCTTCCACTTGCCCTTAATAGATCCCTTCCTCAGTGCTGCCCCATAATCTTTATATGGAACCGTGTTTATATCTTTGGCACACATCTTTTAAAGGTCCCCTTTCCTATCAGGCAAACTTTTAATGAGACTAGACAAAGTATGTCATAGAACACTCATTACAAAATTTTATAATAAACCAATATTTTTTACTCATACCGGGACACATCAATTCACTAGGTTGAGCGATGTGCATATTCATATACCTTAACAATATAATATATGGGTCAAAGCTGTTCCCTGCCCACTCATATTTCAAAGGGCTACACAAAAGAACCTGACACTATTTTTTTTTCATCCCAGACTTCTTGGAGCCTTGGCAGGGGAAGGGAAGAATGTTCCAGAACTAGATGTGGGGTAGCCTAGAAAATTCCCCCACTTCAGGTATAAATGTTGGATCTTCTGTTGGACTGTCAGGATTCCTGCCACAGCTCACCTCTCTTGACTATCACAATATACTGGCATGATTCATATCATTCCTCCCAGCACTTATAAATGAACAAACGTCTTGTACCCTGACTTTTGACCATGTTACATGCTGTTGGTAATAGCTAGCTGCAGCTGGTGTTCAACAGTTTGTTTGGAAAGGCTTAATAGCTTTTACAATGTTTTACCATGCATACGCAAGGTCAAGTTTCAGGCGCCACGGAAACATCCAGAAAATCCACCAGAATAAGTTTAAGCAACCAGCATAGATGACCTAACACAAACCTTCCGGAAGACATTCCTCATCAAATTAATCCCTTGCACCTGTTACTTGCTATAACCAATTGGAAAGCGATCTTTGTGAACAGTGTTTTTGTTCAACTTGTGCATACTGTTGGCAGGGCTCTGCCAGACAGGACTTGGGTGAAGCTAACTCCATCCAAATTTGCTTGTGGGCTTGATGCTGAAATCATACCCACTACAGTTTCAAAAGTTTTGATAAAGGAGCCTCCACGGACAATCTAAATGAAAACAAAACAACAACAAAACTAAAGGTCGGTTGAGATTTGAAAAGCTTTTTTGAGGTGATACCTTAAGAGATAGAGTTAATACTAGACTAAAGCCTTATTATTTGTTTGTTTATAGGTACCATATTTGCCGGTACCATTCATCAGACTGGTGTGAATGCCTGCTGCAGTGTTGCTGTTGAGTAGACGAGCCGCAGCATCTTTGACTCTACACGCTCTCTCCAACCCAACCTCCCCTCCCCCTGAGATTTGTCTCCTCCTGTAAACCGAGAGAAAGTCTCAGGAGGATTCGTGAACTAGCATCGCTGCCCCATTGGAATCATCTGGGATCCAGGTAGGTGGCTTATGACATGGACCTTCTGAGCCACTCTTCAGTACACTCCTGGACTTGTGGACATTACAGAAGAAGGATTGCCTTGTTTCCCAGAGGACTGCCCTGCCACTTGAGCCCTGCTTTGTTCCCATGAGGACTGCCCTGCTGCCTGAGGCTTGCCTTGTCCCCCAAAGGACTGTCCTCCTGCTTGAGGCCTGCCCTGATCTCTGAGAAAAAAGCCTTCATCCCAGGCTTCCTGAGTGACATAAAGGGTCAGTTGTCTGACCTCCTGTCTGAACTACAGGGACACAACAAGCTCCAGAGCTCTCCCAACAACTGCACATATGGCCTGCTGCATTGGACCTGCAACTGGACCTCCCTGAGCCCTGCTGGCCTCTGCTAGAGTTATTCCCAGATCCCCAAAAGGTGCCTCTCCAGATCGTGGACCCTTGGCTGGCATCAAAGTGCACTCCTCTACAAACAAATGTGAAATCCTGACATTTTAGGCTTTTTGCAACCATGAACAGGCCAGTCCGTACTAAGATTCTGGTGCCCGCGACAACTGCTAATGCAAAGTTCCGGTGATAACCGGCAATGCGAGAGCTGCACTTCGCGCTACAGCAATGACAGCCAGTGGGAATGGCCAACATGAAGCTCCAGGAACAACCGTCTGTGGCTCCCGACCGGATCTTTGTTTTACAGACACCACCTGTGATCTCTCCCTGCTCCTCACAGCCTTCTCCACCGTCAACTGGACACTTCGAGCCAAACTTTGCAAAGGTAATTTTTTCAGTAGAACCAACCTGGTCCCTGCATCCTGCCCGCGCTCTATTGTTGGCCTGAACTTGTGACTTCCTTCCAGTCTAGCACAACCAAATGACTGCAAGTGGCACTTTGTGCTTTTAGGTGCTATACTTAACTAATACTTTAAGACTGCATATCTCCTGTTCTAACAGTATTTGTGTTGTTTTATTCTCATTTTATTTATTAAAATGTTCTCTGAATTAGTGTGAGATTTTTCTTGTGTTGTTTTTTTACTTTATTACTGTCTGAGTGTGGCATAGACGCTTTACACATGTTTCTATGTTAAGCATGACTGTGAAAGGAAGTCACTACACAGAAGCGATGAAGGTAAGTGTCTGGTTTATTCCCAACAGACTGCTTTTGTGCCAAGCTACCTGAGGGTTAAGCACAGGTTAATTTAGTGACTTTTGAGGTTCACCCTAACAAGGATTGTGGTTGTTGCTTCAGTGAGGTTGTCACCCCCCTCAGCCGATAAACGGATTTCTTACATCTATCTTCAAAGGTAACCTCTTGGACCGGGACAATGCAGCAAATCAATCGCAGCAGCAAATCAGTTGCAACAGTGAAGTGACCTAAATGGTTATGAATTCTAGTTTTTTCCTGCCAATAAAATGTTCTTAATATATACCAATGGTCACTCTGTTTATAGCCATCAACCAAATGCATAGTGAAATAAAATGCTTGAAAAAGAACGTGGCACTTGGCTAAGCCAACGCATTGAGCAGGAGCTTGATGGTGGCATTGCCAACTTTGAGGCACCCTCGCCAGCTACAGCTTTAGACAGTGCCTTGCTGGAAGACTTTGACTTCCTAAACTTAGACACAGTCAGCCAACTGCTACATCTGTGCCAAAATTAAAGGTAAAGGCTCACTGCAGGCCTTCTTGTGTTGAACAGGAAGAAATACTGATGTGACAAGGGGTGCATCTTGAGATGGTGTACTCAGGGTGCGGCAGTCATGACTGGGCGACATTTCACTGCTGACTCAGGGACAGAGCTGGCGAGGTTGCCTTACCCGAATGAGAAAGATCTAGAATAAGGGCAGAATCAGAACGCTATAAGAATGGAGACTGTAGAGACTAGTTCATGGGAGACTGGGCCTGAGGGACTGGAGCCACGTCTTCCAGGCCACACAGAGAAGGTCAGTAAATCTGACTGCAATAAGGTCACATACCAGGTATTCAAATAGCTGGTGGTTTGCCTAGCTGCAGGCCTTGTGCAGACTGAAGAGGAAGAAGTATTGACTGATTTGACATGGGGCACATCTTGAGATGCTTTGCTCAGCGCATAACTGTCATAACTCAAGGATAAAGCAGGCGAAGTTCCCTTACCAGAAGATGGAATATCTGGAAAAAGGGCAAACTGAGAACTCTACAAGCATGGAGACTCTGGAGACTAGTTCATGGAAGAGTAGGGATGAAATACAGGCATTTCAGGCCAGAGAAGCCAATCAGATTGCAGTAGGATCACATCCCCAGTAATTTAGGCAGGACAGACTGGAGCAGTTGCAAGTTCCTTTGCAACTGCTTATTTGCATGGTTCCCGCTCACTTAGTTCAATCAGCATTTTAGCATTTCCCTGCACTTTTATTTTGTTCTACATTTTACCCTTGTGTTTCATTCTTTTCTTCCTTCGTATGCCGCTGAAGATATACTCTTCACTGACTTTCATCCATGTGACATTGGGCGTGACCACCACTTCTCAGCATCTCCTGGTATTCTAGAGCTTGGGGAAGGTAACTGGGTACTTCCTGGGTTCACTACTGATTTTTCCTTACAGAACATCAAGCAGTGGTGGCTGGGACAGAACGGGGTGGCGGGCAGAGGGGGGTGAAAAAAATATACATAACACTTACCTCTGCGCGGCTGCCATCTCTCCTCTGTTGTCTCTCCTTTGCTTCTTTTCCTGACTCCTGGAAGAAGGAAGCACACAAGCTCCCCTAAGCCATCACAACACTGTTGTCACCAGTATGAAAGCAGCATTGGGGTTGTTCTGAGAGGTCTGGTTCAGACAGGGAGTAGGAGCCTATGCATGGTATTCACCTAGACTGTGGAATACAGCCAGGTGGAGAACATGCTAAGTGCGCATGACTGTTTGTCCGGCCCAAGACAGCCAGCCAAACCGTCATGCGCACTTAAGTGCACATATTTCCTCCTCTCCCTGCTCGGACAGCCCAGCCCCACCCCGCCCGCCCTAATCTGGCTCGCACTGTAATAACATTGTGTTACTATCACTTTATTTTTCCTTTTTTGCACTGCTGAAAAGCAGTGGGGACAGCTCCTCCAACTTAGATGACGAACCGCCGCAGGCATCAAGGATAAAAAGGTTGGAGATTATTACATTCTGTCACCACTATTACTTATCGCACTCCAGCCTGTTTTCTCTCTCTTGGTCCAAATCCCCATGTTTCCTTTTACAAACATTCTGTTGGAGATTCCTATTTGTCCGCCTATTGTTCCCACTTGGTATCTAATGCTGGACTAGCATCGAAATTCCCTCTTTCTATATGGCTCACAACAAGCTGGCTCAGAGCCCGTGTAGCGGCAGCAGTTTTACACAATCGTGTGCTGGAAGACAGATGTTAAACTTGGGATTCTTCTTCACTTCCCAAGTGAGAGCCAGGATTTCTATAATGAGGGCGTGATCATACCATATAAGAAGCCCTTTCCATGATGGTGGTCAGTCGATAGGATGCATTCATTCCTTAATTTTATGTTGCGTTCTTTATCCCCTCATTTCGTTTATATTATAAATGTTTGCTTCTTGCTCCTTCATCCACTATATGTCCTGACTCCTGCCATATTGCCAGTGTGAAACGTTGCCACCAGTGCCTGACATGTATAATAGATACCCCCCTTTGAAACTGGTCAATAAATATCTGCTGCTGCCTGTTGCGATAGCCTCTTTATCAGTCAACATCTTTGCCCCTCCTTCCAACTCGATAGTATTCTGAATGTTGCTTGCCATGGTCTAATCAACTTCCTCTATGCTTTTCATGCAATTTCTACCTGACATTAGGGAAGATGCCTCTCGCAACAATTTAGAGACCTTAACAAATTCTTGATTCATGTTTATGAAAACAGTGCATTGCCTAGTACCCCAATAGCTCACTTTGCGTTAAAAAGTGCTCCTCTGCTCTCAGCCCCTACTGCAAGGATCATTACAGATGCTTGGGTCTATACAGTGGCGGCTCCTCCGCTAAGGCGGAGGAGCGTCACCCCACTGCTTGCAGCAGTGAAATAAAGAAAACATAAAATGATAATAACTTGTTGTTATTATCATTTTACATAAAATGATAATAACTCGTTGTTATTATCATTTTATGTTTCCCTGCTGCTGCAGCTTTGTGGGCCGTCAGGGCTGCTCTGCTTACAGATCAGGGGGAAGGGAGGAGTGGTTTGGACTCCCAGCCTGCGCATAAATGTTTGGCCGGCCTTTTGGGCCGGCCAAACATTCATGCGCACTTTCCCTGTTCTCAATGCAGGCTGCATTACAGCCTGCATTGAGAACATGCCCAGGCCCCCATTCCGTGGCTGAGCACCGATCCATAGGGCTCACACCAATCACAATGTGCCCCCCTGATCCCTGCCCACCGCCACTGGGTCTATATCTTGCATAGATATGGTTGGATTGTTATTATATATTGTCTTGAACAGACGCACCGGCATGGTGCTCTGCCCCCTACCACCACCTCAGTTTATGCAGACTATCACTGGTGCACACTCTTATGCACTGCTTAGTAAAGCTGTGCACTGCATTTCACATTAAAATGTTCAAGCAATCAAATCATTCTAAATGTAAATGCCTTGCAAGAATGGGGATTACTATTAAAGATTATTTTTCTTCAGTGTTTGGACAGAAAGTGAGAAAATATCCACACAGAATTTGCTTATGTGAATGTAGCCTACTATTACCATATAGTGTTCTGAGCAGAGTTCTTTAACATTTGACTTTCAGATATTTCTATCCAAGAGAGTCCACGGAATCACCTGGATCGGACTGTCAAAGAATAAAATGGGCTTGTTTATATGGGAAGATGGAACAATTTTGATTAATGAAACTGCGTAAGTATTTAGGTTCGAGATACAAAGATATTCGGATGGTGGAACTAATTATGAGAACCTCTGATTACTTAAATGCTTATACCTTGAATGTAGGGATGTACTCTTTGTTGACAAAAGTGGACATGGTAAGTACCTCATCTCATGAGTTTACAACTTGGAAATAAGGTATAATATGCGGAGTTGATTTTAGCGCATCACTTTCTACATGTTTTTCCTTTCCTATATCTCTTCATACATACATGTCAGTAGGTTTGCCCTGCTGGAATCTATTAGGGAAAAAATGCAAGAGTGGGATAATTATCACACAGTTAGCACTGAACCTGTAACTAGCTCATTAATTGTTAACTTTGTCTGTCTTATCTGGCTGTTGTCCTGGAGGTATGAGAGTGAAGGTGACATGTCTTCAAGGTCACGTTTTCTATATGCACCCTTGTGTATAAGCCACACAAGCTAAAGTAACAAACAGGCATAGTATTCTTATCTAAACTAGGCCTGGGAGGTAAACTCCACTCAGTTCACGGAGTTTGCAGAGTTTTCTGCACTCCGCGCTCCACGGAGCACTCTGAATTCTGAAAAACTCTGCTTCGCATAGCGGAGTTTTTTCCTCACTCGCGCTCGCCAACGTCAAGTTGTTGAGCGCATGCGAGGAAAGCCACCTCTGGGCGAGACTTCTCAGCGCAGGCTTTTGGATTTCTCAAAGCGGGCAGTCGCGGATGGTCGCAACCGCTCACGTTGAGAAACCTTCCTTTCGCATTGAGGAAGCTGCCAATCGAGTAGAACATCTACTCGAGCGGCAGAAAAGAAGTAGCACCCTCCTGCGCTGCGCATGGTGCCATTCGCACTGATTTTACAGCGCGGGACAAACACCTGGCCAGAAAATCAATGCGAACGGCGTGACTAAACGCACTCCGCCCCCTGAGGAACTCTGTGTAGCACAGCGGAGTTTTTTAGTCACTTCGCGGAGTTCCCGAACTCCGCCCAGGACTAATCTAAACTGTGTTATGTCGCCTCAGCTAACAGAGCTTACAAGTTAAACAGGGTCATACCAAACTAACCTGTTTAACCTTTTGGTACGATTCTTTTTGGTAGGGATAAACAGGCAGCTTAAACAGTGGAATACTTAAGGGCTCATTCTGAGTTCTGTTACAATGCTGATTTGACCTGAAACAAGAACATGAGCTTTCATCCAAGTGATGATTACAAGTTCCGGGAAAAACAACACACATGCGGAAATGTCCCCCTTCACATTTCACAACGAAATATCTGGTGGACTATTAAGGAGGGTAGGGGTGCCTAGAAAGAGCGAGGTAATAGGTCAACACTCATTCTGATACCAAAATCCCTAATTAAGAGGCAGATCCATTTTTATTAGTTACTGCACCATACATATCGGTAATTTGGAGGTGCGGTATTTTCGACCCGTTTACTTATAACGAAGACCTTACTCTTAGCATCCTCGGTTCTCCTGACCACGTCATGTTCCAATTGTAGCACAATTTGAAATACGTTTTCGGGATAAACACATCAATTATGATACAAGTAGCTCTTCCAAATAATATCAGAGGGAATACTAAATTCAGCTCCTCATTTGCCGATTCTTTTGAATAAAGTAAGTTATCAACCAGAATGAGAGCCAGAAGTAGAAGGAGCATCTAGATTGACAGTTAATCCTCTTCATCCCTCCTCTTCAACACGGTGTTGGGTACCCATCATAAATGAGAGAGCTGCATAGATCTTCCTCATCTGCAATTAACCATCTGCTTCAGACTGTGCAGCACGTTCTCAGATTTGTTAACATGATCTGGGTATTACCTGTCATTATTTATGTTATAAGGTATCTCAACAAGCAGAGTTAGTGGCATTGTTTTCTTGGGTGGTTCCATGGTTCTATGGGTGCTCCATAGGCTCATTTTGCGTCGGTTGCATGATGCAGCTTCTGCAGAGGATATCGGTACTGATTTACATTCACTGTTTCTTTTTCATTGCTGGGGGCACAGGTCAGAGTCATTTCGGTACAGTATTTTGTAAGCATAAGGCTGCCTCATTAAATGTAGACATAAACATGTCACCCTTGTCTTAGCAGAGCAGTGGGCACAGATCCCAACATGGGCTGGTGTGTGTAAATTCCTTCATGTGTTTAGCTTGGTTTTCTTGAATCAGACCTCTTCTTAGCTCTTTCCCAAAGTTCCAGGTAAATTCTGCTCTACTGAGCATGAAAGGCAGGGAAGTCATACACAAGTGAGTATTACTGTTTCTAAAAACATATCTCCTATTGACCACCAGAAGGCTAACTTGCGAAGAGTTCTAGGGGCCAGCCGATCTGGCTGATGGGACTCTGCTTGCCTTTGTCAGGCCACCAGCAGATTTCAATAGTACTATTGTATTTAACTGTTTGGAAAAAATAAGTATATTTATCAATAAAGTTCATGTTATGATTGTTTGCTGTGTTAAATATGTGGAGGCATACGTCAATGATGGCCTGCACGGCAGATTAAAAATCAACTGCAGACCAGAATGCTCTGAGCCTTTTCAATGTCCCAGGGGAAGGCATGCCGGGTTTGACAGTGTTTGCTTGTGTATTTATTCTTAGGGGCATATTCTCAAGCCCCTATCGCCACGGGAACGTCACTTTTTCTGATGTTCCCGTGGCGATAGGGTCAGCGCCTTATTCTCAAGGCAGCGTTAACCCACTTAACGTGGCTTTAAGCCACGTTAAGTGGCTTAACGCTGCCTTGAGAATAAGGCCCCTTTCACGCTAAATTTAGCATGAAAGGGGCGTGCTGTGGGTGTTGCAGTGGGCATTCCACCGCAACACCCATTGTGATCGACACTGCCACCTATTATCAAGGGCGGCGATAATAGGTGGCAGCGCTGAACTTAAGACCAGAAAAATCCTGGTCTTAAGGTGGCGAAACGAGGAGAAATGCTTTATTTCTCCTCGTTTTTGCTTTTTCCATGTGTGCTGCCTTGTGCAGCACACATGGAAAAAGCAAAAGGCCATGGTTTGTCTATGTACAGGAAGGTGTCTCTTCCTGTACATGAACAAACCTTTTCAGAAATGCCATTTTGTAACTTTGATGTGTGCTGCACGAAGTAGCACACATGAAAGTTGCAAAATGGTATTTTAGGATTGTTTATGTGCAGGAAGGGGCACCTTCCTGTACATAAACAACCCTCCCCTGCACACAGACACCCTTGCACTCTGGTGCAAGGATGTCTGCGTTGGCGCTAAGTCGTGAAACTTAGCCCCATCGCACGGGGAAACGCCAGGCTGCACCACATTCTTGAGAATAGGGTGCAGCCTCGCGTTTCCGAAGTGGCGGTGAGAGGCTTTAAGCCAAGGAGGCTAACGCCTCTCACTGCCACTTCCTTGAGAATATCCCCCTTAGATTCTTATAGAGCACACTCAGCCTGGAAGTATGAGCTCAGTGTACATATAGCGAGGGGAAGTCAGACTTCCACTACAGAGAACTAGCACAAACCGGCAAGAACCTAACATTAGTCATTACAATTAGGGCAAGGACTATGAAAAGGGGGAAAGAGATAGGGTTATGATATGAGAAAGCAAATTGCGAAAGAAAGGAGGGAGTGAATTAACACAAAAGGGGAAGTCCAGGAGAAAAGAGAAGATGAGCACAAAGGGAGAGCATGGAAGGCAAAACGGTGCAATAATTAGCAGATGATGCAGCGGGGACTTAAGGAAAATTATTCTCCAAATGTTCCATCTATTATCTTTCAGCAATTATAAACATCTAGCAAAATGAATAGTTCAACACTTTTCTTAAGAGAGATTTAGGGCTGCCTTTTTTCTGCTACGGGTCCGCTGGGGTACTCACATGTGCTTCTTCTGAAGGCACCACTGAAAAACGCAAATTTTCACTCATGGGGTACTCCTTATGGTGGGTTTCAGCTAAACCTTTTGATGTGGCCAACCATCATTCAGCTTATCCCTTTTTCTTCTCTTGCTTTTTTCTAATTGTTGATTCCACCAGTTGGACGGAGTGTGTGTGTCCCTGCCCTTCTGGGGAACCACGCACAGATGTGCTGGTTCATCACCCGCCAATAGACTTGGTGTAGTAAGTGAATGAATGAATAAGATCTTTATTGCTTGATTAACAAAAATCATTGCAATTAAAACAGCTTAGTAATTGGACAATATATAAAAACAATTAACATTTGTAGACTTGGTGTAGTAGAAGGCAGTGGAGCCACCAGCTTTGCTCTCCCCTGCCAGCCCAGGACTCTGCTACTGTAACCTGGGCGTGGAATTTTCAAGTCTCCTGCTGTGAAAGTGGGGAGCAAGGGAGAGAGTATGATGGCATCATGACGGAGAGGGCACCCACCGTTTTACAGGGCTACGACCAAAGATTCCTGTCCCAGGTGCTGTCAAGCAGCACTGCCAATTCCAGTGTGGTTTTCTCAACCTATACCCAGTAGTAATTTTAAAACTATGCACAGCTGCGCTGTAGGTTCCCCCAAGGGGATGCCCTTTTTCACATACTCTTTGGGAGATAAATGTTCAACTCACCAGGGATTTTTCAACATGTTGGGCGCCTCCAATCCTCAGGACACCCACCATAGTGCTACCAAAGTCATGCATGCAGACATCTGGTCGCAGTGAGTCAATTTGGTGTAGGTGCGCTCCTGGTGGAACCCTGAAGACATATAAAGTGATCTTGTGGAGCCTCGTGACCCCCAAAATTTAGCTGAGGATTTTAGGTGCTTTCTCACAGCTTCTGGCTGCATCATGGTAGACATCTCTCCCACCTGCACTCCCCAACCTCACCAGCCATTTTCTCACATTCAGGGTGCCTATGTGGCCAGCAGGAAGCTGTAGTATCATGCCCTGGGTCATGCCAACAGGACCATTCCACAATGTCTGAGGGGACCACTCTCCTTCATAGTCCCCAGCTAGTCCACCTACCTCTGGGCCTGAGAGGAAGTCAGGGAAATTACTGCCACTAGCACCCAAAGTGGGGAAGACAATAATAAAAATGTGTGAAAATAGACATTTGGGGGCATATTAGCAAGAAGAGGCGATAATTATCGCTAACCCAGGTTAGCGGCATTTTTTTTATCGCCGTCGATCCCTGATAGTTATCGCCATGTTAGCGACGTATTACCAACACGTCGCTAACAGGCGATAGCTTCAGGGATCAGCGGCGAAAACTACAGCTAACCGCAGAGCAATGGCGATAGGGAAACAGGCGATAGCGGGCGGAATCTAGCGATGAAGCCAATCAGCGATAAAAAAACGCACGCTAAGCAGCAAATGTGGAAAAAATAGCCAATCAGTCCACCTCCCATACAAAAGATTCACAAAAAAGAAGTTCAATGCAGCTTCCAGGGCCAAGTGCAGCACACATCAACAACCCCCTCAAGCCACCCAACATCCAGGATGACCGCCTGGATGCCTCGCTGGACCTGCGTCAGGTGCCTGGATGCCTCGCTGGACCTGCGTCTGGTGCCTGGATGCCTCGCTGGACCTGCGTCTGGTGCCTGGATGCCTCGCTGGACCTGCGTATGGTGCCTGGATGCCTTGCTGGACCTGCGTCTGGTGCCTGGATGCCTTGCTGGACCTGCGTCTGGTGCCTGGATGCCTTGCTGGACCTGCGTCTGGTGCCTGGATGCCTCGCTGGACCTGCGTATGGTGCCTGGATGCCTTGCTGGACCTGCGCCTGGTGCCTGGATGCCTCGCTGGACCTGCGTCTGGTGCCTGGATGCCTTGCTGGACCTGCGTCTGGTGCCTGGATGCCTCACTGGACCTGCGTCTGGAGCCTGGAGTGGGATGTGGAGGAGCCGTGGAGTCGATGAGCCGTGGCTGGAGACATTGATGTGCGACGATCACCCGTACCTGGTGGTGAAGTCTGGCAGGTCGCATGGAGACACATTGCTGACCTGTGTGAGAAGTCCGCCTTGTTCACCTTGGAGCAGTTAATGGTAGAGGCGCTCATGCGCACCAACGTAGTGGGGTCCGCATCAAATACTACAATCCACCACTACACCGGGGTGCACGGAGGGGATTGCCAATGGTGGGTGCCGTCTCCCTGCATCACAGGACGGATGATGTTGGGCTGGCCGGATGCTCTGGAGGGTGAGGCCCCTGTGCTACGCTGCACTTGTGTGGTCTGAGCGCTGCAACTACATGCCTAAGGGAGCCCTGCTGCATCAACTGCATCGGGTGGTCCACCAGCGGACAACGCGGTGACTGCTGTACCCAGCCCAGTGAAAGCACACCTGGCTCAGGCTCCTGCTGGCTGAGTCGCAGATTTGGAGAGAGTGCAGTGGACAGCGCCATGGGGTCAATGTAAAGGTAAGGAGAAGGTGGGACGCGTAGTGCAGGAGGGCCGGGGGGGGGAGTTGCTCATGCCTATCACATGTAGATGACGCACCCCCAGTGGCGGCTCTACCGCTATGTTGGAAGAGCGTTGCCCCATAACCTCAAGCAGTGCAGAAGAGGAACAATCATCACATGATGATAACACAATCAATCAATCACTCAGGGGAATTGTAAGCATGCTACTCACCCGTGAGGGTCTCAAGGCACTGAGGTGGGGTGCCGCTGATCTGTTAGCTGAAGAGGCAGGTCTTGAGGGTCTTCCTGAAGGTGTACAGGGAGGGGGCACCTCTGATGTCTGCCGGTAGCTCGTTCCCGGTATTGGATGCAATTTGGGAGAAGGATCTCCCGCCTGCTCTGGCTTTGTAGATGTGCGGGGTTTCGGACAGTGCGAGGTTGGAACATCGGATGTCTCATTTGTGTACGTGGAATTTGATTCTGTCGTTGAGGTGTATGTTTACGTTGATGTGTAGTCATTTGTAGGCGTGAGTGAGGATTTTGAAGGTCACTCTTTAAACCACGGGGAGACAGTGGAGTCTACGTAGGTGTTGGCTGATGTGTTAGTGCTGGGGAATGCCGAGGACGAGTCATGGCGGCAGTGTACTGTAATGTCGGTACTTTGCGGAGTAGGGACTTGTAAATGGCGGCGTAGAGTGCGTGTCCATAGTCCGCTCTGCTGGTGATGAGTGCATGGGTGACTGTCTTCCTTGACTCTGGGGGTATCCATTTGAATGGCTTGTGGAGAATGCAGAGGGTGTTGAAGCAGCTGGAGGTGATGGCGTACACCTGTCTGCTCATGGTGAGGGATGGGTCAAGTAGAATGCCGAGGTTTCTGGCGTGGTCCGAGTGGGTAGGTGGGCTTCCGAGGGTGAAGGCCACCAGGTGTTGTCCCATGCTGAAGGGGTGGTTCCAAGGACAAGGACTTCTGTCTTCATGACGTTGAGCTTCAGGCAGCTGTTGGTCATCCAGACTGCGCCGTCCTGCATTCCCTCCTGGAAGTTGAGTCTGGCGGCAGTGGGGTCTTTGGTGAGGGAGAGGATGAGCTGGGTGTCATCAGCATAGGATACGATGTTGGGGCCGTGTTGTCGGACAGTGGTGGCGAGGGGGGCCATGTAGATGTCGAATAGGGTCAGGCTCAGAGATGACCCCTGTGGGAGTCCGCATGTGATTTACATGGGATAGGAAAGGAAGGGTGGCAGTCTGATCCTTTGGCTTCTTCAGGGGAGGAATGATCGGATCCAGTCTAGGACTGTACCTTGTATGCCGGCGTCGTGTATTCTTGCGACAGGTGTGCGGTGGGAGACGGTGTAGAAGGTCGCTGAAAGCTAGAGTGGGATTAGGTCTGCGGAGTGGCCTAGGTCCAGGAGGGTGCGGATGTCGTCTGTGGCGGTGAGTAGGACGGCCTCATTGCTGTGGTTGGTTCACAATCTGGATTGTGACAGGTCGAGGATGGCGTTGCCATCAATGAATCGTGTCAGTTCCCTGTTGACTGTTCACTTTGCAACTTTGTGCGCGAAGGGGAGGTGCGAGATGGGCCGGTATTTCTTGAGGTTGGTGGGGTCTGCTGTGGTCTTTTTGAGCAGGGGCCTGACTTCTGCACGCTTCCAGTCATCTGGGTAGGTGCCTGTTTTGAAGGTGGTGTTGATGGTGCGCATGGGTTGGTGGGCGCCCCTGAGTGGATGCCTTTCATGGTTGAGGCGGTGTCTTTGGCTGTGACTGGCGGCCAGGTGGAGATGGTGGGCTGGCTGGTGTGTCCGTGGGCCGGGGTGTCCGTAGACGAGGGTTCCTGGGAGTGTGGAGTTGTGGTTGGTCTGGATCTGGAAGTGCAGGTGTTCGGTGGTGGGGAAGGATTTACTGGAGGTGGTGAGGCGGAGGGTGGTTTTGGGGGCAAATGCGAGGCCCCCTCCCGGGTGGTTGTGGCGGTCCTTCCTCTGGATCCTGTATCCATTCGGGATGGCGAGGTTGATGTCGGGTGCGGAGGAGGCGTTGGTCCAGGTCTCTGTGAAGAAGGCGATGTCGGGCGAGAGAGAGTCGAGAAGGTTCCAGATTTCCACGGCGTATTTGTGCACGGAGCGCACGTTGAGGAGGATGCATCTTAGGGTGTCGCCGGTGCTAGCGTTGGCTGTGTTGGAGTCCGGGGTGGTGATTACGCTCTGGCGGCAGTGGAGGCAGGAGAACTGGCCGTGGGTCATGTTAGGCGAGGCCTGTTGTCAGTCTCTGACTTTTCCAGGGTTGAGTGCATGGAGGGTGGCTGTGCTGTAGCAGTGTGTGGCCCGTGATCCAGGGTTCCTCGCACTGGTCGTGGTTGGGTTGCGGACGGGCGCAGACCGGCTTGTATTAGGCGCGCCATCTGTGCGTCAGCTGCACGTGTCCGCTGTGCAATCGCGCAGCGTCCGCCATGTATGAGGGGAGGGTGGAGGACCGATCAGCTGGGAGGCGGGAATGGGCGAGGACAGGGGTGAGGGGCCGCAGGGGCAGCAGCGGCGGGAAGTGCGGGCTCAGAGAAGCCAAAAAATCATTTATAAAGGGGGAACACAAGGGCTAACTAACTGATGTAATCATGCTATGTATCCTCGGGGGGGAGGGTGGGTAGGACTGCTCCAAACACGGAGCAGGGCATGGGTGGATTGGCATGCCCACTTAAGTGCGCAACGACTGCTTGTTTGGCCCACTCAGGCTGCCCAATGCAGTCATGCACACTTCCCTGTTCGCAATGCAGGCTGCATTACAGCCTGCTTGGAGAACATGTCCACCCCTCCGGTCCCGTGCTGCATGACTTGTCCCGTTGCCAATTACCAATCCCACCACTGCATTGCAGCGTTGTGATTGACTCCGGGGAGGGAGCCTGGCTGGCTACTTCCTATTCCTGGAAGCAGACGCAGGAGAGCAGGAGCTAAGAAGACACTGGACTCGGCTTGGAGGTAAGACTTCCCTCTATAAATTTTCACAACACCCGCTCACACACACATCCCCGCGTCCATGCACCATCCAGTGTTCTTTCCGGCGTTTACCACCCCACAGCTGTCCAGACCCCCCGCACTTCTCAATGTAGTCCGCTGTGCGCCCATGCACAACGGGCGTACCACTCGTGTGCCAAAGGCACATACGTAGTTGCGACGCATGCCATAACCTTGCATTCCATTCCAATGCATATTAATACTAGGCACATTGCAACAGTAGGGTAGGTGTTGCATGGCGGAGACATCAAGATCACTGTTCCCACTTCAGTGAGTGCAACCCAACACTAACCTTTGCACAACAAAACCTAACATGAACCCTTGAATCCCTTTTAGAACCCCAGAACACACCGGAAAATCACAATTGAGACAAATGCACAGCCCATTTTTCATATTTTACCCCAAAACACACCCGCCATATTTCATATTGTACCCCCGAATACACCCCAAATTTCATATTTTACCCCCAAATCCACCCCATTTTTCATATTTAGCCCAAAACACACCCCAAATTTCATATTTTACCCCCAAATACACCCCAAATTTCATATTTTACCCCCAAATACACCCCACTTTTCATATTTTACCCCAAAACACACCCCAAATTTCATATTTTACCCCCAAATACACCCCAAATTTCATATTTGACCCCAAAAGCACACCCCATTTTTCAAATCTGACCCCCAGAACAACAATTTTCATTTTTGACATCCAAAACACATTCACACATGAAAAAGTTAAAATTACCCCATAACTGACCTCACAATGCTTTGTAATCGAATGCGATGTTAAGGCACTGTCAGAACCATTCAGAAACCTTGCATTCAAAGTCTTGCCACCTGTTCAATACTAAGGAAGAGAGCATGAAGCAGAGTGCAGGGCTGTTGCATACTTAACCGGTTCAGACGAAGGGGATTCAAGATGGCCGCCGAAGAGTGACTTTTGAGGCAGCAGTCTAGTGTGCCAGAGCTTGGGGACAATCAGGCATGTCCAGGTGAAGCGCTCGCAGAAGTGCGCACTTCACCTGAAGACGTCACGGAAGAAGGAGCGTCGGACTCTTGCGGCGCGAAAGTTAGTCAGGGACCACCCGTCGCGCATTCTCTCGACGTGCCTTCGGTTCGGGAAGCAGTTTCCAGTTCGGCTACATCGCGTTAGAGGAGCGCTAGTCGGTAAGCTGGTTCGAGTGTGAATTTGTTAATAGTTTTGCTCAAGGATTGTCAGGCGCCTTCTCGCTAGTGTTCTGGTTTCAGGGATTGAAGAGTAAAGGAAGAATAGCGATACAAGGTTTCTAGAGTCAGCAACTCCTGGATACTTTGTTGCTTTTTCAGTTAGTATGTTCCTCCGGTAGACTTTGGGCCAAGATAAAACACCGGAGTTTACATGTGCTGCAGTGGCAAGGTGATTACAATGGCATGTATTAATTTCTGAGTGAAGAATACCCAGTCACAACTCCTTCATTAGCCCATTAGGAGTTTTAGGGTGTAGTGTGTATAGAGTTATCTACCTAAGTTGTTTTTGTGGCGGAGTTTTAGAACAGTTAACTTGTTGTCCTCATTGACAGTGCGCACACACACGTATACTTTATTTTCTAACACAAAAAATAAAATCAATATTAGAGCTTGAGAGAAACACTTACCTGCAAGTGTAGAAGAATACATATAGGAGCCGTCTGTAAAAGCTTAGGTAAGAACCTGAAAGAAAAGAGAGAAAGCAAGATTAATACGGTGAGCAGCACATACATAATCATATTGCTATTTGTAGTTACAGATAAGGCAATATTCCTATAACTCAACATAGAAGAAAAGAAGAGGAGCACACGTCACCAGAGAGTTGGGTAGGTGTCAGAGGAAGAAAAGGGAGCTAAGGAAAGACTTGAATACTGATGTATTGAGAGAAGTGTAATAGTGCTAATAAAAGATTTATTTCTAGTTCCAAATAAAGATAACACCTGGCAAGAATCAGACGATGACCAGTGAAAGAAAGATCTAGAGGAGGAACCGAAGACTCGAGATTGTGGCAGTCTCTTCTCTGTCCCATCCCCTTTCCCCCTTGCGGAATCCTTGGCAAGCCACGAGCTAGAGAGCGTGCTGCCGGGAAGTCATAGTGGGGCATTGGGAAATTTCGTCATTCTGCTCCCGTGCATCTGTGGTTAAGACACTCCTTGACAGAGTGAAGTGCCCACGCTGAAAAAATAGCACCTGAGCAGAATGGCTGAGGGTTTAGATTTAAAGAAGTTAGGCGAGATTTTGGAGGGAATTCAAAAAGAATTGATAGTAGTTAGAGAAGAAAATAGGGAACTTAAACAGGGCCTGATCGCATCTCGGAGAGAAACTACAGACCTAACCATTAAAATGTATAGCTTTGTTACCGGGACCAGTTTTAAGAATCCCTCTTACAAGGTGAATACACGAGTGATCCCACAGTCTCTGCTCCCAAGGTTACTTCCAAGTTATCCATTCCTTGTCCCCAGTGATCCCTTTAGCTCCTCCAGAAAGGTTTAATGGGGACCCTCAAAAGGCTCAAGTATTCTTGACTCAGTGCACTTTACATTTCATGTGCCGTCCAGCAGTCTTTCCTGACGCACAGTCGCGAGTGGCCTTCATCCCTTCATACCTCAGTGGAGACACAGCGTCCTGGTCAATGCCCTTAGTAACCAGAAATGACCCAATTTTGTATGATATTGATGAATTTAAAAAATAATTTCTCAGAATCTTTGATCAGCGTAAAGCCTCACAGGCCACTGATAACGAACTGTTAGAGATCAGACAGGGTAATCGGGATTTGATTGCATACTTGGCCCAGTTTAACAAATTAGTCGTGGAGACCGAGTGGCCGGGAATAAACGAGCTGCGGTGTTTTGCCGTGAATTAAAAGATGAATTAAAGGATGCTCTAGCCCAAGTGCCTAATAGACCCACCGAGATTTCTGCACTTATCGACTTGGTGCTGGAGATCGATTTTCGCCAGAATGAACGAAGAGGAGAGAGAAAGAGGGATTTTCGTTCAAGCACGCCTAGGTTTGATCGAGCAAGAGTGGAAAATTCTAAAGGAAGTGATTCCCAACACAGAACTGAACCGATGCAGATTGGAACAATACGTGGCCCTTTATCAAAGGAAGAAAAGGAAAGAAGGCGAGCAAATAAACAGTGCTTGTACTGTGGTGGTAGTGGTCATTTTGTTCGCAATTGTACCAAAAAGCCAAAACAGACGCCGCCGGAAAACGCTCAGCTACATCAGTAAAGGGAGTTGGACTGATGGTTGCCGAATTGGAAACAACTCCAAGAGATCATTCCCTGGCCAATACCTTGCAGTCCTCTTCACCACATCTCATCATGATTATAACCCTGCAGTTCCGGGAAATCACCTTAGAACAAATCACTGTGAGGGTGGATTCCGGAGCTACGGGCAATTTTTGTGACTTAAAGTTCGCCGAAAGGATAGGACTAAAGGCGATAAGAAAGGAAAAGAGTGAGGCAGTGCGGGCCGTAGATGGTACAAACCTCTCTTCGGGTCCTATAGTTAGCCACACTGAATTAGTAGAATTGAGAACTGAGGAAGGACATTGTGAAACCCTGCACTTTAATTTGATAGATGCTCCCCAATTCCAAATGATATTGGGATTACCGTGGTTTACGGAGCATAATCCAACTATTGATTGGAGTGCTCGATCAATCACGTTAGATTCTGAATATTGTAAAGAAAATTGCTATAAGCATGACCAAAAGTGGAACGTGGAAACTCCAGCGACTCAATTTGTGTAATTCAAACTACGGAACTGCCTCCAGAATATGTTGAATTTCAGGATGTTTTTAGTGAGGCTGAGGCAGAAAGACTCCCACCACATAGAGAATTTGATTGTAAAATTGAACTAGAGCCAGGTTCCAACCTTCCGTGCAGCAGGATATATGCTCTAACCGAAAGGGAAGTTCAACATTTAAAGGAGTATCTACAAAAATATCTCAGTAATGGATTCATCAGGCTCTCCCAATCCCCAGTCTCCTCGCCACTTTTCTTCATCCCTAAGAAGGATGGCGATCTAAGGACTTGCATCGATTATAGGGCAATCAATTGCATAACAATCAAGAACCGCTACCCTTTGCCCTTAATTTCAGTGCTACTGGATCAAGTGAAGAGCGCGAGGATTTACACCAAGTTAGATTTGAGAGGGGCCTACCATCTAGTCCGGATACAGCAGGGGGATGAATGGAAGACCGCGTTCCGAACAAAATATGGGCTTTACTTTACTTTTGAGGCAGCAGTCTAGTGTGCCAGAGCTTGGGGACAATCAGGCATGTCCAGGTGAAGCGCTCGCAGAAGTGCGCACTTCACCTGAAGACGTCGCGGAAGAAGTAGCGTCGGACTCTTGCGGCGCGAAAGTTAGTCAGGGACCACCCATCGCGCATTCTCTTGACGTGCCTTCGGTTCGGGAAGCAGTTTCCAGTTCGGCTATGTCGCGTTAGAGGAGCGCTAGTCGGTAAGCTGGTTTGAGTGTGAATTTGTTAATAGTTTTGCTCACGGATTGTCAGGCGCCTTCGCGCTAGTGTTCTGGTTTCAGGGATTGAACAGTAAAGGAAGAATAGCGATACAAGGTTTCTAGAGTCAGCAACTCCTGGATACTTTGTTGCTTTTTCAGTTAGTATGTTCCTCCGGTAGACTTTGGGCCAAGATAAAACACCGGAGTTTACATGTGCTGCAGTGGCAAGGTGATTACAACCAAATGTATTAATTTCTGAGTGAAGAATACCCAGTCACAACTCCTTCATTAGCCCATTAGGAGTTTTAGGGTGTAGCGTGTATAGAGTTATCTACCTAAGTTGTTTTTGTGGCGGAGTTCTAGAACAGTTAACTAGTTGTCCTCATTGACAGTGCACACACACGTATACTTTATTTTCTAACACAAAAAATAAAATCAATATTAGAGCTTGAGAGAAACACTTACCTGCAAGTGTAGAAGAATACATATAGGAGCCATCTGTAAAAGCTTAGGTAAGAACCTGAAAGAAAAGAGAGAGAGCAAGATTAATAAGGTGAGTAGCACATGCATAATCATATTGCTATTTGTAGTTACAGATAAGGCAATATTCCTATAACTCAACATAGAAGAAAAGAAGAGGAGCACACGTCACCAGAGAGTTGGGTAGGTGTCAGAGGGAAGAAAAGGGAGCTAAGGAAAGACTTGAATACTGATGTATTGAGAGAAGTGTAATAGTGCTAATAAAAGATTTATTTCTAGTTCCAAATAAAGATAACACCTGGCAAGAATCAGACGATGACCAGTGAAAGAAAGATCTAGAGGAGGAACCGAAGACTCAAGATTGTGGCAGTCTCTTCTCTGTCCCATCCCCTTTCCCCCTTGCGGAATCCTTGGCAAGCCACGAGCTAGAGAGCGTGCTGCCGGGAAGTCGTAGTGGGGTATTGGGAAATTTCGTCATTCTGCTCCTGTGCATCTGTGGTTAAGACACTCCTTGACAGGCACCCGCGTTGTCGGAGTTGCGTTGTCAATGATGTACTGCCTGCATTGTAATCGTCATCTCCCGTGCCAAAGGCAACCCATAGGCTACGCCGTTTGCGCCCGTCAGCCCCTGGACCGCGCTCAGCACCAAGGAGCATTCCTCTTGGTCACTCCACCGCTACGACGCCTGCACCCTCCTCGCCTTCAACCCTGGACTCCAGCTCGCCTGCCAGGACCTACCTCTGCTCCGTACCGGACTTCGCCTCCACCATCACAGAGGGCTGCAGTATCACCAGCAAGGAGCACCCCGAGAGTCAGGGAGGAGGCATTGCTGTCACCTACAGGGGCACACTCCGACTGACCACACACTGTAATGTGCCAAGGGTGACCATGGACCACGTCAACTCCCAGATCCGGACCAAGCCCAAGAACATCCTCTGCAGGCCCCCCAGGCCGTGGCCCCCCATTCTCCAATCCCATTTGGGACCTTATTGCACCCCAGGGTCTCCCATCCACCAACGACATCCTACTCAGTGCACTCAAGTTCTACCTGGGCAACCCCAGTGACCAGAGCACCACCTCCTCCTGGGGAAGGTCACCGACATCAGACGCAAGCAGCAAATCACCTCAACAGGCCACATAGCAGGGCACACGGTCGGGCACGTCGCCTCCGCCAGCGGGTACTTCAACTACAGCCACAACACCGGACTCTCCTGCACTACCATCATTGGATGAATGACGTCTTCACCTTGCCCACCGGACACTAGCGCCAACATCGCACCCTGTCGCAGCTGGATCCAGGCCACCGCAGAACGTCTCGTCGACTCCCTCCGCACCAACACTCCACCAATGCTACCAAACAATGACACCACAGCGCGCAACCACCACCGATGGATCTCCAGCATCGCAGACATTCGGGCACCCCTCATGAACGGCACTGCATCAGTACCTTCCGCCTGCCTGATGGCAGGCATGAGGGTGATGCTGTGCCACAGGGATGGGCTGGCCCCATGCATTGCTGGAGTTGCGTCATGGTTGTGACATGACTGCAGCAATGCATGACTTTAGCGCAGATAGATACGTCAGGATTCCTGACGTATCTGTCGCTACTTGCGTCATGGAGCGCTGTCCAGTGAGTACAGCGCATCCATGCTGTTGCAAGGAGGGCATGATGAGAAGTGTTGCAACGCTGTCTTGTCGCAGCGCATAAACACTTTTCATGACTGGGGCACATGAATGCGCACTATCTTAGTGATGGTGCGCATTCCTGCACTATGGGGCGGATTTACAATAACTGGCGCATCCCTGCAGATCAGCAGGGATGCGCCAGTTATTTTGCGTGACGTTAGGAACCCCTTGCGCCACCATGGATGCGCTTCATTTACAATGCAGCGCACCGTGGCGCAAGGAGAGACAGATGCATGACGCATCCGTCAGCGTATAGGTGACGCAGTGCTGGAGTCGTGTCGTAAGCGCGACGCTACTCCAGCACTGCTCAGGGGCATCCTATAGTTGCAATGCTGCGTCACTCCTTACGCCTGCTACAAGCAAGCGTAAGGTTTTGACCCAGCGGGGACGTAAAAGTGGCTCAGTGAAATCTTGTAGATTTCACTGCGTCACTTTTACGGGGCTTCCATGCGACGGAACGCCCACCCTGCATACATTATACCTGACGCAGGTATAATGTAGCGCAGGGCTTTACAACGTGACGCATCTCACTAGATGCGTCACGTTGTAAATCTGTCGCATAGTGGCGCATTGTTTACGACGCCGCTGCGTCAAATAAGTGGCGCAACGGTGTCGTAAAGATGCCGCAAGGGGATTGTAAATCTGCCCCTATATTTTTGTCGCAGGGCAGCGCTGCAACATTGCTTGCAGCGCAGTCCAGCACCAAAAACATGCATAGGTGTGGGCCCAAACTCTTATCCACATTTTTAAGACCTGCTTTTTTCTGGTCTTAAATTCCTGCAGCTAACAGGCCTTAGCAACACTTTTTTTATCTCTTCGCGGGTCCGGTCCATCCTTGCTAATAGGGCAAAGTGCGGTTAGCGGGCGTTTTTGTGAAGTTTAGAGACAGAACGCCTACCTTGCATGTCATTAGCGATAAATATCGCTGGCATGCAAGGCGATAAAAAAAACGGCCGCTATCGCAAGTAAGCTGTCGTTAACGGCTGTTAGCGACAGCTTGCTAATAGGGCAATAAAAATATCGCCGCTTTAGCGGCAAAAAAGTGCCGCTAAAGCGGCATTGGGCCCTTGATAATATGCCCCTTGGCATTAGACAGAACAAATTCTTAATTGGAATATAGCTAATAATAAAGAAAGGCTTACTTATTGAGAATAACCTGACTGTGGAGACAAACTTTCATTCCTGACATTGAACAAAGCCTAAACCTAACTGTTTAAATTATGAAACTCCATAGAGGAAGTGTTATCAAAGAGAATTCTATGATGGTGACATGCTAGAGGTGTTGCGCCTATCCAAATGCATGTCCAGTTTGCCCACCCCTTTGCTGTAAGTCCTATTTTGCAGTGAACACTGGCCTTCTCTGCACATCTTTTCCTCCACTGTTTGGTCATGTTTGTCAACACCTTGCTTGGCCCTCCAAGCTCTATGGTCCCAGATGCCCAGCCCCTACCTCTGCCACCTGCAGACTCACATTGCCATAATCGACACTTGAGCAAGGGCTGAAAGGCCCAAAATCACCATGATAGTGTGACAGCTGGATATCCAGCAGCCCTCAAGAACCTTCGCTAGGTCCCTGTTAGAAATGGGGGTCTCTAGTTGGCAGTGGTATGCACCCTGTCCAAGTAGGGACCCTTCCTTCTAGTCCGGGTAAGGGAGTTACACACCCAAGATGTTATCTTGGCATGAGCAGTCAGGCCTATTTCAGAGGCAATGAGTAAAGTATTTTGCCTTTGTACATAAAACACACAGTAACACAGTGAAAACAATACAAACGGACACCACACCTGTTTACAAAGTAACCAGTCTTTATCTGAACCGAACATGACCAAAACGACAAAAAATCCAACATACACAAGCAGAAATATCACGTTTTAAAGGTTTAAGCAATCTAGTCCATAGAATTCTATGGATGCGTTGATTTGAGCACATAGTATCTTTGATGTGTCAAAATCTAAGATGAAGAACAGACGCAAAGGAGGGAAGCATCAGAAAACACAAGCAATGCATCCATTCTTGAGTCCCAGGGTAATTGAGGCATCAGTTCTGCTGCACACAGAAGTGTTGCGTTAATTCCTTACTATGAGGAGAAGCAATGGGTCGATTTGCCGAGGCGGCTCCTTACTGCAGGGTGATGCATTGGAAACTTGGTGCACAGGTGCGGTGCGTGGAAAATCCAGACACGCTGGGTCGATGTGGCGGAGAAACAGGCTCTGTGTCGACTTCCACAGCTGCGGACAGGTGATGCATCGATTCCTTCAGCCACACAGCAGAGCCTGCATCGAATTCGGGGCGGGGATCTCAAATGTCGGAGAATTGGTGCTCTGGACTCAGGCTGCAGCGGTTCTCCCAGCCGCAAACAGGCACTGCGTCGATTTTTCGGCCACGGCGATGCATTTGTTTTTTAACCGCACAGCAAGCTTGAGGTGGGAAAAACAGCAATGAAGGGGTGATGCATGGATTTTCAGCTCTTGAAGCAGCCAATCCACCTCCAAGGGCCATGAACTGGAGTTGGCACCACTTGGCAGGTCAGAACTCCCAGCAGAGGAGATCAGGGGGGCTGCAGATAAAGTATTTAATGGCTCTAAGATTCCAACAGGAGGCAGGCACACACGAGCCCTCAGAGAACTTGGAAAGCAGGATTCAAGAAGATAAAGTCTAGTCCTTTCACTGCCCACAGACAGAAGCAGCAACTGCAAGCCAACCCGGCAAAACAGCACAGCAAAAGGGCAGCTCTTCTTCTTGGCAGAATCCTCGGTTTAGGAAGTGTTCTAAATATGAGGGGTTACAGGTCTAATACAAATAACCTTTTTAACCCTTGAGTAGGCATACTTCAAAGGATAGTCTTTCTAGTGCACAGTTCATGGCTTGCCCTGTCCTGGCTCGAGACACACTACAGGAGGATTGAAACAGCATTGTGAGAGGACAGGCACAACCCTATTCAGGTGTCAGTGACAACTCCACCCACCACTCTAGCTCAGGAAGGCCCATCAGCCTGGTGATGGGCAATCAGGATAGGCAGGGCACACTTCAGCTCCCTTTGTGTGACTGTCTAGAGTGAATGCACAAACAGCCCAACTGTCAGTCTAAACCAAATGTGTATTCCACAAGCAGGCAGAGGCATAGGATGATAAATCAAGAAAATGCCCACTTTCTAAAAGTGGCATTTTCAAAAACACAGTTTAAAAACCACGTCCACAGAAAGATGCATTTTTAAATCCTGAGTTCATAGAGTCCAAAATCCAAATCTCTGTCTCTTCCGTATTGAAAGTTACACTTGTACAATGTTACAAGGCAGCTCCAATGATGACATATGGGAGAAACAGTCATTGCAATAGTGAAAAATTAAATGAGCAGTATCTCACACCATGCACACCAGTACATCTCCTACCTTTCCCATACACTGCACCCTGCCCATTGGGCTACCTTGAGCCTACCTTAGGGGTTCATGTTACAAAAGGGGGAGCGAAAGAGGGAAAATAAACCAGGATGCCCTCCACTCAATGTCAAAATGTCAAGACCTGTAACATACTACACATACAAAATCCAATTTTCAAGGGAACATTGCACCATTCCTTTCTTGGTGGGACAGGGTTTACTATCTAGTCATACTCGCCCATATATGTCATTTTAAACTGCAAAATAAAAAAAAATAGAACAGGCCAGTGAGCCCACAACACTTAAATAACGATGTGGGTCTAAAAAAGCATAAGGTGGGTCAGGAAGTGCCTCACGTAAACAACACCAAAGGAGCTACTGGTAGGTCCACACCTCTTGGCTCACTGTCACCATTGGCATTAACCTGACATGAAAGAAATGTGACCAACCTCCCAATTTAAGCGTGATTAAAGAAGATATGTATCAAAATAAAGTGATATCAATCTAAAAAATGTGAGAGCCCGGTTTTACAAAGGAGGTTACATATACTCTCCTACAAGGTTAAAACTGAGTTATGGACACATATCACACCTATCTTTAATTTTTATATAGTGTATGGCTGTTCAAGTTCAGATGGTCTAAAACATGTGACTGTTGTTTTAAATGAATACGGACACCATATAAAAATTAAAGATAGGTGTGATATGTGTCAGTAACTCAGTTTTAACCTTGTAGGAGAGTATATGTAACCTCTCAAGTTTTTTAGATTGATATCATTTTATTTTGATACACATCTTCTTTAATCATGCTTAAATTGGGAGGTTGGTCACGTTTCTTTCATGTCAGGTTGGTGCCAATGATGACATAGTGAGCCAACTGGTGAGCACCTACCAGTAGCTCCCTTGGTGTTGCTTATGTGAGGCACTTCCTGACCCACCTTACGCTTTTTAGACCCACATTGTTTTTTAAGTGCTGTGGGCTCACTGGCCTGTTCTATTTTGTTTGATTTTGCAGATTAAAATGACACATATGGGCAGGTATGACTAGATAGTGAACACTGTCCCACCAAGAAATAAATGGTGCGATGTTCCCTTGAAAATTGGATTTACTACCTTAGGGGTGCCTTACATGTAATAACAAGCATTTGCAACGCAATAGGTCTCGCATTTGCAAGAGTTTAAGTTATTGGCATTGTAAATAACAATTATCCGGTTTTTTGGGAGTGGAGTGGATGTAAGTGGTGTGGAGTGAAATTATGTGGGTTGACTTGAATTGTTAGTTGTGGAATTGTGTGGTGGGTAGTGTATTTGTGTAGTGGAATTATGTGGCATGGTGAACAGATAAAAGCAAACACAAGGAGATGATGGATGGAGTGCTGAAACTTTTCAAACACTCACCCCCAGTCACAGATCTGGGTTGAATCCATCATCATTCTTTAGCTCACTTTGCCACCCCAGTTCAGACACAGCTATATGCAAATCAGTCTCGACCCTGTGCCTCATGGGAAAAGTCCAGACCGAACTGCCAAGCCATGTCTTCCCTGGACCGGAATCAAGCATCCTGGGACCGGTTTCGGGCTAACAGCCCTCATCAGCCAGGCTAGCTTGAATCCAGTGGCAAAGTGAGCAAGGGACCCACGTCTGGGCATACCCTGCCAACTTAGGGTGAACAAGCAAACACAAGGAGATGATGGACGGAGTGCTGAAACTTTTCAAACACCCCCAGTCACAGATCTGGGTTGAATCCATCATCATTCTTTAGCTCACTTTGCCACCCCAGTTCAGACACAGCTATATGCAAATCAGTCTTGACCCTGTGCCTCATGATGGTGAACAGATAGGCATGAGAGCTGCACAGAATAGATGGAAAGGAAGGTAGAGAGGGGAAGTGGTGAATGAACTCCAGACAGAGGAGCAGAAAGAGTATGTGAGAAAGAGAGAAAGAAGGGGATAGACGGCCATAGACTCAAAAAAAGGGAGCTTCTGTGTATGCAGAAGACACCCTAAAAGGAGGAATAGAGCATGGGGTTGAGGGACGGAAATCTTAAAAAGGCACAGTAAAGAAACTGGGCCTGATTCACAGAACTAACTTACGTCAAAACGTAAAGTTAGTACTTTTTGGTATTCACAGAATACACTTACTCATTTTGGTATTCACAGAATGAACTTACTCATTTCGGTATTCACAGAAGTTAGTAGTCCTAACTTTAGGACTCCTAAATGCCTTCTGTGAATACCGAAAAGTCTTAAAGTTAGGATTTTTCTCAGTTTAGGAGTAGTAAAGTTAGGACTCCTAACTTTAGGACTCCTAAATGCCTCCTGTAAATACCGAAAGTCTTAAAGTTAGGATTTTTCTCAGATTAGGAGTAGTAAAGTTAGGACTCCTAACTTTACTACTCCTAAACTGAGAAAAATTCTACCTTTAAGACTTTTGGTATTCACAGAAGGCATTTAGGAGTCCTAAAGTTAGGACTCTAACTTTAGGACTCCTAAACTGAGAAAAATCCTAACTTAAGACTCGGTATTCACAGAAGGCATTTAGGAGTCTAAAGTTAGGACTACTAACTTCTGTGAATACCGAAATGAGTAAGTTCATTCTGTGAATACCAAAATGAGTAAGTGTATTCTGTGAATACCAAAAAGTACTAACTTTATGTTTTTGACGTAAGTTAGTTCTGTGAATCAGACCCCCAGTGTTCGAAGACCTGAAGTGAACCATATGAGAGAGGCGGGAAGAGTGCATGAGTGAGCAAGAGAAAGGTGTGAGAGAGTAAGAGAAAGAGGGGAGTGAGTAGGAGGGGTACTTGGGGGGGTGGAGGCAAGAGGTGGACCAGTGCACAGCGCGAGGAGGTATAGGCAGGTAGTATGTAAGCAGGCAGTATAGAGAAGAGACAGGGAGTGTAAGGGAGCGATGAGAAGGTTGCAGTAGAATTGAGAGATTAGAGGGTATAGTAGTAGTGGGAGGGGAGATGAGAGGGGCAGTGGGTGTATGGGGGAGAGCTGACAGGGTTGATGGAAGTGTGAGGTAGAGATGGGTTGTTTTGGAATTGTAGAATATTGTGTTGTGAAATTGTGTAGTGTGGAGTTGTGTTGTGGAAATATGTGGCATTATGTGCTGTGGAATTATGTGGATAGTAATTAAATGTTATTAACTCATGGAAATTGGTAGAGTGAAATTGTGTTTGATGGACTTAATTATGTGGAATGGTATTGTGCGTTGAGGAGTGGTGCAGGGTAGAGAGGAGAGGTGTAGGCAAGAGAGAAGAGGTGCAGGGTAGGGTGCAGAGGTGTAGAGTTGTGTAGAGTGCAATGGGGTGGAGTGCAGGTATGCAGATTAGATTAGAGTGGAGTTGATTGGAGTGATGCAGAGTAGAGTGGCATAGTGTGCTGTAGAGTTGAGTGCAGTGGCGAGAGTGCATTGGCGCAGAATACAGTGGTGCAGTGGCGCACTGGCACAGAGTGCATAGTAGAGTGGAGTAGAGTGTACTGAATCCCATCGATCCTTGAAGCAGGAATCATAAAATCATTTGAATAAGTAATTTCACTGTAGAAGAATGGAAGGCTGAGTCGGCCCCTTTTGCTGCACGTTTATGACCTGAAGGTTGAATACAGATGCCTGCATTGAGTGCATGTATCAGTCGGGTACCTTAAATGGAGAAAACAAAAACCCACTCATTTGCAAATCCCTTTTATTGGAAAACAACATTCGCATTGGCGGGGACCCGCCAGACAGTCTCTTGCCAGGTGTGAGTGGCTGACCCAGGACTGCAAGTACCAGAATGCAAAGTGTAGATGAGCTACTCACAACTGACTTGGCATGCCTTGAGATTCGAGTTCTGCAAGGTCTGCGGCATTCATGCAGACAAAGAACTTGGCAACTGGGGACTGAGTCTGATTGGTTTATGACTTAAAGCATCCTTATAAGTGGGAGAAGGGAGATGTCTGAAAAAATAAAACAAGAAAGCATTAAAAAGGTCACGATTGCCACTCACAAACTGTGCAAAGAAATGTTCGGTCCAGTACTGGAGTAAAAGAAGTGCGGTATGGGTGCCGAGGGGTAAGTATCAAGTGCATACTCAACAAAACTCCCTACTGAATATTTTTATATACTCTGCAAAAATGCTTCGTTAGCAATGGCTGAGCTCATGACTTAACTATTACGCCATATCCACTGAAGGTACCGTGGTTGATTTGTTTTCACGAGACATCTTTCAAACACAAATTGAGTTAGTTCAATTATGCTCAGCTAAGAGTCAGTTAAATCATTTTGCCAATAATTCAATAGCACTGTCCTTAACTCTTGGAGTGAATTGACTGCTCAATCTGATTCACTTTTGTGTTTTTCATTTTGCGTTGTAAGCATAGTTATGAAAAGACATGGGGCCCTAACGCACTCACATTGTGAGACAAGTCAGTGCCTTTTAGAAGCCCATGGGTCTGGGGCTGAATCATTTACGAATTGGCAGTATTATATGTGAAGGGGAAAACAATGTTTATAATGATGCCTTTACCACGAAATGCATTTACCACCAGCATTTAGCATGCATGCCTCTGCCACAAATGGTAAGTATTGATAAATAATGGTAGGTGTGCTTTTTGAAACCCCAAAAATGTTTTTTTTGCTTTTAGCCAATATATTGTTTTAGATTGATGAGGGCCCGGAATTATCACCAACAATAAAGTTTTGCAAAAATCATGACAAAAACGAGCATAGGCAAAGCAGAAATGCTGGTGGACAGCGCAAGAGCAATTGGCTTTAATAGTGCTCTTAATTAATATTGCATATAGATGAGATATGGAGACAGTTTAAAAAATCAGCTTTAGAGAAAGACAAGTGCAGACACACCCATCCCTGAGCACCACGCACCACATGCAGGACACACAAAATGCATTAGACACCACAGCTGGCATTAGAGTGGAAGGCATTGTTGCAATGAAAGTATAAAATAGTATACAGCAGTTCAGGCTGATAACCAGATGCTGGTTTCCAATTAGCAACAGGAGCACATGGAAGTTTGCACTGAAGTGGATGTATGTGGTGTGGTGTGGTGTGGAGTGAAATTATGTGGGTTGGATTGGAATAGTTTGTCACAGAACTGTGTGGTGTGGAGTGGAGTTGTGGAGTGGAATTGTGTGTTATGGTGTCCTGTGGAATTATGTGGATAGTAATTATATGGTATTATGTGGAGTGGTATTGTGGGTCATTATTTGTATTGTGTGTTGTGGCGTGGCATGTAGTGGAGTTATGTGGTGTGCTGTTGAATTTTGCGGCAGGATGTGGAATTATGTGGGGTGAATTGGATGTATGTGGTTTGTTGTGGAGTTTAATGGTGTGGTTTGGTGTGGAATGGAAATGTGTGGAGTTGAATTATGCTGATTGGAATTATGTGGCATGGTGTGGGGTATATTTATGTTGCTTTGTGGCATATAGTGGATTTATGTGGTATTGAGTAGAGTGTAATTATGTGGAGTTGAATTATGTGGCTTTGAGTGGCATTATGTGGCATGCTTTGGAATGGTATTATGTGGCATGGTGTGGAAATATGTGGCATGGTGTGGAGGGGAAATATGTGGCATGTTGCGAAGTTGAATATATTTTGTGGAGTGTAAATATGTGTTTTGGAATTGAGTGGATATATATATGGAGGGTAAATATGTGGTGTGAAGTGTAAATATGTGGGTTGGAGCGGAATTATGTGTAGTGGAATTATCTGGAGTAGTATTGTGTTATGTGGAGTGCAATTATATGGTTTGCAGTGGAAGTATGTAGCTGTGTGGTATTATATTAAGTGGAATTTTGTGACATGGAGCGGAGTGGAATTATGTGGAGCTTATTTTATTGGTTTGTAATTATGTGGTATGGGGTGGAAGGATGTGGAGTGGAAGTGTGTGTAGTTGAATTGTGTGGCTTTTTATTATGAGATATTTAAATGCGTTGTGTGTAGTGGATTTATGCAGTGTGGATTTGTGTGTTGTGGCATTGTGTGACACCTTTAGCCAGTTCTGATGCTTTACCCAACTGCGCTGTGCATTCTGGAACTTGCAGGCCCATACTTATAATAGGAAAATTGAAACTACAGGCTCCAACAAGCAAAGAGCTACTAAACAGCTGGATTCTGCAGAGAGAGGTGCTGCTGCGGCGTAGTGTGAGGAGTGGGGGTTGCGTGGGGGGCTAGGGGAGCTGCACGGCCTTGGGATGGATAGGATACTAGGCAGAGTGGGGTTCTTTTGGCACATGTGGTGCTACTGTAAACGACCCAAGGGGTGGGGTGGAGGCGCGCAGTACATAGGGGATGAGATTATTTAGGAGCATTTAGTGGGAGGGTTTGCTTTCTTGTGTTTTCACAGCTGTCAACACAGTTTGTGTTAGAAAGCATGTTGCACCTCGGTACTTACAGGAAACCTTTGCCAGGCGGACTGTAGTCAACGTAGACTGTAATACGTCAGTGATTGTGCTGTTGAGTTTTGAGGGTATGCAATTGAGAGGACGCAGGGGACCACGGCTGGTGCTTTGTGCAGCGTAAAGTGGACCAGGGGAGGTTACTCAGTTCACCCAGTCAATACTGTGTGGGAATATACCTGTTCTGTTACTGTTGTGGAGGGCAGGCAGTGCAGAGGGGTAACTAATTTCTGCGGTAGGGGGGTTTGCAGAGTGGTTCCGTGCATCCTGCTGCTTGAGGGGACCTAGTGCTGTTTGCTGTGGAGTGCGGGAATGCCTTGCAAGGGACTGAAGACGGTATGGAGGAGGGGCAGGGCTGATGGATGTGGATGGTACAGGATTGATGGTTGTGTGGAGTGGGAAGCGAGTATGTGGGTGATGGGGTATCAGGGATGATTGTGAGCAAATGGGTGTAGGGGGTACGCAATTCAGGGTGTAAGGGCTAAGGTATGTGTAAGAATATAGAAGTGTGCGTCTTAAAGTAAAGTGTTGATTAATGGTTGTAAGTGAGTGGGGGTGAAGGGCTGAAGAAAGGTTAATGCGGAACTTACAGGTCACCAATAGTGTGGGCAAAGGTAAGAGTGTGCGCCCCGTACATGGCTATACCAATTATGTTGAAAGGGAGGTGTAAATAAATGTGCAATTGTGCTTGCAAATGACTGCAGGAGTGTAAAAGTAGTCAAATGGGAAGCTGCGGGAAAACAGTATCAGCTCAGGATCACAGTTTGTTCACGTAGGGGTGCCGGATTTGTTGCAGATTTTCGGGTTTCTTGCTGGCCAATTAAGACATTGGATGGTGTTGTGGGCGTTTTCCTTTACAAGAGAGTGCGACCCTGCGCTCATCGGTGATATGAGTTAATGAGGAGCAAACGGTATGCTTGTGGATGATGATATTTGCCCAGGATCACACAGTGCAGATAAGTAGTGATACTGGAATTGGGCATTCACCCAGTGCAATTCATACATTGGATGGGGTTTCCTACGTTGCCAGATGGGGATAGAGGGCAAAGAGGAGGCTCAGAGGGGGAATAAGGTATTGGTCCTCGTTCCTGAGACAGAGGGGGAGTGTGGGTGTGTGCAGCTGTCGGATCAGTGTTTTCGGGTTGTGCAAGGTTTGGGGCCTGTGCCACTTTTCCTGCTGTACTTTGGGGAGGGTGCGTGCGGCACTGTTTGAGCATTTTGCCCCTTGTGATGTGCTGGAGCAGGACTGGGCGGGCAGGTGGGGGAGGGAGACGCGCTCTGGAGCAAGGATCAAAGGAGAGTTTCAAATATGCAGGGATGAAGGGCCAAGGGAACTGAGAGCAGAGGACAGAGGCAAACTTTACTAGAAAAGGCTTGAGTCAAAAATGCAAGGTCCAAAGCACAGCAGGAGAAATGCAGAGTGAACACAACTGTTGGGTCATAGGAAGGTAATGAAAAGCAAAATGCAATGTGCAAGGGGGAGAGGAAAGACCCATCTTCTGATTTGATAAAAGCTTATCTGTCAATTGAACACTAATGGCAATGATTTATGAAACGATGGACATGCACTCAATATGAGGTGTCTGCATACATGAAACGCGCCTGCACCCCTTCCTGGTGAAAGGCCATGATCTTAGGCTCTCTGAGGAGGTGTGAGGCAAAATTCACTAACCTGGAAAGTCTGTCCCTCTTCTATTAAGGAATTGCACAGCATCTAAATACAGCGCAGTACCGTTGTTCTTTTTAGGTCGAGCTTAAGCGTACGACCTCTTGTATACTTTAGTATACATATATCTCTGTGGGCCAAATGCCATTCCTTGCTTCTCATTTGTTTGTTTCAATGTCCTTTAAAAATCCTTGCTTACTAGTGGCCAGTCCTGCCTCTTTGTGCCTCTTTTTTCCTCCAAGGAGCAGGGACTTAGTACAATATCATTATGCTTTGTTCTGTTGATCTGCTCGTGGGGGACTATTTTATTATATTTTCAACCTTGTGTTACTCTGTGGCTGCTCAGACCTGTAGCTACTTACATTTTATTGCAGCATTAACCCTCTCAGGTCCTTCCATGTGGCTGGCATTCTTTGTATTCTTCTCGAAGACAGCTTCCAGGCTAGCTTGGAATGCAAGCAATTAATTATTGTGGTTTTAAGTCTAAGTCTGCCTCCTTTAATTTCTTCCAGAAACAGGCACAAAGACACTGTATGCCATCTAGCTACTGCAGCTCTAAATCATGTAAAAAAGTTAAACCACTACTTAATAACAGCCATTGTTTCAGTTCCATTAAATCAACGCTTCAAATGATACTTTTGTATGCATGCTGCTTGTGTTCTTTCCTACCCTCCTGGACCTGTGCTTGGCTGCTGGCTGAGGGGATGGAAGTCTCCCCTCTCGGTGTAGCGCTGAGGCCAAAATGTTTCTTTCTGGAAGAATGTCCCCTGTAAATGTGCATTTGAACGTAGTACATTAAATAAATGCAGAACAAGAACGTGTGCGACCGCACTGGATACCGACTTCAGAGCAGAGGGGCCTTGTTTCCCAGTTTATTTTGCTTTTAAAAGCACAGGCTGACACATTCCTGGCCTCAAGCAATTCCAGACAATAAAAATGTCAAGATAACTCCAGTGATTAATGTTCTTGCTGGAGAGATGGAGTTGTCTAGTGGAAGAAGTTTTGACTCATTGTAAGGTAGCAGAGGGTTAATATGCCGGCTGCAAAGAAAGTGTACCATGCAGAACACAAAGTGCATAAAATGTAATTATGTCAGTGGGTTACTGCTTTTCCTTTACTTGCAGCTTATAAGTTAAAATCCTAACCTAGAACAGTGAATTTATAACTGTCATCAAATAACTGCATGCACTGCAAAGTATAGATTAGAGCAGATATTAATGTTGCAAAAAGGGTTCATCTGGGTAGAAATCGGTTCTTTTTATTTAAGAGAACCCCCAACTATGGTGTTCTGTTTTAAATTCTGAGTTTGCGCTTCTGGGGCCCAAGCACTCTTTAGCAATGCTGCATAACAATATGCATGACTTGTGACTCCTACACCCGGTAGTCCTCTGTCTTATGTAACATTTCCTTAACACTAATTTATACACGTATGATTGACTGTCTCTGTGTAATTTGTTTGTAATGCAAAGTGCTTTGACACCCTGCACTGGTATGAGTGGCGCTTTATAACTAATTAAATGCATCTGAACGTTAGTGGTTATGGAGCCTTAAGGGACACTGTTAAAGGGTGGTGGTGATGAAGAAATCCGCAATACTCAGCCTTACCTCAACATCACCTCAGCACCACCTTAGCATCAGGGCAGCACAACCTCCTCATCAGTGCACCACCACCAGTGCAGCATCAACTCAGCATCAGCGCAGTACCAGCTCAGCACCACCTTAACATCAGCACTGCACCATCTTAGCTTTAGCACAGCACTAGCTCAGCATCAGTGCACCAACTTAGCCCCACCTCAGCACCAACGCAGCACCACTTCAGCATCAGCGCACCACCACCTCTTCACAGCACCAACTCAAAATCACTCAGCACCAGCTCAGTACTACCTCAGAACCAGTGCACCACCACCACCTCAGCCTCACTCAGCAGTACCACAGCATCACTCTGCACCACCTCAGCATCAGCACAGAACCACCTCCTCATCAGTGAGCCACCACCAGTGCAGCACTAACTCAGCATCAGTGCAGCACCACCTCAGCATCAGTGCAGCACCATCTTCGCATTAGCACAGCACCACCTGAACACCACCACCTCAGCATCAGCACAGCTCCATCTCAGAATCAGCACAGCACTACCTCCTCATCAGTGCAGCACCACCTGAGCACCAGTGCAGCAGCACCACCTCAGCCTGACTCAGGTCCACCTCAGCATGACTCAGCACCACCTCAGCATCAGCGCAGCACCACCTCAGCATAACGGCACCATCTCCGCAACAGTGCACCATCACCACCTCAGCAGCAACTCAGCACCAATACCGCATCAACTCAACATCACTCAGCACTACCTGAGCACCAGTGCAGCACCACCACCTTAGCATGAACCAGCACTTCGGCTTCACTCAGCACCACCTCATCATCATCTCAGCAACACCTCCTCATCAGTTCACCACCAACTCAGCATCAGCGCAGCGCCACCTCAGCACCAACACAACACAACATAAACATCAGCACAGCACCATTTCCGCATCAGTGCACCACCACCAATGCAGCACCACCTCAGCATCAGCAGAGCATCACCTCAACACAGCATCAACTCAGCATCACTCAGCACCACCTCAGCACCAGCGCAGCACCACCACCTCAGCATAACTCAACGCTGCAGTGTCACTCAGCGCCACCTCCGCATCACTTAGCACCACCTCAGTATCACTCAGCACCACTTGAGTATCATTCAGTATCACCTGAGCATCACATCTGCACCAGCACACCACCACCTCAGCCCCACTTCAGCATTACTTAGCACTACCTCAGTGTGCCCTCGAAATCTGGCATCTGTTGATTCTCTCCTAGTTCCCGTCTGCTGCTCGTGTTGTAATTCAGGTACTATTTCTAAATCTCCAACCTCCTATTGTTTATGTCCCTTCATTCATAACAACAAAAAAAGCCATAATAAACAAGCATTACAACAGGCAGGAAGAGGTTGCTAGCATTGCAAGGACAACAAAACTAGAAGACATTTTTGTTAATTCTTTTTTTAATAGTCCTCTAATTGTACATAATGTCTTCTTTAAACTCCACTACATAACATTCCACAACACAAAATACCATTCCACATACTTACACTCCATTACACACAGTCCCACTACACATAATTCCAATACACTCAAAAACACATAATTACTATCCACATAATACAACTGCACATCATACCACTTAATTCCACTGCACAAATCCACACTAACAGTTTCACACCACACAATACCACAACTAACAAGTCCAACTCAACCCACATAATTGGTACACACCACGTACATTCACTCGAATCTATAACACATAGGTAAGAGACATTTACAATGCCAAGAGCTCCAACATTCCTATTTTTTAAGCACACAGATCTGATGCTTAGCTCTTACCTATTTCTTCTTTTCTGTCACCAAAAATGCAAAGCTATAAACACAGTTCCATGCCACACAATTCAGCTCCACACATTTCCAGTCCACACCACATAATTTAACACCAAATCATAATACAACTTAACAACACAATTGCACAACACACCACACACAACCAATCCACACCACACAATTCCACATCGTGCCGCAAAATTCAACAGCACAACACATAATTAAACTGAACTATTTACCACTCCACAACACACAATCCCACTCCACATAATGCCACTACACTGTATGCCACATAATTGCTAACCAAATATTTCCACAGCACCCCATGCCACATAATGCCACTACACAAATCCACTCCACACCACACAATTCCACACCATACAATTACATAACTAACTAGTCTAATCCAACCCATATAGTTCCACTACACACCACATACATACACTCCATAACACATAAGAAAAATACATTGCCATTTACAATGCCAATAGCTCCAACTCAAACAAATGCAAGACTGATTGCATTTCCAATGCTGGTTTCTTTTACCACGACCTAAGAATAGATGAATGATTTGCTAGGTACAAGAGTGGGGACCTAGAAATGACCTTTTTCTAGAAATGGCAGGGGAAATAAGATGACAATGGAGAGCACATCTCCACCTCTCTTTTATGAGAGAGCGCGCCTGCCCTTATCGAGCTGCAAAACACCGCCATGGCAGCAGCTCTGATCCAAGCACAACAGCTGGTCTTTTCCGGCTTGGAAGGAGGTGGTAGGGACTAATGCTGCAACAAACACACTGTGAGGATGTGGAGTAACGTTAGTGCTACGGACTTTGATACTGGGGAACCAGGTTCGAGCTTCGGCATCGCCTCGATACCTCCTGTCTAGTTCGCGCTGTATAAACTACAAAATAAAACACAAAAAATAAAAACAGGAATAATTGCCGGTTGAGCAGGGGGATAGAGAAAGATAGCAAAGACACAAACAGGAATGACTGCCAGGTGAGCAAGGGGTATAGAGAAAGAAGGCGTGTCCTCAATGTGAAAAAGGCTAAAAACAAGCCCAATTCCCCTACATAAGGAAGCCCAAAAGCAAACTAAAATCTTACCAAAGTAGCCCAACTGAGGGCCAAATCCGAAATTGTGAAAAAAGGTTAAAACTATACAAGCAATAAAGCGTGAGGAACCTGGGAGGTAGCACTAACACAACTACTACATTAAGAGGAGGTGAAAGGGAGGAATGTAATATTAAAATGCAAGCTGCTATGGCGCAGAAGCTGAACACAGACAAACAGTAACAGAGCAGGAAACCAAGAAAATAATAATCCCTCAAAGATTAGATGAAGAACTATAGCGTAATGATACAGTACTTAGTCCTGCTGCTTGGGAGGAACGGAGGAGAAAAAGGAGGGACAAAGAGGCAGGATTGACCACTAACACACAAGATTTTTTAAAGGACACTGACATAGACAAATAGAAAGCAAATCCAAGCAATGGGCGGAGTTGAACTCCACAAACCATCTACAACAGGTCACTAAGTTACAGCGCAAGCGCTGTCTAATCTCGACCTAAAAAGGAAGGTTTGGGTCTGGCAAATGGGTGCACTTGCCAGGTCGACATAGCAGTTTAAAACTGTACTTGCAGACACTGTAGTAGCAGGCCTGAGACATGTTTGCCGGGCTACTCAAGTGGGTGGCGCGATCGTTGCCTCAGGCCCACTAGCAGTATTTGATTTACAGGCCCTGGGCACACATAGTGCACTTTACTAGGGACTTACCAGTACATCCAATATGCAATTGTGGATAACCAATCATAATCACAATTTATACAGGGAGCACTAGCACTTTATCACTGATCAGCAGTGGTAAAGTGCCCAGAGTTAAAAAACCAGCAAAAACGAAGTCACGCACACAGTCACAAATACAGGAGGAAGAGGCAGAAAGACAGGGGAAAACCACACCAAGGATGCCAGGTCTAACAGTCACAATTTGAGAAGATTTGAAAAAGATGAAAGGGAATGTCTGCGAAGGGTAGTTGCTTGATTTACAGCAACTTCCAATAGGCAGAAAAACCAAACACTTCTTTGGAGAGTAGCTAATAAGAAAGGAAGACTCACCTATGAAGTCTAGCCTGACTATGGTGACAATCTCTCACTCCAAACATTGAACGAAGCCTTAACTTAACAGTACAAAAGCTGAAACTCCATAGAAGAAAATGCTTTGATTACTTAAAAGTAAACTTAATTACTCCAATTACTAATCTCTTGACCCATTACTTACTATATGCACTATGTGAGGCAAGTCCTCACCACTACCACACCTACCAAGCACACTCTAGCCTAAACCAAAAGCAAAAAAACAACAGCACCGCCCTCTTTTCTATTAAAGGGAGACAGGAATAAAGCACATTCTGAACATACCAAGCCTCCACAGCCACTACCTAACAGAAAAAGAGGGAGGGAGGGAAAGTAAGTACTGGGATAAGGTATTAGGAATCAGAGTAATGAAGATTACTGGTAAGTAAAATGAGCATTACTTCGTCATCCATTCCTTGTCCCATTCCTTACTAGATTCAAGAATACCCAAGCAAATACAGAAGATAGAAAAAAAGACAAAATTCATGCTTCAAACCTTTAATCAATATCTTCAAACGAATAACATGAATTTGTCAAGAAAGAAATACACAACAGCTCTGTACAGGTTTAGAAGTTAAAACTGTTGTACCAAAACTCACTGCCGATCCATGAGCCAGATCCACAAAGCCCAAGTAGCTGCTACACAAATATCTGGACCAGAGACAACACCCCATTCTGCCCAAAAGACAGCCATTCAAGGCTTGAGGGTGCTTGAACAGAACCTGGAGGAACAAGGTGTGCAGAGGAGTAGAAAATGGAAATTACTTCCCTTATCCAACGAGACAAAGTGGAAAAAAAATACTTTTTTTTACCCGTTTGCAGGACCAAAATTAATGAAAAGGGGAACACTCCTTCTAAAATTAGCAGACTAGTCACATACATTTTGATCACTCTCACTACATCAAGAAGGACATCAGAAGGAGAAGGAAAAGCCAGCAAAACAACCTCTAGAGATTTATGAAACACTGAATTTGCCTTTGGAGTAAAGTGAGGACCTAATCTTAACACAATACGAACCTCAAATACCCTAAGGTACGAAGGATTACAACAGAAGACTAATAAATACGCCAATCTTCTAGCAGTAACAATAGCGAGCAAAAGAAATATCTTCATAGTCAAGAGTTTAAGAGATACATGAGATAGAAGCTCAAATGTGGAACACTGCAAAGCCTTCAAAACCAGAATCAGGTCCCAAGGTGGAGATGTGACTCTAGGTCTTACAAATTCAAAACCCTTAAACAGTCTGGACACCCATTCTTTTAGGGAGAGGTGTGGCGCAGGGGGAAGAGCGGCTGACTCCGGAGTGCGGGGCTCATGGTCCGATCGTCGGCGGCAGCTCAGCATCATCTGACTCTGGGCAATAGCTCACTTAATCTCCCCTACGGCCCCCCAGCGCCTAAGGGGTGATAAGTTCACGCTATACAAATTTGGAATTAATATTATTTTTATTATTGTTATTCCACCTGAAACAGAGCTCCCCAAATTGTAGCCAGTGACTAATTTGTAAACAAAAAAATAAGTGCCAGGGCTCTCGTAAGGAGGCAACTGAAGTTTGAACCACACATTGCCCCTGCCATGTTGCCAATGATAATAACATCACAACTAGTGGCAACCCCGCAGTAAAATTTAATAAATAAAACAAGACCAAAATGACAAAGATCCAATGAGCCGACCTGGAGTTATGCATTTTTGAAGATTTTGGTGAAAATAGCACCAAAAAACATAAAGCGCCAACTTGGAATATCTGGTTGAGCTGGACCAGGTCAAAGTCACACTTTCAGGCCGACTTCGATTGAGAGCTGGTCGGCTATAGTCACCATGTTAGGCCAGCTGAAGTTTACCTTCTTGAATTTGTGCCAAGCGTCCCGTTCACATTGGAAAGAACCGCGAGGAGTAGGGAGAGCGTCGTTGGAGGCTGTTGGCGTAGCTCAAAGAGCAGGCCAGCATCGCGGGTGGATGGTGCTGGAGCTTCGCGTCGGTGGTCCCCCGCTAGCATTCCCTGCTGTAGCTCAAAGAAGAGGCTGCCAGAGCTTTGCGTGGAATTGCGGTGCAAATGGCAAGTTTTCATTGCAAACAAACTTGAATTCAGCTCCCTTGAGCCACACCAAGGTCCAGGACCAGTGGGGAACCCACTGCAGCTGGGTCCAGGGGCTGGTGCAGGATGTTGGGGAGCCTTTTATCATTATGTCCCTGAGGATCAAAACAGAAGGTCAGCAGACTAGCCCTTGGAGTCACTCTGGTGTCTTGGGTTCAAGTGTTAAGTTTCAGGTCCAGTTTTCTGTTCACCAAGGCAAGAGGGCAGGACGCAGCAGGTCAGCACTGCAGGGCAGCAGTTCCTTTAGAACAGCAGTCCAGCAGAGTGGCACTTCTTTCAGCAGCACAGCAGTCCTTCTTCCTGGCAGAGTATCTACAGGTCCAGAAGTGTATAGAAGAGGTGGTGCCTGTCCTTGCTCCAGACTACTACAGGAGGTAAGTGTTGTAGGCGGGACACAGCCTATTCAAATGTAAGTAGGGTTGTCTCTAGCTTCCCCCTCCCGTCCTGCCAGTGATGGCCAATCCAGGCACACATAAGCTTTCTATTGTATGTCACTATTTGGGAGGAATACACAAAGCCCAACTGTCAACGGCACCCAGTCATGTGACGCAGAGACAGGCTACAGGCACTAAATGGATAAGGCAGGAAAATGCCAACTTTCTAAAAGTGACATTTTCAAAACTGTAATTTAAAATCTGACTTCACCGTAAGTTAGAATTGCTCATTACAATTCCAAAGACACCAAACATGGTCTGGGTACCTGTTCCCATTTGGAAATTACACTTTCAAAATATAGTAAGGTAACTCCAACATTATCCTACGGGGGAGGAAGGCCTTGCTGTAGTGAAAAAGGAATTTGAGAGTTTTTTACTACCAGGACATGCAAAACTTTAAAGTACATGCCTTACGTTGCACCCTGCCCTCTGGGCTGTCCAGAGCCTACCATAGGGGTGACTTATTTGTATTAAAAGGAAGGTATGGGCCTGGCCAATGGTTTATTTTACCAGGTCGAAATGGCAGTTTACAAACTGCACACACAGGCTACAATGGTGGGCCTGACACATGTTTAAAGTGCTAGTAAAGTGGGTGTCACAATAAGTGCTGCAGTCCCACTAGTAGCATTTAATTTACAGGCCCTGGGTATATGGTATGCCACTCTACTAGGGACATACAATTAAATTAAATATGCCTATTGAGGATAAGCTAATGTTAAAATATTTAAGGAGTGAGCACATGCACTTTAACACTGGTTAGCTGTGGTAAAGTGTCCAGAGTCCTAAGGCCAGCAAAAATAGATGAGCAAAAAAAAAAGGGAAGGAAGGCAAAATGTCTGAGGGAAGACTACCCTAAAGCTGACAGGTCTAACAGTGCTCAATGGATAGTTGCTGTTGGCTATTAGCAAAGCATCGCTCACAATATCTCCAGCATATCATGCAGTTTTGTGACTTTGTAAATCATGTTGACGTCAACATCAATATCAATATCAATGTCAATGTACAATACAGTTGCAGTTTAGTTTAAAGAACTCCTCATTTGAATTGTCCAAATAAAGTATGCAAGATCAAATAAAGGGCAAAAGGGAAAAAAGGATGACAATGTAATCCAAACATATTACCTTAAAGTCCACTTACCTCCTCCCCTTAATCCATTTAGTCCAGCTACAACCTCCACTCATAGCAAGTAAGCTCAAATACACTTTTGAGACTTTTTCATTATTAAAGATATCCACAGTTCTGATAGAATGCTCCACTACATTGTCTCACAATTTCAAGGCGAAGTGGATTTGTCTTTTTAAGGTTATGGACTGCTCATTGTTTTTATTGAGTGCTCCGCTGTAACTTCTCAATTTGTGGGAGACCCAAAATACTTCACACTATGCGCTCTACTACATGCTCTGTACTCTGGGATACCCAATAGGGACAAGTAAAGTAAGTTTGGACCCAGTGTATGCAGGTATGTGCAGAGACGAACAGGCAGCATTCATGCGAGCAAAGTGGAGCAGATGCAAAAGCACTTGTAAATGTCAACAGTCTCTACAATCATAACGCAAAGCATATACGCCAAGAAGGGCCGGAGGACTCTAAGGAATCCAACCATCAATCAATCTATAATCTTATAAAGCGCGACTACTCACCCGTGATGGTCTCAATGCGCTGAGTGAGGGGGGTGGTCTGTGGTTCAGTCGAAGAGACAGGTCTTTAGGTCCTTCCTGAATTGTGGCAGCGATGGTGATTGCCTGAGGTGCAGAGGCAGGGAGTTCCAGGTTTCTGAGTGAGTCTTGCAGATCTGTGGGATGGTGGCCAGGTCCAGTTGGGTGGAGCGGAGATGTCTGGTGGGGGTGTAGAAGGAGAGGCGGTGGTTGAGGTATGCAGGTCGGGCGTTGTGGAGGGCTTTAAAGGCATGCGTGAGAAGCTTGAAGGGGATTCTTTTGTTGACAGGTAACCAGTGGAGGTCTCTCAGGTGGCTGGTGATGAAGTTGCGGCGTGAGATGTTCAGGATGAGTCTCGCAGAGGTGTACTGGACAGACTAGTTTTTTGTGCCGTTTCTGGGTGGTGCCGACGTAGAGTGTGTTGCCGTATTCGAGTCTGCTGCAGACAAGCGCATGGGTAACCATTTTCCTGGACTCGGTGGGGATCCACTTGAAGACCTTATGAAGAAGGCGGAGTGCGTGGAAGGAGGATGAAATGGCTTTGATTTGGCAGTTCATTGAGAGAGAGGACTCCAGGATGATGCTGAGGTTTTGTGGATGGTCCGTGGGTGTGGGGAGATTCCGGGCGCTGTGTGCCACCAAGAGTCCTCTCAGGCAGAGAGGGAGGAGCCCAGGATGAGGACTACAGTCTTGTTTGAGTTAAGCTTGAGGCATCTGTCCTTCAACCAGGTGGCGACAGCCTCCATCCCGTTGTGGAAGTGGCTCTTGGTGGCTGTGGGTTCATCTGTGAGAGAGAGAATCAGCTGGGTGTTGCCGGCGTAGTAGACAATGTTGAGTCCATGGCTTCTGACGATGGCTGCAACTGGGGCCATGTAGATTTTGAAGAGGGTCGGGCTCAAGGAGGATCCCTGAGGCACTCCGCAGCTGATCTCTGTGGGTTCTGAGCTGGATGGTGGAAGTCTCCAGGGCTTTGTTGCTGATGCTGGCGCCGTGGAGTCTTGTGCAGTGGGTGTGGTGAGAGACAGTGTTGAAGGCAGTTGAAAGGTCCAGGAGGAAGAGGGTAGTAGTCTTGCCTCTGTCGAGGAGGATGTGGATGTCATCTGTAGTGGCAAGGAGAGCAGTCTCGGTGCTGTGGTTGCTTCTGAAGCCTGTTTCCACCTCAGGTTAAATGCTCGAGAAGAACAAATAGACCTTCTAGCACAGTTGCAAATAAGGACAGACCTTAGGGGGGTCTATTGGAAATAGTCACAAATATAAGTAAATGGTATAGTGAAATAATTTTAAGGGTTGTAAAATGTTTGAAGGCAGAGTATAGGAATGTAAAAGGAATGGTAAAGCTAAAGTAAAGCAGAAAGGAAAATGGTTAGGATGGTTTGATACTCAGTAACAAGCTCTAAAAATCAAGTTGTGGCAGCTGAAGTCTGGGAGAAACCAACCTGAAGCTGGCAACATTAATGAAGAAATAGTAAGTGTAAGTTCGAAAATACAGATAAATAGTTAATCAGAAAAAAATGCAATTTTATTAGAATAATTGGGAAACAATATTAATGGTAATTTGAGCCAAAGACCCCAGGAAGTTTTGGAAGTTAGTCTAAACTGATATAGGAGATAAACATAATTAGGTGAATTGTAAGGTGCCAGAAGGTCAATGGATAACATTTCTGGAAAGGACATTTAGTGAAGGGTATAGAGAGTTGCCTCCTTCAAAGTATAAATGTGAAGAGGAATTTCTGAATGGTATTTCATTTAAGAGGATTAAAGAGATAATTATGGCCATAAGACTCACAAGAGCGGTAGGACCAAATAATCTGCCATTGGAAATTATTAAGGTAAGGAATGACTGGTGGACAATGTTTTTTGACCTAATGTTTAAAGCAATTATATGCTTTAAACTTTAAAGTGCCTGAAAGTTGGAAAGGGGCCATAATAACTTAGTAGACCCAAAGAATTATAGACTTATTAGCCTTAAAGATATGGGTTCAAAAGTGTTCTCAAAGCTCTGACTTACCTATCTCCAGGATTGGATTGAAAGCAATGATGAAATCTCAGTAGAGCAAGGTGGTTTTAGGAGAGGACATTTGTAAGTAGACCATTATTTTAGCATATAGTTGATAAATAAGAAGTTGATGGAAATCACGGGCAACTTCAAGGCAGGCTTTGATTTGGTTAATCACAAAAAAACTATGGGAGCAGCTAAATAATTTAAACATTTCAGAATGCATATTAGCTTTCCTGAAGGAAATGCATAGGGGCAAATGGTAAATAGTTGAATTAAAACAAGAAGGCCTGATGTCTAAAATGCATTCCTATCAAGAATGGCTTGCTCTAGGGATTTGTATTGGCCCCTACTCTTTTTGCCCTTTATCTAATGGAGTTACCCTCAATCCTATTGAGTACCCACACATTTTCTACCAGAATGGAAGGAAGACATGTGCCTTGTCTTCTATATGCAGATGACATGGTAATCATGGATGTAACACAAACAGGGTTGCAAAGGAATTTGATGTTTTCTCTATATACTGTAAAAGAAAAGAAACCTGATAATAAAAATAGAAAAAGCAAAAACAATGGTGTTTAGGCACATAAAAAAGCACTGATGGTTCATGAATAAACATGAATAAACTAAGGGTGGAGGAGGTTACATCCTATAGGCATCTATTTCAACATACTTAATTAGAAAATTGCATTGAGATATGAGTTTATGAGATATTATGAGATTCCGGGCATTGACAGGACACATCTAACAGGGTTGCATTAGGTCTGTAGGGATTATGGAAGACCTGACCTGTTACCGGTTTTACAAGCATTTAAGACAATTGTAGAAATAACATTTTTATATGTACAAACATTTTATCTATGAGTGGGTTTAAAAATTGGAACAAGCTGGAAGGGCCATGTTTGAAACAACACTTGAACCTCCCTCAATCATCTATGGTACAAGCTGTAAGGAAACAAAATTGATCACTTGGCACTTCACTTCAATGAAATTAATGTTGAAATTCTGGAGTAGATTATTTTTGGCTGGAGAAGATAAAATTGCTTTTTATTGTAAAAAAGGAGATTTTAGGTAGTGAGTTAAGGTGGGCCGCTATCAGAAGAGGACAAATAAAGACAATAATTTATCTCCCACCTGAGACTGTCCAGTGAAAATCTCTCATCTTAATTTAAAAAGGAAAATTGAAGTAATGTCTAGAGATCAGGACATAAAACATTTACGATCAAAGGTCTCAGTTTTGCATATGATTGATTCATGGTGTAGTGATGATCTGTTTCCTTACATCTCTAGATTATTAGATAAAGGTATGAGATATAGAATTTTAAAATTCAGGATAGGAATAAATCTATTATTGTCTTGTATGGAGTTTGCTAGTATTACACAGAAAGTAGGAGGACATTGTAAATGCAGTATGAATACGGAATGCTCAAGCGTACATATTTTATTGGGTTATCAGTTTATGTAGGGGAAAGGCGAACTTTTAAAAACCTATTTTAATCAAATATGATTCAAGAACGCTTCAGAGAGCACTGAGATTTTTATAATCTATGCATTTGTCACAAGTATAAAATGTGCTGTTGGAAAAGTTTTACAAATTACTGGAAAAAATAAGGTAAACTTATTAATTTAAATGGTATGTATTTTGAATAACGATAGAACTGTTGAATCTTAAGGTGTATGTAATGAATATAATTGTTTTTCAAATGTTTTCAATAGTTTATCAGTCTATGCTTCCAATAAAATTACTTTTTGAATGACTGACTACAAGAACTCCAGGGAAACTCTGGGCTCTGCGCTCGGTTCAGCTCAGCCCTCAACTCAGCTACTGCATCCACGTTGAAGTCTGCATTAGTGTCAACATATATCTGTGGGTGGGCACAAACATGGTGTAAGGAAGGAGTCTTTTTCGTTCTGTTGCAGGTGTTTATCATTGTAATGTTGATGTGGTTAGAGATACAGGGCCAGATTTACGACAATTTTTTGTGGTCGCAAACAGGAAATTGGGCCGTTTGCGACCGCAAAATAGGTCTGCCTTATTTACAAACCCTATTTTGCAACTCGGTAACCTATTACCGACTCGCAAATTAGGGTTTGCGACTCGCTATTAGGAAGGGCGTGCCAAGGGCGTCCCTTCCTAATAGCGAGTCACACTCCAATGTAAGATTGTGTTGTGGCCGCAAAACGCTCGCAGTTTACCACCCATTTCAAATGGGTGGTATGCCACTCGCAAACAGGAAGGGATCCCAAGGGGACCCCTTCCCCTTTCTGACTGGCAGGGGAGAGTATCAAATTTAATGAAAGAAACTTTTAGTGAAGGCCATAACGGCGCCTCCCTGACTGTGTTCAGTGGTGGAAACAATACTTGCATACAGCAAGTAACCCTGGAGTTAACAGTGACCAGATAGGCGACGCCCGGAAGCATCCCACAGCAACCTTGATCATTTAGCATTAAGTAACTCCCATTCGAGAGCAGCTGGAAAACCGGCGTGATCTTGGCCGCTGGGGTCCCTGACATGTGACAAGACAAGTTCGCTACTGAAGCGCTACAGGCTCCGTGCAGAGAAATGTCTTGACACATGAGAGAACCGCTTAAAGCGTTCTTGCAGTTTGTACCACTCAGATACACTTCTCGATCCCCATTCCGGCATCGGTATCTATATGGTAACTCCCAAGTTTCCTTGATGTATCCCTTACCCATTTTCTCATATTTGCCTGCCTGCCTCTGCTCATGGCAATATTGAAACTGAAATGTAGTGACCGGCAGAGTGATTTGGCCATGAATTAGCCATTCTGTTGATAGTGATTCGGCTACAGTGAATGGTAACCTTTCCAGTTTCTCAATACGCAGCATTGTATATTTGGCTCCCCTCTGTGCCATTTCTCTCTGTTTATCAGTTAGATTGTATTCTGAGAACAGAGACGTGGTGTTTATAAAACGCCAGGGCACATAGCCTGCACGCAAAGATTGCAGCGTCCAGCTTAACATCATAATAGAACGTAGCTGAGATTGCCCGTGTTGTAACAAGGCCAGATCTTGTTCTAATATGTCGATTGCCGAAGACACAATGTTGCCTAAGGAGTAAATCCTGGAGGTCAAAGTTGTTAACCCATTATCCACTACAGCTAATGCCTTTTCTAAGTTAATACGGTCTAATTCTCGTATTCTTTCTGAGGCCTCTTGTTGGGATATTTTCCAGTTTTCATTATAATAGGCATAAAGGCCTGCATATATGAAACGTTTCTGACGTGTTTTCCTTGGGCCTTGTAAAAAATCCCTACGGTCTACATCAGGTGTGAGTAAGGTCAAATGATCTTTTACTTCTGTGAGTGTTGAGGTCTCTAGCCAATCAAGGCACAACTTCCCAACACTATAGGATGTCACTACCCCTGGGAGTTGTCTCTGTACATAGTGTGGATCTGGCCTATGGATACTAAACCCTTTGGTTGTATTCATAAATCTCTGTTGACAGGTGTTTGTGTCAATGGGCCAAATCAGGCATTTTGTCCAATTAGGATCTGACCTGTTGTACTGGAGAATGTCATCTACTCCTACCCCTTGTGTAGTTGAATTCTGCCCCCCACCCATCTGTGATGGTGTAGGAAACCCGGGGGAGTTCATTTCCTTATTCTTGGCTAGTCCAAGACAGGATGTCTGTTGCACAGTTTCATTCAGAAATATTATCTGCTGTGGAATGATGCATGCTCTAAATAGCGCTTCTGTTCCCTGGACTTGCCAGTCCCTAGAGCCCCAGATTGATTTTGAATCTATAGTGGCCTTCCATAGGTCGAAACCCTGTGTAGACAACTGGGCCATGAAGGAAGCAGAGTAAATCTGTTTGGTGTTAGTCAACATAATTTTCTGTGCTGATGTTGTTGCCACTTTGTAATAAAATGACCTTGGGTCAGATGTGTTGAACCCTGAAAAGTATGCGAATTTCTGTGCAACAGTTTGCAAACTACCTTTTGGAGGAGTTGGGCAGTGTTCCCACTGGTGGTATTCAAATACATTTCTAGGTGTTATAGATTTGTGCAAGAAATGATGACCATAATGTTGGTAACAGTACAATGTATCATAGTCTGAAGTACCTTCTAACATTTCATTGTTCGGAAATGCGGCAGTTTTTTCTAAATCAGACATCAAATTGTTTACAGTATCAGTGTCCCAATCATCAGAAAATGTACTGGAGGTAATGATATCACTTAAAGAAATTTTAAATACATGTTTAAGCTTTAAAAGTTCAGTCGGACCGAATACATCATAATCAATCTTGTCCCATACTATACCGTCCGGTATAGGAACTGCTGTGATGTTCACTGAAGACAAGTCTCTTGGTTCACGATGTGGTTTTAAGATCAAATTGACTCTTTGGGCTGTAGAGCTTTGCAGGAGGTATCGTCCATTAATAAGCATACTAAAAGTTATTATTAAGCCTACCCAGAAAAGAAAAAAGAAAATCCCAGTGATATACCATAGTTCAATCCAAGCTGACATCAGGTAAGTCTTTCTAAAAAAGTTCAAAAAGTCAGTAAGTTTCTGTTTGCGTGATTTTTTGGCTGGCGTCGTTTCCGGCTCGCTTGGATCCAGTGAAAACGTATCAAAGTTCATAAAATAGCCAGAAGCAGTTCGATCAATTGTTGGAATTGCATCGGGATTTGTTGAAATCGGATTTTGCTCTTGACAAGGCATGTTGACGTAGATGTCTGTAGTCGGTCTGATTGCAACTTGGTTGTTAAGTTGATTTTCATTTTGAATATGAATTTCTTGTTGAAGTGGAACGAGTTCCAAAGCATTGTTGCTTGGTCCTTCATTCCGTACAGGTGGCTCTTCAAACGTGATGAGTCTTTCTGTTTGAACTTCTTGGATTGTAGCGAGAGGAGGGCGTCTGCTACTGTGGAGTCCACAAGGCCTACTGTTTAGTATCGGCCACATAGTGTGGTTTGATTAAGTCGATTGAGACAAATCTTTTCTCCTTTTTCCCAGCAAGAGGCGGCAGTAGTACAGTTCTTGTGCCTTGGATTGCTAGGACCGGTACAGGCTTTCTGTAGGATGGCCGAAATTCTTTTTTGTCAGCAATCTTCTCTCTGACCAGATCCCCGACTTTTGGAATCCAGACAGGTCTTGCAGTTACTCCCTTGACTTTCTCAGTGGCGGCCTGTTATCTGGAGCACGTTACTTTGTTGTGTTCTGGATTCATTTAGATCCTGTAAAACAGCCAAACGATCATGGATATCAAATGGTTTTTCATCCGCCACTGTGCCTTCACAATCAAGATCAGGTACCCACATTCTTGTCCCAAATAGGACCTCGTAAGGAGTGACACCCCCTAGAGAGCTTCTTGGCTGATTATTGATCGCTCGCTGTACCCCATAAAGGTGATCGACCCATCTACCTCCCTTGCCTAATACCCTAGGTGTTAAAGATTGCTTTAAGACTCGGTTTTTCCTCTCCACAACAGAATTTCCTCGGGATGGTACGGAGAGGAGTACCGCAATGCTACGCCCATTCCTTCCATGGCCTCTTTGTAAGCCCGAGAGCTAAACGCCGGACCACGGTCAGAATGTAACGTGACAACTGCGTATGTGCCAATAAAGACTCGCAAATCTTTCATAACAGTTCGAGCGTCAGCCGAGCGCTGAGGCCAGATCTTGAGGAAACTTGAGCTGGACGTACACGAACGGACAACCTAATGCTGTCTAATAATGGTATCTGTACTGGACGTGTTGTGGTGGACCCTTCCATCTGCTTGCAAATGTCGCAGTTCCAGACATAGTCTCTAATCTGCCTTCTCATCACGGGCCACCAGTAGCGTTCTTTCAACAAAGAAACAGTCTCCCTATGTCCCTTATGTACAGAACCTTTCCCTTCGTGTGCTGCCACAATTAAGCCTAACCTACGATCCATATTTGGTATTACTCTATCCCCCACTCCAGGAATCTGAGCATATGGAATGTTTTGTGCATCTAACTTGTAGGAGTACATGAGTGGAAATTTCTTTTGTACTGCTGTGCTGCCTTTGCGCGAAGCATTGACAGCTACCATTATCTCGCCGTCTATTCTCGTTCTTGAACGAGTAACTGCAGCTACGGAAGCTGTGCGAACAGCCCCCTTTGCGGCTTCATCAGCCAATGAATTCCCTTCAACGTGAACGCCATCACGCTGATGACTCAGTGTATGTATCACGTGAGCCCTTGGTAGTTCGTTTGTCAACTCCACTACCTGTTCCCATAGCATTTTATGCTTAATTGTGCCACCTTTTGCATCTTTGAACCCGTTTTGTTCCCAATGATGTAGATATTCATTGTACGACTGTACACAGTAAAAGGAATCACACACAATTAGCGTGGGGAATTCGTGATCCGTATTTATAAGTGCCAGTATCAATGCTTTGAGTTCTGCCAACTGAGCCATGCAGTCTCCTAGAGATTGCGTTTTAGTGCAACTCGGATGGAACTTTCCATCGTGCATGCAACCTTTAACAATCGCACATGCTGCGCTGTAAGCTTGCTTACTCCCTATGGCTGGTTGAGCAGAACCGTCAGTGTAAATAATGTATTCATACTGATCTAGAGGCAAAATTTAATTTGGTAGAGGATATTCTTGTTCGTATTGCAGAAATGCTTGTGTTTTTAAACTTGGATCAAATCTGTATTCAACATCCGTTGCAGTAAGAGAATTAGCCCATTGTATCCATCTTGGATGTAAGGCTTTAGCATTTGGAATGCTAGCTTTTGTAACAGCTTCTAAAGCTGGTAATGGGGTCACGACAAGTATGCGTTTACCCTGAGCCAGAGCTCTTTCTCTTGCTACAGCGGTCTGCACTGCTGTCAGGATTTTTTCTGTTGAAGTGAAACGCATTTCTGCGTTTGTGTACAGGTGTGATTTGTATGTGATTGGTACCGTTTCGCCTTCATTAAAAGTTAAATAAGTGTTCCCCGTATTGACCCGCTATTACTCGGATCACTAAGTTCTGTGTGTTTACGCGTGTCTGTAAATGTTTAGAAGCTATCATGTCTTCCTGTAGGGAACGCAGGATATTTGTTTGTTCCTGTGTCCATTGTCTGACTGAAAAATCAGGTTTTATTAAGTCGTAGAAAGGTTTTACTCTTTCTTCGTAATCCAAAATGTATGTTCGACCAAAATTTAGGAATCCCAGAATTGATTGTAAATTCTGTAATGATTTTGGAGGTTGGAGCAGCGCACACTTTTCTAAAAAGTTAGCTGCTAGGCTTTTCCCTCACTTGACAGCTTGTATCCTAAAAACAGGACACTGAGGTGGGCAATCTTTGATTTTTTAAATTTAAATTTATAGCCCTCAGAGGCGAAGCCCATAATAATCGTGTTCACCCATGTCAAGTGCCTCGGCAAGTCATCGTCCGTCAGATAATTATCATCCACATAGGACAATGCTTCTTCATCCAAATTTTGGAGTAACTCTGTTACCCTTGCTGAAAACAACCCCGGGCTATTCTTATACCCTTGGGGGAGTCGGCAAAATTGCCGTTGGGACCCTAATGCACTGAATGCGGTCAGATACCTGCTTTCAGGTGCTATATTTTGGCAGAAAAATCCATTTGAGATATCAAGTGTTGTTTTGTATTTTTGTCGCACAATGTTATTCATTAATGCGGCACTGTGTGCATTTTGAACTGCAAATGTCTTTGTGCAAGTGTTTAAATGTCTGTAATCTAAAACTAGACAATATGTGTTGTCAGGTTTGGCTACGGGGAACAAAGGATTGTTCATAGGTGAAGTGCAATTTTCAATCACCCCCTGGTATTCAAGTTGATCTAGGATCTCCCTGACTTGTTTTTTAGCTTCCTGCTTTATAGGGTATTGCCTTTGAGCATTTGGGGAAACTTTTAACGGGATCTCGTGGTGGGTTGAATCCTCATCCCAACCAGCATGATTTTTGTACAATGCCGGAGCTAGGGCAACCGCCCACTCCTGCGCATATGCATGTTTAAGATGTATGGAAACGAGGTCGAAAATGCTGGAAAAATTACCTTTTCTCCCTTTGGGCACTCCATGACGAATGCTGGTGGTCAGTCTTGCTCTGCTAATAGGATGTCATATCCAGATGACAAATTTTCCCAAAATAGACCTTTAACTTTCCTGGGCTTGTCCCCCTCCATCTGGAGTGTTATCTCATGTAACTTATGTGGGACGCTTACCCGAGTATCAGGTGTTTCCACCGTGACATACTCACTCAACTCCGCTGTCACCAGAAATTCCTTCAGGTTCTGGCGAGCTATCGTTACTTCTGCTGCGCTGTTCAGCATCGTCAGAGCCCATTCCCCGTTCAGAAGCTCTGTCCTCAGAATTCTGGGCATGTCTGATCTTGAGACCTGCTACCTTCTTCTTTTTGAACTGAGGTTTCTGTTTTTATTTATCCTCTTTTTTAGGTGCGTAGTCCGCAGTGCGTTGCGTGTCTCTGGACTTTGTACGCTCCTCTTGTCTGTGTTCTGACCGTCCTTCCCTCTCAGAGTTTCTTGACGAACCCTGAAAGGAACGAGAGGAATGTGTATCAGTATCCTGATACCTGTCAGGCTTTTTAATATTATCCCTATTCCTGAGGTTATACCTCCTTTCAGAGGGCTCCTGTTGAGGAGACCTACCTCTGGATTGAGATCTGCTGTCTTTAGACTTTTGTTGTTTTTTATTATCCCACTTCTTTTTAGAAGAAGTAGGTGTCTGCTTTGTATTGTCCTTTTCAGGACTGCCCACCAGTTGTGGTTTTAATGCTTTCCCACCTAGACTGTCTCTGCCTAGTTCTGCATATGCAGTTTCAATTATTTTGGGTAGTTCGTGTTGTTGATCTACTGGACCGAACTCCCTTAGGCGTTGGTGGATCGCCACTGAAGCCGCTTCCCCCTTAATGTTAGCTAGTATTATGGCTGATACCTGCTCGAAGTTATTTTGTAACTTCATTCCTAAGTTTAGGGCAGGTTCTGCTCCGTACTCATTTTGTATCTGTCTCAATACTTCTGGCACTACTGCTAAGGACGGGATACCATGTGTTCTGGTATATATGGCAGCAAAGACTGAACCCCAAGAGGTGCAATCCTCTACTTGTGGTGTGATCCCCATGGGCAAGCAGATTTTTAGAATTCTGTGTTTTTCATAAGTGGTAGTATTTGGAAATACTGCCTCAAGCTGAGTTATTTTCTGAGCTATCCAGAATGGGATTTGTTTGCGTTTTGCTGGCATTTTGCCCATTACCGCATGTAATGTTTGTGGAGTAATTTTATTTCCTGTACCCTGAGCAGGAGTACTATTTGCTGCACCTGGTGCAGGTTGGATTGTTAAAGTCCTCATGACGAATTGTGTCAGGTTTCTGTAGATTTTAATTAAATCTCTGTGTTGTACGAGTAAGTCTGGCTGTGGCATTGTTCCGATGTCAGGGTGCGGTGTGTAAGCCACTAGTATTGGCCATGTGGCCCCGTCTCCTCCGAGCGGGCCTAATCTTACTCTTTGTCGTACGTGGGGTAGGGCGCCTTTAAACCAGTAAAAATGTTCCTGGTAAGTGAGCGGAACCTCTACGTCCTCTAACAGAGCATATTCTGCTGGTGCATCTCCTTCTGTATAGTAGTGAAATGTATTTGTAATAGCATTTGCTGCTGGGAATGTAACCCATGAATAGAACACCTCTGTTTTGTTTGATTCATGTGCCTCAATCACGAACACTATTTTACCACCCCTAGTTGTCAGACCATTTTCTAATAGTCTTATGGTGACTGTCCTTCTGAAATTTGGTGCAATCTGTATTGCATCCTCAGGATCTTCTTCTCCTTTTAAGAAATTCAGATCAACTCTCTCATCCCCTGAACCAGTCATGTTTAGAGAAAGAAGTGTTCACAGGGAACTAAGATGAGGTGTGATGCACAATTTAGGAACTAAATATCCTTCAAGCTTGATTAACCAACAGCCAATAAATAGTATTCTCGTACTACTCAGCTGTGGCGGAGTTTGTGCCCACCCACTCCAGACGTCTCTGGGGTTTTGTGAGTAGGTTCTCTGAGAATAGCACGACTGAACTACTCAGATTCTACTGTTAAATAAGTACCCAACCAACGTTGGCGGCGCCATGTCGTGTAGTTCTTATAGTACCCCTGCAGGACCTGCGCGTTTGGATAACATATACTGTGGGCTTGGTGGCAGACTAACTCTGAGCACCCCCACCGCATATGTTAGCCTGGTTTGCATTAGCTAGCTCACAGTGCCACTAGAATCTCCTCCTCTCGGGGAGAGATTAGTTTCTGGCAACCTTAGAACATGACAACCCAAATTCCTCAGAATCGTGGAAACAATGTACTACCTTTCGCTCAGTCACTCGTGCTTACTTATTCGGTTTGTCTCAGAGAGTTACACAGAATAAACAGTTGGGCGTTTCAATAAGTATTTATTGAACAGTTATTATTTTAGTGTAAAATATATGTGCTGCAGCAATCAGCAGACAATAGCAGAGATATATTATCAGCAGTACGATAAAAGCAAAGGGATAGAACAGTTCTACCATATTGCGATAATCATGAATACATACATGAATATAAAAGCATTATGCAAAGTGCGCGTACTCCTACGATGCCTAACTAGATGTACCTGTGTGTACCTAGCATATGTGTAGGTCTAAAGCCTAAGAGCCAAGAATCCCTCTAGGATTTAGTCGAACCCCCATACCTGAATAGAGAGAGTGTGGGACCCCATCCTGGTCTCGAGTTGGACACCCCGCAAGGGCTGTGTTAGACCGCTGTCAGCTGGAGCGACTGCATGCAGGAGCCTCATCGTCTCTGGTCAGTGTGTCAGCATGGAAGTCTCAGTTCCCTCTGTCTTACCGGGGCAAGATGTGGTGTATTTATACCCTAAATAGTCTCGGTCCTCAGTATGGATTGTATTGGTCTGTCGTTAGACATGAGGAAGACGTCAGGGGTGAACTTTGTACATACATATTATGCAGGTGGTGTATTCCTAGAGATCCATGCATAATTGATGAGTACAGTGTGGGCCTGTGTTTGGGAAAAACACTGCTGTATTCAAAACCACAGGATAGATAACGTTCAGCCCTCAGAGCACGTTGTGTACTAGCAAGGACCAATGTAGGGGAAAGATCATGCCTATATAAGGAATCATGACTATAATAGGACATGTACAGTTATGACCATAATTGGGCATATGCGGTTATGACCATAATAGGGAAAGTACGAATATGACCATATTAGGGCAAATATGAATATGTCCATTTTAGGGCATGTACGAACGGGTCTACATTAGGGCCTCTATACGGGACATAACAGTGCTGCATTTTTTTTTTTTAAACTGCTTTATTTAAAAAGCAGTCACAGATGAGGTGGTCTGCTGACCCCAGCAGGCCACCATCCCTGGGAGTGCTAGGCTTTCCCAATGGGGTGGCAAATTGCACCTGCCTCATGAATATTATTGAGGCAGGCAATTTGCGACCCAATTAGGAATCGCAAACAGTGTCTGAGACACTGTTGTAAATTACAATATGCGAGTCGCAAATTACGAGTCACAAAACGATGCAATTTGCGACTCGCAAATTGGAAGGGTCGTACATCTGGCCCACAGCTCTCTCACTTAATTCACAAATGAGTTGCCCTGCAGGTTTGCTCCTCAGAGACTGCTATCCCAACTTTCAAACAGCAGAAAATGATGCCTTCATTTTCCAGAATAGCAGCATTTTTGTTACTATTTTCACTTTGGCTTGGGTTTTAGGGCAGTGTAGATTTCTCCACTCACTGACTCAGGTGGTTCGTGACTAGCAGTGACCTGGTTGTGTGCCTTGTTCTCTGCAGAGCTTGAAGGTTCCCTAACTTCATCCATGTTCCTTGTCTGCTCCCAGAAAGCTGCTTCTCACAGCCTGTTAATTTTACCTTCACATCTTCTCCAACCTCAAAATTTATCGACTTGGCTTTGGGCCTTTTTACATAAAAAACCTTACTCTTAGCGTCTTGAGACTTAACCATCTTCTTCACATAGACCATTACCACCCTGATTTAATTTTTCTCAAACACGTGGAAAAAAAACAACACAACTGTCCTCCACCACAATAATGTGAACATGAATACACTTGTGCACATAAGTGAAATGATGCAAAGCAACCATACACTATCTAGTGCACACTTTTTGTCAAGTAATTAGAGAGGCCAAAATAGGGAGTACAATGTGTTTTACAACTCTATTAAATCGCCCATTTGGCCACTCTCTTGGGGATTTTATCAACATGTAAATATGTTCTTATTTCACCTCCCTGAACAGACTCTTGTCAAAAGAATTTCTCATAAAGCTTTAAAGCTTGCCCTTTTAAAACAAAGACTGCAAACGCCTCCTACAGCCTTCTGGAACTATATTGGATCATTACTACTGCATGTTACCATGTCACACGTTAAGTGCGATAAGGTTCCACAAGTTCATACCCAGCATGCGTTTTGACAGGCCACTCAAAACACTTCTTCAGTGCTGCAATTCCCATCTAAGCACAGTCTGAAAGAATACATGCCTCAAGCTCTCCCACGTATTCATACATTTCTGCATCCATTACAGGCCACTAATAAACACATCTGCACCAAACTCTTTCTGCTCAAGACACCAGTAGGACCTTGATGAGCCAATGCTGCAAAGTCTTCGTACAGCAACTGGTATAACAAACTGTCAACATCAGTACCATTTTCCCTACACAAATAATTATGTTGTCGCCTGCACATACGTTGTCAAATCTTCCTACATCTTAACTTTGTTTCAGCCTTACAGCAAACAACTCTAGAACCAAAAACAGACTCCTCTAGCTCAGCTTTTCAACATTATAACTAAGTGAATGTCAAACTATACATGTCCACATCTGATTCAAAAGCCACTACATTCTCCTCATTCCCTCTTTCATCTGTCGTCTCTAGAATGATAAAGTTTATAAAAAAAGAGTGAAAGGACTGAAAGAAGGCCGTCAGTGCATGCACGTGCATAGGTGGCTGTTAGAAATGGGGGTCTCTAATTGACAAGGGTTTGCACCTTTGTCCAAGTAGGGACCCTTCTTCCTAGTCAGAGTAAGGGGATACACTTTTAAAATAACCCCTGCTCACCCCGTTGGTAGCGTGGCGTGAGCATACAGGCTTATCTCAGAGGCAGTGTGTAAAGCATTTGTGCACACATACAGTAATACAGTGAAAACAATACAAATGGACACCACACCAGTTTAGAAAAATAAGTAGTCTTTATCTAAACCAAACAAGACCAAAACGACAAAAATCCACAATACAGTAATCAAAATATGACTTTCAAAAGGTAGAAACAGTTCTGTACATAGTAAATTATAGTTGCGACCCTTTCAGCACAAAGTACCTTGGATGCGTCAAAATCATAAACAAAAACTGCTGCAGGGAAGGTGATGTGTTGGTTGCTTACACTCAGGGAAGGTGATGCGTCGGTTCCTTACTCCACTGGAGGTGATGTGTCGGTGCCTTACTGCCACGTGGGGGGTGATCCGTCAGTTCCTTACTGTGCGGGGAGGTGATGTGTCAGTTTCTTACTGTGCGGGGAGGTGATGCGTCGGTTTCATAATGCGGCGGCGGCAACAACGCTGCGTTGCTTTCTTCAGCCGCGGTCCCACCATGCGTTGGTTCTTGCAGCCTCACAGCAGGGCCTGCGTAAGAATCGGTGCAGTGATCTCGGACTTCGTAGATCGGTGCACTCGATGTGGCGTGCAGCGATTTCTCGAGCCGCGGGCAGGCGCTGCGTCGGTTTCTTTAGCGATGCGTCCGAAACAGGTGTGAATGCGCTGCGCTTCTTGAAGTTGCATTTCTTTTCCAGCTCCTGACAGCAGGAACAACCTCCAGAGGCCAAATTCAGCAACAGGCACCTCCTGGCAGGTCGGAACTCCCAGCAAGAAAGTTCAGGGGAGCTGGTGGTGAAGTCTTTGTATCCCTGAGACTTCAAAACAGGAGGCAAGCTCTACTTCAACCCCATGGAGATCTTTCTCAAGTAGGAGACACAGCACACAGCAAAGTCTTTATCCTCTCCTTGGCAGACACAGCCACTGCAGGCCAAACCCAAACAGCACACAGCAAAGGGGCAGTACTTCTCCTTCAGTTTTCCCAGCTCTTCTCCTTGGCAGAGGTTCTACTTGATTTCCAGAAGTAATCTAAAGTTCAGGAGTCTGGGCCCCAACATTTATAGTCCATTTATTTTTGGTCTTTGGTGTCAGAGAGGCTCTGTGCTCAGTACAATCCAGTTCTGTCCTCTCTGGTGCAGCCGCCCGTCAGGAGGTTGAGACAGCATTGTGTAAGGCAGACCAGGTCCATTCAGGTTAAAAGGAAATCTCCTCCCCCTGCTCTAAATACAGCACAGGTCTATTCAGCCCAGCCATGACTCATCCAGGAGAGGCAGGACACACCTCAACCCCCCCCCACTGGCTGTCTACAGTGAATGCACATCCCCAGCCCCTGTCACTCCAAAGTCAGACAGTCAATACACAAACCTAGCAGAGGCACACTGGATGGCTAAGCAAGAAAATAACCACTTTCTAAAAGTGGTATTTTCAAACCCAGCATATAAAAATCACCCTTACTAAAAAGACGTATCTTTATATTCTGAGTTCAGGCATACTAAACCCTACTATCCTATCTGGTCCCAATCGGAAGTTATATTTATAAGTAAACTCCTATTCTATCCTATGGGGCAGATAGCCTTTCAATAGTGAAAAACGAAATTCACTGTAGTTCACTATCAGGACATGTTACACACATCAGGACATGTACTACCTTTCAAATACACGGCACCCTGCCCACAGGGGTACCATGAGCCTACCTTAGGGGTGACTCACATGTAAGAAAAGAGATGGTTAGGGCCTGGCAATTGGGTGCACTTGCCAGGTCGACATGGCAGTACTAGACTGCACACAGACACTGCAATGGCAGGTCTGAGTTACATTTACAGGCTGCTCAGGTGGGTGGCACAATCAGGGCTGCAGGCCCACTAGCAGCATTTGAATTACAAGCCCTGGGCACACACAGTGCACTGTACTAGGGTCTTACCAGTAAATCAAATATGCCAATGATGGAATCACCAATCCATAAACGCAATTTACAGGGAGAACATATGCACTTTAGCACTGATCAGCAGTGGCAAAGTGCCCAGAGTCATAAAACCAACAAAAACTGGGTCCAAAACAGGAGGGCAAAAAGCAAAAAGTCGTGATAAACCCGCTGAAAAAGCCAGGTCTAACACAACCCCCTTCCAGCATAAAGCCAGGGTAGACTAATCAATCCCTTGATGGATTTCCCTGCTTGAGGCGATAGAACCTAGACATGGCCCACAACAGCGGGGGCACGTTCTGGTTCTACACCTTGCTAAACCCAGTTGGATCCCTCTGTCCATACTCTCGGGGCCCACTAAGCTAACCCTTGGGGAACCCTCCTTCTCACCGGGGGACCCCATCTGTGCAGCACCTAACTTTAGCTTGCTCATAGGTGTGTCCCAACAGGCAGACAGTACTCAAATGGACAACACAGTGGTGTGGCCCAGTCCACCCCGGGGTGTGACACCTGTCCCCCTCCCAGGGGCAACTCTGTCCACCAGGACAGCAAGCCACAGTGGCCACTGACAGCTGTCAGTGCTGAGAGCCAGGCCCCAGGCCTTTCATGGTTCTCTAACCCCTGTGGTGTCAGAGAGTGGGGGGCGGTAGTCCCAGGTGCCTGGCACCCTTTGTCCACTCTCCCTCCAGTCAGGTCAGAGATGACATCCTGACACTGACCCACCAGCCCAGGGTCTGTACCCGGCGGCTGGACAGGAGATTGGGGTGGGCTTTCCCATGCCCGGTCCTCATCCCCGGGGCTCTGTACCCTCCTACCTGGAGTGGTACCCCCTTCCAGAATTGTCGGGGCACCTGTGGCAGGTGTCCTGCACAATTCACCCACCAATTCAGGGGTGTTATCCTGCAACTGGTATCCCAGCCTAGGGTACGTACCCTTAGGTTTGTCAGGGGTCAAGGGTGAGGCTGCCCTCTTAGCCACCCCCCCCTCTGGGGCCCAGCACCCTCCCACCTGGAGCGATGCCCCCAGAAGACAAACTGGTAGGGGCACTGTTAGCAGTCTCTCCTTCCTCCAGGTCAGGGGGGACATCCTGAAACTGGCCCTCCAACCCAGGGTCTGTACCCTTAGGCTGGACCTGTGCCTGGCAACCCAGGACTTCTGGGGGAGTACACCAACCCCCCAAGGGAAACACACACCTCTGGAATTGTGCAAGAGTCTGCCTGGCGCAGGTCCCAGCCTCCTGTCCACCTGACAGAGCATGGAGGCCCCCCAGGCCAGAAGTGGCCTCACCAGGGTCAGTCCTGGGGTGCTCTGACCTCAGAGCAGGCAACCCCTGACCCACTGGTCCTTCCACTGGGGACTGCGTCCCCCCTCACCCCTCTCTCTGGACTCATGCCCTCTCCCAACTGGAGAGGTGCTGCCAGACACCAGAGCTGGTGGAATGCTGGTTACAGCAGTCTCCCCCAGCTCAACTGACACCTTGGGATCCCCCTCAGAGGATGGCCTCCCAGTACAGACCAGGCCCCCCTCCTGGTGTTCCCTCATGGAACCAACCAGGCCTTGAGACTGGGTTTTGGGGACCTCGGGACACAGCTTACTCCCACTCCTTCTCCTCTGAGACAGGAAATGGGACCCAACACCCCTCCCATTACTCTGGGACTGATCTGGGCCACCACAACCTTCCCCAACCTCACTTGGTTGGAGAAAACCTGAGCCTCTTCCTTCGGGATCACCCCCAGATGCTTCTTCAGACCCTCTGGAATCCACCAAAAGGTCTGCCTCCAGTGTGAGCTCCCTGGGGTCAGAGAACTCACACTCCACCAGGTGTTGGCATAGTTCTGGGAAACAGGGCCTTAAAATATGCTCTCCAACAATTTAATCACACAGCCCCACACAGGTGTTAACCAAGCTACCCTTTGCCTTACCATCCAGAGCCTCGCACACGTACCCCGCATCCCCCTCCTGAGTCTGGCAAGACAGTGTCTGACTGTCTCTGTCACTCAACCCACACTCTTCTGGGCGGTCTCCACACTTATAGACCAGGAGTCAGTAGAGTGTCCCTCCCACCACTAGGAATATGATCCCCTGTGCCAGTTCCCCAATCTACTTCAGGGACACTGCACACCACTGGAGCTACCTCATAAAGCTGAACCCCCTGGCGTGTGTCAACCCCCTCCTTCAAGTCAGGTGCCACATCTCTGGGTGTGGGTACTGCTCCCTCAGCACTAGATAACACCTTTTTGCTGCCACCATCTGAACGGGACTCCACCTCCAGCCCAGCCAAGCTCAGTTCCTGTTCTACACACATTTCTTTTTCTTGGGCTAAGGCCCTCTTGGTCTCAGACATCTTGAGCTCCTCATCAAGCTCTTTCCGCCTCTGCTCACAAGCTAGAAGCCATTCATCTTTCTCTTTTTCTCCCTCACTTTCAGAGAAGTCCTACTCTTCAGACTCATCTGGTAGTGTTAGCCTCCAGCGGAGTAGCTCATAATGAAATAGGGCTGTCAGCGAGAACTTATGCACTTTAGCACTAATCAGCAGTGGTAGAGTGCCCAGAGTCAAAAAACCAACAAAAACAGGGTCCAAAACAGGAGGCCAAAAAGCAGAAAGTCTGGGGATAAACCTGCTGAAAAAGCCAGGTCTAATAGCGGCCATCTTGGAATGCTTTTATCCCATACTTAATCATTCTTTAGCTTTGCAAGATGGTTGACGTGTTGAAAAGAACATGTTGCAATGGTACAGAATAGTAAAGAATGAGAAAAGAATTATTCAGAGATGGCCACCAAGCCTGCGGGATGAGGTGCACTGTAAGCAGAGGTGAGTGGCACTGTGTGGGGAGCCTTCACTAAAGGTAAAAGTTAGCAAAAGTGAAGAAAAAAAAATTAAAAACAGGACACATTGGCCTTTACCCCTGGCACCAAAGGGGACTACTTTTATGATGGATGGTCACATTGTGCAGTATCCTAATGCCACATTGATGGGTGCCAATGGCATCCGTTGGCTGATCCATTGTCTCAAGATAAGTGCTGTGGTGGGCATAAGCAAAATGTGAATGACAATTTAACTAAAAAAAATAATGTTTAACTAATTACATCAATGTCTTTTCTGTTAAATAGTAATTTTCTTTTAAAGTTTTTGGCAGAATGGCCAACCAGACAAAAAGTTTGAAAACGAAGACTGTGTGGAAATGAACTCAGCTGGCTGGAACGACAGTGGCTGTCGGCGAGAAAGGTTCAGCATCTGCAAGCAAACAGCCAGCATTTTATAATCTTAAAGATGTGTGCTAAGTCAACCTGTCACTTGGTACAGATGGACCTTTTGAATTTTTTCTGACAAGAAATATATATTAATAATGATGTCGTATCAGATTGTCCATACCGCAAACAAGGCACCAAATCCAATAAATAACAATGCCAGCTTTTCTTATAAACGTCTTCTTCACTTTGAGTTTGGTTTCGTGAGCAGATTGTGGCTTATATGAACTCAATGTATCATTCTTAGTTTCATTATATTTTATTACTTTTTTTTTTTAAATCGACAATATTACGTGATAGATAGGGCAGAAATAAATGACGAAACGTAAGACATGCATGCTTAATCTTAACAGTGAATGGGAACTACCATTATGCTCTCCTGGCATTCTTCATATGCCATTGTACATGAACTAAAAAATGTTAAAAATATATCCTTAAAATTATACTTCATAATTATATATTTTGACGGGTAAACGTTTTCAAAGTTGCATCATATTTTTTGCTCTTAAATGAGTTTCCCCAGTGGAAGAGAATGTGCCTACCAGCTCTCTGCACCAACTGCACTGAGGGTTCCCATGGTTTGACACGTCTCAGAAAGCTGGACGGACGTTTTCCTTTTCAACCTCTGACGTTTCCCTAGAAATTATGCCTTAGTAATATACAATGTCCTGGAGTTGGAGAGATGGGCTGGCTGTCACCACTAGGGCAAATAAATTCAGTCTTTCCTTGTGCCAGAGAAACAGAATTACATTTGTTACAGCGTTCACAAAATCAGTATTTCCTGTATTTTCCAAATATAGAAAATCGAATAAATTGGCAGAATTGTCTGTAGAAAGAAATCTGGTAAATGGCTAAAAAATGGAAGTCCACAGGTGTACCCAAATGAGTGGTTTTTGAGAATGTTTCGAAAAAATATGATATAGTACTTCATTAGGTAATCATACAAATATTCAACAACTTTAACACCCTATTTGGACACCTAATGTCACCCATGTAAGAGGTTAGAATAAGTGTGAGAATGGGGTGCCCCAAACACCACCATATTTTCGTGGGTTATGTGAAGGCCTTTTTCCATATAGAAAAGTGTTTTCCATGTGAATAAAGCCAGGAAAAATGTAAAAGTATAAATATACAATGGGGTTATGGGGAGGGGGGGGCAGCCGACCAGAGGGAAGTCCCCCCCTACACCCCTGGATATATTGGGGGGGTTGGTGCAGTCCGACGACTGCAAACAGCTTTTAGGCTATCAATGGGCTATTTTGTAGCCCATATATAAGTATGATCAATGTCACCAGCCACCATTTAGTTGTAGGTGACATGGTGGCTGGAGCCATAGGGAAAATGCGCCCCACCCGCGCTCTCCTTTTTCTGGGGCATATTGTGGGGTTCAATCTATGGTTACTTATACCTCTTAGGCTGACGGTCGTTGGAACAGGTGTACAGGGAAGGGGAAGCATGTGTGATTGTCGTCGCTTTGACGCAGGTGCGTAGGTGGTTAGCAGAGAGGTTGTCATGAGTTTTAGCCTATTTGATTGTTGCTAATGGAATTAATCCAGGTCCAAAGAAAACAGGGGGTCTAGCTCACGTCTGGACGAGGCAGTGAGGTAAGTTCATTAGGAAGTTAATTTAGGTAGAGGTTAAAAGCTGCAGTTAGGAATCGGCAGCGCGTGCGATCCAAGATGGCCGCCGCGCCTTGAGCTCCGTTTTTTACCTGCAAGGACGACGAAAATTTTAAGACGATAAGGGCTGCACCACTTCTTTTTTTCTCACCCAGGTGCTCCTTCATGCCTGCAGAGACGGTGGGCTGAAATTCGGAGGTCTGGTGCCTCCATGAGAAGAGCGGTAGGCGTTTTCATTTTCTCCTCAGGGAGGGCTCCTGCTTCCCTCGGTTCTCTCTGTGGGCTTCACACACAGAGGAGGCGGGCTTGACTTGTTGGGCACCTCCTCTCTTCAAAAGCCTCTCCTCTCTTAAAGGGGTTTGTTCCTGCCTCTTGCTTGCCACCACTTTAATTTCTGCACAAAATTAAAGGGATTTTGTCCTTTTTTATTCCCTATTAAGCTTTATTGAGACACTGTTTTGAGGCTTTCTGGAGCTGTTTTTGCCATATTAATCATATTTTTTCGTCAGAAAACCACATTTTACTTCAAATCTTGCTATTTGTGGTATAATGTATTTATTGCTACTTGCTTGCTCTCTGTTTGTCAGTATGGATTCCAAAACAGTGTCAAACAAACATAAACAAGCTGTTTCACCACCTCCTGCAAAATCCAAAGCCAAAATCCAAACTCACAAGATAATTCATTGGTAAAAATTTTGGAGGAAATTCAAGCTATACATATTAACACTGACACAATTTCTTCAGATATCAAACATATTCAGAGAGATATGGCTTCATTATCAATGCGAGTTTCAGACAATGAGATTAAAATTCGTGATAATACTAAAGCCATCACGACTATGGCTCCACTTATTCCTCAGGTTGCGTCTCTCCAACGTTCCTTACTGGATTTGTAAAATAGAAATAGACAATACAACTTACGCATATTTAATGTCCCAGAGGGAGTTGAGGGACAGAGTTGTTGTCTTTTCCTGGAAAACCTTTTGCCCAAAATATTAAATATCAAATTTCCAGAACGTTTTGAGATTGTTAAGGCTCACAGGATTCCCTCGACTCGTAAACCTCACCAGGTCAAACCAAGACAAATCATATTTAAAGTTCTGAGGCATCATCACCTCCTCCTCATCACCTCCTCCTCATACGGAAAGCTGTCAGAGAAATACCATCACTTCTAATTGAAGGAAATAAAGTCTTTATTCATCAAGACTTTGCAAAGGAGACAGTTCAAATATGATGACAATTTTCAGAATTAAGGCCTCGTCTGCGAGAAGCTGGTTACAAATATGGCCTTTTTGACCCTGCGATTATGCGCATCTGGAAAAATGATGTCTCCAAGTCTTTTTCAGCTCCTGCAGATTTAATCAGATTTTTGGATCAACATAATCCTATTCTCATGGACTCTCAGCCTTCTGGTTCTGCGGGCTAATATTCTATAGTCCTTAATGTAGGTTGTTATTCTCTCATTATGCAGGTGCATATGTTGGTGGTTTTTCTTGCTTCGCACCTCCGTCTCCAATGTCCTACTGGTATGAGGTCTTCGTGACTGACCTCTCTGTATGTTGTTCGTCTTGTTTTGTCTTTTTTTATATGGGCTACTATTCCTTTTCTTTCAATCTCTTCTATTAATTATAAGATAATATGTCTAGGCCACGTAAGTTAACTGTTGCTTCCTTAAATGTGAAAGGTCTGAGACACCCTGTTAAAAGACCTACATTTTAGAATATCTCAAAAAGTCTAATGTAGATATTTGTTTTGTACAAGAAACCCATGTGGATGATAAAATATTACATACTATGTCTTACGGTTGGGTAGGGCTTATAGTCTTGTCTCCTGCTGCAAAACGTAAAAATGGTGTAGCTATATTTTTCTCACACAGAGCTCAGGTACAATTATTGTCTCATCACCATAAAGCAGATGGTAGATTTGTTTATGCTAAAGTTCAAATTGAAAAACTCATTTTAAATTTGGTCAATACATATGCTTCTACATTTGATGATCCTGCCTTTTTGTTTTATGTTTCTACTGAAGTACTCAAAATTGGTAATATGTCCCTTATAGTAGGTGGTGATTTTAATCTTATCAGGGACCCTTTGTTGGACCGGTCTTCTGCTTGTAAATTCTGGCCTAACAGGGCTTTTTTTGCTTTTAAAACCTTCCTTTCTGTTACTAAATTGGTTGACTTTTGGAGATTGGAACATCCTACAGATAAAGAATTTACCTTTTATTCCAATGCTCACTCCTCTTTTTCTAGAATTGATTACTTATTAACTTCACGTAATCTATGTCATATGATTAGTGAGGCGGTTATACATCCTCTTACGGTTTCAGACCATGCTTTGATTTCCTTCTCTATATGTATTTCTGACCCCCAAATTCCTAATAAAAAATGGAGAATGAACTCAGACATAGTTCTTAATCCAACCAACTCTAAAAAAATGGCCTTAGCTATTAGTGATTATTTTTTTAATAATAACTCAAGTGACACTTCCAAAATTATACATTGGGATGCTTTTAAAGCCTACATTCGTGGAGATTCAATTTCTATTATGGCGCATGAAAATAAATCTTTTTGCTCACACCTCACCAAATTAGAGAAACAGATTGCCACTGTGGAAAGACTTTTTATTACTTCTAGAGATCCACAATATAAGTCCCAACTTCAGAAAAATAGATACAAATATAATTGTATGTTTAGTAAAAGAGCAGGTTTCCTTATCTCAAAAGAAAAATCAAATTTTCATTTCAATTCTAATAAATCTGGTCTATTGTTAGCTAATTATATATGCCTCAAGCGTGACAGGATTCAAATTCCAGCCATCAAAACGAATAATGGTACTTTGGTGCCAGATATTGAGGATATACTGAAAGAGTTTCTTTCCTTTTACTCTTCCTTATATCACGAACCTCTCACACCTACTAACAGTGTTATTAGTGATTTCCTTAATTCTTGTCGATTCCCTCAGATTTCTGCTACTGATAGATTGACTTTAGATAATCCCATTGATGTTAAAGAAATTGTTACAGCAATTAATGCATTGAATTCCAAAAAAACTCCTGGTCCAGATGGTATTCCGGCCGAATTCTATAAATGTTATCAGGACCAATTATCCCCTTTTTTACTTTCCCTTTTTACAGATTTCCAGCGCACTTCCATGATGGGGGGATCTTTTAATGAAGCCACTATAATTCTTCCCAAACCTAATAAAGACCATACCCTAGTATCAAATTTTCGTCCTATCTCTCTAATTAACCAGGACTGTAAAATATATGCCAAACTTTTAGATTATCACCCTTATTATCCAATATTATACAAACTGATCAAACTGGCTTTATGAAAGGTAGATTATCCGCTCACAATACCCGATTGCTTTGTCATGTATTATCCCTCACCAAAGAATCCAGCTGTCCAATTGGTGTAATGGCCTTAGATGTGGAAAAGGCATTTGATATGGTTAATTGGCAATTTTTATTTAAAACTCTAGAAATATTCCATTTTGGCCCTATTTTATCAATATGATTAAAGCATTGTATTCAGCCCCCTCAGCTTACATTTTTGTCAATGGTGTATGCTCTTCCTCATTTCGTTTACACAGAGGCACTCGCCAAGGATGTCCTCTTTCTCCTTTACTTTTTCTTATTGCAATTGAACCCCTTTTATGTTCTCTCCGCTTTTGTAATACATATACAGGTGTTGTTTTGAAAAATACTACCATTAAAATTTCTGCATACGCTGATGATGTGTTATTATATGTTAATGATCCCTTACCTCTATACCTATTATTCTTGATATTATTCATAAGTATGCTGATGTTTATGGTTATTCTCTAAATACTAATAAGACAGAATTTTTTCCATTAAATGTTTTTTGTAATTCTACAATGCTGGCAAATACTGATATAATTTGGTCTCCAAAAAAACTCAAATATTTAGGTATAACTTTTACTGACTCGATTAAAGACACAGTTGAAACCAATTGTTCCGCAATTTTAACTAATACCAAAGAGAAACTGGATAGATGGTCTAAATTGGTGGGGACGTATTGAAGCAATTAAAATGTCTATAACTCCACAAATTCTATATTTATTATCTATGTTACCCTTCTCTTTCTTATATAAGTTATTCACTAAGTTCATCTGGAATAATAAACCTGCACGAATCAGTCTTAAGACGTTACAACTGCCCAAATGTGAAGGTGGGGTTGGCCTTCCAGATTTAAAAAATACCATTTTGCATTCCTTGTGGCACAATGTTCCTTATGGTTCCATAGTATTCCCTCCTCTAATGCACCTAAATGGCTTATTGTGTAGAAAAATATTTTGGCTCCATTTCCATTAACTGCGTATCTTACCATGGCAAATAATTATTTTGGTAAACGCTCCCCATTATTGCCAGCTCAAAAATTGCCCTCTTATCATTTGATAGTAGTTTTTCTATTACTCTGTCTTCCACTAAAAAAGTTTCTCTTTGGTTCAATCCTAAACTCCAATATCATAAGCATATTTCTTTCTGGAACTTATGGATTACTGCTGGTATTTTCTTTGTTGCCGACATCTGTCATTATGATATGTTTTACACATTTGATGTGATTCAAACTAAATACAACCTACCTTTGTCTGAATTACCCAAATATACATTACTATGTAATACTGTTCTTAATGCTTGTCCGCAATTACTTTCTATGTCTCAGTCCTCTGGTATAGAGTTTTGTATTTCTGTGTTCAGCCGCTCAGGACATATAGCCTCTAAAGTGTACAAAAAACTTACCACTTCTAATTCCTCTTTCTCACACCTTAATCAAAAATGGTCACCACTCATTAATTTTCAATCCACTAAAATATCCTGGAAGGATATTTGGAAATCTAACACAGCTAATTATCTTCCGGCTACTCTTATACAAACTAATGTTTATCTACTTTACCAATGCTTCTGGACTCCAGACAAATTATTTAAGGCTAAACTTCTAGATACTCCAAATTGTTGGCATTGTAAGTCTGCAACTGGTGACCTGCATCATTTATTTTTCAATTGTTCTATTATTCATCAGTTTTTATTAGACATATGGAATATTATAACCCGGATTCTTAAGATCCGAATAACTTTATTTTTTCCTATTCTAATCCTCAAATCTTCTCTTTTTAAATCTACACTGTCCCCTATGGATTGTAAATTGTTTGACTTTCTTATTTCAACTGCAATCAAATCTATTACATGTAATTGGAAAAACGCTACCTTACGTCCAGTTAATGCATGGTGGGAATGGATAATTTTTCTTAGATGGGGGCAATGCTCTTCCCCACACTTTCTTAATGATTCTTCTCCTTCTAGATCTAATATGTGGTCAAGTTTGGACTCCTATATTATTGCATGTTCTTCAATTTAAAATGCTTCTTTGAATTTTTATCGATCAATTTATGTTCAATGTAGCCCTTTTTGTTTCTATTATCTTTTTTATATCTACTATGTATCTATCAATGCTGGTATAGATATTCTATTTCATTGCTATTGGCTGTTTATATTTTCTATGTTATAATATGTACCTATACCATATTGTTCGGTATTATTCTTTGTATTGTTTTTTAATATTTATGAAAAATTCATCTAATAAAACATTTTGAACTGAAAAAAAAAATGCTGCAGTTAAACTGGTTGGGAGGTTGAAGGTTTCAATTGCTGAAGTTCAGCCCTGTAGGAGTTAGATGCTTGCAGGTTTAAGTTGCACAGAAGGAGGGAACGTTTATGAGTGGGGGTAGTTTGACATAGGCGAACATCTTTGTATAGTGAGGTGCAGTTTTGTAAGGCGTAAGGCCCAGGGTTTTTAATTGTGATTAGCACCTGTTTCAATAAAGCGGCCTTTTCCACACAAAGCTGGTGTCAGTGGTCTGTGCTGCACCTCCTCTCCCCCAAATGCATATTTCTGCAATATTTACTACTTAAGACTAGCTGTGCAACAAACAATTCACAGTAGTAAGGGCGGGTGAGCAGATGTTCAACTTGTAATGTATGTATTGAGTAGATTTCTGACTACTGCTCCTTTGGATGTTGTTAATCCTGGAAAAAGACATAAATCTATCCAAATCTTAGGCAGAAACGTACAATGGGTATATTACTGCAGGTTTGCCTTTATATATGTGTAGAGTTTACTGTGTGGAATTTAGAATGTGTTGGGAGGATTCCAGTGAGAAGGAGGCTAGACTCAGTGTTGGTGAACTGTATGTAGCTGGGAAGCCGTGAATAAAAGAAAGAAGAAAAGAAGAAATTAGTAACGGTGTCTTCTTTACATGGCGATAAGTTGGTCTGGCAGGGGACAGACGACAGGCATTCCCACCTCTGGATATTGAAACGCATATGAAAAGGAAGCCGAACTGTAAAGGGTATATCTGCTGAAGATTTCAACTGGCCGGACCCACTACCTCTGACTGGGAGTGCCTTGGGTGTTGGGATCGAAATTCCCACGTTATCTGATCGCAGGTACTTATTTTTTAATTTTATTACGAGACTGTGGCGGTTGAAGTTAGCTTGAGCGCGAAGTGGCTTTTGAGGCCACGCGCTACTCAAGCCTGTTTGTGAAGGAGCTTGTGAGTAACCCTGGGCGGAGTTCGCGGAGTTGCACTACGCGGAACACTGCGAAGTGCATAAAAAACTCTGTCGCACTACGCAGAGCTCCGCGAGTGGCGGAGTATGATAGAAAAAGGCCGTTCGCAGTGATTGCACAGTGCCGGAGGCTTGTCCGCACTGTGCAATCATTGCGAACGGCACCATGCACAGCGCAAGCTTTCCTTTTCTGCCGCTCAAGTAGATTTTTACTTGAGTGGCAGTTTTCTCAACGCGAACGGGCAGTTTCTCAACGCGAGCGGTCGCGAGCATACGCAACCACTCGCAATGAGAAACCTGACCCCCGCGTTGAGAAATCTCACCGGGATGTTGATTTTCCGCGCTCGCGCTCGCCAACTTGATGTTGACGATCACGAATGAAGAAAAATCTCGCCGGGAGGTTGATTTTCCTCGCTCGCGTTCGTCAACGTCAAGAGCGAGGAAAAAAACTCCGTCCGCGAAGCGGAGTTTTTCGGAACTCTGTGATATCCGCGTAACGCGGAGTGCAGAAAACTCCGCGAGCGGAGCGGAGCGGAGTTCACCACCCAGGCCTACTTGTGAGGCCGAACGTGAGGAAAGTCATGCGAAGGAGCTTGCCACGCCGTGTGCGAGGGTACAAGCCTATAGCAGTGACGTTGGCCTGTATTGCCTCGCGAAGTATTGAAGGGCTTGCATTGTCCGGGTATGGAAGGGGTCACGGAGCGCTCCTTAGGTTTGTGGCAAAAACAACGTTGGCACTGACATCGGCCCGTAAGCATCCTTCGGCTATGGAAATGCTTGTGTAGCTGTGTCAATCCAGCATTGACGGCGCATAGCTTTTCATTAAATAACAGGTGCCCGCACTGACAAGTAACGTCACAAAGAATGCAGCTCTTCATCATTTAAAGAATACAGCTCTGATAAGTCCTTACCTGAGACTCTCCATTTCCCTCGTCTTGATCCTCGCGTTGCATCCTGGGAGTCTAGAAAAGAGGAAGAGTAAAATTAGAGGAAGGACCTTGCGAAAGCCACGAATGAATCTTTGAACAAGACGAGCTTTATTGTATTGTATTATTATTTTAGTTAGTTTTTGTAGCTTCTTATATTAGTTGGTTGTGTTAAATTGTTGTTTTAGATTGTTATTTTAAATTATTATTTAGGTATTCTTGCAGCTATGGCAGATCAAGCAATGGCATCACCTCCACCATTTTTATCTACTCCAGGTGATCCTCTGGTACCATGGACACAGTGGGAAAAATTGTTCTTAACGTATATTTTGGCAAGCGGGGGTGATAAATATGGCCCATTGCGCAGGCAGGCAATTTTGTTACATCATTTAGGTGTTGAGGACAGAAGGGTATATGAAGAACTTCCGGAGTTGTCCTTGGGGATGGGGGATGGTCAGCCTTTCAATGTTTATGAGATGTCCTTGCAAATGTTGGATTTGCAGTTTACTCCAAAAACTAACGTTGTTCTTAAGCGACATACATTTTTTACCAGGGTAAAACGAGTGGATGAAGACATTGCATCATATGTAGCTGCATTAAGGGGGTTGGCAGTGTCTTGTAAATTTCAACAATTGTCTGACTCATTAATACGAGATCAAATAGTCAGATGTACTAAGAGTAAAAGTGTAAAAGAGAAACTTTTAAGGAAGGAAAATAATTTGGAGGAAACCATACAGATTGCGAAAAGCATGGAACATACTGCACAATGGATAAAAGAAATGGAAGATACTGATCAGCGTAAAGTGGTTGCTGAGGTATTAAGTGAGAACAAGATGAAACCAAGGGCTCAGGGAGGTGTTGTGAATAAGAAGATAGATATTCCGAAAGAACCATGGAACAATTTAGATAATTCATCTAAACGTTTTGAGAGAAGCCCCAGGGAAATAAAATGTTTTAGGTGTGGAGCTCCAGGACATATATCTTCTAGTTTGAGATGTGGAGCAAGAGATTTGATATGTAGAAATTGTGGAATAAGGGGACATTTCGCCAAAGTATGTAGGATGAATACACGCGTTAAAAAGGTACAAGAAGTTGGACTAGATATTGATGATGTGTGTGAAAATGTCCATGAGATTCTCCTTTCTATTGATGGTGAAGATGATGTCAGTACAAACAGAAAGGGAGTGGAACCGAATGTAGAGGATAGGGTAAAATTGGAGAGTGTTGATAATTTGGAAAAACCACATTGTACTATTTCTGTTGACGGCAAAATGCTAAAAGTACTTGTAGATTCTGGTAGTTTGTATACGTTAATTTCTAAAAAATCTCTAGATAGAAGTGGAATGGATGAAAATGTGTCCTTGAATGAACCTGATATAAAGGCTGTGGACTATGGTGGTGTGAGAATTGAAATTCTGGGTATGAAGTGGATGACTCTCAAATTTAAGTCTGAAGGGGTTTTTGGTCGTGTGTATGTAACTAACTTTGAGTCAGACCTTTTGGGCTGGCGTCGTCAGAGAGACTTGAATATTGTGATAAATCCTAATGCCAAAGAACCTGTGATGGTGGTAGAGCCTGTAAAGAAGATTGACGCCATCGATACTGATGAAGCCCTCATCATGTCAAAGTATCCCAAGGTGTTAACTGATGAATTGGGATTATTGAAGGGATTTTCCCATAAAATAATATTGAAGAAGGGGGTAAGACCTGTTGTGCACAAGGTAAGGAATGTGCCGAATATGATGAGGGAGCCTTTACGTAAAGAATTGGACAAATTGTTGGAACAGGACATAATTGAGCCAATTGAGGCATCAGAATGGTTGGCTCCTGTTGTGGTTGCACCGAAGGAAGGAGGAAAGATTAGCTTATGTGTGGACTTGCGTGATTTAAATAAGAGTATATGGGTAGACAGACAACCCCTTCCTAACATATCTGAAACCATTGCAGTAATGGGGGCGGTTCTATCTTTAGTGTCCTAGACATGTCATCTGCCTACCATCAAGTGAATTTATATGAAGAGTCACGCCACTTAACTTCCTTTGTAACACCATTGGAGGCTTTCTGTTATAAGAGAATGCCCTTTGGGTTAGCATCAGCCTCTGCTGTGTTTCAGAGGGTGATGAAAAATATATTTGGGGGCATGGATCGAGTCATGTGCTTCCAGGATGACATACTTATTTTGGGGAAGGATAAAAAAGACCATGATGTGTTATTTGGAGAGGTGATGAAAAGATTGGAAAAACATGGATTAACTATTAAGAGAGAGAAATGTCAGCAAAAAAAAAGGGAAGTGACGTATTTGGGACATGTTCTCAATGCTAATGGTGTAAGGCCCAAGGAAAGTATTGTAAAGGCCTTTGAGAACACACCTGATCCAATTAACAAAGACGAATTGCGATCTTTCCTGGGTCTCGCTGAATATTGTTCAAAGTATGTTAACATTTTTACTGATATTGTTGAACTATTAAGAGTGATTATGTCAAAAAATGCGTCGTTTGTGTGGAGTGAAGATTGCAAGAAAGCTTTCAGGAAGATTAAGGAGTGTATAATGCTGGCGCCTACCTTGGGACACGTTGAGGTGTCAGGAAAAACCTACATTGCGACTGATGCCAGTGGTGTTGGTCTAGGTGCAGTGATGATGCAGTGTGTGAATGGTGAAGAGCGAGTAATAGGTTTCGGATTCAGGAAGTTGAGAGGTGCGGAGACCTCTTACTCAGTTATTGAGAGAGAAGCCCTCACCTATTGTTGGGGCATCAAACATTTTCGGTTCTATTTGTGGGGCATTCCTTTTAAGTTGAAAACTGACCATAAGCCACTTATCTACATATTTAAAGGTGGCTGTGGATTAGAAGGTGGCATCACTCCGAGGATATCAAGATGGATACTATGGGTGTTTGATTTCAATTTTGACGTAGAATATGTCAAAGGTTGTAGGAACGTTGTTGCGGATTATTTATCCAGGCTTCCTGTGATTGGTGAAGAACACAAGGAGGGAGAGATGTTGAAAGAGAAATTTGAGAAAGAGGAGGTGATTGCGGATTGTGATGACAGTGGAATGGCCATAGTTTGTGAGGAATGGAAGTTAGCCATGAGTAAAGATCTTGTTTGATTGAGGTGTGTAGTAAGATTGTTCAAGGTTTGCATGAAGAGGATGTTTCGAATTGTGATCTTAAGGAGTTCTACAAGTTGAGGAATGAGTTGAGTGTTGTAGGGGATAAGGTGTTAAGAAGAAGCCAGATTGTTCCTCCAGCTGGTGTGCGGAATCGTATCGTTGCTTTGGCTCATGAGGGGCACCCAGGGAGAAACATGACTAAGAGAAGGGTGCGTCAGTCTTATTGGTGGCCTGGAGTGGATTGTGATGTTGAAGCTGTTATTACGACGTGTGTAGCATGCGCAAATAGTGATAAGACCAAGGTCGTCAGGCAACCACCTCTGGAGTCTTCAGAGTTTCCCATGAAGCCCTGGGAAAGGGTTGCCATCAACTTTATCGGTCCTGTTGCTAGATTGGGGGTAAGAAACAGATTCATTTTGATTATTGTGGATTATCATACAAAGTGGTTTGTTATGGAGACTTTTGAACAGATCACAACTGCTAACGTAACTGAATTTTTGGAGAGAGTTTTTATGGAAGAAGGGATTCCGAAGACCCTTGTTTCAGATAATGGGGTCCAATTTGTTTCCCGCGAAATGAATGGATATCTTGCTTGGATGGGCATTATTCATGAGAGAGTGGCTTTGTTCAGCCACAGGCTAATGGATTGGTTGAAAGGGTCAACAGAATAGTTATGGAAAATATCCAACTTTCTCTGAGTAACCAACTTCCGTGGAAGAAGGAATTAAGGAAAATGATCTGGGCACACAGGATAACTCCACATTCAGTAACTGGGGTGTCTCCTTTTGTTTCATTGAAAGGAAGAGAGCCAGGAAGGAAAGAGTGTCCAGTGTGGTTGTGTGATACTCATGATGTGTGTGTGTATCATGAAATGATCAAAGAGAGAGTTTCGAGTTTTCAAGACAAAACTAAGAAATATTATGATCAGACCCAAAGGGTAAAGACACAGTGGTTAAAAGAAGGTGATTGGGTGGTAATAAGGAAGGCAGGAATCGTGTGTAAAGGTGACAGCAAATATACTAAACCACAGAGAGTAAGAGAAGTGAAACGTAATGTGGTGGTTTTATCTGATGGGTCTACGTGGAGTTTTGGTAGTGTTTGTAAAGTAAATCAACCGTTGGGCATGTCCAGCAATGAGTGATTATGTTGTTGTCTTTAATGTGCTAAGATGATTGTAACATTGCTATTATCAGTCTTGTTATCCTTGTACGCTTCGATTCTTGTATTTTCTCTTTATGTTTTACTAGTGTTTTAAATTTCATTATAATTGCATGCTAGTCTCCTGGCCTGCCATAAAATTACATTTGTCCCCAAGGAATTGACATCCCTTTCATGCACCAACAACACCATTGTCACCAAGCAGATTGGCAGTGCCTATTGTTACCTACTGTTAGATGTGGCATCCCTGGCTTGGTTTCCCCTGACTTTTTGCCTTCTGACCTCCTCTTTTGCTGACTTCATTTTTCTGGCTTTAGGACTCTCTGCACTTTACCACTGCTAACCACTGCTGGGGTGCATGTGCTCTCGACTTAAAATATGGTAACATTGGCTTATCCACAACTGGCATATTTAATTTACTTATAAGCTCTTAATAAAGTGCACTGCATGTGCATAGGGCCTGTAAATTAAATGTTACTAGTGGGCCTGCAGCACTAATTGTGCCACCCACTTCAGTTGCACTTTAAACATTGTCTCAGGCCTGCCTTTGCAGAGCCTGTAGGGGCACTTGTAAACTGCCATGTCGACCTTGCAAGTTAACCCTCTTGCCAAGCCCAAACCTTCCTTTTAAAAACATACAAGTCACCCCTAAGGTAGTCCCTGGACAGCCCCAGTGGCAGGGTGCAGTGTATTTAAAATGTGGGACATGCACTTTTAAGTTTTACATGTCCTGGTAGTTAAAAACTCTTAAATTCATTTTTCACTACTGCAAGGGCTATCTCTCTTATAGGTTAACATTGGGATTATCTTATTACACTTTACAAGTGTAATTTCCAATTGAGAAAAGATGACTTTGCAAGTTTGGTGTCCCTGGACTCACAATTTAAAATCACAACTTATGGTGAAGTTGGATTTTAAGTTGCAAGTCCGAAAGTGCCACTTTTAGAAAGTTGGCATTTTCTTACTCTAACCATTCTGTGCCTTCTGCCTGTCTCAGAGTACATGTCTGGGGTGGGTGACAGATGGGCTTTGTGCATTCAGTCCAGGCAGCCACACAGAAAGGGAGCTTCAGTGTGACTAATGGCCATCCACATCCTGATGGGCCATCCTGGGCAGGATGGGAGGGATGAGCTGACACTTACACCTGAATAGGCTGTGCCTGTCCCCACACAAAGGGCTGCATATCTCACTGTGGTGACTCTGGAGCCAACCAGGAAGGGCAAGGACTCTGTGCACTTCAAAGACCTCTCTTTGAAGTCTCCCCTACTTCAAAAGCACAACTTGGTATAAGTACTGGACGTCTGACACCACCATCTCAGTACACTTCTGCGCCTGTGGATACTCTGCCAGCAAGAAGGACTGCTGTACTGCTGTAAGAACTGTCACTCTGATGGACTCTGCTGGACCTTGCTGGACTTTTCTGGACTCCTGCTTTGCCGTGCCTGCCCTGCTGCCTGCTGCCATCCTTGCCTGCGAGTGAAAAGGACTGGACCTCCATATCCACACACCAGAACCAAATTGACTCGAAGGGCTTGCTGGGACATCAAAGACTTCAAGCAACTCTCCAACAGCAACTGAAATCTGCCACCTGCGAGTATTGCACTGCCAAGTGGTGCCACTCTAGTTCTGGGCTTTTGGAACTGGTTTTAAAGTGCCTCAACTATAAAACTCCATGCAGAGCCAGTTGCGTGGCTCGGAAGAGGCGCATCTCCTTTGACACCAATGCATCTCTGCTTCAAGGACATTGCAACGCTGGCTAAGTAGTTCGATGCCGACGCATCGCAGCTTCAAGGAGATCAGCTGCATGACTCGATGACGATGCATCCTCTACATCTGAAGGGTTCGATGATGACTCATCCCCGACTGTGTGGCTTGGAATCGACACATTACCTACATCCGAAGGGATCGATGACGACGGATCGCCTCCGCTGCTCCACGCATCAGGCCTCCGTCGATGGTGCAACAAGGTACTTTGCAGTGGGACAAGGTTGGTCCCTGTATCAGAGCTGCGCTCCATCGGGGTCGGACTGAACTTTTGGATTTGACCCAGTCTAGCGCGACCAGAGAGCTCTGCTTTTAAGCAGTATATTTCAATTTAATCTCTAAAACATTCATAACTCCGGTTCTACTTATTGGATGTTTGTAAATTTGGTCTTGTTTTGTTCAATAAATTAAGCTCTATTTTTCTAACCAGGTTTGGTATCTTTTTGTGTGGTTTGTTCACTGGTTTACTGTTTTAAGTGCTGCACAAATACTTTACACATTGCCTCTTAAGTTAAGCCTGATTGCTCTGTGCCTAGCTCAGCACAGGTTAATTTAGGGTGTGTATCTGACTTACCCTGGCTAGGACTTTGGTTCCTGCTTGGACAGGGTGCATACCTGCCAACCAGAAACCCAATTTCTAACACCTTCCAAAAATGAAGATTGCTACTAAAGTCCACGACTTGCCAAAGTCCCCAGAAATCAACCGTGCCACGAGGTAGAGGGCACCCACTCAGACCAGCTTATGAATTTTCATTCCCAAGGAAGATCCATAATAACTGGAAACCTCACTTGCACATTCCAAATGTGGGTTATTTGAGTCAAGTCTACTATGCTGATGCTTGACCTGCACTGAGAACCTTCGTATCACAATGAACAGAGAGAGCACATGGCTGAGTTTCCTACTATAATCCTGAAGAAAGATATCCCTTCTGTAACTTCTAAATCTCGACTCCAACTGAAGAAGGAGGGAAGATTAATGTTAGACCTTAAAGCAAACAGGTCTGTTTTCCTTTAACCAGCCACAAGTCCAGCAAACAACCCCACATCCAAACTCATATTACTGAAGTCTTGAGAAATTGAAATTGAAAATCAGTGAAGACGTTGGATTTGCTAGACAGGTACTCTAATGTCAACAAGAGTTCCCAGTCCAGACAAATGTGCCAGACATCCTTGTTCTGATTTGGCAGCTGTTTGGATCTGGTGCCCCCCAAGTGTGATGCACTACTGTTCCTACTGAAAAAGATGCAACATCTGATGAGGTATTCCTACAAGCACCTTACATGAATCACTGCTCTTGGAGATCCAGACAATTGATGTGTAGATTTAATGTTTCTGTGGGCAACTTACCTCCTGTAGAAACTACTCAACGGCCAGTACACAGCTCAGTCTGCCTGCATCCAACTTTATCATACCAGTTCCCTTCCAACTATCCATGTAACACAGCTACCACTAAATGTCTAACCTGTTTTCCTTGTAGAGGGCAAACACCTTTGAATACATTAATGCTTTTCAGTGGTGCACAATTTTTAAACACCTGATGACTAAGATACCCATCCACAAAAATAAATTGCTGGAATGGAAAGAGCAGAAAGCCCTACTATCTAGGCAAAGAGTCACAGTGAAAATAAATTTGCTGTTGGAACCATTCTCAATTTCTTCTTCAGGAGATAATTTTCAACTCTGGAAGTTTCAAGATTTCATCCTCTGAGTCTGTGGAAAACCCTCAGAACTTCATGGTCCGTTGGGCCACAAGTGTGACTTGGTTTGATTGAGAAGGAACCTTACATTTTCTAGATCTATAGCCAAGGGGGTCCTCAATACCAACTGGTCCTGAGAAATGAAGATCATGTTGTTTTGGTAAGTGATCACCCTCACCAAGTGTTCCATTAAATTTGTGAAACACCAGGGTGCTGACGGCACACCAAATGGTAAAACACCAATTACATGGATTCCAAATTCGAATCCTAATATAAACATCCTTGAGGTTTATCTGGACCATCCAATCTCCTTTCTGCAGGATGTCCATCAGTAGATTTAGTCCAGGCACTACATCTTGTAGTGTGTGTAAAGAACTGAAGCAAGTGGCTCCACTTTCATCACTGGTCTCTATAACCATCCCAAACTCACAGAAAGGGTACCAGATGGAGGTATGGCCATCAAGGGGTCAGGGAAAACGTTCCTGCCCCTTCAAAGGATTAGTCAGCCATGGGATGTAGTACCAACTGCCCTACTAAGGTCCACCCCTATTACTTCCGTATCGTGTGCAACACCCAGGGCATCCTTCAAAAGACATTTCTAAGAGCAACGCACCTGTTTGGTTAAGTTAGAGTTGTATTGGGGTCAGGGGCCCAGGGCCAGAAATTATACAACCAGCTTTGAAGATAAAAATGTAATTACACCAACCATCACACACATCCTACATGTTTTCTGTAAGTAGCTAAGTAGAAACTTATCAACCTTATAACCTCTCACTCATAAAAGGTAAGATTACTTGTGTCTCATAATTTGATCAAAGGTCTTGCTTATCACTTTAAAACCCTCAGTCACAAGTATGGCAGCCAGTTTTATTTTTCACAGATGTGCTGCTACAAGGACTGCAACTCTGCTGCACTGCTGCTCTGGAAGAAATGATTTTCTGATGTGCTGCCCTGATGCCTGCCCCCTCTGCATTGCTGGGGGAGGACTGGACCCATCTCAATTAAACTCAGAGTGACTCCAAGGGCATGCTAGTTTGCCCCCTGTTAAGTCTCAGGGACATCAAAGACTTCTCATCCACATGCAACAGCACCTGGACTTTGCTTGCTGCAAATCTTGCCCTGCCAAGTGGTGCCCATTCAGTCCTGGGTCCTTGTTCCCGACGCATTGTCTATATCCTGCAGCGCATCCTCGATTTGTGCGGCTCGACAACGCATCGCCTAGAGTCCTGTGCTTCAATGATGGCGCATCACATTTTGCTTCCCGCATTTCAGCCCAGACGACGACACATCTCAGGTACTTTTCAGCAGACCAAGGCTGTTCCCTGTATCCGACCCACACTTCATTACAGTCGACCTGAACTTTTAGATTTGTCCTGGTATAGTGCGACCAGATGGCCCCAGTTGAAGTTTTAAGCGTTTAAGCACTATATTTTCATTTAAACTTTAAAAATGCATAACTCTGGTTATACTTATTGGATTTTTGTAGTGTCGGTCTTCTTTTGTTCATAAAAATATACTCTATTTTTCTAATGTGGTCTGGAGTCCTTTTGCGGTGTTTTCACTGTGTTATTGTTTGGTTTGAAGTGTTGCACAAATACTTTACACATTGCCTCTTCTTAAGTTAAGCCTGACTGCTCTATGCCAAGCTGCCAGAGGGTGAGCAGAGGTTAATTTAGGGTGTGTTTGTGACTTACCCTGACTAGGATTGTGGTTCCTGCTTAGAAAGGGTGCATTCCTCTGCTAACCAGAAAGCCAATTTCTAACAGGTAATCTCTAATATGCTTAGTGTGATCTGTGGCTACCAGAAAAGTACTGCCCTTGTGTGATGTCTATCATGCTCCAGCATATTATAAGGTTGTTGCCCCTTTAATAGTGAACACAGACCCTAGCAAGATATACTGCATTTATACCACCTGCTCATATGAATCATCAAATTATGTTATATTGATCCATGTTTAACTTTCTTGTTGTACATCTATGCTCTGATGCACACCACTCAGATAAATGTTTCACTCATGTTAGTCAGATAAACATTGAAATGTTTTTTCTCCTATATGCTTGGTGTAAATCTACCTTTTAATTATAGAATCACCTCCAACATGACAGTAATACCCTCACCAAACAAATTCCATCAAGATATTACCTAGCTCTTCCCCCTCTCAACTGGAACATTGTATGCCATATCCCATCCAAACCATATCAACTGAGTAGCACCCGAAATCCAATCATACTATACACTCTCACCAACCTGATGAAGAGTGGATAAACTCCTTGAAATCCCAGTAACACACCCCTGACGGACATGTTCATAGCAACCAAGTCTCATCTTCTTATTACCAAGCCTATGGTACCCTACCATAAAAGACCAGTCATTGAGGAGACAATACTGGCATCCGTAAACAACCAACACAAAAACATCATCTGTTTGTCTCATCATTGCTCAGTATAACTCATTAGAGAATCTCAAATCACAAACAGAAAATCTCTCCATGTACACTACCCAATCTCAAGCTCTCAACCAACTGAAAGACCTCACATTCTCACCATCATCAATCCAAATGAAGCTGCAACCTACCACACCATTTCCAAAAGGCCCTCCCCAATATATGCACGATATAACAAGTACTCAAAATGGCAGCTGAACTCGTGATGTAAATACTTTCTATACTGTTGCTACTATCCACCGCAGATGCACAACGCCAAATAAGATACCTAAGAAACTTAACAAATATAACTTTATTCATATAAAGTGTCTCCCTATGCCAGCCCAGCCCACTCCCTAATCTTTGTGACTTCTATGCCTTTGGACAGATACCCCATGTCATTGGCTCCATTGATGGCACGCACGTTGCGTTGATCCTACCACAGGCCAATGAACAGGTCTATCGGAACTGTAAACATTACCACCTCTGCCTTTAAGCAGTGCTGCTAAACTGCTGTTTGGCTTTTGCTGACCACACCAAAATCCATGAACTGCTCCTGAATCATATACTCCTGACTGAAGCATTGTTTCACAAGACCAAACAACCCCCCATTGGGATAATGCTCCCTAAAGACTTCAGGCAAAAACATCTGGGGGAAAAACAGGGAGATGTAGCTATTATCCATAAGACTAGTATCGCAGGCTTCACAGTTACCACACAACAATATACCTCTTTCCAATACCCGAGTACTGATATCCAAACTACACAAGATCTGTCTGCACCAACCACAGACTGCTAGCACCTGCTGTGCCCAGCCTTCAGTTCTGCCATTCACAACAAGGATTGGCTCAAGGCTGGCTTTTGAACCAACCCACTAGGAGATGCCAAACCCTGTTGAGCAAGGCCTTTGGCTTTCAGATTGGGAAGTAATGGGAATTTTGATGTACTGACTGCTGATGTTGTCACATGTGATGTAATAAAATTCATCCATCTCTAGTTTCAAGATAAATCCTGTGTAGGAGAAAGCCTGTTTTGGTCAACTCAGTTCACTCTACACCAGGCATGCCTAATGATCAGGGCTGAAAGGCCTCCAAGAACCCACCTCAGCATTTTGCGGACTTATTTACCAATATAATAATAAATAAATAAAGGACATTTATAGAGTGCAACAGCTACCTCGAAAGAGGTGTCCTGGTGCTAACGCGGAAGACAGCAAAGAAGAGGGACCGGGCCGCTAATTCCCTTGCTTAAAGAGCCAGATTTTCAGTGTCTTTCTGAATTCCTGTTCCGAGTTCAACAAGCGTAGATGGAGAGGCAAGTAATTCCACAGTTTGGAGGTTCCCACTGCGAACAACCTACCACCCTGCCTAGCTTTGAAAAAGCGAGGGACAGTGAGGTAGCGTCTGTGGTTGGATCTTAAGCAATGCTCCTGATGGTATGGGTGGAGTCTCTTCCTCAGGTAGCTAGGACCCCTGCCTTGGTAGGCCCGAAACACAATTGTAAGGGCCTTGAATTTAATTCTCCTGGCAACTGGAAGCCAGTGGAGTTGTTTAAGATGCGGAGAGATGTGATGGCGCAGCGGAACCTTGCGGACAAGCCTCGCAGCCGCGTTCTGCACTATTTCCAGCCTTCTGATCAGACATCTTGGCAAGCCCAGGTAAAGGCCGTTGGCATAGTCGATGCGAGAGGACACAAGTGCATGAACCGCGGTTCTTTGGCTATCGTCCGGCAGGAAATCAAGAAATTTTCTGATGGCTCTCATCTTTCCAAAGCAGACCGCCGAGACTTGACGGACTTGGACCGATAGGGTTAGATCTTTGTCCCAACTGACACCAAGGTTCTTAACCGAATCCTTAGGCACTGGTGGAGAACCGAGTTCCCCCGGCCACCAAAGGCCTGCGGGAGGGGGGGAGGCTTGGTTAAGAAACAGGACCTCCGTTTTATCGGCGTTATGCTTTAAGAAGTTTCCGTTCATCCAGGTAGCAATGTTTTTGAGACAGTCTCTGAACGAATCGAAGGCTGCCGCTGATTGATCTTTAAAGGAAAACATCTGCTGTGTGTCATCCGCATAGGATATCACATTGACCCCACTCTTTATGATGAGAGCGGCCAGTGGCATCAAATAGATGTTGAAAAGTAGTGGACTCAAGGCAGAGCCTTGAGGAACTCCACATCTGAGCGGTTCTGGAGAGGAGGTGTAGGGGCGGAGAAAGACTTGTTGGTCGCGACCGAGGAGGTCTGAGGAAATCCACTCTAATGCCATCCCCTGGATGCCTATCTGCTTTAGTCTGTCTAGCAGGATTGAGTGTGACACAGTATCGAACGCCGCTGACAGGTCGAGAAGCACTAGCATGGCAGAAGAGCCTCCGTCAACCGACAGACGGATGGAATCTGTTACTTCGATCAGCGCAGTTTCCTTGCTGTACCCTGTATGGAAGCTACATTGAGAATCATGCAGCAGCTCATTGGTTTCCACAAAGTCGGCTAGTTGAAGGTGGACCAGTTTCTCAAGTATTTGGCCGGAGCTGATAGTAGGGAGATAGGCCTAAAGTTACTGGCAACTTCAGGGTCGGCATTGGGCTTCTTCAGATGGGTAGTAAATAGGCATGTTTCCATGCGGAAGGGAAAATCCCGGACCTAAGTGAAGAATTCCAAATGGGGTGGAGGACTGGGTTAAGCCAATCAGCTAGTAACCTGAACAGCCATGCTGGACAGGGGTCCCCAGGCGACCCAGATTTGTATTTCCGCAGTTTCGCCAGAGACACTTCTGCAGGGATCATGGAAAAGGAAGCAAACACCGGCTGGTTCTTGGTGGGGCACTGGATGCCACCAGCAGCTTTGGGGTAGGGAGACGGGGGGAAGGCGGCATAGATCTGCAAAATGTTATCTTCGAAAAAGTTTGAGAGGCTAGTGCACAGGTCCTGGGATGGTCGAGCAGTATGCTTGAGTACTGTGGGATTGGTGAAAGATTTCACAATTTTGAATACTTCCCTGGAGGAGCTTTTTGCTCTGGCGATGCGATCTGCCAGGAAGCCCCTTCTTTTCATGTTGAGAAATGTATGATATTCTTTCAGGGCATTTTTATATATGATTTTGGCATCTTGTGCGTGGGGCTTTCTCCACAGACGTTCCAGTCTTTTGCACTCTCTTTTTTGCTTCTAATTTCCTCTGAGAACCAAGGTGCAGATGGTGTTGCTCTAGTAGCGCTGACGGATCTCAGGGGGGCAAGTTTATCAAGTGCTGCCGTCAACCAAGTATTCAGGTTCGCAGTTTCATGGTTGGGGTTATCCGTGAGGAGAGGCCTTGAGTCATCCAGTAACGGGCCTGATGTCTATGGGGAGACCCTGCTCCAGTTCCTCCTAACTACCTTAGGTCGAGCTGTGACCCTTGAAGTGGCCTTCAAATGGAGCCGGAAAGGGACAAGGCAGTGGTCTGACCAGATAATCTGTATCGGCTTGTCGACCTTTTCCTCTTGCATATTATAGCAGATGAGGTCAAGCATGTGTCCGGCTATCCAATGATGTCCAAAAAGAGATCACTTATAGATTCCCCCTCCAACTGTATAACTGTTGGCGTGGAAAGGGAATGAAAATTTATAAAGATTGTCTCAGATCTCAAAACTTTGTGCACACTTGGTGACCTCTCGATGACATTCTGTGCAACAATTTTCGAAAGAATCTATAATTTACTAACAAATCCATGTGACAGGAAAACAGCCCTGGATCAGGTTCCTTTCATGCAGGGCATCTACCGAGAGTGAGGTTCTCACCTTTACGCATATTGCAATGTATTAAAAATCATTCCAGATGAGACATGCCATCTCGGTGTCAGTTCCACCACTGACAAGGAAATTCCTCCTCATTTGCTCTAGATTTTGGTTTACTCTAGATTTTACTCTAGATTTTAACGTATTCCAATGCCATGAAAATGAATTCTTACTGTATGCCACGGATGTCATTTGGAAGTAGTGAGGGGCCACAGCTGTGACCTCTAGCTTGCCCCCTGCTACTCCTGGCATTTCCTTCACAACCCCTTGTTTTGCCCCCTCTGAGGCCAGGGGTCACAAAGGAAGTGCCAGGAGTAGTAGGGAGCAAGCTAGAGGTCATTGCTGAGACCCCTGACTAATCCCAAAGGATGTCCATGCTCTATGCTGGGGTAAAAGGTTTCAAACAAAAAAACACTTCAAGTCGATAAGAAAACACTGTTCAATAGGGGTCCATTGGTAGACCACTTCCCTATGATTTAATACTTTAGTCAGCTTAAAAAAGGAGCTAGCCCATTTGGCATCCTAAGCATATCTTTTTGGAACGAGATATGTGCATACTGCAAGTATTTAGCCTTTTGTTGTCATGTAAACTCTGAACAAAAAGACAATTTTTTGATGGCTGTGAATCCCTTCATAGGGAGGAACTCAAAGGCATTCTTACTAACACACTAGTAAACCAAGCCTCATCCATGAATTTAATTTCATGACTTAGGTACACATTTAAAAATGGGCATATCTCTTCAATAATTTATAATATATCCGGTTAGATTTCAACAAAATCAACTCACCTAGGGCCAGATGTACGAAACTGGTTGCAAATGTTTACTAGTGTGGAATTTTGCAAACCAACCTATGTACTAAATGATCAGTTCACAAAATTTTGAATCATAGGAGGCTGCAATATGACCTATTTCATGATTATTCATGAGGTAGATGTCTAAATATGACTCACTATGATTGGAGGCCATCTCAGGGATAGTGGTCTGTTGGGGACAGCAGACCATCATGTCAGTGATTGACTTTTGAAATATATATTTTTAAATGCAGCCCGTTTTCACTAAAGGGAATGGGGCTGTGTTTACAAAAAGGTTACATTTTTTTTAAAGTGTGTTTGAAGTAGACAGTGGTCCCCTCGACCACTGCCTCCTCCCCAACAAATTTCTTTTTACATCATTCCCTTTTGTGAATGGGCCCACCTTAACTTGGGGGTGGGGTGTAGTTCAATTTAAATGGTTTATAACCTCTATTTTGGACCTAAAGCATTTATACATAAGGATACATATGGATACGAATCTCTGTTTGGAAGTGATCCCCACAACACACCCATGACAAATAGACTTTCTTTACCCATTTCGAAACAGATTTTAGAAGTCGCAAAAAAGTTATTAACTCCTAAAATGATTTTAGTAAATTGGAAAAATAATTTTGGTGTCCCAAACATTGAATAAGAGCTCTGGCTACCATAAAAATGCTTTGTACTTTGTGCTTTGTACATCTAGTTCCTAATGCTCTGTAAACCTAGTGAACTGATTAGGCCTTATAAAATATTCAAGCAAAATGGTACTTTATTTCGATGATGGGCTCCAAATCATTACTGTAAGTAATAGGATTATTATTTGGATTAATCCCAACTCGTCAGGGTGAACCATCAAAGTCACTAAATTATCTTGAGCTCAGTCCCCTCCCTCCATGACAGAGAGCAGACAGGCTTAACTTAGGGCAATGTGTAAAGTATTTATGCTGAACCAAATCAATATTGAAGGCAAAATAGCAAACAACACAAATCCAAGATCAAATTAAATTTGTTATGAATTATAAACAAAATGAGCCAAACATTTTATAGTTTTAAGTGAAAATAGAGCCAAAAAGTGCAAAGCACTGATGGTGGTCAATTTTCCCGGTAGACCGGGACGTACACATGATTTGAAGCCACCCGCAAAGGAGTCCAGGTTGGATACTCCAACCAGGTTTCCCCCAATCGGAGGATTTAGGCCCCGATTTGTACCTTGTCGGATTGCATCTGGACCATTGAAAATCACTGGTACACCTTCGGAACTGTTCTCCCATCTGATTCATGTGTTGACGGTTTGACGGACGAAAGTCCGTCAGGCTCCCACAGTCAAAATCAAAGTTAGCTTTACTTGATTGCTATTACAAATACAATCATAAAAGCACATGAAAAATAAAACACAGACAATTGTGCATTACGTTATCAAATTACAGATAAAATTTTAAAAGACTAAAAACAATCCAGTCCTACTTGTTTTGTGAAAAATTACGTAAACTACAGTCATTGTCGCACTCAAATTTCTTCATCAATAGAGAAAGAGTCAAAAGCGGCTGTCGGGGATTACAGCCACAACTCTGCCTTCCAAATCACAACGTTGCTTTCCGCCAGTGTTCCCATGGCGGCTCAAACTCCACACCTGAGCTGGTAGTTTCAAGTAGATAAAAGGGAGAAAGCTACCTTTACCAACCGATTGCACTTTAGTAGTCACAATGAACCTGATATTGCAACATGCTGCATAACTGCTTTTGGATATGGATGACGACCCACCACGTTAACACTGTAATAGGATGTAAGTGTACCTAAACATATGTTATCTAATAAAATATCTATTATCATGGCCGTACACATATGTAACATATTATTTTGACAGTACATCAGATCTTACCCTTAACATTTAAAATGTACATTTAAATTGTGAAGTCTGCCAAACTAATGAAAGTTTTATGTTGAACTTAAACGTAAATTAAATAAAGCGCAGGGCTAGCTCTAGGGTGGTGCAACTGGTGCCTCCGCACCAAGCGCTGACTTCGGGAGGTGCCGTGTTTTCAAGTATATTTTGATTTTAAAAGCACCTGCTGCTGCGTTCCTTGCCTCCAGCAATTTTCAGGCAACAATAAAAGTGTCAAAATAACTATAGTGATTACTGTTCTTCCTGGAGAGAGATCAGAGTTTTGTCTAGTGGCAGTTTAAACTCATAATTAGGTAGCACAGAGGGTCAATATGCCTGCAGCAAAGCATTTGTACCATGCCGATCACAAAGTGCATATAATGTAAATAGTTAAGTGGGTTTCTACTTTTGTCAGAGAGAGCCTTTCATTTCTTGCAGTTTATAGGTTAAAATCCTAATACAAATCAGTTAGCTATTAAGGGGTTGATTCCGATCTCGGCCGGTAGGGCACCGAATCGGATTCGGCTGAACCGGATCCGATTCGGAGCCCTTATTCCCGACCGACTCGTACGTGCGTCCGGGCGAACGAGTACTTTGCGAGCGCGTGCGAATTCGCCGACCGACTCGTTCGCGGGTCCCGATTGCTCCGACCGACTCGCACGGATGCGCCTCGCACCGCGCAATGGAGACGTTCCCCGGCCGGGCAAGTACGATGCGCGCCACGAGCAGTCCGATCGACCCGCACCGTCCGGTTCGAAGAAGCAGTCAGAGCCGCACTTTGGGGGTCCGTGTCGGACCCCCCTGTATGCGTAGCCGCGCGAGTCGCACACAGGGGGGCCCCCATGGGTCCCCCCTACCTGGCGTGTACGGCGCGAGTCGCTTCGCCGCATACACGTTGTAGGGGGCGCCCTTGTTCGCCTCGCACCCATTGAGTCAATGGGAGCCTGCGTACGCGTTGTACGACCGGCTCCCATTGACTTCAATGGGAGTCCGACCGAATCGAGTCCGATGTCATACGTGCGCATCGTACTCGTTCGGTCGGGCTGCTAGGGTCCGATTCGGTCGGAAATCTCTCCGGGTCCGGCTCGGTCGGGGAGATTTCCGGCCCGAATCGGAATCGGCCCCTAAGTGTCATCAAAGAGCTGCATGGTATAGGTTAAAGAGTTATGATTTTTTTTTCCCAGTCATTCATTATCCTTATGTTGTAAAAAGGGTTATTTGGGTAGAAATTAATTCTTATTAGTAAAGACAACCCCCAACCATTGTGATATGTATTAAATTCTGAGTTTGCGTTTCCCCAAACCAAGCACTCTTAAACTATGCTGCTTAACAATGTGGATGAGATGTGACTCCTACACTTTGTACTCCTCTGGCTTATGTAAGATTTCCTATACACTGATTTAGACGGGTATGATTCATTGTCTCTGTGCAATGTGTGTGTGATGTAAAGAGCTCTGACACCCTACACTGGTATGAGTGGGGCTATAAAACAAAAGAAATGCATGAGAGAGAGAGTGGTTATGGAGACTTAAAGGGCACTGTTAAAGGGTGGTAGTGAGGGAATCTGTGGCGAAGGTGGTCATTGAAGGGCGCCAACAAACATTGTTGTACGAGGCGACACCAGCGCTAAAACCGGCCCTGATAAAGTGTACATATGGTCAGACACATTGTGGCCGTATAAAAAGTCCATCAAATTGTCTATGTGGTGCCATCGCCCGTCATCATGACAGAAGCAAATAAAAAATATCAATTTTAGATAACAACATTTCATTACTAAGAAATTAAACATTGGAAGCAAAGTATCGCCAACATCTGAGAGATACTTACACTTTTAAATGTGTGTCATATACACCTAGTTTCAAAGTTTCATTATCTACTAACTAATCCAAAATAAATCACATATGTGCACACCTGTGCAATGGGTTAGCACAGTATTACTTACATCGTTTTTCTTTTTTTGTTTAACTTTGACCTGTCTGAAAGGTGACCACAATAAATGTTCTCCCTCATCTCTCCTGTTATCTCAACATGCCTGGAATAATTCATTTATATGGTTTCTTTACCTATGCAATCCAATTAGAAAATAATATGCTACACCTATTTGCCTTACACCTATTTGCAAGATCACATTGACACTAATATGGTCCAAGAAACTGTAAATCAATGTAGGCAGAGCCTGTGCATCAGATGTAACTTGTGTCCTAAGAGCACTTGTTGTAGGAACTACTAAATAGTGTTAAATAAAAGGTCTTTTGCATGCCATGACAGGATATGTGCAGTTAAGTTAAGAAATATGTAAGATCAGGTGTTATCACATAATGTAGTGTAAAGCACATAAGGATCTATTCGCAAGAGCAGAATAACAAAGCTCAACTAAGATCTTCAAATATAGGAAGTGTGTACTCCACTTTTAAATAATTGAAAAACAAATACATCTTGAACAATGTGCTTGTGTATACCAGAAGAATACACAGATTTGCAAGCAAAAAGAAACTGTATTACTGAATGAGATACTTCTCTCAAATATACATTAATTAAATAATATTCCTCATATATCAAAAAGTATAAACAAAACAATAAGACTAAACATACATCCAGGATCATAATACCATATAGGAATCTTTTTTTTTTTGTCCTCATTAGCCTCAGATTTCCTTCCACAGCACCTCCATCCGAGACCGCCCTTTTTCCCATGCCGGGACAGAAAGTTCTGATGCTGCCTTACTTATCAGAGACCTGCCAATTGCACTTCAATAGCCACTTTCCCTAACCTTTGACCATATAGGAATCTTGCCGCCATGGTCAATGGCATTCAAATTGCCTCCTCATAAAGGGGTATACGTCCCTCCATAAACATACAGATGGTGGTCAGGCACCTCAGTTTACCAATCGGGAGAAGGGGTAGGCCTTTTCTTCAAGGGTTTGGGAGGAGTAGGAGTAATTTGGGAGGGAGGAGAAAGGCTGGATCTGGAAGCCAAGATCCTTTAGCAGGGTAATGCAACAGGTTGTATACGAGAACGTTTTCACGAAGTCGAATATTGACCCTTGGAGTCTACTTATTTGTCTTGGGTACTAGAAGGAGCAGGGCCAGGTCCAGTCCCCAACAAGGCTAATCTCAGGTCTACTGCTTGCGACCTTTTCTCTTCTGTTCTTCCGCAGGTCCAGAAGGTGCTCTCAAGTGGGTGCATTGGGCTGCCACATTTATGACTGGTACTTGCTAAAGGGTGGTGGTGTCTCCTGGCTCATTCATAAACAATGGCTTAAAGGTTCCAAGGAGGTACCCTACCCAGTTTTGCATCAGTTTCTGTGTGTACTACTCTAAACCATCCCACATCCCCCCTCATTCCTAACATCCAAGATGGGGAATCTTTTCTCCCCTTTTGCAGAATATGTGTGCTCACATAGAGGTGTGGCCAGGGTAATGAGCAGTCCCCTCCTCTGTGGTCACTTAAAACCAGTTCTAGAGGCAGCTCTCCACAACTGGGTTTGTTGCCTGTATGACTGGGAGGACCACAGTTGGGATCTTTTCAGGTGTCACCTAACATTTGCTAGTGATAGGTGAAGCCCTTTGAAGCAAATACTTTCTTAGGTACACCCAAACTGGTCGAAGGGAAGAGAAAATCCAATACTACACCCAAGCCATTGTCTCTGCTCTTTGAGACGTTTTCACCCCTCATCAGGGCTAATCAACCAATGGGCCACTGCTGGACAGCTAGTACAGATTAGCCACCAGGGGTTTCAGGCAGGGAAAGGGTAACTTTCTAAAAGTTACTCTTCCTTATTATTTATAAAAAATCTGACTTTACTTATTTTTCTAGCTGATCTCAATCCAGATATTGTAGGTTTAACATTTATTTGTGCTTCCCATTGTTTTCTATGGGCAAGAGCTTTCTTACAGTAAAAATAGCTTTTGGGTGATAGTACTGTAAGGATATGTTAAATTTAAATTTCTGCATGTCCTACTTTTAAATACTATGCACCCTGCCTTGTAGGCTGTAAGGGCTACATGGGGTGACTTATTAATATTGAAAAGGAAGATTTTCTCTTGTAAAAAGGGTTATTTTGGCAAGTTACATTCCAGGATTTACATGACAGCAGGTAGGCTACACAGGGTAGACCTGAAGTCATGTTTGTCCTGCCACTGTAGTGGATGCCAGAATAGGTGATGCAGTCCACAAGTGCCATTTATCTTTCAAGCCCTGGGTACACATTCTACACCATATACTGGGGAATTTAAGCCAAGTTAAATGTGCCAATTAGGAATAAGCCACTGAACCCTGTTTAAAGGGGAGCACAGGCACTTTACCACTGGTTAGCATGGGTAAAGCAAGTTCTAAAGCTAGCAAAGCAGAGAGCACAAAAATCTGGGGAGACATCAAACAAAATATGGTAACTTTCTACAATAATCCTCAACCTCCTATCTTCCGTCGACAACTCAAATCCCACAAGACTTTACAGAGTATGCCGTTCTAGACTGTTAAATGTTCAAGAATTGCATTTCAACTCTGAGTATACTAGGCCCTCTTCTTTACTACAGTTAATGAATATTGTACTTACTACTGCACCCATTGTAGTTTAAAGATTTATCAAACTAAAGTGTAACTTTTACTTGCAACAAGCTTTAAAGGTGCTTATTTAAGTTGTACCTATAGCTGTAACTTTCTGAAAGCACAAAAGAAAATAATCTTACCAATACTTGGTGTGAACTTGATTTGCCACTATAGGATAGGTTATGGCTCTCACATCTACCATTATAGCAAGTAAAAACCAATGTATTCCATACCTGGGAACCCTAAACCCATATTTGGGAATCCTCAAATTTTAAACTCTCAAAATCATTTTCCTTTTCTCATCCTTGACTTGCTCATATCAAAATGTAGATCAGTGGTGTCTTCCATGGAAGTGGCAAAATTTCAAGTGAATTTCCAGCACATAACAAGTTTTGTGCTGGAAAGTAAATTGGGGAAAAAAGATTTTGCATTGATTTGCATCTCTTCTGTGACACAAAAACGGCACAAAATCTTAGTAAATATACCCCATAGTGTTAAAATACATTATACAATAAGCAGAGGGCATGAGAGGGGCTTAACGGGTAATGGAAAGTGAGAGCTGATTGGTAGGGGTACCAAGTGAGAAAGCACATTATTTTGTGAAATAGCCCCAAAAATTTTCATTCTCTTTACAAACAGACAGAGTGTGTGTGCGTTTTCAGTCTGTGTGTGTAAAACTTCCTCGTGAAATCCAACAAACACCTTACCATACCAGACTGAAAGCACTGTACCCAACTATTTATCCCAAAATACAATTATTAGGGGGATGAAATACCCCAAACACCCCCTGAAGCTATGCTCCTGCCTGCAGTGCCCGAGTCGAGGTGGAGCGACCCCTCGATGGGGCAGCATGCAACCACATGATTTTACGGCACACCACAGGAAGAGCAATTTTATGGCTCTCCCCTCACAATAGTAGTAAGGAAGGCAGTGGGGGTGCTCAAGTGGAGACAGTGAGGAGCACACATCCAGCTTATGGCAAAAGAGGCAGGAGCAGGAGACACAAAGGGGAGGAGTCATTAAGGAGTACCAGTAAAGGAGCATGCACTCAATGGGAGCATTATTCTTATTCAGCATGACACGTTTTCTACTGGTTGTGAGCTGAGAGGCAAGTCAGTTCTCATGTGTACCCTATATGCAAACTAGATTTTCGTTATAGCTGGGGTAAAGCTATAGGCCATTAAATCAAACATGAGACATGGGAGAGGATGTGGTGTCACTGTTAGAGCTGCAGACTTTGGAACTTGGGAACCCAGCTGTGGTTTCTTTAGTGGGGCGTGGGGACGTGGGGGCGTTGCCCCCGTGCCCCATATTACTAATAATTTTAACAATTGCATTGTGTATCAGCTTCAGCACTGCACGGCATAGCCCGATCAAAGTTTGCCATTTTGCAAGAATAGAGTCAGGTGAGGGCTGGAGGAGTTGGACGTGGGTGGGGGTGGAGCTTGAATTGTTGAGTGTAAAACAGCTGGGCCTCCTTGGGGTAAAGTGCCCATGTCGGTTTGGACAGGTGCCTTGCTCTGACCAGCCCAACATGCGCACTTAAAACCTCACCTATGTCCAATGCTAGGAGCGTGGGTGGGATGGGGGGGATTACATTCACAGCCTGCAAGTCTCCAAAGGAGCATTGAGAGCCCCTGACCGAGCAAATCGTCACGCTGCTCTCATGCTGTGTACAGCAAGGGCGTAGCGTCTAGATTGGCTCAAGAGTTGCGGGGTGGGGCTGGAGGTCCGAGCTGGTGAACTCCTATGCACACCTAGAGGCAATCACAAGTGTTCTCTCCTCCCATGGACCAGACAAATGTGAGTTTTAGTGTTTCTTAGCTCTAATTATTAAAAATATCCTACTTCGTCCTGTGTGGAGAGTTGCTTGATAAAACAGTATGTGAACGGTTGTCTGCCGGTCGATCACTTAGTTTGCAACGGCAAGAATGAACCCCAGCCATTATTACATGACGTCCGGTCAATTTGATTTAGGGGCCAGGCCTGCCCTGACTGCACTACTGTGCTGTGTGCCATAGAGAAGCTCTTGAGCTTTATTGTAACATGGAGAGAGGTCGATAAAGTGGGATCGACAAGAGGTGGTCCAGATTTAGGTTACCAATAGAAGTGTTTAACATTTACTTTAACATAAGAATAGGTCATACTTTGTGTATAGGGAGGGATCAAGCTTTACTTTAATACAAAGGTGTCCGATATCTAACACAGGGAGGGGCCACGCTTTACTTCACAGTAAGGATGGATGCAGTTAAACTTTACCATGAGACGTGTCAAGCTTTGTTTATAAGTGAAGAGGGTTAGCTGTTTCTAAGAGGTGAAGTGCAAGCTCTGCAGCAACATTAGGTGAGTTAATGCCATACATAACAATCATTTGCAATGCAATAGGTCTAGCATTTTTTAGAGTCAGAGCTATTGGCATTGTAAATGATAATCTCTTTTGCCTATGTCTTTTGGTTTGGAGTGTAGTTGAAGGAAGGAACAGAGACACAGCTGCAGCACTGTCTAGAGTTCTTAGAATGAGGATTTAACAACGGAACCAGCGAAGCAGCTGCAGCACTGTCTAGAGGCCTCAGAATTAGGAACTATCGCTGGGACCAGAGAAGCAGCTGCAGCACTGTCTAGAGGACTAAGAATGGGGAATTACCACTGGGACCAGAGAAGTAGCTAGCACTACTGTCTAGAGGACTAAGAATGAGGAATTACCACTGGGAACAGAGACACAGCTGCAGAACTCAGATACTGCTGAAACTACTGAGCAACGTTAAGTACAGGCCTGTAAACTGGCAGCAGGCATGCAGCTATATAACTTCTGCCGCACAAACTCATGCAACTAAGAGAACTGGCAGAAGAGTCCTGGAGGAAATGAAGAGGTACCATTGCATTTACAAGGAAAGGGAGTCAACTGGACACAAAGACACCCAGGTGGGTGCAGGAAGGCATCACCCTAAGTCACAATGAACCAAAAAAGAACATAGCACTCAATCATTACACAGCACCTTTCTGAACATAGGACAAGCATTTGCAACACAGGACTGGGGAGTTTTAAATCAGTCTGAGAAGACTGGTTAGCCTCGTGTCCTGAAGTCACAAATCACAACAAAAAGAATAGACTGTTGGAATGCGACGCTGCTGTGCAATAGAGAAATTACTTGTGTTACGGGAATTTACATTCACTCTGAGCATAACATGTGACAATGTAAAGTTTTTTCATGAGAAAATCTAGATATAGAGAGCGATTTGTGGCAAATTTGATAGTTCCCTTTAAACAAGCATTTGCAATGCTATAGGACTCGTATTTACTCGAGTTTGAGCTATTGGTATTGTACATGACAATGCCTTTTATTTATGTTTTTGGTTTTAAAACATAAATAAAAGGCATTGTCTTTTACAATACTAATAGCTTAAACTCTCGCAAATGCGAGATCTATTGCATTGCAATAAAAGGCCTTCTCAACCGCTTATTAGATTGTAAATATCAGAGGAAGTGACCTGCCTGTGATGTCTTCAAAGTAGTGATTAATACTGCAGTGAAGAAGATGTGTAAGTGTTGTAAATTACACAGACACAAAGTGTGAAGTGAGAGTTACATATGATCCGAGCTATAAACACTAACAAAGCACTCCAACACCTTTCGCTCTGTGATTACACTGTTGTGGCTCAGGAGGAAGAGCGGGGGGGCTATTTCCTGCCCTCCCTGTGATTTGAGTGTGCAGTGTGGCATTGCGTAATGTCATTGCTATCTTTGGCCTAATAAAAAACACTCCAGCTGTAGTAGGGCCCTGGCTTCACCTCCTGGTGCAGGGTGGGCTGTGCTTTATGGCAGGCATGGAGGGAGGGAGGGATGGATGGTATTGGCTGCAGCTCCGGCCTCGTACAGTGCCCCTGCTATTACTAGTGAGCGAGAGGCGCTGAGGTAGTGGTATTGGTGGTGGTGGTAGTGGTGATGGTGGTATTGGTGGTGGCGGTGGTATTGGTGGTATTGGTGGTGGTATTGGTGGTGGTATTGGTGGTATTGGTATTGGTGGTATTGGTGGTGGTGGTATTAGTGGTGGTGGTGATGGTATTGGTGGTGGTGGTATTGGTGGCCGCATTGGTATTGGTGGTGGTGGTATTGGTGGTGGTATTGGTATTGGTGGTGGTGGTACTGGTATTGGTGTGGTGGTATGGTGGTGGTATTGGTATTGGTGGTATTGGTGGTATTGGTGGTATTAGTAGTGGTGGTAGTATTGGTGATGGTGGTGGTATTGGTAGTGGTGGTAGTATTGGTGGTGGTGGTGGTGGTACTGGTGGTGGTGGATTGGTGGTGGTATTGGTGGTGGTGGTGGTATTGTTGGTATTGGTGGTGGTATTGGTGGTGGTGGTGGTATTGGTGGTGGTATTGGTATTGATGGTGGTGGTGGTATTGGTGGGGGTGGTATTGGTGGTGGTGGCATTGGTATTGGTGGTAGTGGTGGCATTGGTGGTGGTGGTATTTGTAGTGGTGGTATTGGTGGTGGTATTGGTGGTGGCATTGGTGGTGGAGGTGGTATTGGTGGTCGCAGTGGTATTGGTTGTGGTATTGGTGGTGGTATTGGTGGTGGTATTGGTGGTGTTGGTGGTGGTGGTATTGGTGGTGGTGGTATTGGTGGTGGTATTGGTGGTGGTGGTGGTATTGGTGGTGGTATTGGTGGTGGTGGTGGTATTGGTGGTGGTGGTATTGGTGGTGGTGGTATTGGCGGTGGTGGTATTGGTATTTGCGGTGGTATTGGTATTGGTGGTATTGGATTGGTGGTGGTGGGATTGGTGGTGGTGAGATTGTTGGTGGTGGTATTGTTGGTGGTGGTATTGGTGGTGGTGGTGGGATTGGTGGTTGTGGTATTGGTGGTGGTATTGGTGGTGGTATTGGTGGTGGGGGTATTGGTGGTGGTGGAATTGGTGGTAGTGGTGGTATTGGTGGTGGTGGTATTGGTGGTGGTGGTATTGGTGGTGGTGATATTGGTGGTGGTGGTGGTATTGGTGGTGGTGGTGGTATTGGTGGTGGTGGGGGTATTGGTGGTGGTGGTGGTGGTGGTATTGGTGGTGGTATTGGTGGTGGTATTGGTGGCATTGGTGGTGGTGTTGATGTTAATAAAACAGGCTTTTGAAAACAACCCGTCAGGTGGCTTTAGTACAGATGACATGTAACACAGATGTGCTTTAGTCAGCTTGCCCATTAGCACAGGATTATGTGCTACCTGGAAGTCACATGACTTAATTCAGTAATCATTTATAAATCCATTTTACTTGGGGGAGGGAGGGGTATGAAACAGACACGAGTTAATGCCGGGTTAAAGTGATTGAAAGCGGGAGTCTGTGTTAGGGGGCGGCCCTGCTGCTTAAAAAAGCACAAGCGGTTTCAGCTGAAACAGCGCATGTCCGGCCTGCAGTAAGAGAAACTCAATAAAGTAAATAGTGTTTACAGACTAAATAACAGGTCCTGTGTAACAACCGAAGTAAAGGGGCCAGTAGCCAAGGGAGGTTACAAATGCAGACAAGGCCGTACTAAGGAGGGACTAACAAGCCTATTAATGAATCCAAAGGCAGCATTTACGAAAGACATTGACACAAGCAAATGAAAAATATGGGAGAAGAGTGTGCGCGGCTCCTCTCCCATTCTCTACTACAGCAGTCTCGCAGAGCGAGTATTGCATGCGTGCTGCCGCTAGGCTCGACCTAAAAATGACTTTTTTTTAACTGTGAGCAGCAGTGAAGCAAGATAAGAGTGCGGGCGATGGTGAGAAAACATGCAACCAGTGCCAATCGCAGGGGTGCGCGTGGGGGAGCAAGCGGGGGCAGGGGACACAAACATTGCCAACAGTAATAGAGAGTTTCCCATCAGCCTGCAAGTGCACTCCCAGAGCCACATGCATAATGTTATTTTTAAATGCCATATAGCTATTAGAATGTGGTTCAACTGGGGTTTCACCAGCAATCCATGCCTCACCTCGTAAACAGTGGTTTCTCTCAGTCTGGATCTGTTCCTTTGCTTCACTCCTCATCAGCACTGAAACTGCATTATCACATTTGAACTTTGCGCACCTCTGTGCAGCATTCCAGCTCACTTTTAGGCAATCACACAAGGCCAGTGACATTCCTGGAGAGCGCTCACGAGCCTAAGTAGCTTCAGCCCCATCAAAGCATGCGGAGATGTGATGAAAATGCTTGCCACTGGGTGGAGTTGCCAAATTGCCCCATGTTGACACGGCACCATGCATCCTGTGCTGGGCTTGCATTTAAGAACCCGATGCACTCTGGGAGTTGTAGTCTTTGGAACTAATTGGATTAGCGTGCAATGAGTTGTGACAGGTTAGCCCAGGGCTGGAAACATTGTGTCTTGTTGACATGAAACAGTTTTGCATCACTACTACCATGTGGAGGAAACAAGTGGATTTTGCCATCTGCAAATTTTAACGTACAAATTCAAAATACATTTTTAGAGGGATTCTCTACAAGACGGGCAGCACCCCTTGCCCTCAAAGTTTAGAGGGGCTGGATCATATTGATTGCACCACTGCTGATGTAATTTAACGTGTAGATTTGTACTTCGTGGCAAGGGACAAAATGGCATTTGCACTGTCTGACCAATGCAAACATATGATTTTGCCATTGGTCTGTTCACGTGTCAGTGCACGTCAGTGCATTATTTCAAACATGGATATGTTGGTGCAAAACTGCACTAGTGTAGTGTAGTTCCTATTTCCCTAATAGGCTTTGCGCATTGGAATAATATAACCTATAGGTTTGACATACGACTAAGGTCGGTATGTCCCTATCGATTATATTAAACTTAATTACCTGTGCCAGCTAGCTCAGAGGCCACTAGAAACGTCTTGAAGACAAGAAAGGAATAGTTTCTGGCAACCACAAAACATAAAACCCTGATCCCTCAGGATCGTGGAAACAATATACTACTTTTCATTCAGTCACTTATCTCAGAGAAGTACATAGAAGAAACAGTCGGGTGTGTTTCCAATACAATTTATTGCACAGTTGTTGTTCTAGTACTGGTTATATGTGCTGCGACAACTGTTGGACAGTAGCAGAGAAATATGGCCAGCAGTGCAGTTAAATAAAAATGCATGGTAGAGTTTTACCATTGTGCAATAGTAATGAACACATACATGAAATGCAGAATGCATTTAAGATAAAGCCTGTACCCCTATGATGCCTAACTAGATGTACCTAAGTGTACCTAGCATGTGTGTAGGTCTTAGAGAGCCAAGAATCCCCCTAGGATTTATTCTAACCCCATTACCTTAGTGGGACTTCATCCTGGTGTTGAGCTGGACACCCCAGGATGGGTGGATGGACCTCTGCCAGCTGGAGCTGTGGCATGATGCAGGTTGCAGCGTCTCACGTCAGAGTGTCGGCATGGAAAGCCTCGGTCCTCTCTAGTTTGCTTGGGCAAAGGGAGGTATATTTATACCTGATAGATGCCTTGGAATGTTAGTATTGACGTACAGTCGGTCAGAGGAAGACGTCAGGAATGAACCCTTAGGAAATAGTGGTTCATGCATATTTAATGAGTTCTTGGAGAAATCAATAATCCTGTGCTAGGGAAAATCCCAAGAGCGAAGGGTCTTTGTCTAAGAACTCGTTGTGACATAGGTTAGTCACTGTTGGACATGGATATGACGTATTTAGGATGGACCGTCTTCTGCACCCAGAGCACACGTCAGATAAGGGACAGACTCTGTTGCTCGTTATTTGTAAAGGGAGGGCCAATGTAGGTGAAAGGTCCTGCCTGTCTCTGTGGCACGAAGGATTTGAGCCTCTGAAACAGCGCACCTATGTTAGGGCCTCAATCCAGCACATAACACCCACTCCTATCTATGGACAATTGTGAATAACCCATTAAAAAGCAAATTACGTGACTAAAATAGGCATTAGCATATGATTGGCAGGTAGTTGCATGAGAGTGTTGTTTATGAGCTGAAAAAATAGCAGCTGTTAAAATATGTAAAATTACTATAGACTCTGTGGAGACAGGAAAAATCTATAGTGTCATTAAAAAATACTCTCTTTGAGTCAGTAGTTACTTATAAAAGTTCCTGTTTATAAAATTGAAAACTCTTACAAGCTGTTCAGAAGACCATGCTTTCTTTAGAAGAAAAAAAAAGAAAGAGAAAGGTCATTTTAGAGGGATTGCTCCAAGCACTCGGTGAGAGTTGAAACAATAAGAGAAAAAATGTGTTTCAGGACATGTTTTAGCAAAATCGAGATAACAAGTGGCTGAGAGACACAACATTTCTGTTGCTAGTTACTGCAGGAAACGGACCTTTGTAATACCTCGCAGAATCGTTGTGGGAGCACAGAATGAGCAGTGCTGCCAGTTGCTGGTTCTGAGGCAGCCGGTGCTGTAATCGATACCTTGGTACTAGCTAAAGGAAGCAAAAAGGCACCCTCCGGATTTGCAAGGAATGCTTTGGTTTGATGGGAATACGCTTGGGACACAGCCAAGCATGGGACTTCAGCAGTTCCAGCCTGGTGGTGAATGCCACTGGCGTTTCCTTTGGAAGTGTCAGACAGATGATGACCACGCATTCGTCACTGCAAAAAACAGGCATCAGAGAACAGGTATGTTGCAGTTGCAGTCTTTTCAGACTGGTCTTTTAAATATTAGAAACCATGAGAAGCATAGTTCCTGTTTGCAAGGTATTCCCAAGGTGCATCACACTGCTTGTGTGTGAAAGATAACATTTATCAAAAAGGAAAGAGGGGCAGTCTGTATTTAAGAGTGCTGTTTTGCAAAAAAGAAAAAATATTTCTTTAGCTGATGTGAAATAAAAAATAAAAGTGCTGCACAAGCATGGTTTTCAGATTGCTCAAAGCATTTGAACTTTATAAAGGAAACTTCTGGTTCACTACTTTCAGTGTTGGGGCTTCTAGCCAAAAAGGGCACAACTTCCCTACACTTGTAGGATTTCACTACCTCTGGATGTTATCTGTACATAACGTAGGTCTGGCTTATGTATACTGAGTCCCTTGGTGATGTTCAGGAATCATTTTTGTGACAGGTATTTGTGTCAAAGGGCCAAACCATCCATACTTTCCTATCTGGGTCTGTCCTGTTGTTTTGTAAATGGCCTCTAATGTTGCCCCTGCTGATGTATGTCAACTATTCCACCCCGTGCGATGGTGTTTGGTGGTGTTTGGCAACGTTCCTACTGGTGTTTAAACAACCACATTTCTAGATGCATTACAATTGTGTAGGAGTTGATAACCTTAATGAAGGTAACAGCAATTATTCCTAAAACAGACAGCATATTATTCACTGTATCAGTAACCCAATTTTCAGAAAAATGTACTGCAGGTAATGACATCACTGAATGAATGATACAATGAATGAAAACGAATGAAAGTTCAAAATACATTAATCAGATCAGAATTAAAAACCGGATGATTAAATACATCATTTAGAATACAAAGGCTTGTTTAGGCCGAATACATTTATAAGTCCCTTTTGCATTTGAATTGAAAATGGACGTGGCTTCAGTTTTATGTTGATCCTGTGTTGTAGAAAGTGTCCACTAAGAGTCATACTAAAAGCTAGCTCTAAGCAAAGCTAGAACAGAAAAAGATGAACCCAGAAATACTCCATAGTTCTACCCATGGTGAAGCCAGGTCTGTATCTTTTTGGAAAAAGAAAAGGTTCAAAAGTTAGTATTTGCATGTTCGTTGTTTGTTTTTGGCTGGCTGCGCTTCCTGTTCACGTGGAGCCATGGAAAACGTATCACAGTTAATGAAATAGCCAGTAGCTGTATGATCAATTGTTGAAATTGCATCGTATTTAGTTGAAGTTATTTCTGCTGTTTTTGTTGAAAAACGTTTGAAATGTTGAAATTAATAGTTGATGTCTTTGCTGAAAAACTTTCAGATGGTGAAGTTAATATTTTATGTTTTTGTTGAAAAACATTGAAGCATTTATTAGTTGTTGCTTTTGTTGAAAAACGTTGAAGCATTTATTATTTGATGTTTTTGTTGAAAAACGTTGAAGCTTTTATTATTTGATGTTTTTCTTGAAAAACGTTGAAGCATTTATTATTTGATGTTTTTGTTGAAAAACGTTGAAGCATTTATTATTTGATGCTTTTGTTGAAAAAACGTTGGTGTACACATTTGTTTTTGGCCAAATTGCAACTTGAGTGTTGTCTTGACTTTTATTTTGAATTTGAAAGGTTGATTCAATGAGAACTAGTTCCATTGCATTGTTGCATAGTCCCCCACTCCATGGATTTGATTTCTCAAACGTGATGAGCTTTTCAGTTTGAAGTTCTTGAATAGTAGTGAGAGGGACGTCTACTACTGTGGAGTTCACGAGGCCTACTGCTCAGTATTGGCCACATAGTTTTTGGTTGATTCTTTCATTTGAAATGAATCTGTTTTCCTTTTTCACGGCAAGATGCGGCAAAAGTACAGTTCTTATTCCTTTCACTTCAAGGAATGGCACAGGTTTTCCTGTATGAGGGGCCAAATTCCTTTGTGTCCGCGATCTTTATCTCTCTCTGCCCAGATCCCCGACTTTTGGGATTCAGACAGGTCTTGCCGTGAGTACCTCGACTTCCCAGTGGCGGCCTGTTTCACTTTGACAGAATCTTTGTTTGTTTCTTTGTTTCCTTAAGTTCCTGTAAAACAGCCAAACGATCATAGATACAGAATGATTTTCATCCGCCACTGTGCCTTCACATTTATGATCAGGTTCCCACATTCGTAAATGGAGTCAGACCTCCTAGAGAGCTTCTTGGATGGGTGTGTATTGCCCCCTGAATCCATATAAGTGTTTGACCTCACTAGCGCCCCCGCCTAATACCCTAGCTGTTAAGGATTGCTCTATGCCCCAGTCCTTCCTCTCCTCTACCTAAATTCCCTCAGGATGGCGCTGGAGAGGAGTACCGCAATATTACGTCCATCCCTTCCATGGCCTCTTTGTCAGCCCGAGAGCTAATCATGGAGCCACAGTCAGGGTGTAACGTTGATTGCGTATCTCCTGTTATGGACTCGCAAATCTTTCTATAACAGTTTTGAGCGTCAGCCGAGCGCCAAGATATATTTTTAAGCCACCTCAAAATTTGAGGGGCCACAGTGGTCCTGTTACATGACACGATCAAGTGGACAGTCTGATGCTGTCTAGCAATGGGACCTGCGCGGGTCTTGTGATGGTGTAGCCTGGCATTTGTTTGCAGATTTTGCAGTTCAAGACAAAGCCAATAGTCTGACTTCTGAACCTTGGCCACCAATAGTACTGTTGCAATGAAGAAATAGTAGCTATTACCCCTGAATGCGCGGAGCCCAAGCCCTTGTGTGCTTTTAAATGATTAATTCCTGGCTACTATCCATATTTGGAAATACTCTATCCCCACTCCAGGAATCTGAGCATATGGAATGTTGTTTGCACCTAACTTGTAGGAGTATATAAGTGGAAATTTCTTAGGCACTGCTGTGCTGCCTTTGCGTGAAGCAATTACCGCCACCATATTCTAACCGTCTATTCTCGTTGTTGAACGAGTGTGCGCAGCTACGGAAGCTGTGTGAACAGCCCCCTGTGTGGCTTCTACAGCCAATGAATTCCCTGCAACGTGCACGCCATCACGTTGATGACTCAGTGTGTTTGGTAGGTCGTATTTTTCAACTCCACTACCTGTTCCCATAATTTTTGTGTTTAATTATGCCACCTTTTTCATCTTTAAACCCATTTTGTTCCCAATGGTGTAAATATTTAATACATGATTGCACACAGTAAAAGGAATCGCACACTATAAGTGTGGGGAATTCGCGATCCGTGTTTACAAGTGCAAGTATCAGGGCTTTTAAAGCTGCCAACCGAGCCGTGCTATTACCTAGAGGTAGTTTTTTGGTGCAATGAGGACGGAACTTGCCATCCAGCATCTGTTCTTTAACAAAGGCGGCCGGTGGTGCAGACCCATCAGTGTAAATCTTAAAAATTCATACTGATCTAGAGGCAAGATTTCATTTGGTAGATGATGTTCTTTCTCATATTGCAGGAATATCTGTGTTTTTAAACTTGGATCAAATCTGGATTCAAAGTCTGATGCAGCAAAAGAATTAGCCCTTTGTATCCATTCTGGATGTAAGGCTTTTGCATTAGGAATGCTAGCCCGGTACCGGGGTGACGACAATAATGCATCATCCCATGAGCCAGTACTCTTTCTTTTGCTACAGCAGTCTGAATGGTTGTCAGAATTTTTCCTGTTGAATTAAAACTCATTTCTGTGTTTGTTTACAGATGAGATTTGTATGCGATTGGTACAGTTTCACCTTCATTAAAGGTTTAATAAGTGTACCCGCATTGACCATAAATGATACTGAGTACCAAGTGGTGCAAGTTTACACATGTGTGTATGTGTTTGGAAGCAATAATATCTTCCTGGAGTGAACAAAGAATATTGGTGTGTTCTTGTGTCCAGTGTTTGACTGAAAAGTCAGGTTTGAAAAAGGTCGTAGAAAGGTTTTACTCTACTGCGAAATCCAAAATGTATGTTCTGCCAAAATCTAGGAATCCCAGTACTGATTGGAAGTTGTTTTAATGTCTTTGGAGGCTGGAGCAGCGCACACTTTTCTAAAAAGTTACCTGCCAGACTGTTCCCTTCACTTGAAAACTAGTATCCCAAAAATAGGACACAGAGGTGGGCAATTTTTGATTTCTCAAAATTAAATTTGTAGCCCTCAGAGGCGAATCCCATAATAATGGTGCTGACCCTGGTCAAGTGTTTCCCCAATAGGTCGTCCGTTAGATAAATATCATCCAAATAGGACAACGCTTCTTCATCAAAGTGCTTTAGCCATTCAGTAACTCTTTCAGAAAATACCCCTGAGCTGTTCTCATACCCACGGGGAGATGACAAAAATTGTCGCTGGGACTCGAATATACTAAATGCTGTTAGGTACCTGTTTTCAGGTGCTATAGTTTGACAGAAAAATCCATTTGAGACAACAAGTGTTGTTTTGTATTTTCTCCCGCATAATGTTATTCATTAATGCGGCACTATCTGCATGTTGGACAGCATATGTCTTTATGCAAGTGTTCAAGTGTCTGTAAATGAGAACTAGACGAAATGTATTATAATGTTTTGATAAGTGAAACAAGGGAATGTTCTTTTGTGAAGTGCATTTTTCAATGATCTCCTGGTATTCAAGTTGATCTAAGATCTCCCTGACCTGTGTTTTTAGCTTCTTGCTTAATGCGATATTGTCTTTGAGCATGTGGTGAAACTATTAATGGGATCACGTGGTGGGTTGAGGCATCATCCCATCCAGCGTGATTTTTATACAATGCTGGAGCTTGGGCTACTGCCCACTCCCGTGCATATGTATGTTTAAGGTGAACGGGAACATGGTTGGAAAATGCAGGAAAAATATACTTTCTCCCTTTGGGCGCTCCCTGACGAATGCTGGCGGCTAATCTTGTTCTGCTAACAGTATGTCAAAACCAGACAATAGGTTCTTCGCAAAGAGACCTTTTACTTTCCTGTGTTTGTCCTCCTCCATGCGGAGTGTTATTTCATATAACTTGTGTGGGACGTTCACCCTTTTGTCTGGTGTTTCCACCGTGATGTAATCATTCAATTTTGCTGTCCAGAAATTCCTTCAGGTTCTGGTGAGCTATTGTTACTTCTGCCGCTCTGTCTAGCATTGTCTGAGCCCATTCCCCTTTCAGAATTTGAGTCCTTAGGATTCTGTGCATGTCTAACTTTGAGACCTGCAACTTTCTTCTTTTTAAATTGAGGTTTGGATTGTGGCTTGTCTTCTGTTTTAGAAGAGTCCTGAGCGTGCTTGTCCCTGGACTGCTTGCGCTCTTCTTTGTGTGCTGACTTTCCTACACTCCCTGTGTTGTTTGTCGAGAGGAATGTGTATCATACCTGTCAGGTTTCCTAATATTATCCCTATTCCTAAGGTTATACCTCTTTGCAGAGGGCTCCTGTTGAGGAGACCTACCTCGGGACTGAGAATCTTTTCTGAAAATTTTTGTTTTTTATTATTATCCCACTTCTTTTTAGAAGAAGTAGGTGTCTGCTTAGAATTGTCCTTCTCAGGACTGCCCATTAGCTGTGGTTTTAAAAGCTTTCCCACCCAAACTGTCCCTTCCCAGTTCTGCATATGCAGTGTCAACTATTTTGGGAAGTTCTTGTGGTTGGTCTATAAGACTGACCTCTCTTAGGTGTTGGCGGATCGCCACTGAAGCTGCTTCCCCTTTAATGTTAGCTAGTATTATTGTTGATACCTGGTCGTAATTACCTAGTAATTTCATACCTAAGGTCAGAGCTGGTTCAGCTCCATACTTGTTCTGTATTTGTCGTAAGACATCAGGAATTACTGCTAAGGAAGGAATACCATGAGTCCTGGTATATATGGCAGCAAAGACTGTACCTCAAGTGGTGTAGTCCTCTAACTGTGGTGTGATCCCCATGGGCAAGCAGAGTGTTAGCGTTATATGCTTTCAAATGGTGTGGTATTTGGAAATACTGCTTCTAACTGGGTAATTTTCTGAGCTACCCAGAAAGGAATCTGTTCACATTTTGTGGGCAGTTTGCCCATTACTGTTTGCAATGTTTGTGGAGCGATTTTAGTAGTGGTGCTCTGTGTTGGAGCTGTGTTATTTGTAGCTACTGTGGGCTGGACACCAAGTGTCCTCATGACGAGTTGCGTCATGGCTCTGTAAGAGTTTTACCAACTCTTTGTGTTGTAAGAGCAGTGCATCTTGTGGCATTATGTCAATGTCAGGATGTGGTGTGTAGCCGGCTAATGTCGGCCATGTAGCTCCTGGTCTACCTATTGGACCGAACCTGGTTTTATTTATTTGTTGTAGGGCGCCATTAAACCAGAAATTGTGGTCCTGGTCAGTGTGCGGAATCTTAAATAAAACGAATTTAGTTGCGCGCGCAACGAAATTTGTGTTATTTATTTTTTTGTTTACTTACCTCAGTGCGGCCGAAATCCGTAGTTTACTACCCCTCACCCTGCCCCTCCCCCGCCCTGCATCACCGCCCGGCAGCACTGCCACCACAGGCCGTTACTGAGTGGAGCACTTTACAGAACATTTTTTGACAGGAGCACCTCAGTCGTGAGCTGGTATATATAAAACAGAGTGCGTGCAAGGGACCACTTTAAACCAGTAAACAAAATGGGACGTGAGGGCAGACAGGGTATGGTATCCACGTGATGGAAAAGAAGGTGGCAATGTATTCGGGTCAATATTGGCAGACAGTCCGTTTTTTTGTTTTTTTTTACATCACACATAATCATTTGAGGCACAAGTGAGAGAACAAGCATTTGCAATGCAATCGGTCTCGCCTTTGGGACCTTAAATGTATTTAGCTATGCAGCCCATTAGCCTGGGTGCTGAAACATCAACTGTTCTTTAACATGGAGGGAAATTAAGCACCAAACTGCGTGACAAGCCAGGTATAGGAACACATGGAGAGAAAAATTGCCTTTCCAGGTATAGGAACACATGGAGAGAAAAATTGCCTTTCCGCAGGAAATGGTATAGTCCATAGCTCTGTTTTTAATATAAAATCAGGGCCTTCGGTGGTCATATCACTGAAAGTACAAGATTTGAAAAAATATTATTGTCTACAGGTGCTCGTTGAAGACAATTTCTATGGACTGGAATCTAGAGAATGCTAAAGTGATTCTGGTATTTTACTGACCTCTGCTGGTCGTTTTCTATAAAGAAAGTTAAATAGAGGCAGTTGCCAGAAAAATTAAAAAAGAAAGCCCCTCAGCAGAAAGCAATTCTGGTATTTTACTGACCTCTGCTGGTCATTTTCTATCAAGACAGTTAAATAGAGGCTGTTGAACAGAAAAAAAGTCCCTAAGCGGAAGCAGACAAGTCCTAGGGCCGATCTCCAAAGCCCACAAAGTACATACACATATAAGTATATACTAAAGTATATAAGTATATACTAGAGTATATACAAGAGGTCTTGAATGCTCGACCTAAAAATAGGCTCATAATCAAGAGACAATGTTAATTCTGAACTAGGAGTAGCGGTATAATAAACCCGCAGCCTTCACAGAAGGAGGACTAGGGGGCATGGGCTTTAGCGACTTCAGATAGGATTTTTTGGCAGCTGCAGCCTGGTCTGTGAAGTGTTGTGCGTGGTTATAGGAAGCGTGTGGGAGCTGCTTTTGCCCAGAATCACGTGCTTTTGCAGGCACAAAACACTGCAAATTGAAGTAACTAACAACTTTCCTTCAGGAAGTGGGTGAGAGCGCCCTTGGAAGTCAATGGGAGAGGGGGTTATGAAGCGCAGGTACTCTGTACCAGAGTACCTGCTTATTTCTGAGAAGTGCCGGTAGTCTCCAATTAAAAGTAGTACGCTTTTCTTTGGAAGTGCAGGTACTCTCCCTCTCAAAATAAAAAAGTGCTGGTCCCATTTAAAGCACTGGGGTTAGGGATATTAGACATCGTGGGACATCTGAAATGTGATGGCAGGCGCACTAGTGATAACGAAATGAATGCCATTGAGGCTGGTTTCTTTCTTGCAATGCCTGATGATACATAGGGTATCTGATTCATTCTGTGCTGATTCCCCGGACTCGGGGACCTGCCCCAGATCACCCCCCTGTGTCAGCCCGATCTATAGTGCACTTCTGTCCTGGTGTTGCGGCACGTCCACGCAGCTAAAATGAAAACATATTATGCACGGCTATAATAATAAATAATAAAGCGCTGCGTGCCGCGACAGGCAGCGTGCGCGTCCCTGCTCCGCGGCAATACTCCATGGGAGTGTACTTGCCAGAAAAGGTGGGACATGCACCCTCCATTTGCCATTTGGAGGCTACGATCTTTACACACATAAAAGCCAATCCAAAGTGTGGGAGGAGTCAGACACCACAACGTACAGACAACAGATCGCCAAACAGCGCCTAAGCGCTGTTTAGGCTCGACCTAAAAACAAGGGAGAGGCAATGACATACATCAACATTAAGAGGGGCTGCGGCCCCCCTTCTCTTTCCAATACTCCCTGTTTTATTGTAAATAACGTTGAGCTGGGCTTCAGGCCTCATTTGATCTTCCCTAATTTACATGGAACAGGAGTGACCTGCCCGAGATTAACCCTGAGGCCTCACAATGTCCAAAGACTTCTCACGTGACCTCTCTGTGCAGAGGTGGATGCGCTGCCCACCCTCCCTCACTCCCCACATCCGCCAAGAGCAGCAGAGCCCATTAACGGGCTTGGGTGTCTAGAGCATCAGAAGCACGGTCACCCCCACTGCCGCAGGGCTCAGGAAGGAGCCGGCAGTATCGTCAAGTGACACCGCAGCTATCTTCAGCTCTTTGCAGAGGGTTACAGCCTGTGCTGCAAAGAGCGCACAATTAAGGACACTGTGGGGGAGATTTATCAAATCTCCACCCAACGCAGCACAGGCCCCCGTGAGGCAGCGCTGCGTTGCGCGACAGGGAGGGAGCAGGAGAGCGCCTTATTTTCAAAGATATGCCTCTCTCCTCCCCTTTCCCTTGCACCGGCGCTGATTACAGCTGCTGTGCGCCACCCACACATCTTAGCGCCATAGCGCTAGGGTGTGTGTGTGAGTCCAGCATAGGTTTACAAAGTGACGCATCTACCTAGATGCTCACTTTGTAAATATGACGCAATATGGCGCATTTTTTACGCCGCTGGTGCGTCTCAAAAAGTGACGCACCGGCGGCGCAAAAGGGACGCAAGGGCTCATAAATAAGCCCCGCAGTATTTTCAATGGCATGGGGTGCAGATCTAGAATGTGGCATTCACATATATGTGCTTAAAACAACTTTTAGGAGCTGTGTAAAATGCCGAGGGAATCGCATACTGACAGGAACATCTGCACATAGTGGGAGAGAAATAATCAACGCTAAAGATGTTTTGGATAAACCGGGGAGAAATCCTCCTAGACCTAGGGGCATATTCACAAGGAGCTATCGCCGAATTAACGGCACTTCATCGCAGCCAAAGTCGTGATAAATTTACCTCCCCATTCACAAGCCGGTGTGAATAGCCCACAGCACCAGTTTACCCGCAATAGCAGCCGCAAAAAACATCGCCACAGAGGACCCCCGCAAATATCGCTAATGAGATGCAGAGTAAGCGTTCCCATGCCAAAAGCCGAGACAACATCACACCTCAACATTCACAACGACCAGCAACATCGGCGATAAGAACACAAAACAGGCAATAAGGCGCGTTAGCACCAGGAAATTTACACCTGCTCTGACCTGGTGTAAAGTCGGACGGCAGCCAGCACCACAAAAGGGAGCACAGCCCAGAGCCACACATGAAGGACAACAGATGCCCACGAGCAACTGAACATGCAGCACGGACACCCAAGAGGGCCACAACACCCACCGACACCACACCCAGGCCCGCAAACCCCCCCCCTCCGAGACCACCCCCAACCCCGGACTAAGAAATTGCACACCAACACCACGAATCCCAAAACAAACATTCTGCCTGAGGTCGCACAAGCAAGAATATAAACATACATGCGTGGCCAGAAAATGGAGAACCAGTCATACAGCAATGCAATCACCAACACAAAACACCATACAAACAAAAGCAGAAACAACCCTTAGGATGAGTCCTAGCGGCACCTCACTGGACAATCCGTAGCACACAGCCTGGAAGACCAAATCCAAGAGAAGAAGGTGTGCCATGCGCCCAACAAAGGAAAGAGAGGGAGAGAGGGAGGGAGACGGAGTGAGATAGCACAAGCAGCGCAAGGCCGCCCGGGCACCTGGATCCACATGCCAACATGTGTCAATCAATCAATCAATGAATTTGTAGAGCACACTACTTACCCGTGAGGGTCTCAAGGCGCTGGGGAAAAAAGGGGGGGGGTGCTGCTACTGGTCGAACAGCCAGGTCTTGAGTAGCCTCCTGAAGCTCAGTAGGTCTTGGGTCTGTCGTAGGCTGAGTGGGAGGGTGTTCCAGGTCTTGGCGGTGAGGTGGGAGAAGGATCTGCCGCCGATGGTTGTTCTTCGAATGCGAGGGACGGTGGCGAGGGAGAGGTCGGCGGAGCGGAGCTGGCGGTTGGGGACGTAGAAGAAGAGTCGTCTGTTGAGGTAGGCTGGGCCGGTCTTGTGGAGTGCCTTGTGAGCGTGGATGAGGAGTTTGAAGGAGATTCTCCTGTCGACGGGGAGTGTGTGTGTGCATCGCCAACCGTACACCATGACCCCAAGGCTGTGTCCCAATCTCAGCGCCAAAGCCACATCACATTCCGAAAACGCAAGTAGCAGTCAGACAAACATCAGGGATGAAAGCACCATTGTCCCAATGCAGAAGGCTGGAGGACACCTGCACCTCTGAACTTGGTCCAGAACGCGCATGGAACACCCTGATAGAGATGCAATGGCAGACGGGGACGACTCCCACACCACGCATTCCGCCAATGAACCATCCGACTCATCCACAGCCCACACACAGAAGCCCCTGCCTGAAGTACCCCTGCATGGGATGCCCTTGACACTCACGGAAACAGCAACCCATTACCCACAACGTTGCACACACATACGAATCATTGCACAGAGCTGTGGCATATCCTCCACACAACTGCCGCAGTGCAGAAGAGTGCCGGTTCACGAGACGCACCAACGCAATGGCAGGCCATACCGGACACATGCACAACCCCCGTCACATGGAACAGTACTGTGCACGTATGCTGCATTTACTGGGCGCACTGCCACTGGCAGTGCTGCGGATCAGTTACAGGCTCAGCTTTCCCATTGCCCACGTCACCTGCATCCAGCCCTGGTTCCACTGCCGAACATGCACATTCGAGTGTCCCATGGATGTCTGCCTATCTAACACAACTGTTGATGAATTGGACTATGACTTGTGTCTGCGCCCCCTGTTGGATCATGAACAGGAGTGTAACCGAGACAGCCGTGCATGGGATGCCTTGACACACTGCGTATGTATTGGTAGTTGTGCATGGGAGTTTGCACAATTTCTCATGTGCAGTGACCACATCGAGGCGCTCCCCTATTGGGCTGTGTTGTGGATCGGTGAGATGGCGTGGGCTGAGCACACCTGCCCGGACCACCTAATGGATTGGCTCACCAGGGTGTTCCTTGAACACGACAACGACGTACTATTGGAACACATTGCACATGAGGCAGCACGGGTATTCATGGATGAGTAACTACGTCCCTGCAGCCACATCCGATTGCCACCCACAGCACATGGCCCAAGAACTTGTTGCATCATTGGGATTGCTCACATATCCCACCACAACAGAGGACATGTCTGCCTTCACTCAGGCTCGGGCTCTGGATGCATGTGCGTGGAATAACACGTGTGTACACACACCTGTGCAAGGTGACGCAGGTCCATGGTCGGAGCAACACTGCGTCGTTTGGCAACGTTGCCAATTCGGACACACTGCTGGGGGAGAGCACACACATGGCAATGTAGCATGACATATGAACCTGTCGGACCCTCACACCTGATCACTGTCAGCAGAGCAGACAATCGGCGTACTCCGGAGGCAGAGCACCTTGCAGATCCCACGTGCAGTGAGTCATGCCCCCTCACACGGCGCAATGGGCAGACGCCAAACAACACATGACTCATCCAGCAAGGCAAGGTGGATTGTGAGCGTTGCCATCTGTGATGAATGTTGTCCATGTCAGCCCCCCCCATTTCCTGAACGTCGACATGTACCCATGCTGCGTGTAAGTGTCTGAAGCATGTCCCTGCCTGTTGTGGCCGTTGCCTTGTCCGTACTGACACACACATGCCAATAAAGTCTATGCCACTCCACTGGTGTCTAACTGTGATGTGTGTAGTTCAGATTGCCCACTCGTGTGCCACGATGAGCATCGTCCCAACACAGGGAGGAACTTACTGACGCATGTGCAATGGGGGTGTGTCCCTTTGGCAAGCTCCACCTCTGTGAGCCAGACATTGTTTTCGGATAGGTGCTGGACGACATGTGCACTTACATGACTACAGCTATGTGTGTATGGTGTCCAACCTCTGACCATGTGGAGCAATGTCATACATCACAACAGAATGTGTACACACAGATGTGTGTGAGTAGGTATGCGACGTGAAGGTCTGTTGGCACACGTGGTGTAGGACACAACTCCTGGCATGCCACCGTTTTGGTCACTCCTACACACAGCCCTATTCAACACATGGATGTGTGCCTACATTGGGGTGTTGTGAGATTGTTGCTGATGTGCAATGGGTACACAGCTAGTACTCACCTTCACAGTCATCCAATTGGCCATGTGTCTCAGGGATAGACATGCGCATAGATGTCAGTTACCAGGGTGTACCTTCATGTGCAATCATTGTCCCTACATCCAGCCATACTTCCATACATGAGTGAACATAGTGATGACACATCTGTGTGATTTAGAATGTTTTATTCACATTCAGGTGATTGACGGAGCTGGAGCTGTACATGGCCATCCAAGCCCACATCACATGGAAGCCCAGTGGTGGACCAACCAGAGTCCTCTGGGGATTGCACAGTGATTAGGAAGAGGGAGAGTGCAGTCCGCAGCAGGATTGCTGTGTAATTGGCCAGCGGTGAAGAAATGGCAGTCCGTGTCGGGGTCCCGGTGGATGTCGCAGGGTGTTCTGGGGGTCAGTAGGAGGTATTTCCCAGGGCATGATGCATAGGTCAGAAGCAGGCAGGGACAGGCCATATGACGGTGATGGATGCTACTGCCTCCTTCCTCACACAGTAGTTCCCATCCCCTTCTCACTCCCCTGATACGGGTTCTGTGTCTGGTGTGTCCGGTGTGTGTGGCGGGGTGATGGCTGCATCGCTGTGTGCCCCTGGCACATCAGACTGCGTAGGTGATGGGGCAGCATAACAGTGTGCCACGGACACATCAGGGGTCGGAGCTGTGTGTGTCGATGTTCCCGCTGCAGTCATCTGGGAACGGCTCGGTGACAGCAATGGCAAGATGAAGTACTGCAGGGCATTGAAGTTCCCAGCCACTACTCGCTGGTGTCCAGCCATGGCAGACATACTTCCAGCCTGCATTTGCTCCATGGTCTCCATTGACCTCCGCACCTGTGCCAACTCGGTGCTGTCATGGCTGGTGCCTGTCTGATCAGACAGTTCTTGTATTAGATTCATGGCACCAGCAAGGTCAGCCAAGGTCTGTGGCGGAGCCTGGTGCGTACAGGGGGTATCCGATAGGGACTGTACGTGGTCCCTGATGGGACTCAGACACCCACTATGGCATCGAGTTTGGCTGCCACGAGCTCGAAACCCACCCGCAGCTGATGAGCCAACTCCACCTGGCAACCCAACACACGCCGTTGAAATTCCATGTATTGGTCGGGGGGGTCCTGGGAGACAGCCGTGGTGCTGCGTGTTTCCTGCTGTGTGGCCTGTGCAGGTGGTGGGGTCACCTCGAGGCAGCTGGCCTGGCCTGCTCCTTGGGGTGGGGTGCAGAGGCTGTCCATTATCCGTTGGAGGGTGTCTTGACATATGTGCAGGTTGTCCTCTTCATCATCAATGATGGGAAGTGTGGTGTGCTCTGCAGGAGGTGTTGTATGTCCCTCTGCAATGTGATGGGGAGATGCAGGTTAACAAAGTTTTATATGTATGGTGATGATTTGCAGATGTTTACATTCAGACTGCATGCCAATGTACATTGTGACTGTTTTGGGGGAGCTGGCTATTTGATGGCAGTCAGTGTGTGTTTTTCGACTACATGAAGGATGTGTGGTAGTACCCGTACATTGTCATAACACAGTGTCAGGCAATGCCAGATGTGAGTGGCCAGTTACTATGCACGAGCAGAACCTGTTGTGGGCTCTGTCCTGTGGTGCGGGTGTTGTACTTTGTACCACATTGCCGTCATTGCTGATGTTCTGTGATTGCTATGTGTGTGTGCTGCATTGTGGGCGAGTTGCCCCTGCAGCTCTGATTTCGTGTGGCCTTCCCCCTTTGAGGCGGGGTGCCTTTGAATTGTGTGCTTTTCTGGCCCGATTTGCTTTAGACTTGGGTCATATGTGCTCTCGGACTGTTTTTGTGGCCTGGTGCATTGTTCGTCTGCTGCGTGTATTGTATTGTATGGCATGGGTTGTGGGTGCACGTGGACATGTCGGAGTGTGACCTGCTCCTTTACGGATGTGATCCACACTGGGCTACCTCCATGTCGATTCGTGGGCCATGTCATTTTTTTTGGGCTGCTGCCATGCTATCGGACATGCAGTGTTACTTGCATGGTCATTGTGGGTCACAGAGCCGCTGCTTTGCTGGATTCAGCACATGTGCACGGGTAGGTTGTGATATTGGTGATGGGGGGGCCCCACTGTGCACATTGTGGATGGGGGCCTACTTGGCGTTTCTATGTGTGCTGCAGTGTGCCAAGGCAATCAGGACATGTTCCAAGGTCATTGTGGGTGTGCTACACGTAATTGTGCATGTGTGCCATTGTGACCATCTTCCCCCGTCCCCCCAGTCCCTAGTGGTTACTCACCCTGTTGATGTTCGGTCAGGTCGTGTCGTGCTGTGTCCAGGCCCCCAAATCCTGCCACGGTCTCCTCACTGCTGACTGTGGCCACCATTTGCTCAAGCTCATCCAGCTCCTCCTGTGTCGCAGGACTTCCACCTCCAGTCGACGTTGCTGCCTCCAAGGTTGGCGGCGAGCTTATGTTTGGTCTGCCTTTTCAGTTCATGCCAGCGCCTCTTGACCTCCTCCAGTGACCTCCTAGACACTCCGACTGCATTGACGTTGGTGACGATGGCCTGCCATATTTCGGTTTGGGTTGCCAGTGCCACAGTGGAGGTGCCGAACAGTTGTTGATGGTGTTCGGTCACCTCCGTGACGATGATCCGGTCTTCCTGCGGACTGTACCCGGTCTTCCTCTTCCTCTTGTCCCTGCACTTCCCCGAACGCGGGGTTCCTGGCTGGTCCTCCATGGGGCTTGTGGTGTTCGGCTTGTCCTCTGCACTCGGTCCAGGTGCATCCATGTTGCTGCGCAGTTTGAAATGTTTTTGAGCTTTTCTTTCTTTTATGGTGCTTTTTCCCGCAAGACGCGTGGGATTTGCAGGCCTGTGGCTGGTGTTCGCTGATTTCTGTACCGCGATTGGCCTCATCGCATGATTTCTCGCGTTTCGCATTTTTCCGGCGTGGCGTTGATTTTCACGGTGACATTTGACACGTTATCTGGGGACTATCGCATGCTGCCGCCTTGTTGTGAATTCCATGTTGACACAGGGTTATTTTCCCGAGATAGGCTGCGATATTGAAAGTTGCGTTACGCTACTCTTGCGGTCGTTATCACACGTTCTTGTGAATATACCCCCTAGACTTAGTACTGGTGTTCACTTTGCTGCCTTCGAACCCGCTCAAACTCCCTCGTGTTTCCATTTCACTTGAGTGCAGATTCACAAACAAAGAATGTGATGATGGTCATAAATATATACACAACATACAGGGAACACATCTTCAAGCTCGACAAGTTTGCTTAAAGTAAAGCCAGATGATTTTGAAGTTTGTACATTTTGTATTGTTTTGGCGCTTCTGCCATCCAGTGGACATATGTACCTCCGAATTTTTAATTTGATTTCTACTGAGAGCTTTTGAGACTGTGAGTCAGTCCATATGAATGAGTCTGTGGCCTCTGGGCAGATTCACAAGTGGCCGGGTACTCCCACAATGGAAAATATTCAGAGCCCCATTGATAAATAAAGTCTAAACGTACGCTTTAAGATTTCCCTTCCCTTCGTAATTCTAACCAGTATACATTTAGCTAGGTATAGGTTGTGTTTATGACTTTTGGCAATTCTCAAAACGTCCTGGTATTATATATATATTTTTAGCAGATTTATGCTGCAAATTCGGCCAAAGGCATTGGCGCTGTTTACACGAGTATGCTCGCTGTCAGGGTCTTTATGAACTAAAGATAAAGAAATCTGTGAGGTGCTCAGCATTGTTATCTGAACGTGGGTTATGAAGTTCTGTGGTTACACTGATTAAGCAGCTACCTACGTCATTATCATACGAAATGTTTTTATTGATGTCATAACTACACTTTCACAATTGCTTTATTAACCTTCCTACTTTCTCAAGTTTGCTTGAAATGCCCCATTTGCCCAGTCTTTTCTCAAAACTTTCTCAGGGGTAGAACCCCTCCCCTTGAAAACTCCAGTATGACAGTCGGGTTACTGGCTGCGCTCGCCAACGGATACTCATCCTGAAATTTTACGCCTCACTACTTTCAAATGTCACCAGTCCCACTGCTGGAACCAGGTTCAAGTCTGGGCGTTGGCTCAAAATCCTGTGAATATGGGCAAATGACTTAATCTTCCCATTCTTAAAAAACAATTCTGACCTTCTATAATAAAACTGGCACTCATGTAAAGTGCTCCAATGCACGCTATATAAAAGAGCAACAAAAAGCAATGTACAGGATTCCAATTTGCACCTCACGAACCAATTGATGTCATGTATTTTGTGCAGAGGTCATTTACTCGCAACATTTTAACCATGGTGTTATTTAGAAAATATTTGGCAATCCCAGAATGCTTGGCCTTCCTCTGAATCGTTTGTACAATATCTGTTATGAAGGAACCTTATTGCACGATTAGTTGGAACCATCGCAATTTATACATACATGCTTTTGTGTAACGCACATATTTGAAGGCACTCTCATGTGTGATAATGAACATAAAGAAGGCTCTGCGAAAAAAACTGTTTGTCTAGGATCACACTATTTGGTGACACTAAGAAGCTGGGATTTGTCCCAGCTTTTCCAGTTTCACACTGAACAATTTGATCACTAGATGGGTTTTTCTTTCTAATATCGCATGCTAATGCTTTGTCTGTAATTCTTGGAGGATGAGATTAGAGAATAGGTTACACTGCCTGCTGCTCAGCCATGCTTAGTGCTACTTTGGGCCCTCTCCTTCTACTCAGCACTGCTGCCCAGGATTAAGTTGTGTCTGGATCCCAACTTCCCTTCATGTACTTCACCTGATGCTGTGCGCCAAGATGGCCTCTCCAGATGAGGCATTGGGGGTAGCAATACCTGCAAAGAACCATTTGAGCCCAAAGGTTAACTATGGCTTTGTATTTTGGGGAGCGACTGAAGTAGTTTCATCTTTGTCTACCACCCTTTTCTTTCTGCCATTGTGCATAAACTGGCTGATTCCAGTCTTTACTTCTTTCATTGCATCAATTTATGTTGCATCTGTCTATATGGTTATTAATACAGGCGTACTTTCCCATAGGAGGAATAGCATCGCTATGTATCAGCTTAATTTACATGAACAAGATGTTTTGTTTCGGGACTGATGGTTATCTCTGCTTATATTATTTACTGACCTGGGTGTAGTTTTGCATGGCCTGTAACCTGTAACACTGATCATGCTATATTTTCATAGCATTTTTATTACTTTTGATGGTTTTGCTTCGACTGAGATGTTATCTTTTATCAATTTTTATACTGAACCTGGTCATGCACAGAGATCGGAAGTACATGTTGATTGATATGTTAATGTCTATTTACAGTAGTGGAAAGCTGAAATCCTAGTTACTGTTTTGATTTACTTGCGAGAAAGTGTCACTCAAAGTGTAACACATTTGACAGTAGAATGTCACTCATACGCACACTGAAACCACAGAAAATGTCACACATAAGCATTCTGGAAACTTGGCAGCTATGTAGAACTGAAAACAAAATCGTATTTATTCATTTGTAACATGCCATTTCTGTATTTGTTTACTTTAAGTATTAGTCATGGATCAGCTCTAGAACACATTTAAAAGTGCTTTATATTTATATGTAGCAAACACAAGATGATGGAAGGAGTGCTGAAACTTTTCAACCACTCATCCCCAGTCACAGACCTGTGTTTAATCCATCGTTCTTTTGCTCTCTATGCAACCCCAGTTTGGACCCAGCCATATGCAATTCAGTCTTGACCCTGTTCCTCATGGGAACAGTCCCGCCCGAACTGCCAGGCCAGGTCCTCCCTGGACCGGAAATAAGCATCCTGGGACTGGTTTTGGGGTATTACCCCTCATCAGAAAGGTTAGTTTGAATCCAGTGGCGCATTGAGCCAGGGACCCACGTCTTGGCATACCCTTGGCTACTGGTAGGCTGGACAAATTAAGACTGATAGTCCATTTTGTTTTAGATTTGAATTAGAGGGAAATAATTCAAGGTTTTGGTGTGTTCAGGGTCTCGATATTCATTAGCTGGGTATAATGCATTCCATATGTTTGAAAATGTCAATATGTTGCCCTCTGATATTAAGCTTTTTGGATATGGTAATAAACCTATCGATGTGACCATTTTAGAATTCAAAGCTTTGCAAATTCAAGAAAATGTCTATGTAGCTAAAGGTGGTCCTTGTTACCTAGCATGGCCTCAACAAAGAGAAATGTATATGAACCTGGATCCAAATCATCTCAACCAGTGATTGGGTATGACGATAATATGATGTTGGCATAGATAAATATTCAGATTAATGGCAAGAGTTATTTCCAAAAGTCTTTACTCCTTTGGGTTATTGAAAATATGTATATGTGAGAAAATTCTTAGGAAAATTGCACTTCTTGTCACATATAACGAAATGAAATGAAAATTATTTATAATGCACGCTGTACCCTGAGGTGTCAAAGAGCTAGCAGAAAGCACCTTAAACAAATCAGAAATCAAAGATTGTCCCAAGCAACTATGGGGAAATAGAAGAACAAAAGCCATGTTTACAGAAGTTTTTTGAACGCGGCAAGTGAGTCAACTCCCAAAATGTAGGCTGGCAGGGTATTCCATAGTTTGACAGCAGCCACAGAGATGTACCGACCTCCCCATCTGGCATTTTGAAATTTGGGAACCAACTCCTGCTTGCGGAAGGAAGATCTGAGAAGCCTACTAGGGGTGTACGAGTGGAAAAGAAAGTGTTACATTGGCTGGAACCTTTCCGATGCAGGGCTCAAAAAAACATGCAAAGAGCCTTAAAAATAATCCTCTTTCTGATTGTAAGTCAGTGGAGGGAACTAATTGCATCTCTAACCGAATGGTGCTTCAGGATGTTAAGAATAAGTCGGGCAGCCGCCTTCTGGGCAACTTGAAGTTTGTTAAGACAGGAAGCATTAATATTGAGATACAGTGAGTTGCAATAGTCCAATCGCGACGTGACTAGTGTGATAATGACTGATTGGCACAGTTCCACCGGAATATAGGTAAACATTTTTTTCAGGGTCCTGATGATAAGAAAACAGGTGCTGGCAGTGCAACTGACCTGAGTATCAAAGCTCAAGTTATTGTGGAATAAAATACCCAGGTTTGTGGCTGATTTGACTGGCGTGGGAAGAGGTTCACAGTCCTCTGGCCATAAGATGTTAGACCAAATAGACTCCTGAGTGTCAAACACCAAAACCTCAGTTTTGTCCTCATTAAGTTTTAAGGCATTGTCTTTCATCCACCTCCTAATGCTAGACATGCAATGATTGAACCTCTCGGCTACAGAAGTCAGTTCGTTGGAAATAGACATGATGATCTGGGTGTCACCTCTGTATGACAGTACCTGGAACTCAAAAGAGCGCACGATTTTTGGCCAATGGAGTAACATATTCGTTAAAAAGAGTTGAACTCAAGGACGAGCCCTGAGGGACCCCACAAGGAAGGCTGAAAGCTTCCGCCTTGAAACCCCCGCAACTAACAATTTATACTCTGTTGGTAAGGAAAGAGTGGAGGAACTTAGGTGCAGACCCACCAACACTGATTTACTGCAGCCATTGAAACATCCGTACCAGCAAGATGGTGTCGAATGCTGCAGACAAATCCACCTGAATGGCCACCCCCTCGATCAACCTCTGCAGCCACGATAAGTGCAGACTCTGTACTTTGGTCACTCCTGAAATCATTATGCAAGGGTCCAAGTATATCGAGAGCCTCAATAAATTTACCCAGTTTCTGGTTGACAAGATTTTCAAGTACCTTGGCTGACACTGGTAATAGGGAAATGGGACGCAAGTTTTTCAGATCCTCGGGGTCTGCATTTGTTTTTTTAAGTAGCGGAATGATGATCACTTCCTTCCAGGGAGTTGGAAAAACTCCTGATTGCAGTGTAAGGGTAAACACATTCTGCAGGAAGTCGGCAATAGGTTCTGGGCCAGTTAGAGTGTTTTAGGTAACCAGGGATCAGATGGCAATCCAGATTTAGCACTCAACAACAATTCTTTGGTTTGATTCAGAGAGATAAGGGGAAATTCAGTAAGCTGATTGAACTGAAGGCATAAGGTGGCAGTTTCGGGCAGGGTCTCACTCTCCATTGGCAGATCAAAGTCTACATAAATATTCAGAATTCTATCCTGAAAATATAGTGCCATTCTGTTACAGAAGTCTTGAGATGAATTCAACAAGCCCTGAGAAGGGAGGGGTGGACATATATTTTATTACATTAAACAGTAGCCTAGGAGAGTTGTTAGCAGCCCTATTTCTTTCTGTAAAGAAAGTCTCCTTGGTTGATTTCATGGTGTGTTTATAATGCAGCAGGAGGGCCTTATGCTTCTCTTTTTCCCAAGGGCCCAAAGTAGACCTCCATTTCCACTCCTGTCTGCAGCATTCCTGTTTAAGACCCTTAAGTTCAAGGGAGAACCAGGGTGCAGACGGTTTACTGCCAGTGACCATTTTGATCTTAAAAGGAGGTATGCTATCCAAGGTAGTGGTGACCCAGGCTTGAAAGCCCTCTGCAGAATAACCATAGGTGACAACATGTCTGGCTCTTGAGAGTTTTAGTGCCCTTTCCAGGTTAACAGATGTAATCTTACTCAAATTTCTGCAGATGGTAGACTTGGGAGGAGCCAGGCTTGCCCTTGTCATAGAGCGTGAGGAAAAGACAGTAAATGAGAGGGCCTGATGGTCTGTCCAGCTAAGGAGGTGAACACAGTTGACAGTCAGATCTTCTTAGTTGGTAAAGATACCATTGAGAGTGTGACCTGCAGTGTGGGTAGGCAACCAAACCCGCTGAGAAAACCCCAGGTTAGACATAAATTCAAGGAGGGAGGCTGTGTACTTACATGAGGGTTCATTTAGATGGAAATTGAAATCACCCAGGATGGTAATGTGATTGCGTACCAGATATGGTTCCAGGATCTGGCCCCAGGCCTCTAATAAATTGGCCCTTGAGCCAGGAGGGAGATATACCAGAAGGCTGTAAAAAGTATCGTTGGCAGAGATTTTAAGCTATAAAAAAAGGCAGCCTCCGTAGAGTGCTCTTTATTCATGGCCACCGAGTCTAAGCCCATCACATGCTATAATAGCCAGCCCACCTCCTGTGCGACCCTGGCAGTCAAGTCTAGAGATGGTGTAACCTGGCGGGACAACCTCCACCAGTTTGGGACCAGAGTCCTCTCTTGCCCACCTTTCAGTTATAAAAAGACAATCCAGGGATAATGCAAGAATCAGGTCATGTGTTTTAGTTTTATGCTTTATGAGGGACCGGGTGCTAAGCAAAGTACCACGGGACCCTTTCTGGCTGTCAGGGCTAAGGCCTGTGGCTTCATGAGCATGCATAGTCCCGAAAGACGATGGAGGTAGTGGCGGCTCGTCCACTAAGGTGGAGGAGCGTTGCCCCACTGCTCGCTGAGTGAGCAATTAAAAACAAAAAAATAAAATGATAACTTAACGTTATTATCATTTTATTTAAACTACTGGCTTAGTTGGTTGAGGGCGGGGTTGGACTGTTTAGAGGCTGGGGGAGTGGTAGGCACTTTCTAATTACGCATAACATTTTGGCTTGCCGTCTCGGGCCAGCCAAAATGTCATGCGCACTTTGCATGTTCTCCACCCAGGCTGCATTACAGCCTGGGTGGAGAAAATGCCCAGGCCCCCATTCCCTGGCTGAGTGCCAAACCATGACGCTCAGACCAATCACAACGCTGCATTGCAGCGTTGTGATTGGCTCAGGAGAGCCTGGATGCTTCCTGCTTCCACAGAAGCCAGGAAGAGGACAGAGGAGTGGCGGCAGCAGGGCCGGCCGCATCCAGGTAAGTGTTTTTATTTTATTTATTTTTAATTCCCTCCCCCTCCACCTCTTCCCCACCCCTCCAACGCCTGTTCGGTAGCAGCCACTACTTGATGGAAGAGAGACAGGACCGCAACAGATGTTATACTGGAAGTTGCAGTCAGGATAAAGGCTAACTTTACTATTATAAACATCCAGCGTAGTTTGACAAACCAACTTAGAGCCCCGATGCTGAAGGTCCATGAGTTGGGCATAGAAATAAAACCATACATGTCCAAACTATAGTGGGACTCAGAACCAGCAGCATCCCTGGCCCTGTATGCCATCCAGGCATGGACGGGCGCATATGGACTTTCCTTTGGGACGCATTTGGCACACCAGTGGCACATCCGCGCTAGCATGTGCCTTAGGTAGGTGCCATTTTGAGGAGAACATAGACACTAAACAGCTAACCACCAAAATGGTGGTGTGGTACTGGAGAAACCAGGAAGTAGGAAAAACAAACTTCCTGTGAGGCGCCGGCAGCCTCTCCGCTCAAGCAGCTAGAACTGTGGCAGACCAGAAGGCAACGGCAAGCAACCATTGGTAAAACGTACTTCCCTCCTACCCAAAACAGCCCCAGCAAAAGTGAGTTTTTTAAAGAAAAATGCGGCAGAATAAAATTGAAATGACTTGGTACTGGGTGCCTGGAGTCTGCTGCATGCCCGGGCTAGCATGCTCCTTAAGTAGGTGCCTTTTCTGAGGAGAACGTAGGCACTAGACCGCTAACCACCAAAATGGCGATGCGGTTCTGGAGCAACCAGGAAGTAGGAAAAACAAACTTCTTGTGAGGTGCCGGCACCCTCTCCGCTCAAACAGACATAGCTGCGGCAGACCAGAGGGCATTTGCAAGCAACAAGAGCTAAAAAGCAATAAGGTACCCACCCAACCCAGTTCCAGCAAAAGTAAGTTTTTAAAAGAAAAATGTGGCACAATAAAATTCTAATTACTTGGCGTGGGGAGCCTGGGGTTCTATATATTCAGCTCCTGACTCATCAATCTTGCATTCCTCTTTGGCAATAGTTAAACCATGATTCTCTAAGACTTAACACTCAATAAGGTGAGGAATGTTCCTTTGGCCATAAGTAAGGATTTGAAGAATGAATTGGAGCAATTATTTAGATAGGGTGTGATAGAGAAATTGAATCTTTGAGTGGATGGCAGAAGTTTGTGTGGATTTGAGGGATCAAAATAAGAATGTATGGGTGGATAGACATCCACCACCCTATATTAAAGAAATGTTGAGAACTGTGAAAGGAGCTACATGTCTTACTACTCTCGATTTATCTTCTGCTTACCATCAGATCACCCTACATGGATGTTCTAAGGCTTGAGCATGGTTTATAACACCAGAGGGTGCATACAGGTGCATTTTGATGCCATTTGAACTTCTATCTGCATACGCAGTATTTCAGAGGGCCATGCATCAGCTTTTAGAAATACGGAGAATGTGTCTTATTTTCAAGACAATGGAGCATATTAGCAAGAACCACTTTTAAAATTATCGCCGTTTTAGCGGCAGGAAACTGCTGCTAAAACGGCGATAATGGGCTTGGTAATATGCGTTATAGAATTCCAATAGAAACCCAGGTTAGATGTCCTGCACATCTAACCTGGGCTTCTATTGGAATTTTATAACGCATATTAGCAAGCCCATTATCGCCGTTTTAGCGGCAGTTTCCTGCCGCTAAAACGGCGATAATTTTAACGAGGTTCTTGCTAATATGCCCCAATATTTTAGCCCATCAAATATAAGACCTTATTTTAACTATTGTGAATTGTTAGAGAATCATGGTTTAACTACTGCCAACGATAAGTGCAAGATTGCTAAGTCAGGTGTTGAATATATAGGTCACTAGATAAGCTGGAATGGAATTTCACCTAAAACAAATAGTTTATGCTATAATTGATGCTTCCATTTACAGGAAAAAGCATCAATTACAATCATTTCTGGAACTGGCTGATTAGTATTAGAAACTTCTTGCACGTTTTCTGAAAAAACTGTATTTATGAGACAAATGTTGAAGAATAATTTGGCATTTGACTACTGTAATATGCCTGAGAGGGAGTTCACCATCCTAAAAAATCTAGCCACCTGCTCTAGTGGCTTTTGATACAATGGATGCTAGCAATGGTAGTGTTGAGGCTATATTGATTAAGGCTAGGAATAGTTGTTAGAATCCCGGTTGTATGTGGGTTGAGTCTCATTTTGAAGCATGTCTTTGGGGTGTGCTTTTTGTAAAGATAACCAATCATAGGCCACTAGTGTATTTATTTACCACTAAGGGTGGTGGTAAAGCCACTTCAAACATTACTAAATGGCAGTAGCGAATTTTAGAATACCATTTTTCAATGGAGTAGGTTCCACAAATTTCCAATGTATTAACTGATTGTTTGTCTCGACATCCTATTATTAATGATGATAACAGTGATGATGGTTTGGAGATAGATGTTGTAGCCACAGTATCCTTTGAGTTGTATGCATCTACAGGTGCATTTATTAAAGTAGAGAGGAAAGCTGCTGTGGGAAAGGAGGAAGCTTTATCTCATGTTGAAACATTTATGAAGCTAGGTTGGCCAAATGAGAAAAGGTTTGCAAGGGGAAAGATTGCTGTAGTATGGCCTCAGAAATGAGATCTCTTGGGATGATGGAATTTGGTATCAAGGAGAACAGTTAATTTTATCTGAAATTCTATGTGAAAGAGTCAGGCCTTTAGCTCATTAGGGGCATCCTGGTATGCGTTGGATGATAACATGGAAGAGAAATTTAGAAGTTGTATTTCAGAAAACATTGAAATTTCAAATTTAATTTGTAAATTTGCCTAACAGTCCTTGAAGAAAGATATTCTTGAAATTTCTGGTCCTTATGGAGAGCTTGGTGAAGTACCTAACTTTACCCTTGTAGTTATTGATCAATTTTCCCAGTGGCCTGAAGGAGAATTTGTGACAAGAGTCACTAATACAGAGGCAAATAAAGAGTTTTTGATTGAAATTTGCCATACATTTTAGCAACTGATAATGGTGTGCATCATGTCAAATGTAGTCATTTTTTAAATATTATGGGCTCAGGCATTTGTGTACATCTGTGTATTTTCGCCAAAGCAATGACTTTGTGGAAAGATGGAATTTTGTCTTAAAGGAATGCCTACAAATGGCTTTCTGTGAAGGTGCTAATTGTAAAATTGTTGGTGATATATTATGGGCATTTCACACTCCACCAAGAGCTAGAGAAGACAACTTTTGAGGCAATGAGGGCAAGAAAGGATGTAACTACACTAACGGTATTTTAGATGAATAAAAGTAAAGTAAACAATTGCAGGTATGAACCAAAATACTGGTAACAGTGAGGTTAGGAATAAAATTGTAAAATACCAGTTTTAGGGCCTTTCACATGTAAATAAAGTGGATAGCTACACTATGGGTTTATCAGATGGTAAAGTGTGGAACAAGGGAAAGCTGGTAAAATTTCCAGATATATTTGTAAAATCTTTTGAGTCATATTAAAATTGTTCACTGGATTATATGAAACAGGATTACATAACTCGGAATTTGGGCCCAAAGGTTGTAAGACGTAGAGAGCATAAGACAAAGACACATCGTCCACATTGAATGCAGGATTTTGTTGCTTAATGATCTCTTTAGCTAACTCACGTAAAGTTTTGTAAATATTAGTTTTGTTGTATCTTTTCCATATACAGTTTAATATTATTACCACATTTAAAATGTTATGTGTTAATGGATTTTGTTCTCCTTTCCTTGTCTTTTACAGAGTAAGGGAGATTTAATTTGTAGTATTCTGCATACGTAGTATTGATCTACATTGTTCCAAATGCAAAGTGTTTAATATAAGAATTGAAGAGAAAAGCTCTCCTCTCTGTAAGATGTGTCTTGGATTAAATACATTTTATTCTACTTTCACCTGAAATAAGTAGTTACTTTACCCTACCGTAGATGTATGTGGTGTACCATTATGTTGAGTATTATATCACCCTGGTACTCTCACAGTGATGTTAAAATATATTAGTCAAAAGGTTTGAGGGTATAATCCTAACTACGAGGGATCAATCGTTTCATCCAATTACATACCTTGCAGATGTAATTATTGTCTTCTACTATCCAGAGGTAGGAACTTTGAGCTCATATGGAGTCCTTTGTTCCCAAACATCAGACACTCTTCATTTATACTTGCAGCATGAAGCAACAACTATTTAACAGGTGCAGCATCAAAATATATATGGCTATCAAGCCTTTTGGCTCAAAGATTTTTAATTTTTCCGTTTTTAGCCAGGTCGACTCTGGTTCTAAGATAGCTCAGTGGTTCATAATCTTTTGACTTCTGGGTACGTTCACAGAATCACTAATTGAAGCCAGGAACCCCATCGTAAGCAGTTTTAAAGATTCGAACCTTAAAACAATACACAAAAATACATAGACAATTATACATCATATACACAAATTATGAAATATAATATTTAACTTACAAGCAAAGAAATATACAACAATCAATATATATTATTTTAATACAAAGGTAGGAGCTGCTCAAAATGTGGTTTTATTTCTAAACAATGAAGTAGAATGCTGGACTATAGCATAGTACTTTGCCTTTTTTGCTCCTCTTGCATACTCTTGTTTTTTTGGTGCATACCAATGCTACAATTGAGGCTATCAATCCTCTGTACTAAATTCTGTTTGTTGTACTTGACCTGCTTCTACAAATCAAGCTAAGGATGCCCACTTATTTTTTATCCTGTAATTACAAATTCCTTCACATATACAGAGAACTTTAACATTTTCAGTTTGGTTTTTTATTTATATATATGTTATTAATTTGGTAACATTATTTAATTTTTGGAACTGCGGTGGGTCCCTGATTACATGCCATGCACACTAGGGGTCCATGGGTCCCAGTTTAAGAAGTGCTGAGATAGCTTATAATGTAATTTATTTGATGACTGTCACAGCATTTGGCCGGCTAGTGTACTGAGCAGAAGTTTTCCTTTGTTTCCTAAAGTATCAGAAACTAAAACAGGGTTAACTCAGTAGCGGGAGGTTAAAAATGCCTTTCTTGTGATTTGTTTTCTTCTTTTCTCCATTTAATTTCTCTCCTTGGACTGGCCAATTTGTTTAATGTTCATCCACAGTTTTCACTATCTCCTCATTGTGGAAAGTCCAAACAGTGTCTGTTAATTTACCTTAACCTTATATTAGAGGGAGATACATTTAATACCTGGGTATCACTCTATTATACTGTAACTACCCCCCAGGTGCACAATGAATCGTGCCATTAAGAAGCAGTGCACACTGTATCCAGCTCCTTCTCCCACACTGATGTGAACATCAACTACAGTCAGCATGTCTTTGTAATGTATCAGTGCTGTATACAACCCATTATATACTGACTGGTGTATCACCCTTGGAGAGGGGCAAATGGTAGCAGCAGTGGACAACCTTCCAAGTTTTCAAACTCCTTGAGTCTTATGATTTTCACACTGTCTCCACTCTCAAACAAAAATCTGGCAATCATGGGCTTCATTGTGGGCTTGGGGGACTCCACTATCTTGACAACCCAAAATTGACCTCAATCAGAATGTCCACTATTCGATGGATCAGAGACATTGTTAAACCTCAGTTTCATGAGGCAATGTGGACCTGAGTTAAGGCACCTCTCCACATATAAAAATATCAGAAAATACAATCAATGAAGTAAAAGGGCCCACTCAGTAACTGAGTTCTAGAGCAGTGAATAGTGAAAGTTTTTTGTTTATCAAAATTTTAAAAAAAGGTGATACAGAGTCAGTGCCATGAAGTCTCTCAGTGAATAGGGCAATACAGACAAATACAAAATCAAAAATTATTCTAAGTCCCAAGTGGGCAGCAAATTCAGAAGAGAAACAGAGAGCATCCCTCGTAGAACACGGAATTCTCTGGCTCAACCCCAAAATCAAGGGTTTTTATACATTATTTTCGCATATGAAATTAACAGAACTGCAGAATCACTATGATGTGAGCAAATGTATCATCAGCAGCAAATCAGAGCACATAATTATAAAGCTTTATATTGCCTTAGTACCTAAGCACTATCCAACTTCATTAATAATTATTCTTCCCCGTCTATGCAAAAGTCATGATGAGATGCTAGAACAAACTAAATGCAAAAACAACCATATGTTATATGAATGAATAGGTCACAGCGATCTAGCGGAAAGACCTTGTAGAAATAGTTGCAGTTTTGTGACGGAACCCGGGAAAGTTCATCAAAGACAGCATGAATAATAACTATGAAAATAAACAAAAAATAACACACTCAACTAGGTGCTGCAGAAATGACAGGCAGTGAGAGGTGCAGGGGTGAAGGCAAGAGTGACATCTATGTTGAAAAAGATTGCGATTAGACCAAAATTGAGGCGTTGTTGACAAGGGTCAGAAAAACAAACTTCTACACATCATAGCAAATTTGTTTCAAATACAACAGTACTATATGAATATGTACATGTGTACTCAAGTGTGAAAATACATTCTGCACATTATTATTGAAGCACAAAAATCCTCAACATCTTGTACAAAACCATTTTGAGTTCTCCAACCCTGCAATTCACAAAATCACAAGATCTGCAACCACAGAATGACTTACGTTATGTTTTAAACTCCTTTTATGACAGAAAAATACTGTCAAAAATACTAACAAATCCCAAAAAGGGTTTTGGGCAAGATAGGGCTGTTCCCTCATAATTGTGAATCTCAGTGAGATGATCAATCATATGGAACCACAATTGCGTCCGCAACCCATTGATCAGTTATCATCACCTCAAATGAGGTGATAATTTACAAAGAGGAAGATGTACCAATTGTACAGCTTCCCCTTTTTCTATTTAATTTGGGTGGACTTGGGGAGGGGGCAGTAACTTATGGTCCTGGGAGCCACAGCCTGCACCGTACAATGGCTTTTCCAACGGGCAACTTTTTCTTTAAATAGGCACATGTTGTTTATAAGCATTGGATCTGTTTTTAAAATATATTTCCCATTTGGAAATGCAAACCCATGAATGAGGGTCTTGTGACCACCATACCTGCATTCATAACCAATTGCAGGGAATCACAAATAGTAACCTATCTCAATAATATTCATTAGGCAGGTTGTTCTGAGACCCCCCTATGGCTGATCATATTGCAATGCAAACTATTAGTATATAGGTCACATTTCTAAAGGAGAAGCTGGTTAAAAATGTGAGAGCACAATTTACACCCACTATTTACAACCTCCCCGATTGTTCATCTGGCTCTACGTTTCCAGCAATTAACCCTATTTGCCTTACTCCTCTATTTTTTTGCTGATCTTATTTTTGTTTGCCGTAGGACTCTGTTCATTTTACCACTGCGAACCAGTGCTATTACTACACCTGTGGTGGTTCGGGCCCTGATGGGGATTTTTAGTCATGTGGGGTTACCCAAGACACTAGTGTCTGACAGAGGCACTAACTTCATGTCAGTGTACATGAAGTCCATGTGGGGTGTGGGGTAACTTACAAGTTCTTCACACCCAACTACCCTCAAACAAATAGGCTTGTTGAGAGACTGAGCAAGACCATGAAGGCATGATAATGGGCTTACCTGAGCCCATGAGACAGTAGTGGGACGGCGTCTTGCCATGCATACAGAGAGGTGCCACAGAAGGAGGTTGGGTTAAGCCCATTTGAGGTCCTCTATGGACATTCTGTTAGAGGACCTCTCAGCCTTGTGAGAGAGGGGTGGGAGCATGCTCCCAGGAAATTCCTTCAGGTTGTAATCAGCTGCATGCTGGCTCTCCGCAACCAGATGCAGAGCTTCTGGAAGAAGGCTAAGGACAATCTTGAGGCCAGTCAAGAGGTAATGAAACTCTGGTGCAACCAGAAGGCCACCCTGGTAGAGTCTCAACCTGGCCAGAAGGTGAGGGTCATGGAGCCTGTTGAGCCCAGAGTTCTCCAAAATACTTGGACAGGCTCATATGAGGTGAAGAAGCAGAAAGGGAATGCCACCTACCAGGTGCATCTCACGACCCCTAGAAACCCCTGTAATGGTCCTCCACATAAACCTCCTCAAGCCCCACTTTGAGAGGTCTGAAGTCACAGTGCTCTTGGTGACAGATGATGGAGTGGAAGGGGAGAGTGAACCTCTTCCTGACCTGTCTATCCAGGAGCACAATAGGTCAGTAAAGGGTGTCCACCCCTCCCCTACTCTGCCCCCAGAATAGAAGAATGACTGTCGTTAGCAGTTTTCTTCTCTGTTCTCCCTCACCCGTGGGCATATACATTTGTGTACCTGCGACATAGATACTGGAGACAGTATGCCTGTGAAGCACAACATTTACAGGTTGTCAGACAAGGTGAGAGCTAGCATCAAGGAGGCAGTCTCCAAGATGCTGGTATTAGGGGTGATTAAGCCTTTCAACAGTCCCTGGTCCGGCCCCATGGTGCTGGTACCCAAGGCTGCCCCAGATGGCACCACTCCAGAACTTAGTTTCTATGTAGATTATGAGGGCTCAGTTTAGTCACCAAGACTGATGCTCATCCCATCCCCTGAGCTGATGAGCTCATAGGCATGCTGGGTGTTGCCAAAGTCCCCAGTATCTTTGTTCTCACATGAGGGTACTTACTGGCAGATTGTCTGGCTGAGGGGCAAATAAGATGTCTGCATTTTCCACCCCAAAGGGCCATTGTCAGTTCAGGGTGATATCCTTTGGCTTAAAGAATGTGCCTACTGCTTTGCAGAGGTTAGCAAAAAAGGTCCTGGCTGGGAAAGAGGCTTATATGCCACCTACCTGGATGATACCTGGATGACATAGTGGTCTTCAGCTCCAGCTGGGAGGAACACCTGTACCACCTCCAGGAGTCGCCTCAGGCCCTGCAGAAGCCGGGCCTGACTCTCATGTCCAGTAAGTTCCAGATAGGGCACGGTACTGTGGTGTATCTGGGCCACATGGTAGGGGGGCCAGGTGCAGCCCCTCCAGGGCAAGATTGAGTCTATCCTGGCCTGGCAACCCCTTAATATTGAAACTGAGGTGAAAGCCTTCCTGGGCCTCACAGTATATTGCAGGAGGTTTGTAGAGGGTTCTGGCACAATTGTTGCCGCTTTAACAGAGCTCACTTCTAAGAAGCAGCCCAGAAAGGTGATCTCCAAAGAGGCCTGTCAGAAAGCCTTTGACTCCCTCGAGGAAGCCATGCGTACAACACCTGTATTGAAGGCTCCTGACTTCTTCAAGGAATTCATTGTGCAGACAGACTCATCAGAGCCTGGCATAGGGGCTGTCTTACCACAGTTAAATTAGGAGGGCCTAGACCAACCTGTAGCCTTCGTTAGCAGGAGGTTACTTCCCTTGGAACGGAGGTGAAGTGCTATTAAGAGGGATGCCTTTGCTGTGGTCTGAGCACTAAACAAGCTGAGTCTCTATCTGTTTGTGACTCACTTCTGGGTTCAGACAGACCACAGACCCCTCAGATGGCTCATGCAAATGAGGGGTGTAAATCCCAAGCTGTTGAGGTGGTCCATCTCCCTACAGGGAATGGACATTATGGTGGATCACAGTCCTGTGTCAAACCATGCCAATGCTGATGGTCTCTCCAGGATTTTACGCCTTAGTAATGCGAACTGCCAAGAGTATGTGTAGCTCTTCCCACTTTCAGCTGGGGAAACATGTGCTAGACCTGACAGCCCTAGGGGGGGTGTTTCCCCAAACTTTTTGCCTTATTCCTCCCTTTTGTTGCTGATCTCGTTTTAGTTGGCCTTAGGACTCTGAGCACCTTACCACTGCTAACAAGTGCTAAAATATTTGTGCTCTCTCCCCTAACAATGGGAACATTGGCTTACACCAAGTTGACACATTTAATTTCCTTGTAAGTCCCTGGTAAAGTAGTACTACATGCACCCAGGGCTTGTAAATTAAATGCTGCTAGTGGGCCTGCAGCACTGATTGTGCCACCCACTTAAATAGCCCTTTAAACATGTCTTAGGCCTGCTATTTCAGCCTGTGTGTGAAGTTGTAAGCTGCCATTTCGACCTGGAAAGGAAAACCTTTTCCCAGACCCAAACCTCTGTTTTAATGCATATAGGTCACCTGTAGGGTAGTCTCTAAACAACCCATAGGGCAGGTTGAAAAAGCTGGTCATGCACTTTCAAGTTTTATATGTCCTGGTAATGAAAAACTCCTAAACTCATTTTCCACTACTGTCAGGCCTACCTCTCCCATAAGATAACATTGGATTAACTTAGTTTAAATTAGTACATTTAATAAGTGGTTAATTTCAATTTGGAGAAGGTAGGAATGTCAAGTTTGGTCTCCAATGAATTGTAATTTAAACCCCTCTTCAATAGTAAAATTGATTTTTGAGTCACAATTCTTAAAATGCCACTTTTAGAAAGTTGGCCTATTCTTTTCCTAACCATTTGCTTCCTGCAGCCTGCATCTTGGGTCACATGACTGAGTGTAGCTGGCAGTTGGTATCTGTGTATTGCTTTAACACAACAATAGGAATGGAGGGTCCGAGGACAAAATATTTAAGACCAGCAAGGGTTAGCTCCCCAATCAATAACAAAATACACTATGAAACACTCGGGTCTGAGCAAGTATACAAAGGAAGAGTAAAAACGTCCAGATGTAGTCTCTTACACCCCTGGGGCAGTCCCTTTATTAGGACGAAATCCCTCACCCACCATAGGTGGCATGCTTCATCATTGGGATTTTCCTCATGACGGGAAAACCTAGTCCCGCCACGGGCTAAAATCCCCTCTCTAAGAGGGAGGAGCTCAGGGATGTTTTATTCCTAATTTTAGGATATACTAAATCCTGCAATGAGAAGTACTAAACTCAGTTGGGTGAAGGGCGCATCGCAAAGAAAAATAATCGTGTGGGAAGTGAATTTAAAACTAGCTACAAGGTACGAAATCTAACTTTATTAGTACGTCCTGGGGCCAGGGTTAAAAACAGAGCACTGGCAGGGGTAACTTATACCTGCGAGTAAACAGAAATGTTTCATACTATTGACCCTATAAAGGTGTTGTGGCTTTCGTCAGGACCGCTAACTGCTACTGCTAATTATATTAACCTGTCCGCAGTTATTATAATAATAGTGTGAACTAATGTGAAAGAAGAAAAAAGCAAAAAGCAAAAGTATACAAAACCAGTGATCCTTATTCTTCTTAGACGATTCAATGGTCGTACATATATGAAAACATAATCACAAATAAAGTAATTGGAGTGTTTTTCAAACAAAATGAGAGATTATAAATATATGATCTGCACATGTCTTATTCTTCCATTCTTAAAATAGTGAAGCAGTATTATTGTGCTGTCACATATTAAACCATATGTAAATTATATCAATCATTATTTATATCAAAGCATGTGTATAATTTTGTTTCTTACTCGTAACTTACGGATAAATAACCGCACCTTAACTTGGCATGCAGCTCAGGGAGGGGGCACCACTCTGAAAGAGACATATGTGAAATAATATAGTAGTCTCCTTCACTCATATTTACACATAATCATTTGTTAAGAAGAGAAAAGCAATCACGTTACTACACCAAGAAAAGTGGTAAAAGTTATGCTTCGCATACAATAGCAAATGTTATTATTTACAGGAAACAATTTTGAGGTAATAGTGACCCTCAAAACTAGCCCGGGAATTTGTTATAAGGACAGAAACACATATTAGTTACTGTCCGTGGGGGCCTTGAAAGGAGATCACTTGTTAAAGCGTTACATTAATCTTGGCAAGTTATTAAGAAAAAACGGAGTTGGCAGGAATCCTGTTGTTAAAATAGGGATTCCCGAGCTGCCAGAGTTGAATGGGAGTAGCTCCATCTCAATGGTGTGTCTAGCCCGACCGCGCCCAATTTGAACGGTAAAGTTAAAGGGACGTGTGCAACAAAGCCCGTAAAAAGGAAGGCGCCTCTTACCTCGCACTGGGTAATCCGGGCGCCGTAGTCTGCAGCCGGATGGCGAGGGCTGCATTCTCGTTTAACGCGTTTTGTAGACCCACAGAGAGGAGTGTCTCGCACAGAACATGGCGTGTGCATTGTGACGTCATTAAGGTGTCATACATGCGACAACGGATACTGGGAAATGTAGTGTTCCTCCGTATTCCATATTGTATTCAATCTTATGATGACTAGGAGAAAGATGTTGTAACAAATCAAGGCTGATCGCACTTAATTGTTCTTATACTGCCCGATGGATCACCGTGAGAGTAAGGGTATCTAATGTGAACATGACAACACAGGTGTCTCATGGCCATGTATACAGACACCACGAAGATATGTCCTTTCATAGTATTGGCTCCCAGGGACCGTGGAGGTTATTGTTGCCATCCAGTGTGTCCAACATGTAAGGGTTATTCATTATAAGGCACAAGCATGGTTGTTACATCTGCATTGAGAGAGACATATTAAAAGATTGCAGATGTAGGTCGCCACATTTATATGTCTATATCAGATCATTCAAGAATCATCCTTATGTGTCATCTAGGAGATAAAGGTGTAGGGATTACTATCCACATCAAAAATTGGCCAGCCCAACAACATTTGTGAGAATAATGGTTACTACATAAATCAGGCAATGTCGTAAAACGATGTAAGTGGGAAAATTTTCATATCATGATTATTTCTCACTTAACGAGGTCCATGGAATGTCATCATTTAGACCATTTATGTCACAATGTAACCTATACACCCATCTTTGTTCTCTCAAAAAAAGAAATTTAGCAATGTCATAGATCTGTGTGGGGATATAGGATTGATCCAAAACTGTCGACCGTAAATCGTCTGCTGCATGTTTCTTCTCAAGGAAGTGGTTGGTCAGTTTCGTAGCTTGTTTTCTGCAACGTATCGTACTCTTATGTTCCATGATCCTAGTTTTAACTTTTCGTGTGGTCATGCCCACGTACTGTAAACCGCAGGGGCAAGTTATTAGTTAAATCAGTTTATCACTGTTGCAAATGGTGTGTCGTTTCAGTACCCATGGTCTATCTGTGCCGATATCTATGGACGTAGTATGGTTTGTCTGTGAACAAACTCCACAGGAGCCACATGGGAAATGTCCCTTAACAGCAGGTAGTCCCCATAAAGTATCCTGGATCGCAGTCTTCTTGTCATGGGGCCTGGTATGTACCAATCTATCCCTCAGATTTGTTCTCCTTTTGAAGGCGAATAATGGTACTTCGATTGACATCTCGCTTGTGTTCAAGATCTTCCAGTTCTTGCAGATCGACTTCTTGGTCTGATTGGAAAAGGTACAAAATGTATTCACACAGGTGATCCTGGACATTGGTTCTTTAGGAGGGGCGACCTCTATGGGTGCATCCCTGTTGTTATTCCTTGCTCTCTTGGCTGACCGTCGTATCAGTTGAGATGGATAATTCCTTTTCCTCAGTTGGGTAGACAAACTCTCTGCATGTTTCTCAAATCTATCTGTGGATGAGCAATTCCTCCTGATGCGCAAAAATTGTCCGAAAGGAAGATTGTTGCGTAATGACTTCGGATGATAGCTGTTGTACGATAGGAGTGCATTTCGAGCCATCGGTTTCTTATATAGCTCTGTTTCAAGACCACCTCCTGTGGGACAAATCAATATATCTAGAAAGGGTAGGCTGGTTTTGCTGTATTCCAGAGTAAGTATCAGAAAACCATTTTGTGTATTCAGCCACTGGTGGAAATTGATGATGGTATCTGGCTCTCCTCGCCAGATGACCAAAATATCATCAATACGGTTCCACATAAGGTTGTGGGTTCTGAATGGGTTTCTGTTGGAGAGTACCTGCCCTTCTTCGAAAATATGCATATACAGGTTCGCTAGACGAGGTGCTAAAATACTGCCCATCGATGTCCCTGATATTTGGAGGTACAGAGTTTCCACAAAGCGAATTGTTTTTTCTTTCATTGCTATCCGTGCACAGTCCATGATTAATTGGACCGGGGTGATAGTGTCCAATTCATTACCTTTTAGTAAGTTCTCAATTGTTCTTAATGTTTCATCTTGTGGAATGCAAGTGCTTAAAGACTCCACATCGAATGAGACCAAATATTCCGTGGTAACTTCAAAAGGCACATCAGTGAGTAGTCTGAGGACATCCTTAGTGTCTTGTAAGTATGTAGGCATTTCTGATACAAAAGGTCGAAGGAAAAAGTCAACAAATTGAGACAATGGCTCAAGTAAAGAGCCAATCCCTGAGATGATGGGTCTCCCAGGGGGTGGCCTCTGTGCCTTATGTATTTTAGGCAGTGTATAGAAGTAGGGAGTCACAGGATATGAAGTCACCAGAAAATCTGCTTCTTTGGTAGTGATCCATCCCTTTTCTTTGGCTTCTCTTACCAGCATGATGGTTTCTAAAGTAAGCCTCTTGGTTGGATCCATCTTCAAGGGGCGGTAGAAGCGTCTATTGTTGAGTTGATTCAGACATTCCGTTCTATATGTACTCGTGTTCATAATAACTGTTGCTCCTCCCTTGTCTGCAGGTTTGATGATGATTGTTTCATCATTACCTAGGGTGTCCAACGCTTTGAGTTCACTCTTCGGTAAGTTGTGGAAATATCTCTTGTTAGTTCCAAACATGTTGGTTCCTCTTTAAGAACAGCTTTCTCAAAAGTGAGGACATGTGCTGGTACCATATGGGTTGGAGGGTCGAACTCTTTTTTAAGCCAGTATTGGAAATATTGTCCTCATTGGTATTGCGGACAAGTTATTATAATTAGCAGTAGCAGTTAGAGGTCCTGACGAAAGCCACAACACCTTTATAGGGTCAATAGGCTGAAACATGGTGACCTTCCCTTCTGTTGTCACCAACTCGCAGGTATAAGTTACCCCTGCCAGTGCTCTGTTTTTAACCCTGGTTATAGGACGTACTAATAAAGGTAGATTTCGTACCTGATAGCTAGTTTTAGATTCACTTCCCACACAATTATTTTTCTTTGCTCTGCACCCTTCACCCAACTGAGTTTAGTACTTCTCATTGCAGGATTTAGTATATCCTAAAATGAGGAATAGAACATCCCTGAGCTCCTCCCTCTTAGAGAGGGGGTTGCAGCCCATGGCGGGACTAGGTTTTCCCATCGCGAGGAGAATCCCAATGATGAAGCATGCCACCTATGGTGAGTGAGGGATTTCGTCCTAATAAAGGACTCCCCCAGGGGTGTAAGAGACTACATTTGGACGTGTTTACTCTTCCTTTGTTTAATTGCTCAGACCCAAGGGTTTCATAGTGTATTTTATCTGTGTATTGCTCCCAGACAATGAGACAAAGGAATGGCATGGGGAGCAAAAAAAACGCTGGATTTAGGCCCAGATCTGTGTACTGGGGTGAATGTATGACATTGTTCTGCATTCTGTCCATCAATTGTTCTTTTTGTAATTGTCACCCCGAGTGGGACGGGTATGCCCAGACGTGGGTCCCGTGCTCTCCATGCCACTGGAGTCAAGCTATCCTGGCTGATGAGAGGTGAAACCCCGAAACCGGTCCTAGGATGCTTGGTTCCAGTCCAGGGAGACCCTGGCCTAGCAGTTCGGGCTGGACTGTTCCCATTGGGTGCAGGGTCAAGACTGATTTGCATATGGCTGGGTTCAAACTGGAATGGAATGGGGAGCAAAAAAACAATGGATTTAGGCCCAGATCTCTGTACTGGGGTGAATGTATGACATTGTTCTGCATTCTGTCCATCAATTGTTTTTTTTGCAGTGAGCCTGCAGCACTGATTATGCCACCCACTTAAATAGCCCTTTAAACATATCTTAGGCCTGTCATTGCAGCCTGTGTGTGAAGTTGTAAGCTGCCATTACGACCTGGAAAAACCTCTGTTTTTAATGCGTCTAGGTCACCTGTAGGGTAGTCTCTAAACGACCCATAGTGCAGGATGCAATGCAGTTGAAAAAGCTGGTCATGCACTTATAAGTTTTATATGTCCTGGTAATGAAAAATTCCTAAATTCATTTTCCACTACTGTGAGGCCTACCTCTCCCATAGGATAACATTGGATTAACTTAGTTTAACTTAGTACATTTAATAAGTGGTTACTTTCAATTTGGAGAAGGTAGGAATGTCAAGTTTGGTGTCCACGGAATTGTAATTTAAAACCCTCTTCAATAGTAAAGTCGATTTTTAAGTCACAATTCTGAAAATGCTACTTTTAGAAAGTTGGCCTTTTCTTTTCCTAACCATTTGCTTCCTGCAACCTGCATCTTGGGTCACATGACTGAGTGTAGCTGGCAGTTGGTATCTGTGTATTGCTCCCAGACAATGAGACAAAGGGCAATAGGTGTTGGCAGGATGGGCCATCTCTTTCTTTATGAGGGCAGGAGCAGTCACCTGCTACACTTGCACATCACAAAGACTCTGCCTGATCACACTCACAATGAGTTTGACGCTAATCTTTTGTGACCCTGGGCAAGCTGGGGCCAGGGCAAGGAGGCAGGAAATTCACAACATCTCTGGGGGTAGAAACTTCCAGAACCATCTCCTACTTCAAAGTGAGCACCAGGTATAAATATCGGACCATCAGACCCAGCTCTTCAGTACACCTCTAGACCTGTGGAAGTCTCAGAAGGTTTGCTGTGCTGCTCCGTCAGAGGGACTGCTACTCTGCTGCCCTGCTTCCTAGTGCCCTGCGACCTGAGTGAAAAGACTGGTCCTGCATCCTGAACCCAGGACCACCAGAGTGACTTCAAGGGCTAGTTGGCTGTCCTCCTGATCAGAGCCTTAGGGACAGAAAAGGTTCCAACCACTTTGAACCTAACACTTGGACTCTTCTGTTGTGAGTCTTGCCCTGAAGCGGTGCCACCCCAATCCTAGACCGTTTGGAGTGGGTCTGAAGGTACTCTGCCATCCCAGCAGTGACCAAGTGATGAGAGCTTACGCAGAGTTATGCATCCGCTTTTGAACCACCACAGCGCAACAGATCCCCGGCTATGAACCTCGCATTACAGTCCTCAGTCTTTTCAGAACCACCGCTGCACGAACCATCCTCGACACAGGGCTTCGCAGTGCATGCCCCTCAACGACAGCATCCTCAACGAAGGCACAGGACTCCGCCTCACAGCCCTCAGCTTCTTCGGAACCACCGGTGTGGGACGCATCTTCGATGCAGGACTTCACACCGCAAGCCCATTGTCAATGGCACGCTTGACGACAACGCAGGACTTCCAGAGCATGATGCATCCTCAAAGCGGGATCTCACAACGCTCCTCAAACCAGTATTTAAGGTACTTTGTTCAACAGGTCTTACTGGGTCCCTGTATCAGGCCCACGCTCCATCTCGGTCAGCCTGAACTTGTGGTTTTGACCTGGTGTGGTGTAACCAGATGACCACAGTTGGCGCCTTGTGCTTCTAGGCACTATTTTCAGTTAAATATTTAAAATTGCATATCTCCGTTTCTACTGATTTGATTATTGTTGATTTGATCTCAAATAATTTATTAAACTATACTCTATTTTTCTGAATGGCTGTGGGATTTTTCTTGTGTTAAGTTTTCACTTTATTACTGTTTGAAGTGCTGCATAAATAGTTTACACATTGCCTTTAAGTTAAGCCTAACTGCTTTTGTGCAAAGCTACCAGAGTGTTGATCACAGGTTAAATTAGTGTTTGCTTGTGTTTCACCATGACAGAGATTGTTGTTGCTGCTTGATTAGGGTTTCACCCCCTCAACCTGCAACCCAATTTCAAACATTAAGCCAAAGATGAAACTGTTCCAACTCTTGCCATTCCGTAAATACAATGGCCCGAACTGTGAGAAGTGGTCGTTATTGATGAGGTAATGTTATCATGTGTGCCAGCTGAGGTCATGCGCAGCTCTTTACTGCCAGCTTTTGTATTGTGCCAGTCAGCTTTCGTAACTTGAAAACGTTTTCCTTTCTCATAGGCTCAATAGGTATTTTTCCACATCTCCTTTCCCATTCCCTATCGCCAACATAGAAGAACTATTCACATTTTCTGGCCTACTTTTTCTGCGACTGCTGTACCCTCTACTTGGGAAATGTTCATAATGTTCTTCAGATAAGCTGGCTTCACCAAACAATATACGTTGCCGTGCCATGGGGATGCATCTTGCTTTTATCCATAATCAGTGTTAAAACATGACACGAGGACGTGGGAGAGCCAGCACACTCAGGGGCCGATTCCGATCTCGGCCGGTAGGGCTCCGAATCGGATTCGGCATAACCGGATCCGATTCGGAGCCCTATTTCCCGACCGATTCGTACGCGCGTCCGGACGAGCGAGTACGATGCGAAATCACCGACCGACTCGTTCAGGCGTCCCAACCGCTCCGACCGACTCGTTCCCGGGTCTAACCGCGCCGACCGACTCGCTCAGACATGACTCGCACCGCACAATGGAGACGTTCCCTGGCTGGGTAAGTACGATGCGCGCCGCGAGCAGTCCGACTGACACGCGCCGCCCGGCTCGAAAGAGCAGTCGGAGCCGTACTTTGGGGGTCCGTGTCGGACCCCCCTGTACGCGTAGCCGCGTGAGTCGCACACAGTGGGGACCCATGGGTCCCCCCTACCTGTGCGTGTACGGCGCGAGTCGCTTCGCCACGTACCCACTGTAGGGAGCGCCCTTGTTCGCCTCGCACCCATTGAGGCAATGGGAGCCCGCGTACGCTTTGTACGACCGGCTCCCATTGACTTCAATGGGAGTCCGACCGACTCGAGTCCGATAGCATACGGACGCATCGTACTCGTTCGGTCGGGCTGCACGGGTCCGATTCGGTCGGAAATCTCTCCGGGTCCGGCTCGGTCGGAGAGATTTCCGGCCCGAATCGGAATCGGCCCCTAAGTTGATTGTTGAATTGAATTTTTCCTTTGTTATGTATTGACGTCAATAATTACGCCATGTCAATATGCAATGGCCTGTATATATTTGGACTGGGCCTTCTCGGCCATTTTGTGGCAGAAAATACAATAAAATATATTTAGAAAAAAAACATGACCCGGAGAGGCACTATCACATGCAGATTCATTATTTTGGTATCCATAGCCAGTTTTATTCTGAAAGCCAGAGTGACCCACTATCTAATGCAATTTCATCCAAGGCACATCACTGGCATTCTACATTCAGTGCTGAATGTGAATACTAGAGAATGGATGTTATTCACAGACAAAAGGCGCCCCCTATTACTCACAGAAACCCATAACCCGACTTGCAGGACCTCCTACTGAAGTCCCCCCATGACAATACACTGAATCTTCCTCCTCGCTGTTATCTAGTTTCCATCTTACACATCTTTTATTGACTGCTTCGTGAACATGTGTGAAAGTTCAATTAAACACAGATGGCCTGAATCCTTAACTGCATGTTAAATAATACTACAACAGTACTACTCATATAATGCAAATCCAATTCACAAAGCTACAGCTGGAGACCTCCGCCTCTCCTAACTTTTCGGTGTAGAGGTCTCTGCACACATAGGTATATGATTCAGTAGCAAATGTGGGAGGCATCAGAGATAGTGGTGGGAAAAAGGGGAATAATTACTAAAAAATGGTAGGGGTTTATACAAATTTAACGGGGGTGTTGGGAGGAACATGGTAATACCCAGAGCTATAAAAGAGTAAGGGCCTGTTCACAAGTTTAGCGGCCCCTGGAGTGGGCTGCTACAACATCAACCTACTCCATAACCGCCAAACAGGGGCGCCGCCTGCCCACCAGATTACAAGTTTTTCATGGTCTGGCAGGAGGGTGGTGTGGGGGTGCTTTTCAAAGGCATCTATGTATGCCTTAGAAAGGCACAGCCGCAGGACCAACACTGCGCTTTCCAGCACGGCATGGACTGCGAAGTACATGCCGTGCTGGAACTGGGGGTGCATGCACACAGGGGGGCACAACATGTGCCCCCTTGCATGCACCCCCATGCATGTGGCACGAGGGGGCCCTGTAGGGCCCCCTCTGTTTCATGACCACCAGAAGTTTCATGGAGGAAGAACCTCCACTGACACAACTTCGATGTAATAAATATCGATGTAAAAAATATCAAGTAAAAAATATAGACAACAAAAATATCGACTCCTATACTTAAACAGGTAAGTACAACAATATTGACTAAAAAATATTGATGTAAAAATATAGATGTATAAAATATCAACTTTTATATAAATATAAAATAAAATAATATATATTAAATATATTAAATATTAAATTTAACTTTAACAAAATAAAATACATTTAATATACATTTTAATAAAATATAACAAATAAACTTAATAAAAAAAGATAAACACACAAACATAATTATTTACACATATATATTCACTTTAAAACAATTAATATATTTTCAATTTATGTTTAAAGTTTAAAATTATATAAAAAATAAAAATACATATCAATGATTTAAAATATAAAAAAACAAAAATCTATAATAATTTAAAACATTAAACTATTAAAAATTATTTAAACTTAACTTTCACAATACAGTCAGTGCAACAGTAGGGAAAGTGTTGGATAGCTGAGGGGTAAAATTTCCTATTCCGACTCCAGTAAGTGCAACAATAGGGAAAGTGTTGGATAGCTGAGGGGTAAAATGTTTTATTCCCACTCCGGTGAGTGCAACAGTAGGAAAAGTGTTGGATAGCAGAGGGGTAAAAATTACTATTCCCACTCCAGTGAGTGCAACAATAGGGAAAGTTTTGGATAGCGGAGGGGTAAAAATTACTATTCCAACTCCAGTGAGTGCAACAGTAGGGAAAGTGTTGGATAGTGGAGGGGTAAAATTTACTATTCCCACTCCTGTGAGTGCAACAGTAGGGAAAGTGTTGGATAGCAAAGGGGTAAAATTTACTATTCCCATTCCAGTGAGTGCAACAGTAGGGAATGTGTTGGATAGCGGAGAGGCAAAAATTACTATTCACACTCCAACAGTTAAAAAAATAATATATATATATATATATTATCTACTGGCGGTCGCCAGTAGATAGTTATAGTTAGGACCTATTATCCATAGGAAAACATTCTATTCCCAATAAGTTTGGCGTCGTTTGACGAATCATCGCAAAATATTCAAAACTAGTGGGGCGCTCCGGTCCGCTCCTGTCTTGAAAGTTTCGGGGTGATTCATCAAGCGGGGGCCGAGAAAAAAGGGGGGTCCCAAAACGTGTTTTCTCTATGTTAATTCCCATAGGAAATTTTAGCCACGGCTACAGCCCGAACTGCTGAACGGAATTACACCAAATTTTGCAAAAAGGTAGCGCTTGGTTCAGAAAGCGACCTTTTTTAAATGGTGTAAATCCATTCAGTAGTTGCGGAGAAATTCAAAAAATAAGAGTGAAAAAATCAATTTCCCATAGGAAACTTTATGCAAGGCTACAGCAAAACTGCTGAACGGAATTACACCAAATTTGGCAAAAAGGTAGTGCTTGGTTCAGAAAGCACCCTTTTAAAAATGGTGTAAATCCGTTCAGTAGTTGCTGAGAAAATCCAAAATAAAAGTTTCGATATCTATGGCCGCGGTGGATCCGCGCACCCTCCCGATCACGAGCTGCATGCTAATTGGCTGTCAACACTCCAAACCAGGAAGTGTTGGCAGCCATCTTGTCCCTCGGTAGAACCGAGGCACAAGAAAGCAGTGAGAAAAACGCGAAAAACGCAAAAAGGGGGCCGGGTAGAAACACCCTGACCCCCTAGGCCTGCTCAGGGGGTCCCACAAGGACCCCCAAGGGCAAAAAAGAATTTGGGGGAAAAAATCGGCAAAAACGCGCTGGGTGCGCGGATCCAGCCGATAAAAAAAAAATCGAAGCGCAGTCTCCCGTGCTTCGATGCTATTTTGCCCCCGGGTGGGCCAAATCCCGGGGGCATGCGGGGGTGGGTTTATGTTTTATGTGGGGGGCCTCTAAGGCCCCCCAAACCCCGGGGACCGCCACCCCCCGGGGCTTTAAAAAAAAAATGGTGCGGGAGGGCTCTCCGCCCTCCCGCAGCCCCTGGGGACCGCCACCCCCCGGGGCTTCTTTTTTTTTAAATTGAAATAACTGTGTGGGGGGGCTCGAGCCCCCCCACATGCCCCGGGACCGCCACCTCCCCAGGGCACTAACATGTAAATTAGGGGGTCCGTTAAGGACCCCGAGCCCCGGGGACCACCACCTCCCCGGGGCTGTGCATTTGGATGGGAGGGGGCCGCGCGGCCCCCTCCTGGAGCCATTGATGGCCCTGGGGACCGCCACCCCCAGGGCCGGCTCCTGCAGTGTCCCGGGGTGCCTACCCCCGGGACACTGTAGTTTGCAATGACAGGACAGGAGCCTCGCGGCTCCCGTCCTGTTTTGGGGGAGGGCCGCGTGGCCCTCCTCCCGGGCCACTACTTGCCCCGGAGATGGGGTCCCCGGGGCAAGTAGTGGCCCGGGAGGGGGGCCACGCGGCTCCTCCCCCCAAAAATAAATTTAAAGAAAAATACAGGCCTGTCCCGGGGATGGGGTCCCCGGGGCAAAAGGAGGCCTGAGGAGGAGGGCCACGCAGCCCCCTCCTTAAAAAAATAATAAAAGAGTGGCCATGCCCCGGGGGATGGGGTCCCCGGGGCCGGAATCGGCCACGGGAGGGGGCCACGCGGCCCCCTTCCCGTTTTTTTTTTTTTAAATGAAAAGAAAGGGGTAAGGCCCTGGGGGATGGGGTCCCCAGGGCCCAAGAAAGGAAAGGAAGGGGGCCACATAGCCCCCTTCCGGAAAAAAAAAAACCATTGTGCCGCAGGCCCCGCCCCCTTCCTTTACCACTCTGCAAACGCGCCCACTGGCGCGTTTGCAGAGGGGGAACGAATTCCCCTTGAATACGGGGGGTCCCTGGGGGCCAACTAGCCCACCAGGAACCTCCAGTATGCGCCAGGGGGCTGCGTTGCAGAGAGGTGTACAGAGGCCACGCCCCTTTCTACACCTCTCTGCAACGCAGCTCTGTGGCGCTTACTGGAGGTACCTGGTGGGATAGTTGGACCCCAGGGACCCTCAGGATTCAAGGGGACTTAATCCCCCAACTTAAAACGCGCCACGGGGGGCGTTTGCACAGTGGTGAAGGGAGGGGGCGGGGCTTCAGGTGACATGTGTGCAAACAGGCCCCGTGGCGTGTTTTAAGCTGGGGAATTAAATCCCCTTCAATCCCTAGGGACCCTCGGGATTGAGGAGGAATTAATTCTCCAACTTAAAACGTGCCACAGGGCGTGTTTGCAGACATGTCACCTCAGGCCCACCCCCTTCCTTCACCATTGTGCAAATATTCCTCTAAAATCAGCCGAACTACGAATTCCGATTTACTCACCTGTTATCAGGAGAGACCTCAGTGCTGCATCTTTGAGCCCAGTACTGATCCTGAAAAGTAATTCTAACCGTACTTACCAGTAACTTGAATTTCCTTCCATAGGCTAACATTGACTGGTTTCACTTGGAAATTCTTCTGTGTGTGGAGTTTTGGAACTTTATAATATTCCTCTAAAATCAGCCGAACTACGAATTCCGATTTACTCACCTGTTATCAGGAGAGAACCCAGTGCTGCATCTTTTAGCCCAGCACTGACCCTGAAAAGTAATTCTAACCGTACTTACCAGTAACTTGTATTTCCTTCCATAGGAATCCATTGTCTGGTTTTCAGCAGAAAAGTTTCAAAGTGTCAATTTTCACAAACTACAAATATTACTTAAAAATCGCCTGTATGACTTAAACGCATTCTTTCAACTGTTTACAGGAGATGCACCAGTGCTGGATCCAGGATCCACCACTGAGTAAGAAAAAGTAACGATAACACTACTTACCTGCTAAGTGAATTTCCTCCCATAGGATAACATTGGTGATTCTATGTGAAAAAGTTTCTAAATGTCAACTTTTAAAATACAATAATATTCCTTAAAAATCACTACTGTAACCAAAACGCTTTTACTCAACTGTTTACAGGAGATGTCCCAGGACTGAATCTAGGATCCAGTCCTGTGGTTAGAAAAGTAATCCATAAAGTAACTAATTGCATTTAACTAGAAATTCACATTGAGCTCAATGTTGCATTGTGTTTGAAATTGTGTTGCCCATTGCAACAACTGTAACTACTGTACTTAAAAGTCTATTGCCTATTTGGAAAGTATTTAAACTAAAGTAATTCATTCTGAGAAAGTATATTTTGTAATGTAATGTATAATGTAATTACAATGTAATTTAAAAAATAAAATATCTAAAAATAAATAGTTTAAAAAAATGTAGTAAATCAGTATCAAAAAAATAAATATAACAATTAATACATTTAAAAATTGTCATTTACAAAACCTTTGAAATTCACTGAAAAAAAACATAGGTTTCAGACATGTTATAGTTAGAAATTAGCATTTAAAAAACCTTTGAAATTCACTGAAAAAACCATAGGTTTCAGGCACGTTATAGTTAGAAATTAGCATTTAAAAAACCTTACAAATTCACTGAAAAAACCATAGGTTTTAGGGACAGTTATAGTTAGTTAGACATTGCACTCGTAGAAAACCCGTGAAATTCCCCCGTTATAGTTAGTTCAGCTAACTATAACTCGCGCCCCCGCAATGCACTGCTGATGGCGTCACATATTACATCACTCATGACATGGTCAGTGACATCACTGATGACATCTCAAATGACATCACTGATGACATCATGCAGTGACTGTGTGTTTCTATGAAGTTTAAATATGTTTAATATATATGCCAAGGTGTATTGAATAATGAGTGGGTGTATAAGTGTCTGGATGGATGATTTAGTAGGTGCGTGACTGACTCTATAAGTGAGTGATTAAACGTATCTTACTAAATGCATGGGTTAGTAACTAAACTGTGTGAATGTCTTTATCCGTCTGTCTGTTGGTGTGTAAGTGGCTGCATGGGTTTGTAAATAGCTACATGAGTGTCTATATGAGTTATTGATTGGTTGTCTGAGTATCTGTATGGGTGCCTGAGTGTTTGTGTGGGTGGGGTGTGTGACTGCACATAGATGTATCAGTGGGTGATTCACTGGGTGCATGGTTTCAAGAGTGCATCTGTGATGGACTGTATGGGTGGGTGAGTGTGTGTATGGGTGTGTTAGTGAGTGAATGTATATCTCAGTGGTACATGCGTGAGTAACTACATGTGTGAAAGGCAGTATATATGTGTGTTGGAGTATATAAATGGGTATAAGTGAGAGTGTGTGATTGTGAGAGTAGCTGTATGGATGAGTGTGTACTTGTATTAGTGATTGTATAAGAGCATAAGAATGTGCTAGTATTTGTATGAGTAAGTGAGCTGGTGTGTGTATAACTGTATAGGTGAGTAAATGGCAGTGTGATTAATTATTTGCATGACTGACTAGGTGTGTGAGTACCTCTATGGATGAGTGGCGGTGTGTGAGTGTCTATGTAGGTGTATGAGTGCATATGATAGTCCTGTACTGAGTGACCGTAAGTATGAGTGACTGTACAGGTGAGTGAGTGGATGTGTGTGTATACCTAAGAATCAGTGAGTGGGTATGTAGTTATTGGTGTTGGAGTGTCTATGGTTTTGAGAATGGCAGTCTGTAATTTAGAGTGGGTGTATCAAAAGTTATATTAGGGTGTGAGAAGATGCATGACATTATCACATGGATGATGTCATCAGTGATGTCATCAGTGATGTCATTTGAGATGTCATCAGTGATGTCATCAGTGATGTCACTGACCATGTCATGAGTGATGTAATATGTGACGTCATCAGCAGTGCATTGCGGGGGCGCGAGTTATAGTTAGCTGAACTAACTATAACGGGGGAATTTCACGGGTTTTCTACGAGTGCAATGTCCAACTAACTATAACTGTCCCTAAAACCTATGGTTTTTTCAGTGATATATATATATATGAAGACAAATCCCGAATGGCACCACTCCTCCAGACAGGTACGACCACTCAGGGGATGAAAAATGGTGAATAAAGTGCTTTATTTAATTAGCATGACTCCAGCAACCAGTCAATCCTGGCCAGTGCCCCAGCATGACGCGTTTCGACAGAACAACTCTGTCTTGTTCACATAACGCGCTACAAACCAGTAAGTCAATAAATATATATATGCAAAAAAGAAGCAGAGAACTCTGGATAGCTCTCAAGTTTAGGTGGAAAGCAGCTCCAGTATAGAGCACTCTCAACACCAGCGACACTCTAGATCTGCTCACCTCAAATGTCTGCTATTCTATCAAAGTCTTTAAGCATAGGATTAGCACAGTGCCATCCGCACTGAGATAGAAAGGGACAAAGTCTTTTGCCATTTCTACAGCAAAGTCTTTAAGCATAGGACTAGCACAGTGCTGTCCATGCCGAGCCGTAAAATGACAAAAGCCAATTACCACTCCAGGCACAGTATTACAGCTTTGAATTGGTAAAATACCAACCAAGCCAACCTGAAATGAGTAAAAGCAACCCCTGACACAGTGTTTCGCTCTACTTAGAGCTCTTCAGAGAGGTATAGCTTTGTCCAGACACAAAGGACCACCCAGTATAAGTCAAAACAATACCCTTTCAGGCATAGAGTGACGCATAAATTATGCAAAAAAGAAGCAGAGAACTCTGGGTAGCTCTCAAGTTTAGGTGGAAAGCAGCTCCTGTATAGAGCACTCTCAACACCAGCGACACTCCAGATCTGCTCACCTCAAATGTCTGCTATTCTATCAAAGTCTTTAAGCATAGGATTAGCACAGTGCCATCCGCGCTGAGATAGAAAGGGACAAAGTCTTTTGCCATTTCTACAGCAAAGTCTTTATGCATAGGACTAGCACAGTGCTGTCCATGCCGAATCGTAAAATGACAAAAGCCAATTACCACTCCAGGCACAGTATTACAGCTTTGAATTGGTAAAATACCAACCAAGCCAACCTGAAATGAGTAAAAGCAACCCCTGACACAGTGTTTTGCTCTACTTAGAGCTCTTCAGAGAGGTATAGCTTTGTCCAGACACAACAATACCCTTTCAGGCATAGAGTGACGCATAAATTATGCTTGGTTGGTATTTTACCAATTCAAAGCTGTAATACTGTGCCTGGAGTGGTAATTGGCTTTTGTCATTTTAAGGCTCGGCATGGACAGCACTGTGCTAGTCCTATGCTTAAAGACTTTGCTGTAGAAATGGCAAAAGACTTTGTCCCTTTCTATCTCAGCGCGGATGGCACTGTGCTAATCCTACGCTTAAAGACTTTGATAGAATAGCAGACATTTGAGGTGAGCAGATCTAGAGTGTCGCTGGTGTTGAGAGTGCTCTGTACAGGAGCTGCTTTCCACCTAAACTTGAGAGCTACCCAGAGTTCTCTGCTTCTTTTTTGCATAATTTATGCGTCACTCTATGCCTGAAAGGGTATTGTTTTGATATTGATATATATATATATAATCGAAATGGCTAACAAAAAAATGTGGAAAATTAAACAAAGAATAACCTGCAAGAGTCAATTTGTGATCTATATAGTGGAGTGCCCCTGCCCACTCAAATATGTCGGCAGTACTATATGTGACTTAAAGAAAAGGATACTAGAGCATGTGAGGGCAACAGTGAACACTGACAGAAGCAATGCTATAGCAAAACATATGGAAAAAGAACATGGTGGAAACTGGAAACTGGAAATTGTTAACTTTTTAAGCCGTGGAACAGGTGGAACAACAACTCCGCGGTGGAGATAGAGAAAAAACTCTGCGGCAAAAGGAATCCAGACATATACTTAACTTCCGAACCTTGACCCCAAGAGGGTTAAATCATGATGAGGAGCTTCATTCACACTTATGATGCATACGTATGATGACTTAATGAGACTGGTTAACAAATGATGCTGTGTGCATTTTTTTGACATCAAAAGTGACATGAATATTAACCTCCCTGATCTGTTTTTAACTGTGTATATATGTTTTGATATAAACTTCCATTGTGCTTATGGCTGCAATGAATGAAGAGATACAATATACAAAAAATGGTTATGACAAGGCACTAATTTAGAACGAAGGAGTAAATAAGTTCAAATCAGTAACAAAGGGGCCCATTACGATACCCGGCGTAAATAATTCCGCCAGGCATGGAAGCGGCAAAAATCCGCCCGCACACACCGCCTGAACACCGACCACGCCATTACGATTACACAAACCGAATACCGCCATCGGCGGAAAAAGCACACAAAATACCGCCCGCCAACGTCCGAGTCAGAGACAAACCGCCCGCCACGGACGGAAACACGCACGACAACACAAAACCGCCCGCCCTCACGCCCGACACACCGCACGTGAAATTACGATCGCACCGACATGAGCGCGGAAAAACCACAAATATACCGCCCGCCAGCGCAAACAACGCCGATGAGAATCGACACGGCAGAAGCCATGGCGCCCACGTACCTGCACAGAAACCATCCGCACACAAAACCAATAGCACACAACATGGCCAACAAGTCCACACAGCAAGGCACGCACAAATACACAAGCACAGTACACATCCCGAAAACACCCCCGGACAAACAAAAAATACAAAGGCCAGAACCCCAGACACAACACACCTGAAAACAACAGACCATGAGGACACACCCACATAGGTGAGTACAAAAGCAGCACTCCCACAGACCACAACCCCTTGCTACATTGCAAACCAGAGAGGAGAGGAGAGGACACAGTGACACAGCAAGGACAGCAGCACACCACAGAAACGCACACAACACTACCACCACCACCACCACCACCACCACCAAACACCACCACCACCACCAAACACCACCACCACCACCACCAAACACCGGCACCACAAACCCCCTGCACATTACACTACACACACCGCACCAGCACCACAAACACCATGGCACCACAAAGGATGCCCAAGTTCACGCCCATGGAGCTGACGGTCATGGTCGACGAGATCATCAAGGTGTACCCACAAATCTATGGGAACATGGTCCAGCACACACCACTAGCCACCAGAAACAGAATGTGGAACCGGATCGTAGACCAGGTCAATGCAGTCGGGACCCTGCCCAGGAACAGAGTCGAGATAAACAAACGTTGGAATGACGTCAAGAGCCTGGTCAAGAAGAAGGAGGGCAAAAACAGAGAGCTGGCTGCCGTCACTGGCGGAGGGAATCCCGCGCTCTTTAAGACCTTCAAAGCGTGGGAGGAGAAGGTGCGAGTCGTAATCCATCCGGAGATCCTCGCCGGATTAGCAGGGGAGTGGAGGCTGGTAAGTACAAACTAATGTATACCAGCACACCGCTATGTACTCACATGCACTACCACCATGCCACAGCTCCCAGGGACAAACACCCCCATGTCCAGCACACAATACACAACACATCACACACACATGCAACAGACACCACCACACACAGCCCAAACCGAACAACTGCAAGATGCGTGGGGACATGTGTACACTAAGCCAGCCACGTAACCACCAACAGGTCCCCAAATATGCCAGAAGCGCCACAACGAGCACCCACCACACCCATGTGTCCGCCACAGCTGCACCAACCGACAAGTAACAGGTAAGTGGCAGGAACACAAAGTGCAGTGGGTGGGACGGTGGACAGCCCAAGTACAACACACACCAGGCCCCAGTCCCACAGCACAGCAAGGAGGAGCATCCCCCACACCCCACACCCACGTGTCAGCCACCGCAGTGCACAACGACAGCCGAAAGGCAGACATCACGGTCCACAGCAATCGGTGTCAGTGGGTATCCAGCCACCCCCACGACCCACAACACCCTCCCACCCCCACAGACCTGCAACATGGAGCACCCCCGCTTAGAGCCATGTGGCATCCAGTACAGTGCACGCACGAACAACTTGCAGGTGGGAAACTGGACAGGGCCGGATTACTGGAGGCATGAGGACCGTAACACGACCAACACATGGGACATGTCACGTAGCAGACGAACACGCAGCACCGCCCACCGTCACGAACAAGTGAACAATGTGCACACGGACATGAACAACAGACTCACACCCCACATGACCCATCACAGACATAGCAACACCCAAGGAGCCACGTCTGCATGCACAAGCCACACTGAATATAGTACCACACGGCAGCCACTGTGCAACTCATCACACACAACCGAAACACCATTGAAGTCCTGTCCATGTAGCCCCAACTGCCTGTCAACCACACACCCCACAACTACGCCTATGTAAGACAAACAACACTAGACGCAACAGAGCGGAACAACATAAATGCACACGAACACCACTGAACCCATCAAACACACAGACACACCATGCACAAACAACATACCATCCATCCCATCCGTCAGCCCCAGTCTCATGAAAGGCATGTCATCCGCACAGCTGCCTCACATACAGCAGTCACGCTAAGATACATGCCCATTACCAACCATGTGCCAGAAGTCAATGAAGTGCACGACACACTGTGAGCAACAACACACAACATGGGCCACACCCCCCCCCCGAGCACTGCAGTGATGCACATGGCACAGGGCAGCACGCACACCAAGGAGATGGGACAACTGCAATATGTCGGGTGGCACACAACCATCACTCACTCATAACGATGCGTCCAATGCCATGTCCAGTAATCACAACAGACAGCAAATATGCAGGCCATGTCAAGCATGCACACACCTCAAACCATGCACTGTCATGCTGCCACAACACATGTCACGTTCGGCACCCATGGCTCACAGCATGTACCCCAAAAGCATATCCCCTCCCAAATGCGAATCTGGGGCATGGCCCCCATGTTGCCATATGCGTTCCTAAGCGTTCCATTTGAACCCCAAAAGCATATTCCCTCCCAAATGCGAATCTGGGGCATGGCCCCCATGTTGCCATATGCGTTCCTAAGCGTTCCATGTGAACCCCAAAAGCATATTCCCTCCCAAATGCGAATCTGGGGCATGGCCCCCATGTTGCCATATGCGTTCCTAAGCGTTCCATTTGAATCCCAAAAGCAAAGTACAAACCAGACCCAGGATGGGCCAGGAGCCCGCATACACCAGAGTCACAATAAGTAGGGGCACAGCAACACACCCATCGGCATGGCCAATCCGTCCCATGCCACATGTGCACAGCACACAGTCCCATTGCCAAGCACACACAACTACAGATGCTACAGCCACACACACGCCTCCGGGAAACCCATGTACGAGATTGCACGAACTGTCAATGTCAGACGACAAATACATACTTCGCCAGGTGCAACACAATAACAAATCTCATTCTCTCCACAGGTGACGAACTGCTGGATGCTGGGGATGGAGCCAGCAGCCAGCACAGCCAGCCTACAAGCCCCCAACGAGGACACACGGATCTGGAGGATCTGTCCTCCTCTTCGGACACGGACAACCAAGCAGGCCCATCTGGTGTGGCAGGGCCCAGCCGCTCCCCAGGACCCCTCCTACCCACCAACCCATCATCCAGGGCTGCTGAACATTCACAGCCCCCTGCTGCCACTGTCGTTGCGGCCACACCCACGGTCATTGTGGCCACTACCACTGCCGCAACCGCCACCATCGCCGCACCGACCACCACCGCCGCCACCGCCGCCACGTCTCCGCTGGCACCAGCCCCAGCGCAGGTGGTGGCCCGGACGACTGGATCCACCCTGGGAGCCACAGCGAGGACCGTGGTGAGCAATGTGGCTAGTGGGCAGGCCGGTGGCAGCAGGACTGGTAGGAGGAGCAGGGTCAGGGAAACGCCAGCCTCCCCTGGGAGCCATGCCCTGCCTCACATGGCCAGAGTCCTTGGGGCCTATGAAGAGGCCCAAGGACAATGGGTCCGGTCTGCCTCAGACACGCGTGAGGTGCTGGGGGTGTTGAGGTCCATGGACGCCCGTATGGGCCAAATCGTGGACCTCATGGGACAGCTGGTGGTGGCGGTGAGGTCACAGCCAGGGACAGCAGCTCCCCTCCGCCACCACCTGCCGGGGCGCAGGGTGGAGCAGCAGTGTCCAGTTCCCCTGCGTCCACAGCCAGTGATCACACCTCAACCACCAGCATGTCGCAAGCAGGCACCCCCCTCGCAAACGTGGAAGGGGCCGTCCGAAGAGGAAACAGATCTCCCGGGAGGACTTCGCACGCTCCAGTCGCAAGTGAGGCAGCCAGCCAGCCTTCCGCCAGCCTTCCTTGACCAGCCACTGCATTGACTTGGACTACGATCCCACTCCACACAGCCATCTGGATGGCATGTGTGTGTTGGACTATGGACATAGAACCAGTGGGTACACCCTGATCATCATGCAGCCATGACCGACAGCTCATTGTCACTGCACGCACCACTTTTGTCATCACCTTACACACAATCACATGTCACAGTTTGTAATAAATGCACCTTTTTCACTAACTGCTGTTTGTGCCCTGTGTCTTATTTGTACGGAATACAACGGCCACCTTGGGCGGAAAGGCACCTGATGCGTGGCATGGCATTTGAATCCGGAGGGCCTGTAGGGACCTAGGGGTGGGAGACAGAACAGGAGCACATTCAATGAGTGTGTCACACACCCATCACACAGTACATGTCAACAACTACAAGCAATGTACACACATCGCACAGAGCAATAGGGCACAATGCCACAGCCACCAACAGTGGCATACTACCCTGGCCATGGAGCGTTGACACACAGCACGCAGTGAACAAACGGCCACCCTGACACAGCACACACACACCTGCACAGATACAGCCACATCAGCCGTCGTACATGGACACTCACCGTCAAGTGAAGTAGCGGGCGATGAGCTGCTGCCGCACATTACCAGCTTCCTCCTCTCCGCTGTCCTCCTCACTCGAGCTGTCCTGGTCTGCGGGCTGGGGCCCTGGTTGATCTCCGTCATCCACGATGAGGGGGATCTGCTTCCGAATGGCCAGATTGTGCAGCATGCAGCACGCCACCACTATCCGGCACACCTTCTGTGGGGAGTACGCCAGCGCACCCTCGGTGCGGTCCAGGCACCTGAACCTGGACTTGAGGAGGCCAAAGGTACGCTCGACCACACGTCTGGTCCTCCCATGTGCCTCATTGTAGCGATCGTCTGCTGGGGTGCGAGGATTCCTCAATGGACTGAGCAGCCATGCCCCATTCGGATACGCAGAGTCACCTGGGTGTGAGGGACACAGAGAACCGTTGCTAATCCAACTGGACAGGGGACAGCATCGCACAGCCAGCACGCTACACCACTCCACATACTCACCGACAATACAGGCACGATCCTGTTGCATATTGGACATCAGTCGTGGCAAGATGCTGTTGCGCATTATGTGTGCGTCATGGGCCGAGCCTGGGAACTTTGCACACACGTGGGTGATCACCATGTCCGCAAGGCACACCACTTGCACATTCAGGGAGTGCGTGTGCTTCCTGTTGCGGTACAGGTGCTCAGTGGCCTGTGGTGGAACAAGGCCGACATGTGTGCAGTCAATGGCTCCAACGACGTGTGGGATTCTGCCAAGGGCATAGAATGCACCCTTCACTGCCGCCAATTCACGAGCCCTGGGGAAGCGGATGTACCTGTTCCGGTACAGCATCATGGCTGCCAGTACATCCCTCAGCACCTTGCTGAACATGGGCTGGGACATCCCTCCTCCACTGCCCACTGTGTGCTGGAATGACCCAGTGGCGAAGAAATGCATGGCGGCCATCACCTTAGCCGTGGGGGTGACAGCAGTCGGATACACCCTGCGGGGACGGAGATGGGGTTCTAACATGGCACACAGTCGATGCAGGGTTGGCCTGTCCAGCCGAAACTTCCTAATGACCTCCGTATCCTCCATGTCTGCCAGCAATTGGTATGGGCGGTCAATGTTCGGTCTCCGCCTAGGGACAATGGCAGAGGACACATGTCAAAGCAACACGACACATAGCAATTTCGCATACACATCACTGACATGACTGAGCAAGCACATGAGCCACAGCCCAGCTGTCAAGCTGGGACGGCACGGCCACAATACACTTACACAGGTCTCCCACCAATGGCAATGGCTAGTGATACAAACCACTGCCATGTGCATGCACATGGGGATCTAGGCCCCAATGACTTGCGGGGCGTGCTGATGGGGACTGACTGCATTTCCGTCAAGCGGCAACGCCACGGCAACATGAATGTCTGCTGAGCATGGAACTGCTTCCGCGGCTGGATGAGTATGGCACACGACGACGACGATGTGGGCACAGGCTGAGCGGCCAAAACAAGTGGGACCTGTGGCACGAGGGGATATGAGACAGTAGTAGGTGTCAGCACTGCACCCTATGTACAGCACTGTACGGATCACACCTCCCGAAACATTGACAGGTGTCCACATTGACAGCCCCATGCCAAGATGGCTGTGTGCTTGCAGTCACACGTCACAGGTGAGAGGTTACATTGCACGTGCCAGGTGGCAGACGTACACAGTGGGAGCTGGCATGTGTGTGCATGTGTCTCCTGTTCAGGATCCACCAGATGGGCGCTGACTCTGTACTGAGCATTGGACACAGCATGTTCCGTGGAAGGCTTGTGTGTGTGGGATGGTGGCACTGGATGTGCCTCCGTTGGGTGGGGGGCCATGCACAGGGCGGGTACGTCGATGATTGCGCATTGTTGGTCACGGTGGGTGCACCCACTCAGATGTGTTGCACTGTGTTCAATTCCTATGTCCGCATGATGATGGACTGTAGATGTGGGCAGACTACACATTGGTCGATGTGCTGTCTATATGCATGTGCCTTCACACCAGGCACAGCTGCCCCTGCACATGTGACCCCTTCTGGACTCGCTGCTGGGTCTGTGGAGCTGATGCACCTTCTGCGCGTGGGACGGACAGCTCTCCTCACTTCCCTCATTGCGCATGTCATGACTTTGCCGCAGGTGACATGGATCATGGAGAGCCCACATGTACGCGTGGGTAGGCTACACATGATTGTACACTGGTCGCCACCCCCAGTCAGTGTTTCGAATGGGAAGGTTGTCGTGCTGGTGGTATGTTCGATGTGGCGGATGGGCGGGCCTAGGTGCGGGCTTACATTCCGGACATGGGGGGTAGTTGGATTGGCGACTAGTTGCAGTACACACGGGACACGTCTCTTCCTTTCCACATCTGGGTCATCCCTTGTACTGACTGACAGTGATACAGTCATCTTCGCCCCAGCCCTCATGTCCTCCCCTCGCTCCCCCAATATGCATGCTCACCTGCGAGGCTAGCGCTTGCACAGGCAGCCCCAAGCTCGCACCAGAGAGGGCAAGGAGTGTATGTGTGGGTCCAGTTGCACGAGTGGGCTGTCTCAGGGTATGATGTGTGGCGGGACGCCGTCCACCTGCGTGGTGCCCCAAATGGAGACCCGGCCTGCATGGACTATGCATCACAGTCTTCGCCTTCCGGATCCGCCACCTGCGACACCCAGTTGCTGTGGCTGCCCTTGCGGCCATGCCGCGTCCGTCTGTGGCTGATGGCCCACACATTCACTCTTTGGCCTCTCTGGGGAGGGCTCGGGGGTGGTGGCGCACGCGCTTGCACTTAGTCGCAATGGCATGTGGCGTGGTTGGTATGATGGGCAATGGATGGGATGGTGCGAGCCACCTCCAGTGACGTCTGTGCTGCTCGTGCTGTGGTGCGTCCCCCCTACACTTCCATCTGACTTGTGCCATGCTAGACGTTGAGGTTCTATTGCCTGCGTGATATGACCAGGAGGAGCGCGAGGAGACCTCTCACACACCATGCTCCACTGCCATCCCGTGCCCTGTATCGCCTGTGCGGATTGACTATGTTGGGGTTACACCTGGTCGACTGGGGCTGTGTGTGCCTTGTCAGGGGCATGGCGGGCGCACAACAGGATCCAGCTTGTCCACAGAGGGTGGGCTGAGGTGCGCCTGGTACCGCTTTGTACGTGTGCCCGGCTGCTATGCACACACGTGTTCACTCCCCCCGACAGGTGTCCTCTCACAATGCCCAGGGAAGCGGTGGTGTACTGTTCATGACCCCTCCCAACACGGCGTGCTCCAACTTGGCATGTGCACATCTACCCGTCGCACCCACCCACCTGAGCACTGCGTCCATACGACTACACACGACACATGTGTGTCTTCCACAGTAGTGCTACTCATTTGCGTTGACATCCAATACCAGTGGACTACATGGTCATGTCACGACTGCCGTGTACTTCACATACTCTCATCCTCTCTCATTCGTACTTGTGAAATGAGTCAGCGGAGACAGTTTTGGTTTCAAACATTATATTGAGTCTTCTGTCCTCTGTGATGCAGTATAGTGGACACTACTGGCAGCGGAATACATGTTGAGGATATACTGAGCATGATTGCAAATGGGATAGGGAGTGGGGTTACATGTGATTGGCTGTTGCATGTGGGATGTGGGCTTCAGAGTGACATCTGCTTGGCCAAGGCTGTGCTAATGTACATTTACGTATAGCTGCGGAGCTACGGACTTTGACACAGACGGTATACATGTAGCCTACCAGACCGCTTGGCATCATGGGCACAGTCCATCTCAGTTCCATGTGACAGGTTTGCTGCGGTTGTTCCTCATGCACGCGTGCATGTGAGATGACATCAGGGCATGTGCTTGCGTGCATGCAGCGGCGTGCCACTTGTTGTTGCACTGTGGTGGTTACTGGACATGTCACAGTCACTGGGGTCGTGTTGTTGTTGTATGCACTTGTCGTCCATGCAAAGGTCCTGGTATGGGATTCCCGGGGCGGGGGGAGGGAGGGGTGCAGCACCCACAGACTCCAGGCGACCTATTCATGTCCACTGAGCGGTGTGTGTGTCCATGGGCGCTGGATCCATGTCGTGTCCTGGTTGTTCGTGCAGTTCCGTCCATGTGGGTGCGATACACAGAGCCCATGCCACTGCCTCCCACGATGCATGCGGTGTTCCTGGATGTGATGGGGAACAGTGTGCATGTCCCGGTCATATCCGATGTCATGGCGATGTCGTTGATGGTGTGGTTACAGTTGCCGGTCGTTTGGTATGGCTGTTGTGGTGGTGACTGGCCAGTCCGTGCGGAAGCTAAGCATGGGTGCGGGGTTGGACATCATAGGTCACTCGGGAACCTGCGTTGTGGTCCGACGTATTTACAGGTTGTCAGGTATGCGATGCCGTCCAGCAGGGCTTCCATGTCATTGGTGGTGTACATGTTTGCCAGCCAATGAAGCGGATGGTGGCTGTCAAGGTGTTGTTCGTAGGTTGTCCCTTGGAGGACCATGATGGGGCATGCTGGGTGACATTCGATGTAGCTGTTATCGATGATCCGTCGTGTGGAGGCACAGTGGTCCCATTTCAGTGCGGGTGCGATGTTGGCCACATAATCCATGCCCCCATAGGCAGAGCAGGCCCTGTCGTGTGCGTCCAGAGGGAGGAGTAGTGGTAGCAGGTCCGCCTTCAGACATGCCGGGTTGGAGAGGCATATCTCGACGGGATGCTGGTAGGGACACCTCCGACAGTAGAAGACGGGCATGACGCAGCTGAACAATGTGATGCGGTAAGTCAGTCGGTAGCTTACGTTCAGCAGGGACAGGAGATCGCATCCCAATGTATGGCACAGGTTGGTTTTGTACAGCTTGAGCTGTTCGGCGTAGTTGGGTAGGTGTGTTGCGGTTGCCATTTCGCAGCGGTTCGTTGAGGTGGCGTGCTCCGGCTGTGTGTGCAGTCTGCAATGTGCACGCTCCGGGGTTGCTGTGAGCTCTGTGTAGTCGTAGGGAGACAGGACTTGTGTTCTGTTGGCTTGTTTGGAGGACACGGGCCCTCTTCCCACATGCTTCTCAGACAGTTCAAGGTCAGTGCTGTGTGACTCCTTCCAATTAACTTGCATGTGGCCGACATGGGGGAGTGTTTTCTTCTTTCTTCCCCGTCCGTTGTGTGCTTCTGTGATATGCGCTATCTGCCCTGTGGTCGGTCTCCTCGGCATGCCTGTGTTGGTCTATTCTTGGACAATGGCTGTATTCACCGGCTTCTGTCGTAGGGCTGTGGTTTCGGAGTTGGAATGGAAGGTCATTCAGTGCTGTCTGCTCTCCCTTGTGTGGGCGGCAGGCTGCCTTTCCGCTCTGCGTTGGGCCTTGTGTGTGAATGTTATTCTTGGGCCACCTGTTGTCGGTCCCCGGGCTCTTTGGTGTTCCGTTTTATATGTCTTGTTCATATGTGCAGGGTGGTATGGGTGTTTCTGTGTGGTACTGGCGTTCCTCTTCCCGAAGGGGCCCTGCTTCTCCTAGTTGGTGTTGCCGCCGATGTGTGCTACGCCATGTTTGTTACACTGGGGTGTGTCCTGCTGTTGCGTGTCTTCACTGACATGTGTGCGTCGGTTGTGTGGCGTTGGGTGTTGTCCGTGAATTGGGTGTTGGGGACATGTCTGTGGCCGGCCTGTCACGTGTCATGTGCGTTCGGGGTGGGGCTGATATGTGTGCTGCTTGGTTGTGTCCCTGTGTCTGTGTGCGACGCATGCATGGCGCTGCGGTTGGCCTCTGCATTGTGCGCATGTGTGGCGGCGTCATCGGCGCTTTGGGGCCGTGACGGGGTGGTTGGTTCCTAGTCCCAGGTGGTGTGTACACATGTGTTCTGCGATGTTACGATTTGGCCTGTGTGTCATATGTGGTTGCGATGGTGGATGTGTTGTGTACACGCGCTGGTGGGGGTTGTCCGCTTTTCCGCCCTTGCACTGTGTGCGCTGTTTGCGTGCACTTGTTGTGTGTGTGCCTACCTGCGTCTCCGCGGTACGTTGCGTCCTTGGTGGTGCATCAGCAGGAGCATGGGGACGGCCTGCAGTGCTGGATTCATGCTCGGGGAGCCGCTTTCGTTGTCCGTGCTCGGCGTCCGTGTTACCGCTTCGGTTTGTCGTACGGTATCTCTTGGCCGTGGGAGCCGTTTGTTTGCGGCATCGTAATTTATGCGCCGGGCGGGACGTGTTTCGTCGGACGGTGTGTGTCAGTTAGGCTGCGCCGCTACATGTACGGGCGCACTTTGATGGCGGACGGTGTTGCTGGCTTGCCGGCGGTGTTTGGCCTGCTTTTCGCATCGTAATTGGGCGGGCGTGTGGACTGCTGCGTGCCGGCGGTAACTGGTGCTTTTTGCATCCGCCAGCACGGCGGTTGTGCTTCCGCCCGCCATCGTAATGGGCCCCAAAGATCTTAATAATGTGGAGTTGGTAGACTCAGATAAATATTAAATGGGTGAACTACAAGTGTTAAAGAACGTATATGCCCACTGGAGGGCTGGATTGCTCTAGTAAGTAAGGGTACAATATCAATCATAGTTTCATAACTAAAAAATCAGGAAAAATGCATATTCCCCAGTATAGTGGCCGGGTGCCAGGGTTGAAATGGATAATACTGGAATAGGTTATGAATGCTAAGAACAGCAACAAAACAAGCAAGAGGGAATAGCTCAGCATGTTAAGATATGTGGAATGGAAAGAGAGAATGAGGGTTCGAGCCCAGCCATTGATAGCAGCTAATTAAAATATCCCTTAATTGCTTGAATTGATGTAGTCACCCTAAATCATCACATGAAATGTTATTTACGAACATTAGTTTGTTTCCCTTTTCTTTGTGTAAATAGAACACTTTGAAATTGATGTAAGGATTTAACTTCTAATTAAGTAGTGCTGTAACGAGAAATCATGTAAATGTTATGCCACAAGGTAATTCTGTTGCCATAATGTAATTTTAACGTAAATATGGCTCCAAGGCTACACGACAACACGGAAAGGCGGAACTGCAAATACCATAATGCAATAGTTGGACTTAACAGGAAGTTAGGTCATGATTGTTTAAATATAACTGAAAGAGAATGGCGCCCTGTGTTGATCGATTGTTCCCCGTGAGCAAGGTCTCGGCTGAGACCGAAACGCGTTGGGGTTGTGTGTTGGCAGCGTTTTGAAAAATAAAAACACCCTGGAACCAGCGATGGATGACGTGATGATTTATATTTGCATCTAACTTGTAAAGGAGTTGTGAGTGCGGTGAGGAAATCCCTGTTCAAAGGGATACTGTGGCGATATATATATATATATATATATATATATATATATATGGTCAGTACTCCTTTTCTTGTTCGATTCCCTGAGCTCCGGAATCAAAAGGCACGGACTCCTCTTATTAAGTGCAAATGTTCTTTTATTTTTCGTGCTGTGCCGCCATGACACGTTTCAACCCACCAGGGGCCTTGATCACATGACCTGCTACATTTTTTTCCCCATTTTTAAAGTGACAAGTGCCTGATTAATTTATAAATGCAGAAAACAGACCACCCGTCTGAATTCCGATATTGCACTGCAAAGTTTGACAAACATATAAGCATATATACAGTTTAGCTGATTCTTAAATATTTAAAATCTATAAATATTCAAGATTATTAAAAACACCCATGTACAAAATTAAGCAGTTTTTACTGTATAAATACATTTGATTTGCAAACACAGAGTTCAATTTTTTGATTTTCTTATGGGTCTGATGCTTAGAATCTTAAAACCATGTGCACAATTCACAATATTACTGTATAAATACGTTTTCCAGAAACACAATTGATTTTTATATGCCTAATGCTTAAAATCATGAGATTAAGATCACAACATTAAAACCATGTGCAAAATACGCAGTTAATATATGACTATATAAGTACATTTCTATGGTTTACACACGAAAAGAGCATTCCTAAATATCACATGCTGGTTGTTTCCTTACTTGGTTCTTTTTTTGCATCATGCCCAACCAAACCTTATTTCCGAGATCAGCCTTAAACAGTATGTCTAGTAATTATTGATGTCCATATGGACATATTGTTTGTTATTTGTACAGTGCAAATAGTAGTGCAAAAGAGTGCAATTAAAGTGTAAATGTTGTGTGTTCCTAATGCTCCCAGAGCATGAACACACCACTAAAGTGCCATTGTGCATTAAAATGTTGGTTGTGACATGAGCCCGTGTTCACAACAAAACAAGAGAAAAAAAGGGGTATATGGGTAAGAGACTCAGCGTATAAAAACCCTATAATAGGTGCTCTCTGTTTTTTTATATTGTATAACCAGCAAGATTTAAAAACTGCAGTTATAACCAGGTATACAAGTCTTCTGTTGTGTTTAGCCCTTGTGGGCTCTTGCTGTCTAATTCAAGGATATGCCTAGTTTCTAGTCGCCTTAGTGTAGCATCCCTGTTTCCTCCTCGTCTCAGAGGAGGAACACAGTTTATCACATAGTATTTCAAATGGTCTAAGTTGTTTGCATGGACCTCTTTGAAATGCCGGGCCACCGGATACGTAGTATCATTGTTGGTTATGGCCCGTAGGTGCTGGAGTATTCTCTTGTGGATCTGCAGTTGTGTGCTTCTCACATATCGCAGTCCACAAGAGCACTCCAGCACGTAGACAGCGAACTCTGATTTGCAAGTTAAAAACTTTTAATTTCAATTACAGTAGGTCTATCCTTGAAGGGTGTTTGATAAGAAGTCTTGCTTTCTCCATATTTGCATGCCCTAACAAAACCTTTTCGGTTAGACAGCCAATTAACTTTCTTCCTAACTTCTGGGCTGCTGCTTACTAAGCAATCCCCTGTGCTAGGCGCCTTTCTGTATGTTATCATAGGGGTAGATGGCATTCTCTCCCCTAAGACGGGGTCTCTTTGCACCAAGTGCCAATTCTTTTTTACAATTTTTCTTAGGCTGTCTCTTTGCTTATTGTATGTTAAGATCAGTCTGGGGCTGCTCTCAGTGGTTAATGCGCTTGATATTTGCATGATTTTACTGGCTGATGGCTTGAACAATAGGTCCTCTCGTGGTTGGGCTCTAGTTCGACGGAGTGCCTCATCCACAGTTCGCTCTGAGTAGCCTCTGGCTAAGAAGCGAGATTTACAATCCTCCTGTGCTTTTGTTAGGTCTGACTCACTGTTGCAGATTCTCCGTATCCTTAGCATTTCACCCTACGGGATACTATGGATTGTGTGTTTGGGGTGAAAGCTACTGGAGTGGAGTGGAGTGAGTTTGCGGTGCAATCGAGTTTCTACCTTGTTGTTGAGCACATAAACCTCTAAATCTAGGAAGCAGATGGAGCTATCACTAATATATATATATATATTAAAAAGTAGGAAAAATTATGAAAATAAATAAATATTTTAAAAATTGAAAAATATATATATTAAATATATAAAAAGAAAACATTATAATATTAATTACATATAACAAATACCTACAAATATTATATAAAATAAAATAATAAATAAATTTAAAAAAATATATTTTAAACTAGAAAATATTTACAAACTAAAACATGAATTATGTATTTATTTTATTTCCTACCCTATAACAGCACACCAATAGCAACACACTTCAACATTTTAAATTAAATGTAGTTCCTTAATTAACATAATTAATAATCAATAAAAAAATATTATATTAAAAATAACTAATAAACATGAATTAACTACACACACTTTAACACTATAATGTCCACAATACACACCTAAGTTAAATTATAAAATAATAAAACACAATTAAAACGTATTTTTAAATTAAAAACTATTACTATTAACAACTAATTACAAAGTAATTAAAATGTATTCAATACCCACCCTTTACCCCTTTAAAAGTAAAAACAACACACTAAAAAATAAACAATTACCCAAAATAAATATCAAATATTTAACATTAATTAACAACTATATATTACTTACCACCCTTTACACCTATAAACACCAAAACACACACCTAAAATTAATTACACAATTACCATAATTAATAACAAATTAAATAATTATTATTAATTAACAACACATTATTAATTTATTAATAATAAATTACTTTACACATCTAACACTATAACATCTCAATTAAACAAATATTAATAAATAAAAAATAATCAATTCATTTAATATAATTAAATTACTCCCCACCCTATTCCCCTATAAACCCACAACCCACTACGGAACTAAAAACGCCAAATTCAAATAAAAAAATGTAATAACTACTCAAAATTTAGCACCTATATTAAAAATACAAACAATTCCTATACAAAAAAACATACATCACATACATTTAAAACATATACTAAAATAAAACTATCGATATTTTAAACAACTATGGGGGTCATTACGATGGCGGTCGGACTTTCATCTGACCGCCATCGGTGCGGGGATCGGGACCGCCCGCCATGCATGCAGCGGTCCCCCACTCCAAATTAGGATGCGACCGCCATCATGGAGGTCACATTTTGCAATTTAACATTGCGGCGGGTGCTGCTGACTGCAGCACCTGCCGCAATGTTGAAAATGCATGTTGTGCATTTCACTGCACTACGTGGCAGGCACCACACAGTGCCTGCCACTTAGTGCAGTGAAATGTAGGGGGCTACCATGGGTACCCCCCCGGTGCACAAACACCTCCCCCCAACACAAGGGGGGCTTGCAACAGGCCCCCGAAACCAATCCCCGCCAACTTTTCCATGGCGGTTTTGCCGCCATGGAAAGGCTGGCTGTTGCCAGCATCGTAATCTGGCGGACGGTGCCTGCTAGGCACCGCCACCATTTCACTGATGCTGACCGCTCTGCCAGGCAATCGTAACGAGTGCCTGTGGCGGATCAGTGGCGGGTAGTCTTTGCGCCCGCCACGGTTGCGGTCAGATTCCCTTGCTTTCCGATGGTGGAAGGCCCGCCACCGCACTGCTAGCGGTGGAGGTCCTTCCGCCATCGTAATGACCCCCAATATTTTTGCAAACGATATTAAACACTTAGGGGCCGATTACGATGGTGGAAGGCCTGCCACCGCCAGCCCTGCGGTGGCGGGCCCTCCGCCATCTGATGACGATTTTCCCCCCGCCATATTACGATGGCAGGGGGAATCCTCAGTGAAGTGTGGCGGTCACAAAGACCGCCTGCCACTGTTCCGCTAGGTGGTCCTTTTCCGCCCGCCTTTTGGAACCAAAACATAGGGATTCATTGCAGCAGTGCCTTCCAGGCACCGCCGTAGGGATTACGATATCCCTTTCCGTCAGTCATTTTGCGGAGGTCATCCCGCCATGAAAAGACAAGCGGAAACGGATTCGGGGGCCCGTTGCGGGCCCACCTCGTGTTGGCGGGATGTGGTGGTGCACTGGGGGGGTACCCATGGTACCACGTAGTGCAGGGAAAGGCACTACATGCATTTTTAGTATTGCGGCGGGTGCTAAAGTTTAATCATTTTCCCTTTGCTTTCCCTTATGGAGTTTACTGCCTTGATGGCATAGATCTCCACCAGGTGAAAAGTTACTAGTAGTAACTTTACACTCGTAAATTCTGTTGTGGGAGGCTGTTGTGGGAGGCTGAGTGGAGACATGTAAGTCTACACCTAGGTGTAAATCTCCAGTAGGAAATGGTGAACAGCAAATGAGCAGTGAGTAACACCTAGTTGAAGCAGCGAACGAGTGCGACGAGCTGTGGCTTCAGCGTTGCGGTGCCCTCGGCAGTTCCCCGGCAGCTTTGACCACCCCCATTGCCGTCTAGCTGCCGCGTCTGTACACAGTACACAGTACACAGAGAGACGCTGAGAGTGAGGGCGGAGCGCAGTCAGAGCGGGAGCGCTGTGCAGCCCACCCGCTGTTCCCCCGCGGCTCCGTTGCCGAAAAACCAGCAAACCAGCAAATTAGGGAACCAGGGAACCAGGAAACCAGGAAATTAGGGACAAGAGACAGCAAGTGGCGTCGCTACCACCACGAGGGCGAGTTCAGCACCGTTAGACGGCAGCGGCAGAGAGCGCGCCCGGAGCAACACGGAGGTGGCCCAGTTAGTTCCGGGTGCAGCCTGCATTGTTCCGTGGTCCCACTCGCCATCAGAAAGTCCCACAAGAAGCTCGAGGAGGCCCAGAGTCCGTGTCTTCCACGACCTTAATCCTTCACCGCAGAACTGGCCATCAAGCAGTCGGACCTTTGGCTAGCGGGCCAGCCGGTCCCAGTGTGGACCTCCTGGGCTCCCACACCACCGGAGTCACCAGAGACAACAGAGCCAGAACTGCTTTCTTCGGTCTGAAGGTCTGAAGGGCATGCCTTAAGGTAAGAGGCCTGGGGGCTCGGGAGAGCAGGGCTGGCAGGGTAGTCCGACAGGTGAAATAAGTCAAGGCTTCCTCCTCCTTACTTAGTTCACTTGGATCAAACCCCTGTCTAGCGCTTGGCTCTCCCAGAGGCTTAACCCAGAGGCTTAACCCAAGGCCCCAGCCTTAACTGATAGACACGCCCCAAGGGCCGCGGAAGACTTAGGGCATCGGTCCAGACCCCTCCGGTAATCAGTAAAGCACTTCGAACATTCGAACATTTGGAACAACGGATCCCTAATAACTTCCTGAGTATACATTATGAGATCAGGGAAATCCAGAGATGGAGAAGAGAAATCCCAGGGAAGAACCAAAAAAGGAAGAGGGGGTCCACGAGCCACATACACGGACACGGTCACGAATAGGGGCATGGGCTCTCCTAGCCACCCACCAAGGCCTGTGTCCGAAAAGGAGATTGAGACCGAGCCTGTGACCAGTCCAGAAAAAGATATTCCAAATTTCCCAAACAATTCAAAGCAAGGGAAGTCGATCCCCGCCCCCAGCGCAGCTGGGGACTCTTCCACGGTTGGCACAGAAAGCAGCTTAGCAAAACCTCGTGAGGGAACAAAAGAAGATGAACTAAGCGCACCCCCTGCCCATGGCAACAATTTTAAAGCCAGCAAGCGGGCATTGATAACAGATTTTTTAAAAGTATGTCACAGACTCTCTTCAGGAAGCCGCAAGGACCACATGGAAAGCACGGAACGCGACGATGTCGAGGTCCCTAAGGAATGTACACTCAACAACAACAAACAAAACACATTAAGCAAAGATATAGCATGTTGCAGCAAGATCAGCAATAATTACAACCCGAAAAATCGGCGAGCTTAGGGAGCATCGATATCGGCCCTCCTGGACTAGAAGACCAAAGTAGGCCACCACTACTCCAAGTTTTAGACCCACCTTCACAACCGTCACTTCCTCAAGTCCAACAAGTCCATCATCACCAGCAAGTACTTGTTCTTGTCCATAGGGAGCCCGACATAAGCTGGGACTCTCTCTCTAATCAACAAACTCATTTGAAATCACCGCAAACGATAACTAAAGAAACAGAAGGAGATTTTCTGCACAATGACAACCATAACCAAGACCAACAGGAACAAACCCCAGGTCTGTTTGCAATGGTTCATTTTCCTTTGCTAACGACAAAACAATACCCATCGGAACAAGAGGGTTCGGCGGAAAAACATAACAGCTTTTTCTTGCCATCAGACACCAAAAGCCTCAAAACCCCCCTCCACGAGAAACTAATGTAACAGTTCATACTACACAAAGCAGGTGCCCGACACAAGACACCCTTGAGCCAAGTCTCGTTAAGGCAGGGGTTATGCCACCCAACACCCCACAAAAAAATGAACAACTGAGTGAGCACAATGAACAAATGGAGTATCTTGAATACTCACCTCAATTAAATCAAACATACCAGGAAGCACCGACGAATCCACCAATGGTTTCCGCATGGCCTCAATTATTAAACACCATGGAAACGATTGGGAATGCAATGACAAACCATGCAGATAAACCTGACACCCAAGTCGAACTGTTAAACCTCCTAGCTATCCACGTACAAAGGATAGAAGCAAATTTGCAAGATTTGAGCTCAATGATTAAGAAGGTACAACTAGATAGGGACACTACATACCATACGTGCCATTGCCCCCAGATAATCGACAAATTGGCAACAGTACCAACTTTGATGTCGCAGATATTAAGGGCTGTTAAGGAATCTCCCAAAGAGCCCATTAAAGCCCTTAAGCAGGCAATAGACAAACAAGACGGCCAACAGGGAAATTGCAGGATTGATGGAGTCCCGAGTGATGAAGAGAGACCGCCAACCCCAGTGTTTTCAAGTGCCCCCTCTACAAACGATTCAAGGAGGCCAGATGATCTGACCAAACAAGCCCACGCTGGAGTACAAGAGGCGGCGTTACTTAACCAAGCTTTACAAATGTCTGAAAATGCAAGCCCCAAACAATCCATCTTGCCTATTTCCCTCACGAAGAGGGAAAGAAAATGCCTGAGGAAAGCAAGAAAGAGCAAATTAATTAACCGAGGGCCGACCGAAATGTCCCCCCAAGAATTCAAGCCCGACATAAAAGGCAAGGATTCGTCGGAGAGAGAAAACTCTGAAAATAATATTAGGCCCATGATTGGGACAAAGATACCCCACAACCCCACCCCAAAGGAGGACATAACTACAGAATGCCCAATACATATCAGCACAAATCAACAAGCAAGGAAAATGTATAGTATATTCTATCCTCAGGCAGGGAAAGAAGAAATCAAACCTTCCAGCCTGGACACACAAAAAATCCACCTATATTAATGGGTTGCGCTGTCACCACAGAAGAGACAGCAATTAGTAGACAAGTGGAAATAGCAGAGAGCAGTATGCCCAAAGGAGGAAGGAAACGGGAGCAGCTGACGGGTGGAACCAAGGCCGCACCAGCCTTGAATCCCAGTGGCATCACAAGACATAACTCCCACAACCAACGAAGTTCCGCCTCCCCGGACCAAGACCTAATCCGGGCTGCAATTGTCAAATCAAGTAACGGGGCAAAACAACCCCACACAGATTCAACACAGTTAATCACAAGCAAAAAAGTAGAGCTAGTCCCGCAATATAGCTCGAGGGGGCCACACGACATCCTGAATAGGGGATCAATACTAAAATTACTAGAAGAATTACCATCCATGAGTCATATAAAATCCAGTGACTTGGAAAGCATAGAGTTTAAACCGAATCCTTACTAAACAGGCCCAGACTCAACAATCCTAACATGGACCGATCACAGCCTCGCAGAACTGATCCTGCAGCACAGGGAAGAGTTCTTTAATTGGGGCATTGAACTAAAAAAAGTGGAGCCCCTGCGGTACCCTAGTCCACTACAACAACAAACACAGAAACAGAGCCTTTTAAAAGGTGCAAAAGGCCCGGACCAGACTAGCACTAAGGCAGAAGAGGGTCATCCACTCAGACAAATCACAATCACCATTGCACAATGAGAAACAGTGAATCTCGAGGTGCACCCCCAAACAACATTGGGACCAAGGCAGCTGGGAGAAGTATGAAACAGACCAAGCCAATTCCCAGGGAAAGTGAGGGGCACCAGGATTTGTTCCTGGAATGTTAATGGCCTAAGCGCAAAGTTAAAAGAAGAAGATTTTGTGGAATTCATCCAACAATATGACATACTTCTTTTTCAAGAAACCTGGCAGACAAAAAACTCTCCAATAGTGGGCTACAAAGAAAATTTTATTCCAGCAAATAAGGAGGCACAGTATGGAAGGGCAAAAGGGGGTTTATCGACCTTCATATCTACCGAACTCGTTTGGAGAGAAGCAAGCATCGACCTCGACTCCACATGGATGCAATGTACCAAAGTAGACCTTTCACCCTCAATGGGCCTACTAATATTGAATCTCTACATTCACCCAGCAGGAAAGCAGAAGGGCCGAAGAATCAAGCAACTAATAGCGGCAATCAAAATGCTGAAAAGCACTTACCCAAGTGTTAACATAATAATAACAGGGTACTTTAACATGAACTTAATCCAAGGACAAGAGTGCAACTTACAGAGTTTCATACAGCCAAGACAGGGCAATCGAAGCAGACAAGACACTATGGGTAAGAAATGCTCAGCAAAATTGGATGACCTTTTCTTACATACGTTAAATGGCAGAGGCCCCTTGGACAGTCCAGCAGCGTTTACGAGGGTCACAAGGAAAACAGGTTCAACAATTGATTTCACGCTAGCAGACTCTGATCTATTCCCTCATATAACAGATTTTCAAATACAGGATCGAGTTGAAAGTGATCATTAACCTCAAACCTTTATATTAACCATCATCCCAAATGGGTCAGAGCAGGCCAAGCCTCTCACACTAATAACGCAACTGTACAACATAAAACGGCTAACCTGGGATGAAAAAAACATTGACAAAATAATGGAGACATGCTGCTCATTGCTAACACCTGCAGACGCAGATCAAGATCGAGATATCACAGAGGTCTGGGAGTCTTTTATAATTAACATCAATAAAACATTTCAAACCAATTACAGAGACTATAAAACTCCAAGAACCGGAGGGGGGCCGTGGTACACGCCAAAAATACGGGCAATAAAAACGCGTCTGAATAAACAACTAAGGTTAATTCGAACTAAGGGTTCCCAACCGTCACAACAGACTCTCATAATAATAGAAAAAACGAAAAAGGAACTAAAACACGAAATAAAGGTGTCCAAGCGAACACACAAGGAAAAACTTGAGATAAACATGCTACATGCAAGCAAGCAGAGAAACTCAAAACAGTTTTGGGCAAAAATTAATCTCCTGCTAAATGGCAAACATTGTCAGTTCAACTCGGACATAACAGAACAAACCTGGAGCACTCATATTGAAGAAACATACAACACCACAACAGTACAGTCTATGGTCAGCACTGGTGACATTACAAACAAGATCAAAAGGTGCTCCAGTCTGGAGATAAAATCAGAAGCCAGGAGTCAGAGTACAGAAAAGGGAGCATATCCCATCCTCAAAAGGCTATCAGTGGAGGCATCAGCCATTGGCTTAAAGAACTCATCTAAAGTCAAACTTCAAACTGAAATCAGAGAAACTCAAAAAGAAAGCAGTGATTCCACCAAGCATGTGCAAAGAGAAGAACCAGTCCAGATAACACATAAGCAGATCTTGAATATAATCAAACATTTGAGATCGGATGGGGCCCCCGGCCCCAATGGCCTACTGAATGCTTTGTTCAGGCACGATCCCGTTTTCTGGTCCTGTCACTTAACCCCCCTGTTCTCCAACAGCTTAGAGACCGGTATTATTTCCGATTCTTGGAGGGGCAGTATTCTTCAACCCATTTATAAGTCAAGGACACGTTCAGACCCTAACAACTACAGACTAATAGCCCTTATAGACGTAGAGGCAAAGATCTATGCAACAAATCTACTGGCAGACCTGGAGACATGGGTAAGCAGTAAAAAATCTGATTCCGAAAATGCAGACTGGATTCCGGGCCGGCACGGGGACTTTAACAAATATTTCGGCACTCACCCTTTTAGCAAAGAAAGCAATTGTCAACTCAAACACCCTCTACACATGCTTTGTAGACCTCAAAGCAGCTTTTGACAAAGTGCCAAGAGCCAAGCTATGGGCCAAAATGAAAGCGTGGGGAACCCCCCCCACCCCAAATTATTAGGAGCAATCATCAACCTATACACACAAACTTGGGTTCAGATAAAAAAAGGGGATGGCCGGAGTCTAACTAAGAAATTTCTGACAATAAACGGGCTAAAGCAGGGATGCGTTCTGGCGCCCTGCCTATTTAACATCTATGCTGCCAATTTAGAGACTAACCTTAGTCTCATCCAGGGTGACCCTCCTAAACTGTGAAAGACATCAATAGCGAGCCTGCAATATGCGGACGATATTGTGCTACTCTCTCAAACTCCACTCGGCTTGCAGAGGCTGATTTCACAACTAGCACTATACATCTCGAATGAACAACTGATAATTAATTTTAAAAAATCTAACGTCTTATGTTTTTCCAGCACTCACAAAAAACGCCCCAAATTCATCTGGAGGATAAATTCCAGTATCTTATTGCAGGTGGATGTATATAAATACCTGGGGGTCCTCTTAGATCGTCATTTAAGTTACAAACAACATCTAGAACACGGTCAAACTAAAATTAAACAATTATTATTTGCTTTCAAAACCTTACAGAAAAGCCTAAGTGGCAGTTCAACAAACCACCTCTTAAAGGTAGTGGCTGCAAAAGTTTTGCCATCAATAACTTATGGCTCGGAAATGCTGAACACCAAGGACTCCTCAACGCTAAATCTAGCCCAGTCCAGATTATTTAAAAAATTGTTTTTAATTCTGCGTCATATCTCTCAGGCGCAGATATGTCTGGAATATGGACTAACCAACCAGATACAGGCCAGACAAGGAGCCCTGGTTAAATATTACTGGCGAATGAGGGCAGCCGAAGACAACACGCTAGCTCACCACTGCTGGGAGGAGGTCGAAAAACAATCAAGGCAGAACAACTCTATATGCCAAATTTTAAAACAAGCACTTCTATCGCTAAATCTGGAGGAAGCCTGGCATACACCTATGTCATATCCAGCTTTCAAAAAAATCACCAACAAATCAACCAAAAATTAATTGCTACAAACTGATAAAGCCATACTGGCCGGTAAAAGTCACGCATGGTTGGTGATGCCAACTTACAAGCAACTGAAACCACAACCCTACTTGCAAGAATGCTTCAGAGACCACTACAAGTGGAAATTGACTTTACTGAGATTGGGGTCTTTTTAGAACAAAGATCTTACCCCAAAATGGCTACAGACTTGGCCAACCCTGGACTGCCGCTTCTGTGGTAACGGAGCAGAGACGCTATTACATCTATTATGCATCTGCCTGGTATTATATAATTTAAGGACGTCACTCTTAAGGCCAATCCTAAGAGAAACCCAAATCAGGACCTGCAGAGCAGCCGTCATAAAATGCCTCAGTGGTTCCTCAGTCCAACTGGCTTGTAAGACTATCACATTCTTGACACTAGCAGCACAAGAACTTGAAAGAAACAGCGAAATAGGAACTTGGAAAGAAGGGCATAAAGCAGCCGGCCCGAGTCCTTTTTAGATCTTTTTTGCCCTCTCCTTCTTTAAAAAGCTCTCGTTTATAACAAGCAATACATTTGAAATAGGAGGCATAGTCACGCTCATATCAGTACACGATCTTGGATAGAAAGCCTTAGTGACTGAAGAATCTGGAAAGATGGTCATTCGCAGCTGGGCTAAAACCCCCCCAGACCGTTTTGCACTTCTTCTCCTCTCCCCCTCCTCCGCCAGCACAAGCACTTTACTTGAAATAGAAGGCATGGACATGTTTACACCGCTGCTTATAACAAATTGTTGCACTTTGGTACCATACCACGTGAGGGTCACGACTACTAAAAAATGTTTTATTGTAATTTTATTTTGTGTATTTGAGTTATGTTGTTTATATTATGGTGGTAAGTTCCACCCTTTTAATGATTTTAACAAATCAAATAAAAGTATTATTATCCTCCTTCCTCCTGCATGGGAGAGGGTGGAAATGTTTTGAAGCAGTAAATATACACGTGTGTATATTTACATTTGTGAGTTGGGCCTGTTAATTTATTTCACAATCTTGTTTTTTAAGCTATCTAAAACAGGGACTTCCACAGTTAATTATGAGTGTCTAATAGCATATTAAGGACTCAATTAATTTTTGGGCCTCATTTTGCGGGTGCAAATTGTGCACATGCAAACTTGCAATATCATGGCATTCGCATAGTAGATGCTGCACAATTTTCACTATAGTTACACAAGAATAGCGAACAACATGCTAATACTGCCTGTTATTTCAGTTCCTGTACACATAAACAGCGAAAACCTATTTGCTTCACTGGTTTTCACAAGGTTTCCTATATGCCAATTTGCTGTAGGCCAATGTTAATGTAGGATCATGCCGAGGATAGCTGTAAAATCTATTTAACAGCAATAATCTATCAAGGGAGTTGTTGAATTGAAAAAAAACATAATGTACATACATCTAAAAATATAAAAACTGTCTCCCACCACTAGATGCCTGCTGTTATGAACATTGGGTGTGCGCTCAGTATCAGGCTGAAAATCTCAGCCTTCAGCATTGACGGAGAAGTTCTGTCTGTCCAGTCACAAGAATTCTCTCAGGGATACAACTGAGAGGTAATTTGCAGTGATGCGAAGGAAAGCTCCCTGTCCAGTTATTAGTAGAAAGTGTAGCAGGACGTAGGTGGAAAGGTAAGTGTGCGGTTCACATCTGTGAGCCATTTACAGATCCCAAGGTGCAGGCCTGATTGCACCAATCTGTGTTCAATTGGGAGCACCCCCAGGAGGTCCGTGATCAAAAAAGATGTAATAGGTATAATAGTGTCCCGGAAGCCTGCCTCTCTGAACCACTTATACATGTTAGTATACCTAGAGAGGAGTTCCGGTTGTCACCCTTTGTCAATTAAACGAAGAAGAAGCGACAGCCTTTGTTATAATTTGACTCATGGGACCCCATGTAGATTACATCAATGTGGGGAGGGGGGCATCGTGAGATATGAGCAACAGCGTTGCTGAAATAGATACACGTCTAGTAAAGTTCCCTGAAATAATACAAAATGCCCCTAAATATTTCGTGTGGAAGCATAAGTTGCTTAAGTTATTTGGTGATGTCCTTCTTATTCCTTATCAACAGCCTGGAGAAATCCACTTTGGTCTTCAAATCCATTTCCCAATCTTAGTAAATTTACTTCTTACCCACTCTCACCTGTGAATTTAACATTATTTTCCTTCCCAACGAGCAATGCCTCTACAGGAACATGTTAGTTAAGAAACTACTTTGGAACACAGTTGCCAATTAAACTTTTTCTTCAATGACACAGGAAGGGCGTTTCTGATTTTAGGGGGACATTACAATGGCGGGCGGACAAAGTCTGCCCGCCACCGTAACGGTGAATGGGACCGTCCGCCATAGGAGCGGCGGTCCCGCCATGGTTATTAGGATGCCACCGCCACGGTGGCATCCCCTATTCCCAGCATTCTGGCGGGCGGTGCTCACAGCACCGCCCGCCACAATGCTGGGAATGCACGTTGGGCATTCACATGCACAAGGTGACAGGCACTGCGCGGTGCCTGCCACTTTGTCCATGCCAATGCAGGGGGGTACCATAGGTACCCCCCATGTGCACCCCCCCAACATCTTGGGGGCCCACAACGGGCCCCCGAAAGTGTAATCCGCCTGGCTTTCCATGGCAGAGTCTCCGCCATGGAAAGCCCTGCACCGCCGCCCATCATAATATGGATGGCGGTGTCTTGCAGACACCGCCACCATGTTATGTATGTTTTCCGCCCGGTCGACGAGTCGACTGGCGGAAAAGCGGCGGACGGTCTTTCCGTCCGCCACGGACCCCCCAGCCATCATAATATGGCGGGGGGAAAATGTTAGTCGGGCGGTGTGAGATAGCAATCCGCCCGCTATCATAATGACCCCCTTAGTGTTTAATAAATGAGTAAGGCACAATAATTGTTCTCTTCCAAATAGGAGGTGAGCATAAGTGAATTCCCAGGTGGAATTCTGCTCTGCTCAATTATAAGTGGGCTGGTATTCCAACACCCAGATTTTGCAGGTGCAGGAGTATTGGACCCTATTTTCCTGCCTGGAAAATCTGGGAGTAAAATTGCATTAGAAATAGCCCGCAGTGAAACCCAACCCCATAGGCGCTGGAAGTAAGGATGTGAGGGTGCTGCAGCACCCCCAACAGAAACGTACTGGAGTCCAGAAGGTGAATGAGCAATAAGGATGCCCTTGATTTTTGTTTTTATCTTATCACATTTGCCATTGGTTCAAAGACGGAGGTCAACTGTCAGGATAGGTCTTCTCTCAAATAGCTTCTTATTTTTTTAACATGTAGATTGGCATTTACTTTTGTTTTTCTGACTGCAAAGTTAGGGGAATTTGTAAAATGAACTATTTGACACTCTTGCTGGCATAAAAGAAAAGGCTGTAGAATATCAGATTTTGTAGCACACAGCAACATTTAAAACCTGTAAATGAACTATAAAGTATTTCAAAATATATCAGTTAAAAAAGCACAAATAAAACACATTTTTGCTATTCTGAAGTGTAATGAAAACAAAGATTTTAATAGGATCAAAAGAAATCAAGACACTTTACTTGGTGATGTACAATTGATAGATATTTGCTGAAACCCAATTTCCACACTAGAGCTGCGTAGACGCGCTTTTTCTTTCCTTGAATAACTCTTCATGGGGAAGCAAGGTGTCAGGACGCCGGCGCTGTATAGCACAAATATAAAAAAAAACAATGGGGAAATCAAAAGGGGCATACAAACTGCGTTACAGCAACCTCTACAGCTCTCACCAGTTCCCCTGTGAGAAACTGTAACTGGTAAACAATAGAGAAGTTAAAAAAAAAAAAACAGAGATAGCAGACACAACTCAGGGTCTCCAGACCCAACTATCAAGTCAAGAATGCATTTATTAGGGAGGTGTCACACCCCAAGAACAGCCCTAAAGCTATGCCCCCATTTTCCTCCACAGTAAATGAATATATGGATAAAATTCTTGAGTATGGGCGTGTGATAGAGCAAAAAAGATATTCCGATTAACAAAGATTACCATTATTCCTTTACTCGTCTATGCCTGCCCCGTCTCCTGTGTCTATCGTTCTCCAGTCCCCATCAAAGCATATTTTACTGCCCTGCTCTTTGCATCTTCTCCTTCACAATATATTCAGCAGCAGAGGTGTGTTATGGTTCTCACTTGCTTCTTAGTTCCATATGTCCCTACTTAACCTGAGGGTTTTACTGCTTCAGAATGTGCATACGTCACTGTGAGTGTAAACTGGCAATTTACACCAGTTGGACAAAGAGACGGAGTTGAGAAGTATCTTGTGGGTCTTTCTACTCCTAATCCTGTTATGTACTCTTGCTAATAAATTAGAAGTATCCTTATTGTACAGTGTGAGGGAGAACTTGGCTTGGTTTCTGCATCTGGTCGGTGCTACTTTGGCAAAATGAGGATGCTGTAATTTAGAGTGAGTCAACACCTTCAAGAAACTAAATTTCAAGACAGTGACATTGGCATCCCCCTAGAGTCTAAATCCACCATATAATCTCAAGATAAAACCAGCAGTTTTTACAGAGGAGATACAGTAGAGTGCTGAAGTGAAGTTGGTGAAGACACCCTGCTATGATGAGTCCTGTCCAATGGCGTTAAAACCAACAGACAATCACCAGGTATATCAATCTCCAAACCAGGACGGCAGGTACCATTGAAGTGAAGTGTACTGAGTCAGTTACTGTAAAAGAAAAAGGGTTGACACGTGTAATGACTAATTGAGAAGAAGACGCTAGGACAATAATTTTTTATGTTAAAGATGCTTTATTGAGGAGAATCGTGAAACTGTACAAGAATAAAGTGTTACATGACATCTCAAGCATTATGAATACAACAGAAATAAAAAAATTAACAGCATACAAGGATAAGACTTAATACATTGAAAAATACAATCATTGGAAACTATAATGCTTAAATTAGAAAATCTAAACATACATAAAACTGTAGCATTTTTAAATTTCAAAGAGTATAAGAAGAAAGATGAAAAGAAAGAAAAGAAGAAAGAAGGAGAAACGAAGAAAGTTAGTTAAGAAGTATACAAAAGCATATTATAACAACCATCTTTTAATACCTATAACAACCAGGCAACTTGTTACCTCATGGGAGATCAAAACTGATACTGACAAGTCTAGAAGGAGTAACAGTTCTGGATAAGTATGAAGTGAGCAGAAGCCATAACTCATCTATTTTAATCATAGGGAAAGTGTAGTAGTGCAACTCTATCTAACCTGTAATGTTGGCAAAATAAATTCCACCAAGCAATAAATGTTACTTTTGAAGTATCTTTCCAATTAGATGTGATAGTTTGTGAAGCAATTGCTATTGACAAATCAATACATTTCCTAATTGTCCTTTGAGAGTGCCATGTAGGGGGACGGACCACCTAAGAAAAGGTGAACAGAATTAAATATAATATCTGCAGATAGAATATCATTTATCCTATCCCAAATAAGTAACCAAAAGTTCCTAACCCGGGGACAGTCAAAAACATATGAAAAATATTGCTATTTACTTGTGCACTTGACCAGCAGTTAGTATCTGTGATAAGTTGAGACCAATGAAGTTGAATGGGAGTATAATACATTCTATTATAGAAATAAAATAATGTTTGAGTTGTAGCGGCAGAGCGAGAAGTAATGTGTATCTTAGCCCAAATTGATTTCCAAGTGTATAGAGAAAATTATTGATTAAAGTCCGACTCCCATTGTAATTCAATCTCGGGTTTTGGTCTATTTTCATGGGGAAAACATAAAAGTGTGCATATGTAGGATGGCTTTGCTTGTGAAGAAAAATCAATGGAGGAAGAGAGAGGTGGAGGGATGAGTGGTGAAGAAGAGAATTGTTAGAGGAGCTTAAGAAGAATAAGCTTAAGAAGCTGAGATTGAACAGCATAATAAGAAGAGATACAATATTTAAGTTGTATGTCTTTAAACTCTAAAAGGGAATCATAGGAAATTATATGGCCCATAATTATTATACCTTTCTCGATCCATTCTTTCCAAAAATGGGATTGATTGTTTAATTAAATATGCCTATTATACCATATTGGAGTCTATATAAAATGTTCTAATGGGGAATTGGATTTAAGAAGTAGAGATGTGGCAAAAGAAATAGAATGTATGAGTAGGGGTGAGAAGAAAGCCTTAGGAGCTTGGGAAATTCAGACTATCTCCCGAAATTTAAACCAGGCAATTTGCGCATGTTCCAATTGACCCCAAACTGTAGATACATCCAGGGGGGAGCCGAGAAAGAGGTCCATACTTGCTTAAGGGTAAAAGCAGAATGATATTGTTTGAGATTGGGGAAATTTACCCCTCTGTTATCCTTAGACTGAGGACAGTTATCTTTTAACAACTTTATTTAAACCATTTTTGCCTGCCATACAGTTGCATTTACTCATTCAATATCATGCCTGAACATACAGTATAAGCGAAACAAAAAGAAAAGCTATTTGTAATCTTACATCTCGTGGCAACATGGTGCTGGTATCTCTTCATGATAGGATTCACAGTTGAAGGGCCTGTGTGGCTCAAGGGTCATGGGTTACTCTCTTTGCAGTGGCTCAAAGCCTTTAATTAAATCCTACAGTGTATAGTCCCCAGCTCCCCATCCCCCACCAGTCTCACCAGTTCCTGTGGGTGTGGTGTTTTGATATTGTGTTTTATATAAGTGTGAAAAGGGGCTCAAATCTTTTAAAATTTGTACAGTGTGTCTCTAAGTGTTGCCATGAGGCGTTCCATGGCATGAATGGTCCACCAGTGACTCTGTCCAACTGCTATGTTTCTTGCTGCGCAGAATGTCATGGGTGAATCTAGGTTTGAATGGTTGAGGGTGTGGGCTGACTCAGAAATTTCCCTACAGTCAATGTAGTGTACCCAACTAAAAAAATATGAAAAACAAGGGCAGGAAGGAGGAGAGACTCAGAGAGCGGTATTGAGGCGACTAGTGATTTTAGAGCAACAAGAGGAATAAGGACAATATTCTGAAAAGTAGACCAAGTCTTTGTCTTTGAAGCACTTCAAATGTGTCAGAAATGGGGTTAATAAATTGTAAGGAGGTTACCCCTTCAAACCCAATCAACCCATTCTGGTAAGGTCAAAATGCTCAGCAGCTGGTACCTATAGGACCAGCAACAGACAATACCCAAAGATCCTCAAAGAAGTGTGTGGTAAGTTCAAGCAGTATCAGCAATTTAAAGATACAACTCAATAAAGTCACCAAGCCAATTTAGAAGAAAAGCAGAGAAATGTAATCAGCAGAAAGACACACAATAGGTCAAGGGAAACCAGAGAAATATCTTTTTTAAGTTTTAAGGCGAAAAGTGGCAAGAAAAAGTCAATCACTAAGGAAAAACAACAGTTTCTAGAGGATTGGGACCTAGGCACAATTTCAGGCTGACCATGATGTAGCAGAGGTAGGACACACTAAGCGTATTATCCCAGTCCAAGGCTTTATCTTCAGAATTTGGGCCAGACAGGGTAATCCGGTAAATTACCCTGTCCGCCAAACTTTCCATCGACCGAAAGTTTAGGGTCCATCCACCTCTAGGTTAGGTGGATGGACCCTAAGCTTCCAGCCAATTGAGCCCACATTGGCTCTGACAATGACAAGGTTTCTCCAACGGCCTGATGGAGTATGGGCCGTCGGATGAAGGAAAAGAGGCGGACTGCTCTATTTAGGTTGGATGGCTTAATGTCCTCCAAAAAAATCTTCAGCTTTTTGTTTTCCCAAAACAAACCCCTGATTTGGGAGTGGATGGAACGTGCAGAGTTTCATTACATGAAAACTCCATGAGATTCTTTGGAGATCTACGAGTAGGCGGAATTCGACACGTCGCGCTGCTCTCACTGATTTTTAGAACCGGGAGATTGCTCTGTGCATGCCAGAGAGTACTATTTCTTTCTGTAGATTTTCTACTCAAGAATCAGCTTTCCCAATGCAGAAAAATCTCATCATGAGGCATTCTAGCACCTGAAAATTGCACTAGGGGACGCAAATGTCCACTCACTCTCAACAACTTAACGTTGGCGAGCCCCGCATGAGAAAAAACTCCACTAGTCGCCGTTGGCAGAGTTTTGCCAGAACAGTGGGCAAACCTCTGTGAACTCTGCTGGAGGAGCGGAATTTTTCACCCACCACTAAACAAAGCATACGTTTAAAAGTTTGAAACTTTGGTTAATGGCCTTTAGATCCAATGATAGCCGTCCACCTATCTTTTTTTACCTTGAAAGGAGCTTCTGTGATGACAGTTCCTTTCAAAGTACAGAGATGACCGCTGGGGTGGCGGTCATCTTTCAATTTGATGAAGAGGTAGTGCTAAAGCTGGCCTTTGATCTGCCTCTGGTCCTCTCCACTCCTCGATAGCTAATTCCTGCTAAGTGGGCAGCAGTTAACACCCACAACCTTTCGTGGGCCCAGAGGTATGCCCTTGTTCTCTGAACATCATTAACTTTTCTGTCCAAAGATGTGTGCTCCAGCTTGCAGTTGTGAAAGGTGGCAGAACTGACTTTTCTTCCTAATATAGCTGGATACTGGCTTTTTGAGAGGGTCCTGAAAATGAATATGTGCAACCCTTACTGGCATCTGAAAGTCAAAAGAGGTAGTGCTAAAGCTGCCCTTTGTTTTGCCAACTAGTCCTGTCCACTCTCTATTTCTGGTCTCAGAGGCAGGCACCTGTTCTCTGCACCAGTTAAAAATGTTTATTACACCTTTAATGGTGTGGTGATAGGCAGAACTGGCTTTAAGCCAATTCTAGCTTGGCCAGCCTACAGTAAATTTTTAAAAAGTGACTTTTCTGCTTATGTTAACAAAAATCTGATTTCACCATTCAAATTTTCAAAACTAAGCAAGAAATAACTTTGAAGCATATCTCTAGTCCTTTTTTAAGCAGAGGTAGAAAATAAAGATTTTAATCTCACCTAGATCTATAGGGAATGTTTATCCAGGCCCACAAAGTGAAACAGCTTATGGGTTTATTTCACTGTGAGGGCACACTAACTCCAATATGTACTGAGTCTTATTGTTAGGTCTGGCATTAGCCAAGACTTTTTGATTTCACTAAAATTATATTTATATATACATAGGAAATGCTTTGTTGGTTTGCTAATAACTTTGGCGCCGTTTGACAAATCTTCACAAAACATTTCCAAAAAAGTGCTCTTTTTTGCCTAGTTTGTGTATAGAAGGTTTCGGGGTGATCCGACAAGCGGGGGCCAAGAAAAAGAAGGGGTCCAAAACATAAAATCCCCATGAATTTTCCACAGACATTTTTAGGCAGTGCTGCCACAAAAACTGTTGAACTGAATTGCATCAGGTTTGGCAGAAACTAGATCCTGGTCCAGAAAGTGTGCTTTTTGTGATTTGGCTTAAGTCTGTTCAGTAGTTTTGTGGAATTAAAGTTAAAAAATATTTGTATATCTGGATGGCTAGGTTTACAAGAGTCTTGCGGGAGTCCCGCGGTCACACACATTAAAGAATGGAGCCATCTAATTGGTCAATGGGGCTTTTTTTCCCCATCGGCTGTCTTGCTCCCTTGGCTGTGAGGGTCTTCCAGCTCTTGGCTGTTAGAGGAACAGAAATGAAATGGGCTCCATTACTGTATATTGTGAAACATTGCTGGTATTTTTTTTTAAATAATCAAGTGAAAAAGCTATATAATGGGGCAGGAAAAAGGCATCCTGTCCCCCTATAACTGAGAGGAGGTCTATAATGCAGAAGTACTGTGATGAAGCGAATTGTAAATTGTTTTTAAAAAGAAATTGTGATCCCACTGACCTCTTGCAGGATAGTGAAAACTAGAAAGGAGAAGAGGCACTCTCTCCACACTGTACTATGCATACCTGTCACTGTAGGGAGGCATGTCCATGTAGAGGCTAGTCCTTTAATGCAGCTTACTACGCACCCCAGTCACCCTGTGGGGAGGTCTCAGCAGAGAGTTCCGTCCCACCCCGGACCCTATTACACATACCTGTCACCGTGGGGAGAGTTCTCAGAAGAGAGGTCAGTCTCTTCCTACACCTTACTACACACACGTATTACCCTGGGAAGAGGTCTCAGCAGAGAACCAGTCTCTCCCTACACCTTACTGTGTACATCTGCCACTCTGGGGGGAAGTTTCAGTGGAGAGACCACTCCATCCCCACACCCTACTAAGCACAGCTGTCCCCTTGGGAGGAGGTGTCAGCGGAGACGTCAGTCTCTCCCCACACCCTACTATGCATGTCCGTCACCCTGGGGAGATGTTCCAGCAGAGATGCCACTCCCTCCCGACACCCTACTACGCATACCAGTCCCCCTGGGGAGAGGTCTCAGCGGAGAGGCCAGTCCCTCCCCACACCCTACTACACATGCCTGCCACCTTGGGGAGAGTTCTCGGCAGAGAGGTCACATCCCACTATGTACACCCATCACCTTAGGAGGAGGTGTCAGCCGAGAGGCCAGTCCCTCTCCACACCCTGATAAGCACTCCTGTCACTCTGGGGAGGGGTCTCAGTGGAGAGGAAACCTACTCCTCACACCCTCCTATCTACACCCATCACCTTGGGAAGACGTCTCAGCGGAGAGGCCAGTCCCTTCTAACACTCTACTGCTCATGTATGTTTCCTTGGGAGAGTTCTTGGAGGAGAGACCACTCCCTCCCGAGACCCTACTATGCTCACTCATCACCCTGGAAAGAGGTGACAGAAGAGTGGACAGTCCCTTCCCACACTCTACAATACATACCTGTCACCTTAGGGAGAGGTCTCAGCAGAGAGGCCACTCCCTCCCCACACCCTACCACACACGCCTGTCACCTTGAGAGGAGATCTCAGTGGATTTATCGCTCCCTCCATACACACTACTAGATACGTCCATCACATTGGGAAGAGATCTCAGTGGAGAGGGCAGTCCATCCTGACACTGTACTACACATGCCTCTCACCTCCGGGAGAGGTCTCAATGGAGAGGCCACTCCCTTCCCACACCCTACTATGCATGCCTGTCACCCTGGCGAGAAGTTTCAGTGGAGAGGCCACTCCATCTCCACACCCTACTACACAAGCTCATCACATTGGGAAAATGTCTCAGCGGAGAGGCCAGTCCCTCGCCACACCCTACTACACATGCCTGTCATTTTGTGAGGAGGTGTCAGCGGAGAGGTCAGTCTCTCCCCACACCCTACTACGCACACCCATCACCCTGGGGAGTAGTCTCAGCAGAGAAGCCACTCCTTTCTCACACCCTGCTACATACGCCTATCACCATGAGAAGAGGTCTCAGCAGAGAGACTAGTCCCTCCCCACACTCTACTATGCGCGCCTGCCACCTTGGAGAGAGGTCTCAGCAGAGAGACCACTCCCTTCTGAGATTGCACTACACATGCCTATCACTTTGGGATGAGGTCTCAGTGGAGAGGCCAGTCCCTCCCTACTCCCTACTATGCCCGTCAGTGACCTTGGGTAGAGGTCTCAGTGGAAAGGCCACTTCCACCCGAGACCCTACTACACACACCTGGCACCTTATAGAGAGGTCTGACATCTTAATACTCACATACATCAGCTTGGGAGGAGGTAAAAGTGGAGATGCCAGTCCCCCCATCCCCTACTATGCACACCTATCACCCTGGGGAGAAGTTTCAGCATAGAGGCAACTCCATTCCCACACCCTACTATGCATGCCCGTCACCTTGGGCAGAGATATCAGTGGAGAAGCAACCTCTCCCTACACACTCCTATGCATGCCCATCACGCTGGGGAGAGGTTTCAGCAGAGACGCCACTCTCTCCCCACACCTTACTAAGTATGCCCATCACATTGGGAAGATGTCTTAGCAGAGATGCAAGCCCCTCCCGCCACTCTACTATGACACGAGACTGGGTGCTTTCAGCAAACCCGATCATATAGCCTATTAACCCAGAGAAAAAGTATTTGTAGAGGAGTCACTTTCTACTAAGCTCTTTTACATCCAGACTTTACCCTGTAGAGAAATGTCAGCAGAGAGACCATATTATCACAAAACTGTAGCATTCACCATGTACAAAGTTGTATGAAAAGGAGCCAGTCTTTCATAAAACTCTACTATAGAGAATGGGCATCCTATTAAAATATAATACCATATGGCATAGAGTTTCTCTGAAACCTTCTACACTCAGCTTTAAGTCTGTCCTGAAGAATCACTAGAGGGACCACTCTTAGCAAATCAAATCATACCCCCTGTTCACCAAGTGAGACGGTCTTAGTAGTGTGGTGAGTTCCTCAGTAAAGCCTTTTACACCCACCCTTCACCCTGTAGATATATCATGTAGTCATAAAACTGAAGCATTCACTATGTGTATAGTTGTAAGAAAATGAGTAAGTCTCTCATGGAACTCTACCATAGGCAATCTACTCTCTGTTATAATGAGATAACACAGGGCCTAGTCATTCTCTAAATCCTTCTACACAGAGCCTTTACTATGTGTAGAACTGTCACTACAGAGGCTACTTTTACTAAACCCAATCATACAACCCATTGACACTAGGCCTTGGCGGAGTTTGTAAAGTTCTGTGACCAAAAAACTCTGCTGTGCTACGCGGAGTTCCGCAAGCATCAAAGTACATTAGGTCACGCTGTTTGCATTGATTTTCAGCACCGGTGTTTGTCCTGCACTGTAAAAACATTGCGAACTGCACCATACGCAGAGCAAGAGGGCACTGCTCCTTTTCTGCCACTCGAGTAGATTTTCTACTCGAGCGGTGGCTCTCTCAACGCGAACAGAAGGTTTCTCAATGTGAGCAGCCGCGACCATCTGCAACCGCCCGCATTGAGAAATCTGACCGCCCACATTGAGAAATCTCGCCGGGAGGTGGATTTTCCTTACTCGTGCGCGCGCACCTGGCAGAGCAGAGTTTTTTTTAACTCAGCGTGCTCCGCAAAGTGTGGAAAACTCCGCAAACTCTGTGAACAGAGTGGAGTTCACAGCCCAGGCCTAATTGACACAGAAAAGGTCTTTGCAGAGTGGTATGATCCTCAGTAAAGCCTTTCACATCCTGTAGGGAGGGTTCAGCAGAGAGGCCATATATCCATAAAACTAAAGCATTCACCCTGTTTAGAGTTGTTAGAAAAAAAGCCAATTTATATGAAAGTCTATCATACAAAATGTGCTCCATGTCATAATGTTATAATGTCATTACACAGGGCCCAGTGTTGTCTCTAAATCTTTCTAGATGTGTGGTATCTGTCATACCACACATAGGGCCCGATTCACACAGGTAAACTTAGATCAAAAGTCTAATTTTACGACATTCAGTATTCACAATGGTAATATAGACCAAAAGTCTAAGGGTCTGATTATGAGTTTGGCAGTGTGGGAGCGGGGTGGCACGCCACCGCCCCACTCATACACCGCCAAACCTCACCGCCAGCCACCCGACAGATTATGAGTTTTCTTGTGGTCTGGTGGGCGGTCCTTTGGCGTTCCCACGGCAGTGCTTATTAAAAAGGCACCGCAATGGGAACACCAAATCCCGTTCTTGCATGACATGGAATGTGCAGTCTAGGAAAGGAAAGGTGCATGCAGACAGGGGGGGGGCACAACATGTGCCCTCCTGCATGCATCCTCAGGCCATGAGGGACAGGGGGCCCTGTAGGGCCCACTTAGTTTCCTCACATCACATGTTTCATGGCGGGCTCTCCGCTATGAAATCTGTGGTGGTGAGGAAACTCATAATATGCTTGGTGGTGTTGCAGCAGTGCCGCCAGCATATTGCAGCCCTCAGACTGCTGCGCCACCGCCTGGCGGTTGCGGCGCTCCTAATACGTTGGTCGGACCATTGATGTGGCGGTCCCCGACCACCACCGCACCTCCCTCTCGAGTTTGGCGGTCCTAAGGACTGCTAAACTTGTAATTAGGCCCTAAGTTTACTACTTTCAGTATTCACAAAGGTAAGTTATGAGTAGAATCCCCCCCGAGTGTGAAAACTCCGCCCAAAGATACTACTCGTAACTTACCTTTGTGAATACTGAAAGTAGGAAACTTAGACTTTTGGTCTTAGTATACCTTTGTAAATCCAGAAAGTCATAAACTTAGACATTTGGCCTAAATTTACTTTTGTGAATTGGCCCCTAGTCTTTATTGCGTACAGAGCAGTCATGAGAAAGGTTGCTCTCAACAAACCCAATCATACACATTATTAACACAGAAAAAGCTGTCGCATAGAGGTGAGTTTCTCAGTACAGTCTTTCACACCCAGCCTTTACCCTGTAGATAGGTATCAGCAGAGAGGCCATGTTGTTATGAAACTAAAGCATTCAACCTTTATAGAGTTGTAAAAAAAGGAGTCAGTGTCTCGTGAAACTCTATCATAGAGAATCTGCACTGTGTTATAATGATATAACACAGGGCCTAGTCTTTCTTTAAAACCTTCTATACAGAGCATTTACTGTATACAGAGATTTTTTACTGATATGTTTGTGAAAACATGAAAGAAGTGCCTAGAAATGTACAAGAAAATATAATGAATGAAGTCTTAGGTCAACGCCTTCAACATCCAGTGTTTGAATGAAAGAGCATTAAAATTTGCAACAGAAGACAATGGTCTATCAAAATACTGCAATGTCTTGATCCTTGTCGAGTTAGAAGACTGACAAAGCTTCAAGGACATTCATTGGCTTGCTTATTACAACAGATTTGTGAAAGTATGTTCCATCACAGTAGGATACTGTCTGTGCACCACACTTAGGGGTCTATTACGATGGCAGTCGGATGACCACCACCGGGTCGGCGGTGGCGCCCGCCGTACCGGCGGTGGACATCCGCCCCCCATCGCAACCAGGAAAACCGCCGGTCACATTAGGATGGCGGTGGTGACCGCGGCGGTGGGAAATTCCGACTGCCGCTTTACCGCCGGGTGCCATCCGCACTCCTGCCTGGCGGATAATGGTGGCAGTGCAGAGCAGGCTCCGCCGGCAGGATTATGATGCCGGCGGTAGCCAGCCTTTCCTCAGCGGTCAGACCGCCATTAAAAGGCATGCGGTGAGTGTCTTCCGGGGGCCCGTTGCGGGCCCCCAATATATTGGGGGGGGTGGGTGCACTGGGGGGTACCCATGGGTCCCCCCCTACATTTCCCTGTACCAGGTGGCAGGCACTGTGCAGTGCCTGCCACGCAGTGCAGGGAAATGCAGGACATGCTCCATTTGACATCGCGGCGGTGCTGCATGCATCAGCAACCGCCGCAATGTTAAAGCCCGCGATCCGACCGCAGCGGTCGGGTTTCGAGCATGGAACATCGTAATACGACCGGCGGTTATGTCGCGGGCCTTGCGGGAGGTTTTTTCCCGTTACCATGGCGGTCAGGGAGGTTTTCCGACCGCATCGTAATAGGCCCCTTAATGCGCAACCTAGGAAGAAGCTTGTATTTTGTTAAAAGTCCAGCCCTTCACCTGCAACAACTAAATAACACATTACTGAGAGGTAGTCATTCTGAACTGTCCTCTGTAAAGTATGATATTCAGGTGACATATTTAGTCCAGAAAGGCCCCTGAAGAGAATGAGGAGACTCTGCAGATGAACAATAAAATACCCAATGCCAACAATGTTTTAGAAACATTTAAAAATGAAATTGTTGCATTTGTGACACCATCTGCAGAAATTCTTGACAAAGTCGGTGTTTGTTGTAGATAATTCCATTACAAAGCCCACAAAAAATTGTGAGAAAACAGAAGGCACTGATCTAATACAGTGGGTTTAAATTGAGTCTTTACTTAATAGCTGAAGATTGGTTTGGCTTGTGCATAAGCCAGATTTTCTGTAAATATTGTATTGAAAAGCTGGATGATGATGAACTGCCTGTGTGAGAAATTGGGTTGTTAGTTGAATGGGTGGTGAGCCTTGTTCACATAACAGCCTCAATCCCTGTCAGGAGGAGCCTTAAAAGCCACTAAATTGACCTGTGCTTGGTTGCTTGGAACAAAAGCAGGCAATATGTAAATTATTTATGCAGCACACAAACAGTAAGAAAGTGAAAGCACAACACAAGGAAAATCACACCCCAAATTAGAAAAATAGAGTAAGTTTTAATAAACTATTTGACTACAAAATGACAAAAATCCAACCAGTAGAACCGGAGATATGCGATTTTAAAGTTTTAAGTAAAAATAGTGCCTAGAAGCACAAATAGCCAACTCTGGCTATCTGGTTGTGCCAGATCAAGACAAAGTCACAAGTTCAGGCTGACCATTATGGAGTGCATGGTGGATACAGATACCAAGTTAGACATGCTGAACAAAAGTACTTTAAATCCTGGCTTGCAGACCGTTGTAGGATCCGGCATCGAGGATGCTTCGCACAGTGGCTGATCCAAGGAGTTGAGGAACTGCAATGAATATATGTGAATAGCTTTGAATAAGCAGTGACCCCTGCAAGATGGCGCTTTTGTGCAGAGACATTACAGATCAGCTTGTTTTGAGACGATGTGATCCATGATCACTTGATGCCTTGTGCATCAATGTAATCTAAACACACCAAAGCATTAGAGCCAGGAGGACGTGGAGAGTCGCAGAGAAGTGTTTTACTAATTTAAAAGTATTTCACTACCAGGACATGTAAAACTTAAAAAGTACAAGCCCTACTTTTTTAAGTACACTGCATCCTGCCTATGGGCTGCCCAGGTTCTACCTTAGAGGTCACTTATATGTAATAAAAAGGACGGTTTGGGCCTCGCAAGTGGGTCCGAAGTACGTCTTGCGAGAACTGCGCATGTGTGCGCATGTGCAGTTCTCGCAAGACATACGTCGGACGTAGGGGTTTGCGGGAGAGAGACCACGGTGAGGAGGAGGGCAGCCCGGAGACGCCACAGTACAGGTAAGTGTCCTTTTTTCTTTTTAAATTTCAGTTTTAATATTTTTTATTAGTGGGTTGGAGGCGGGGAGCCTTTTTTGTCGGGGGGGCTGGCTAACTCCGCTCTGCTGCGGAGTCTGAGTTTTGCCTAAACTCCGCGTTCTCAGTGGAGCACGGAGTAGGCAAAACTCTGCACACTCCGCTGGCGTAACAGAGTTCTCTACCCGCCCTTAATATTATGCCCAGTAATGACCCAGGTCTTTGCAGAGATTTAGGAGGATGGAGATCTGCTCCCAAAATCCTGGGAGGAAGCAGCAGTCACCTTAATTCTAAAACCAGGAAAATACCCAATGTCTTGTGAATCTTATAGACCAATTTCACTCCTGAATTGTGACTTAAACTCTACGCTAGTATCCTGCCCAATAGACTGAGTAATGTAATTGGAGGGTTGATAGCAGAAGATCAAAAAGGTTTTATGAAAGGGAGATGTATGCACCATCTAAGCTATGAGCTGATAAGGACTATCGATTAGGTAATTGGAAATAAAGTACCACTGGCGATTTTTGCACTTGATGCCACCAAGGCATTTGCTAGGGTGAATTGGAAATATCAGTGCACCATGTTGGACCATTATAACATGTGTAATAAGTTCTGCAGGTCCATACGGGGCATTTATTGGACGCCTTCAGCAAAAATGTTGTTGAATGGTAATCTTACTTCAAGTTTTAAGATAGCAAGAGGGATCAGGCAGTGCTGCCCTCTCTCCCCTCTGCTTTTTTAATTTGCTAAAAAGATCAGGTTTGATCAAGGGATTATACCCTTTTCGTATGGTACATGGTTAAAAAAAGTATCCCTATATGCCGATGATGTAATGGTGTATACGCAAGACCTAGCTTGTACTTTGAAAAGCCTAGACCTCCTGATAAAATTTGGGAAGGTGGCTGGGTATGAGGCCAATTCCTCCAAGACAGAGGTCATGGCGTGGAATATATCTGAGAACCATAGGTTGCTAAAAAGGGAACTTAAATATTTGGGCATAAAGTTTGTTTGCTCCTTTAACAAATTGGCAGAATTAAACTTTCACAAAACAATGGTAGAAACAAACAGGTTATATCTTAGTTGGTCCCATCTCCCATTAACGATACCTGGAAGGACTAATTTAATCAAAATGTCAATACTTCCCAAATATGATATCCCTCCATTTTAAGAACACATGGCTACAAAAACTTTGCGGTAGAATAGACTCATTTATATAGGTCTCGAAGGGCACGAGAATCACAAGAAGGAAGTTGCGGAAGAAGTATGATAAAGAGGGCATTGCACTGCCAGATTTTCAATTATATCCATGGGTTTTTCAGTTACAAAACTTTAAGTTTATGTTGTCTGAGAAGGATGGGTCAGGGAATGATCAGCTCGGGCAGGTCCTGCTAAATGAAGTGGAAGGTAGTGGCTCCAAGTTTAAGTATAAATTTGTGGACCAGAGGTACTTCAAAAAAGCAAGGCTATAAGTGTTGCAGGCGGCCTGATTGTGGGCCCAAATTCGGCACGTACCAAACCTGTCATATTATAGTAGCTATGCTCCAATATGGTACTCCCCGGGCTCCCCAGAATGTCTGGTAGATAGACCAGCGGTGAATTTAAGGAATGCAGGCATTACTGAATGGGGCCAGATCCTTCCAGAGGGGAAGCTATACTCTTCGGAACAGTTTCAGCATGTAACCAACACAAAGGTGTCCAAGTTTAAATTTCTCCAACTACAAAGTTGGTCCCGAGCTATGGAAGAAGATAAAGGTGGTACCAACGATCTTGGAAGAGCACTTGATTAACAGCCCACAACAGAAGAAGGTGATGGCAACCTGGTATGAGCTAATCATCTCAGATGAAGGGCAGAGTACACCTAACTCTTTGTGGGGAGAAATAATGCTAAATACAAGTCTTGATCAATTATGGCAAGTGTCTTTTCAGTTACAATATAGGGTGGTTAAACCAGTATATCTCAGAAGGAACCATCTCTTTTTCCTCCACAGAGCCTACTGGTCACCAAAATGGCTAGCAAAACGGAAGGGTTCTGAAGAGGCATACTGCAAGAAATGTGGCCTAAAGAATGCTGACAATGTCCATATGTTAATACTTTGCCCCAATATTCAGGACTTCTGGAAGGATGTGTGTAAGTTTTTGGATGACCTCTTGCATACTCAAAACCAGGTAAGCCTTGAATTAATTATTTTTGGGTTGCCACCAGAAGTCGGCGATCATTTGGATTACGGCAACAAATTGACGTTCTATTTAATTTTGTTGGGAAGAAGACAGATATTTAAATATTGGATTCAATCATTGCCCCCCTCAAAAGCAGAATGGCTTGACTCAGTATTTTATTTTCATAGGATGGTTTTGAACTGTACCTCTTCCAAAAAAAGAACCCAAGTTATGGGATCCCTTGACTACTTGGTTGAAAAGGAATGATGGAGGATAATTCTTGAGTTTAATTAGGAAGGGATTGAGTTGGTACATTGCCGATTGGGTTCGATGATTACAGCCATTTGGGGATAGGATATGCTAGTCAACACCCCTTTTCACAATCGAGGCTCTCCTCGTAGGGCAGACTACCGATGAAGAAGGGAAGCTTGGAGGCTTCAACTGGAAACAAGCAAGGCAAAAGAGGACAAAAAAAAAAGAAGGCCCTGAAGCACTAGGGTACCACCTACACACGTGTTGCATCAGGCTCAGGAGCCTTAGGCTCATTATACAGGAGACCATTCTCCCAGTTGATCAGGTGATTTCCAGAGGTGTCACCAGCTGCCTGGATCACATCCTGCTGCCGAAGACCTACAAGAGTAGGGCACTCCTTCTGCACCTTGCAGAACTCCTCCCTTTGGGACCTTCTTCGTGCTGCCAGTTGGACAGCTCAGGCAGGTTCCCCATTTTGGCCACATCCTCCCCTGAAGGTTCTAGTTCCTCCCCTGAAGGTTCCCGAGGCATCCCCCTCAGGGTCAGTCTTCTCCCGGACAGTGGGAATTTCAGGAGTGGGTTTCCTATGACCCTTCCCCTTCCTCATCATGGCAGGCACCTGGGCCATTCTTCCATACTCCAGGTCCTCTTGACCACCCTCTTGGGCTGCAATGAACTGTGTGGTCAGGCACACCCACTCAGGCAACCCTTACATCTCCCAGTGGGACCTGAGTTCCGCCTCCTTCCAGGCAGTATGCTCCAGGTCATTGCCATGCAGATAATCCACAGTCATGGACGGACTCGTAGCTACCATGAAGGAGACCAAGAACCACCCCATTCAAAAGGAACCTGTTGCAAAGTAATTCTGTGCCCTGGGCACCCCCCAACTTTTTGCTGACAGGTACTGGTGGTAACTGACTCTGGCTGACCCTGGGCTCTGCCTAACCAGGCCCAGGGCCAGTGCTATGCTGAAAGACACTTAGGATACAGTGAAAACACCAACATACACTAGGGTACACTATGGGTTGGGGGTACCCCTGTGATTGGCATGACCTACCCTATAAGGCCCTAGTGCATAATAGGGCAGGGGGAATGAAACTACCTCTAAGTCCCTAGCATATAATAGGGCATGGCAGCTTAGAGGCCAGCAGCCCTTTCTGCACTTGCATGTGTGCACTGCTGATCCTGAGGTCAGTTTAAAAGTAGCCCTGTGTTGCAGGACTGCTTTTAAAAAGTAAATTGTGCCCAATCTCTACTTCGGTGTTTGGGGCCCTTAACAATGGATAACCTACAATGTTTGGGCATGTTAGGTAAGTGAAATTGCACATTTCACTCCCCACATTGTGATAAAGTGCTGCACAAAATCGACTTTGGTGCTAGGAGCACTGTGGAGGGAGGATCTGCAATATTGTTACATATTCAGAATCCCTAAGGTCTCCCCTAGGTGTTCCAGGGGTGGGGGTCCTGTAGGTATAGGCAGAGTACTTATAAAATATGTTTTTATAAGCCCTGGTGCTGGAAAAATGCCCAAGTCATTTTTCCCATTGCAAATCCCCTGCCATATAGGTTAACATGGTTAAGGAGAACAGTGGTCTCAGGGAGGCTTCAAGAGTCCTCGTGTAGCCTGGGCTACTGTAAATGAATGCAGAGTTAATCAAAACAATTACTTTCAATAGTAGTCCAAACAGGACTGAAGCTGAAGTCCAAGGGTTCCACATCCGTCGCGGACTCACTCCGCGACGGATGTGGAACCCTTGATCTCCGGACTCATCCCGGTTCAAAATAACCCTGGGGTGCCGTCGATTCCCTTCCTCATTAACCGGCTGATTTACATCCTCCTTGATCTCTGATCCGTTCCTCCATCCACCCGCCTTGGGACTTCAGCTTCGCGGGTTCCAATCGCGTGTTGACATTTTCCTTTCGCCTAATTGACTAGATTCTAATTGCTCACACATCAGTCCTGATGATGATCTTTTAATCATTAAGATCGAAACGCCGTCGACCTTACAACCAAAAACTCCTTCATTGTAATTGAATAGTTTGGAGTTTTTTAGCTTGTTGTCAATGCGATGTAATGTTTTAAATGTCACTAAGCACTTTCACTTCACGCACTTGCACTTTTTGTGTGAGCACCAGAACTATTAAACGTTGAAAATTGAATGATACTCCATTTATGGTGTTAATAAATGTGATGTCATTCTGCACCCTGTGTCCTGGCATATATTGCTTAATGAGTCCTGTTTGGACTACTATTGAAAGTAATTGTTTTGATTAACTCTGCATTCATTTACAGTAGCCCAGGCTACACGAGGACTCTTGAAGCCTCCCTGAGACCACTGTTCTCCTTAACCATATTACCACCCCTGGTCTTACTACGGGGTTACCCTTGTTTTTTATATATAGGTTAACATGGCAAGAAGTTATTAACTAATAACTCGTGATAGGAGAAGGCTAAAAATACCATTCAAAGACTTCTCAGAATCTTATTAATAAACTCAACAATATGATATTGTTGAATTTCTCCTAAAATGTACGGACAAGAAGTTATAAGACTTTCTTGTCTGTAAGCCCAGATTCAGCCTTCTAGTGGTCTGTCCTGATTGGTCAGAGTTAAGTGGATTAGCCAGGCTTCTTTGAAGAGGTGATAAAGAGCCCCTGGGGTTGACCAGCTCTGCTGGGAGGGCAGTGATCTGTTACACAGGAACGCCAGAGCAGGGGAAGGAGTCGTAAACAATGGACTTCAAGGGAAGGGGAAGACACTAGTGTCATTTACAACTCTGCTCTTTTGAACCCAGCCAGATGCTAGGATTAAGGAAGGAATGAGCAGATGCAAGGGGGAGAGACTATGGATATTAGCCATCCTAGGGGTGTGTCTAGCCAGCTCTCCCCTCCCTGCTGGAAAATCAGCCGTTATGAATTTGGAAGAATTGGTGCACTCTGGGACAAAATAGTGCCACACTCTGTAGGAAGTGGTCAGACATTGGGGCAATACCCTACACCCCATTGGATAGGAGTGACCTCCTGCTTGACCCAGAGAACTTGGAATACGTATCTCAGCCTCTCAGATCTGCTGCTTGAAACTTAGGAAAGCAAGAAGGGCCATGCTGAGAAGTTTGATGTGCATTTCCTAAGGCCTGCACTCTGAAGATTGCACCTTCTGCACCATCTGGAATTACAGCCCTGTGGACTACCTTGCTGTAAAAGGACTAAAGAGTGGACTCCCTGCAAGCTACAGGTTAACAGAGCTCACCTGGAACATCACCACCAAGAATCCTCAACCTGGAGCACGACCAGTGGATTTGTCCAAGTGGATTGTGGGAACTGAAGTCCTCAACTTTCAAGGACCATCTTGGAGATTCCAGACCCTTGGAGTGAGTTTGAGAAACTTTGGGACCCTTTGGGGAACTTCAGGAAGACGTTCCAGACGTTTGGAGAACTTTGGAGCAACTTTGGAAAAAAGCTCTATAAGGGGACCGACTCAACCTGGCCAGCCAAGCCGCCTGCCTTCAACCGCGGGACAAACCTGCCGTCCAGGTTTGTCCCGCTGAAAAGCTCCGTAGGTCCTACTTCTAGAGTTTGACCGGGTGTAGGCGAAATCCGAGGCCGGCGAACCCTCACCAAATCTGGCCTGGTGAAGAGCATCGAGGGACCCAGCGAGAAAAAGATCCGTAAAAGTTTCTATGTCCGAACGAAGAAAAGGTGACCGGGAGCAACCGCAAAAGTCAAGCCACCTGCCTTCAACCGCGTGTCGGCCTGAATCCTTGGTTCGTCCAGCTGGAACGCTCCAGAAGTCAGACTTCCATCAGTTTGACCGGGAGCTCATCGCAAGGCAATCCGGCGAACCCTCACCATATCCAGACTGGCTGAGTGCTTCGAGAGTTCTGGGAAGAAAAGCTCCGGAAAAGTTTCTTAGTCCGAGGATAAAAACTGTAACCAAGACAGACCAGATGCCCCGATAAGGCGCTATAGTTGTCTATGTGCTAGATAATGCTAAATCTTTGAAAATTCATATGTCCGGTTCCCTACATTGGGTTTTTGTAATTTTGGTGTCATTGTAAAGATAAAAATATCTCCTATTTTTATAAATTGGTGTTGGATTTTCATTGTGCATTGTGTCTTAATTATTTACTGAATTGGTGTTTTTAAATGCTTTACATACCTGTCTTTGAATTTAAGCCTGCCTGCTCGCAGCCAAGCTACCAAGGGTTGAGCATGAGAATAATTTTCTAAGACCTATTCTGAGCCCTATACTGTGTCAGCAGCCTTATTGCCAGCGGCAGATATATATTTTCCCCTACTAATAATCCACTTTCCAACAGAACCAGAACCACTGGGTAGTGGCTCTCCTGGTTGTCAGCTGCAATAACTTGGCAGAACGCTTTAGGGACTACCTCCTCTGAAGACACCGGATGGCACCGGATGGAAGTCATTTTGGCTCCAGTGTCTTTCAGAGCCTCCACCCTCTGCCCATTAATAATGACCTACTGCTGTGCTTCCTAGTATTACTAGGCATGCAGGTTCTCTGCACCATCTCTCCATCACCCAGGGACACTAGGGTAACCTCAACTCTGTCCTCACCACTAGCTGGGACAAACTCCTCCACAAGTGCTACACTAGCCAGCCCCAGTGACTGTCCACAGGTGAGGGGCTGTGACCACTTGGGACACTAGGCATCTCCCTTGTAGTGTCCTTCCTGTTGACACCCATAACACTTAAGGGGTGCCCTCCCTACAGACTAACTGTGAGAGAACCATTTCTATTTCTTCTCAGCAGGGGGATGGGAGTCCTGACCTGAAGAACTATTTGAGGGCCCTTTTGAGAACTCCTTCCCTTTGTTTTTGTCCCCCAACTCTTTCTTCTGGTGAGAACCCTGACCACCCTTGTGGTAATCCCCCCAGATATCCTCTTATGGACCCTGGTTCTGACTCAGTGGTCTGCCTCCTTAGCAAGATCCCTGGGGTCAGAGAGCTTACTGCCAATCAAGTGCTGGCGAAATATCTAAAACAGAGACTAAACATGTGCTCTTTTGCAATAACTTTATACAGCTGCTGATAAGCTTCCACAGACTAACCCCCAATCCCACACATGTGCATCTGTAAAGCAATCTCATTAGCCTTAAACATTCTATCTATGTCATCTCCCACTCCATAGTCAGGCACCAGACCCTTGGGAATGTACACTTCTTGCCAGAGGACACTGAAGAAATGCTGCCACCATGTTGGCTGGACTCAGTCCTCCTGGCCTTTATGTCCAGCTCTTTCAGGCTGAGCTCCTGAGACAATCTTTTCTCCTCCAATTTGAGCTCAGCCAACTCCAATTTAAATGTTTTTTCGTCTCGTCTGTCCTCCAGCTCCTATGGGGTCAGGCCTCTGGATGATACACTACTCCCTGCCCTGGTGGGAACCACTTCTCCTGGCAGGATGTTGGCCCCCCTGTCCCACAGGCAGTCCCAGATTCTCCAGTAAATCCTGGTCCAGCTCCTCATCATTATCCATTTCCTCATCCTCCTCTGGGGTTACAGGTACTGCATCACAAGCTTCTACCCAGGCCCTCAACGCCTTTTGCAGCTCTACCTTTCTGGTGAAGCCCTTTGTGGAAAGCTCAGTCCCCTTGCAGAAATCCTGGAGATGGGCAACAGTACAGATCTAGAGTTTGGCCAGCTCTAAATCGATTATTGCAGGTGAACTTGTTGCTCCTCGGAGACATGATTTTGGAAAAAAAACTAAATGCCAATCAGGGAAATTGTAGAAAGGTTGCAATTGGTCTTTGATATGGGCAGTAGTGTACATCAATTACTGTATGGCCCTGCACAAATACAAGTCCTATCCCACCGCTGATACCAATGTTAGAAATTGGGTTTCTGGTTGGCAGAGGTATGCACCATGTCCAAGCCGGAACCACAATCCTAATCAGTGTAAGTCAGATACACACCATAAATTAACCTGTGCTCACCCACTGATACCTTGGCATTGAGAAGTGAGTCTTAACCTAAGAAGCAATGTGTAAAGTATTTGTATAACACTTCAAACAGTAACAGAGTGAAAACAACACAAAAAGACTTCACAACAAGTTAGAAAAATATGGCATATTTTTATGAATAAAACAAGACCAAAACCACATAAGTCCAATACGTAGAAGTGAAGAAATGAATTTGTAAAGAATAAACTGTCTTGCAGTGCTTAGAAACAGCACCAACAGGGGCTATCTGGTCACGCCTGACTGGGTCAAATCCAAAAATTCAGGCCGACCGTCAAGTAGCGCACGTCAGATACAGGGACCAGCCTTGGCCTGCTGAACAGTACCTTGGATGTGTCGATGCCGAGGGCGATGCAGGGAGCATGGGAGACAATACATCATCATCAATCTTACTGATGTAGGTAATACGTCGGTTACAAGCTGCGCACTGTCTGGGATGCGTCAAGATGAAAGATGCAAAGAACTCCGGGGCGATGCATCGTCTTTGGAGCGCTGGGCGAGAGGCGATGCAAGCAGCACAAAGTGATGCATTGGCAGTCTGCGATCCATGCAGCAGCATCGGAGTCATGGGAGATAACCTGGTTTTGATCAGAGCAATGCCATTGATGCGTGGATTTGCACAGGTGGAATACTTTGGACTCACTTCCAAGGGCCCAGGACTCGATTGGTACCACTAGGCAGCAGGACTTACAGCAGATAGAGTGCAGGTGCAGTTTGCAGGTTGAAGACAGAAGTCTTTGATATCCCTGAGTCTTCTGAAAAGAGGAGGCAAGCCAGCAAGCCCTTGGAGATACTTAGGTTCTGGGATGTGGAGATGCACGTCCAGTCCTTCTCATTCCCAGGCAAGAGGGCAGCAGGCAACACAACAAAGTGGTTCAGGAAAGTGGCAGTACCTTCAGCATCAAAGCAGTCCTTCTTCCGGGTATAATGTCCTCAGCTTCACAAGTGTTGTGAGTTGATGGTGTCAGATACCCAGTACTTATACCCAGTTGGGCCTTTGAAGAGGGGGGGGGACATCAAAAAGATGCCTTTGAAGTGCAAAATTCCCTGCCTTTGCTGCCCTGGCTCCAGACTCACTACAGGAGGGTATGTGTGGGGACAGGACACCGCCCTTTCAGGTGTAAGTGTCAGCTCCTCCCTCTCATCCTGCCCAGGGTGGCCCATCAGAATGTGGATGGCCCATTAGTCACACCTAAGCTCCCTTTGTGTGTGGCTGGCTAGAAGGAATGCACAAAGCCAGCTGTCACCCACTACAGACGTGTAATCAGAGACAGGCAGAAGGCATCAAAGGGTTACAGTAAGAATATGCCAACTTTCTAAAAGTGGCATTTTCAGAATTGCAATTTAAAATCTAACTTCACCGTCAGCTGTGTATTTAAATTGTAATTCCAGGGACACCAAATTTGGGGGTCCCATCTCTTCACAATTGTAAATTACACTTATAAAATAAAATAAGGCAATTCCAATGTTATACTATGGGGGAGATAGGTCATGCAGTAGTGAAAATGAATTTAAAAGTATTTCAGTATCAGAACATGTAAAACTTTTAAAAATACATGCTCTAATTTTTAAGTACACTGCACCCTGCCCATGTGCTGTCAGAGGCCTACCTTATGGGTGACTTATATGTAATAAAAAGAAAAGTTTGGGCCTGGGAAATGGGTTGACTGGCCAGGTCGACATGGCAGTTTAAAACTGCACACACAGGCCCTGCAGTGGCAGGCCTGAGACATATTTACAGGGCTACTTAAGTGGGTGGCACAATCCATGCTGCAGTAGCATTTAATTTACAGTTCCTGGGCACATGTAGTGCACTTTACTAGGGACTTATAAGTAAAATAAATATGCCAATTGTGGATAAGCCAATCTTACCTTATTTTAAGTATAGAGCACATGCACTTTAGGGCTGATTAGCAGTGGCAAGGTGCCCAGATTCCTAAGTCAGCAAAAACAATCATAACAGGAGGTCTGAAGTCAAAAAGTCAGAGGGAACCATGCCAAGGGTACTGGGTCTAACACCCCGGAGTGAGTCTGGAGCGAGAGCTCAGAGGGAGGACCTATGTGCACTTCCAAGCCCCTCTTTGAAGTCACCTCCACTTCAAAGGCACAACAGGGTATAAGTACTGGGTCTCTGACCCCACCGAATCAGACACTATTGAACTTGTGAAGAAACTCTGCCTGGAGGAAGGACTGCTGTACCGCTATAAGGACTGCTACTCTGCTGGACTGTTTTTCTGGAAGAACTCCTTTTCTGCTGTGCTGCACTGCTGCCTGCTTCCCTCTGCCCTGCTTAGTGGCGGATCCTCCGGTAAGGCGGAGGAGCGTCGCCTCACTGCTAGAGCAGGAGAAAGAAAAAATAAAATGATAATAACTTTGTTATTATCATTTAATTTTTCACTACGAGCTGAGTTAGGGCAGGGTGGGGCTGGTGGCACAGAAGGAGGAGTGGTTTGCACATTCCAAGTGTCATGCTTGCCGGGCTCGCTCCCGCCCGGCAAACTACTAAAATGGCCGGTCCCGCTACCAAGCATGCGCGGGTACCAGCAGACGAGCTTAAAGCCTTGCTAATCCCAAGCGGAAACGATTTGCGTTCCAGCTTCGGGTTAGAGTCCTCCACTTCCGGGTTCTTACCTGACCTTCCGGGTCGTCGAGCCTTCAGATCCTACGTCGGTTCTCCAGCGTTTGGTTCCCTTCTTCATCGTGTTGTTGTCTACTGGCCTCCTGTTCCCCTTCCATGGCATCCTGGCAGCCGTCCTACTTTGCTCCTCCAAGCACTGGCAGTAATCTTCAACTCCTGGTGACGGCCTCATAACTCCTGCATAATAGGAGAAGAAATAAAGATAGCTACAACTTGCTCTTACGGTAACAGCGCTTTCAGCTCTGAACTTACACAGTCTATTAAACTTGCTATAAATACTTATCTGATGCAGACCCCATATATTTGGAGATCTGGTTGGTTCCTGTTTCTGTTTAGTCCAAGAGAATACCTGAAAGCATAGGAATTCCAATTAAGTCTCCCTGATTTTAAGGTGGATTTCATATAGTTACATATACTTTATGATAGCTTTAAATAAGAGTCGTACATATCCAGTCATCATAAGTCCATAGGTGGGTTTCAGTGTGCTTCTTTTTGTTTTTTCTCATTTCTAAACCCTGACCTCTTTTCATACTCTTTCTTTTACCTTTTTAGGCTTGAACACCCCTTTATTCACACCAGTTATCAGCATTAACGCAAGAAGGGAATTATCCAGGTAGTCTAGACTTACACATATAGTTGTATAGACTTTAGGTATTAGTATTTCCCTGTATACTTACCTTTTCTGTCTTTTGGTTGACAGAGATTTCTCCTGGCTGACTAGTCCTGTCCTAGAGTGGGTGAGTCGTGGGACATTTGTTTTTCCCTTCCTTGTTTTCTCTTCTTCCCTGGGTCACTGTTGGTACAATAGGTGACCAGGAGAGGTTGGGGACCTTTCATCTTTGCATGGCGTTCCTGCAGAAACGTGAGTAAGATTTCACACCAAGTGGTGCGAATGACTGCTTGCCTGGCCATCTTGGGCCTGCCAAACAGTCATGCGCACTTTGCATGTTCCCCACCAGGCTGCCTTACACAGCCTGGTGGGGAACATGCCCAGCCTTCCATTCTCCATCTGAGCGCTGAACCACACTGCTCAAACCAATCATAACGCTGCTTTGCAGCGTTGTGATTGACTTAGGGGAGGGAGCACAGGTGCTTCCTGTTTTCAGAAGCTGAGGAGAGGCGGTGGCGTCAGAAGAGACCAAAACGCCAGCCGGCAAAAGGTAATTGATCTTTTTTTTTTTTAAATTGTTTTGGCTCGCCACCCCTGTTCCCTGCCAGCCACCACTGGCCCTGCTTAGAAAGAACTGGACTCTTTGACTTGAACGCAGAGTGATCTCCAAGGGCATGCTGGCTTGCCTCCTGTTTTAAGACTCTGGAAAATCAAAGTCTTACCCCCTGCTCCTGTGCCTGGTTCATTGAAAGTGGATCAGGGTGCTTGCTCCAGTGGAACCAACGCATCCTCTGCTGTGTGATTAGAATCAACGCATTGCCGCTGTTGCGGGAGAAGAACCAGCACATTGCACTTGGATCCAGCGCATCGCCATCGGAACTGATGCATCGGAACCACTGCATTGCTGCCATTGCAGTGAAGACGATCGACGCATCTACTCTTCTGCATAGAGAAACCTGGCACATTGACTTCGTAAATAATGCATCTCAGACCCGACGCTTCATCTTTGGAACAGGTGCATTGCTATTGGTGTGTGGAAAATATGACGCATCAACTTGACTGCGGGATTGACACCTACGCATCACTTGGCTGTACTTTACATCTAGCTGTTGTGACCAGGATCAAGGTACTTTTGTTCAGCGGGCTTTGCGTGGCTCCTGTATCCAACCTGTGCTTTATTGCGGTCGACCTGACTCTTGACTTTGTCCTGATAACTCCATAGGCGCTTATTACTTCTACATGCTAGTATTCACTTTTTATTCTTTAAAAATGTATATCTTGATTTCTACCTATTGGATTTTTGTCGTTTTGGTCTTATTCTATTTATAAAATCATAATCTATTTTTCTAAACTGGTGTGGAGTCTTTTGTGGTGTTTTTACTGTTACTGTTTAAAGTGTTGCACGCATACCTTACAAATTGCCTTGTAAGTTAAGCCTGCCTGCCTGCTCTGTGCCAAGCTACCAGAGGGTGAGCACATGTTAATTTATGGTGTGTATCTGACTTACCCTGACTAGGATCGTGGTTCCTGCTTGGACAGGGTGCATAACACTGCCAATGAGAAACCCAATTTCTATCACATATGTATTTTTTCACTACCATTTGTGTAGCTAACATGAATGTTGATGTAAAGAAAAACAATTGCATCCCGAAAGAACCGTTACAAAAGAATCCAGATGGTCACACATGGGAAGACTATCTGAGGAACAGAATGTGCCGGAACCTGAACTTCTTTTCGAGACGCATAACAGCCAACTACATCTACAGGAGCATCTACCCCTCTTTGTAGCAGGAAGGTGGTAGCTAAACATGGACACACAGGAGCCAGTACTAAGGGGCAGCCAGAACAGAGGCAGAAGAACTGAAAGATGTCCCAGGGACTCTATAATATCATATGGAAGCAGCAAAAAACTCTCGAGATGCTAGGAAAGAAAATAGACAAATACAACAGACTACTGAACCAAAACAATCAGCTGCTTCACAGGTTCCAGGAAGCACTTTACCTAATAGCCCAGCAACCTTAGTTAACATTGTGACTCTCTCTCAGCCGTTTTCCTTTAACTTGTATTTGTTGTGTATATGTGTGTTGATTCAGTTAGTTAGTATTTAATAGTTTTAGTACTAGGTTAAGAGAAAGATTAAGCAGCTGGGTTGTGTTAAATTTTATGTTTAGAAAAGTAGGATACGTAAGTTGGTGGGAGGGGGTTTATAGTATAGGTTTAGGAAAAACCATTAAAAAAAATATATACATAAAGTATATATTTAATTGGTGATTGATGTTTAATTAGTGTAATTTAAGGACATAGTATATGTAGATGCTATGTCTGTTTATGTATATGAAAGGGGGTGGGGGATTTATGTTTATTATGTGATTTGCTAGGAATAGTTAAGATTAAGATTTAGATTAAGGTTAGGCATAGTAGAAATAGATTAGAATAAGCAGAGTAGGTTTAGATAGTGGTAGTTAGGTATTTTAGAGTGTGTGTTTAAAAAAAATATATATTCCATTCCAAAAAGCTTTATTCAACACTTTGTCATAAAAGCATTTTACATATATATACATGATTGGTCCGGAATACAGCTAAAATCTAGTTAAAAAATTGCCTTAAAAAACAAGTGAACTGGAATCACAATAAAAAGATTGTACAGTATCATAAGTTCTTTAGTTCCTTTCCAATTAATTTTAACAATAAAATAAGTCATCTGCCTGGGCAATATGGGATTCATTATATCAATCAATCTACGGCTATCAAGTTTTAAACAGTCAGATTTGCTTGTACTATTGTGAGTTTGACCTTATTACCCACGCCCACCCCAGAAATTTTGCAACTCCTATAGAGATATACGATAGGGTGCTAGTACGTATTATCCTTTCTGCCTCCGCACTCTTCCTCGTGCCCAGCATTTTACATGTAGGTTTCAACCAAGTCCGACGTGGAGCAGCATAAGCTGGGCACACAAATAGCATATGGGCAATCGTTTCACTATTTGATAAACAAACTGGACACTTATCATCACCTAAGCTCGACCACCTAGATGTAAAGGATTTAAGAGGCAGCGAGCCCACCCTCAGCTGGAAATACAATTTTCTATCCAATGGTTTAATTATGGTGTCCCAATAGGGTTCAAAGATAGGGCAGTCTTTAAAATTCAAAAACAAACCTGTCAATGAGGATGATTCACTACATCTTTGGGTATTACGCACCACCACCTCCCAGTACCTTTCTTTTAGTGCTTTTTTTGAAGGAAAGCGTGCTGAGAGTGGTTCCAACCAAAGAGAATTCATCCCCATGCTTATAAGTACATCCCTAACTCCCCGCAGCCAACTTATCTTATGAAAAGTATCAGAGTTAATGACATCCACAAAACCCTATGCATACGGCTTCAGTTCCGGCGTGGTCCACAATCTACACCAGTATAGAACAGGGCGTAGTTTTGCAATGTCTAATATGGACTTTCTACCAAGCTCATAAAGCAGAGGGCACTGTGGTGTACTTTGGGGAAGATTGGTGATACTACGCAGGAATCTATTTTCAGAAACTCTAAGTTTGGGCATGTTCTCAAACCCCCAAACTTCGGCACCATAAAGGGCCGCACTGACAACTTTCATATCGTAAACCTGGAGCACAGGTCGCATGGGTTTTGTAAGTGACTTTTTGTGCTCCACATTTAACATTTAACGCACCTGCCAACTGCCGATGTTTAAGTGTGGCAAGATCAATTTGCTGATTCCACTTCATGTCACTCTGAATGTTAACCCCCAAATAGGTAAACATTCTAACTTGGTCCAGCGGTTGATTATTCATTAAAATGTTTCTTTTAAAAACATTGTGTGAATTAAAAGTCATAAACTTCGTCTTAGATACGTTAATTTCTAGACCCCGGGTGATACAAAATTCTTCAAAAATAAGCAAAGCTTGCTGGAGTCCACTCGGAGTTTTCGAAATTATTAATGTATCATCTGCGAACATTAAAATGGGTATTTTGATCCCTGCTAGTGTTGGGGCATCAGTATTCACGGACGATATGTGGTCCACTATGCCGTTGATAAACAACGAAAATAAGGTGGGCGCCATCGCACATCCTTGACGCACCCCACGCTCTACTGGAAATGTACTAGTATCCATACCCTGGGAGCCCCATCGAATTCTAGCTGAATTATCCTCATGCAGCCTAATTACCATTGATAGGAGTTCGCTTGGCAGCCCTAGATCCTTCAAGGTTGCCCACAATTTGGTGCGTGGTACCAGGTCAAAGGCCGACTTCAAATCCACAAAAGTGGCATAAAGACTGCCTTTGCTCAGAAACACCACTTTCCAATATATAAGGATAAAGCGAAACACCTGATCAATGGTGCTAGTGAATGCCCGTAATCCGGCTTGCAGAGGGGACAGTATGTTATTGTCATCTATCCAGTCCTGTATTTTACTTAGTACTAACCTACCTATGATCTTCTGTAATGAGTCGATCAGACTTATGGGTCGATAATTCCCGGGTAATGATTTATCCCCTTTTTGTATACGGGGACTATTACCGCACCCTTCCAAGAATCCGGGATGCGTGCTCCCTGCGCTATGGCATTTGCCAGCATTTTAATATATCTCCCCACCGTTCCTTATCATGAGTGAACACATCCGCGGGATGCCATCTTGACCTGGTGCTCTTCCACCCGCCACCAATCTAAGGGCCAGTTCGACATCCTTGCTATTAAAAACCTCTTTAGTGTAAAACACGTGATTAAATTCTACCCCATATTCCTCCATTGGGCATCGGGCATACTGCGGCCTAAAGTGGTCAACCCAATCATCCTGAGAGACATGGTTATGTGGTTCCTCAGGTTGGCCACCATCATCCCATTTTAGTAAGCTCCAAAATAATTTGCTATTATTTTGTATGCTAGCCTCTCTAAGGTCTTGCCAGCGATTTTCATCCCAGGAGCGCTTGGCTTTATGCATAGTGGTCTTATAATTTGCCCTAGCAGTCCGTACCTGTACAGGCACCCCGGTTTTAATCGCCCTCCCTAGGCTAGCTCGCGCCCGTCTACACTCATTATTATACCAACGGCAGGACCTTTGGGGTATCGGTTTCTTAGGCTTATATCTCTTGACAAAGTAAGTTCTTATTTGGGCTAAAAATCTTTCATGTAACTGGGTGACACATTCTAAGTTCCCCCCAGTAGATAAGATGTTTTCCAACTCTATCAGGGCACTATCAGTGTCATTAGAAATACTAATCAGTACATCACCCTGTTTAGCTAAATTTGCCCATTTTAAACGCCTCATATCATGAGTTGGAACCACATCCAATGTGCATAATGCTACCTCGCTTGGTTGACGACGCGTGTGCCACCACTTCTCAAAAGTAACACGCAGGGGATTGTGGTCACTTTCCATACGGTCGCTTATTTCCATGTCATCTATCTTATGCCACAATTTCAAACTTACCAAGATATAGTCAATTCTACTATTACTAGACCCATTATTAAATGTACTCAGCCCTAGTCTATCATGCGGTGTCCTCCCATTTAGTGCTCTTAATCCCCTGTCAAGGCAAATGGAGTTAATCTGAATAACTACATCTGTCCACTTCTTGACAGGGGTAAGTTCCAATTGTGGAATGCCCCATTGAGCATCTTCCTCATCGGTGAGGCGCGAATCTCCTATATCAAGTGGCTCGAATGTTGTATTCAAGTCTCCCGCTATAATAATATTAGAGTTAACAGAATATTGCTCAAGGAGGTCCTCCAGGGCCGATAAAGTTTCGGACCTACCTCCCCTTGTTCCTCTAGCATAAATATTATAAATATCAATTGACTCTAACTGACTTAATTTTAGTCGCAGCACCTGTATATCATTATTATTAGAGGGGAGTTCTTTTATATTGATGTTCAATTCCTGGCGGATCCATATTGTTAAACCACCAGAGGGACGACCCATTCTACCTTTTACCGCTGGGACATAATAGTTTAAAAATCCCCCACAGTATAGGGGTTTCAATAACCATGTCTCTTGAAAGAGACATATGTCAAAACGGTGGACAAAAGCTAACCACTCCGATGACACAAATTTTGAGCTCAACCCTGCAATATTCCAGGATAACAGTTTTCCCCTAGTGGGGGTAAGACAAGTAACCACTACTTCACTAACATTTTCCAAAGGAGTGTGCCCTGTCACAACTGGACAATCAGAGTAAGATTTACATATTACGGTAGATTGTGTGCACTTTGAAGGACTATTCACATATTTGGGGATTACCCCTAGGCTACCACAAGCAGGCACTAGATTATCAGGGACCCTCAAGGGACTACAACCACAATTCGCATATTTGGAAATTGCCCCTAGGCTACCACAAGCAGGTACTAAATTATCAGAGACCCTCAAGAGACTACAAACACTCTCGGGCTCCAGTCAATCAATACATTCAAGCATTGAGCTACCCACCCTATCTATTCCAACCCGGGGGGATTGCCGCAGCTCGGATCTAGGTGGAATAATAAGTGGAGCCCTCCGCATCTGAATTAGGGACGAGTCCGGGGAGCAGGACCTAAATTCCAGAGCACATAGATTTTCGGCCAACTCTTCATTCTTTAAGGTTAATTCAATGCTGTCCCATTGGCTGCTCAGAGAGGTAAGCCTACGCACCTTAGTGATATCCTCTCTAATCAAGGAACGGCAACCCCTAACATGTCGTATCCAGTGTGTCACTTTATTAGTTAAGGAATCTGCACATTCCCTACCACTACCGGGAGCTACCTTTGGGACATTCACCATATATATTGTGTGGGTGCTATGTGTTCTAGTAGGGCATTGTTCACCCCTCCAATCCAGACCCTTTTTTTGGATGTAACTTGACATGGTAATGTTGTCCCTCTGTGTGTTGTATGAGAAATTAGGTACTTTATTCCTATCAGGAGGGGTATTACAATTAGCTCCTCTAATATGTCCTCTATTTATGTTGGTATGCCGCGATGGTGTCACTTTATGTTTTGCCATCTCGCTATTACAGGAGGCATCCTTGGTCAGACCGATATTATTATGTGTGACAGGCATCGTCACGTGTGCAAACGGTTGATTTGATGAAAAAGGAACCGCTGCATCACGAGTTACACTATCAGGGGCATTAGCGTCTCCTCCTGACAGAAACCCAACCATGATTCTCAAACTCTCCAGCAACACCCTTATAGACTTAATTTCATCCCGCAGGGTATGCACCTCCTGAATAACATTGTGTAATGTCAAATGCTGTGTGTTTTCAACAACCACCCCTTTTGTGCTATTCATACCTGCTATATCTGAGGTGATGTTGGAATCTCCCTGTGCCTCAGACAGTATGGCATACCTATTTGAACAGGTAACTACAACATCAATAGGTTGAGACTGCAGCAAGCTATCATCTAGCTCCGCAGTTTCTATAATTAGGGGGGGTCAACTATCTCAGCCATTTTCTTACTGGTGGCTACCTTCGAAATTCTGGTTTTTTTCTTGCGTGGTAAGAACATTGCGGGGACAGCTGAGCCTTTATTTGGACTAGCCCTCATTCTATTTCCCGTGCCTGTACGGAAATTAACACCATCATGATTAGATTTTGGTTTAGCCGCTAACATTTCCTCACATTCTTCAACTAAGATGTCAATTCTGTCCATTACACAATTACTGCCAGCATTCTTCATTGTCTTCCTCACTTTTTTCCCTCTACCAATTTTACCTCCGTTTCCGCCACCCCCCCTTCTCCCGCATCACCAATGCCCGCTCCTCCCTCCATGGACTTCCTTTTGCCCATTATGAGTCAATTATTTCAAAAGAACCCGTGCCAATAGCCAACCAAACAGCAGGCGATAGTCAATAATTTCTACACATAAGTGCGGAAATAATCTGGAAACAACAGTACCTTGATTAACCGGTGATTGGTACGCTCAATACCCAAATTTAAATGGCAACCAAAAGGGAGGTGGCCCTGCCCTGCCTCTTCCGGGCTATGACGGGCAAGGACGGGCCCGCCCTTGGCCCGGGCTTCGCCCGGGCGCGGCCCGCGCGCGTCCCGCGCCGCGTTGACTTCTTGGTGCTTTTGAGCGCGTGTGCAAAGGAAGCTCCTCCCTCCTGGGAGCAAGATAGGTTCTGGGGCTTGTGGTCCCCCTGTGCAAGCAGCGACTGGTGGCAAGTTCAAAGCGCGTCCCGCGCCGCATTGACTTCTTGGCGCTTTTGAGCGCGTGTGCAAAGGAAGCTCCCCCCTCCTGGGAGCAAGATAGGTTCTGGGGCTTGTGGTCCCCCTGTGCAAGCAGCGACTGGTGGCAAGTTCAAAGCGCGTCCCGCGCCGCATTGACTTCTTGGCGCTTTTGAGCGCGTGTGCAAAGGAAGCTCCTCCCTCCTGGGAGCAAGATAGGTTCTGGGGCTCGTGGTCCCCCTGTTCAAGCAGCGACTGGTGGCAAGTTCAAAGCGCGTCCCGCGCCGCGTTGATTTCTTGGCGCTTTTGAGCGCGTGTGCAATGGAAGCTCCTCCCTCCTGGGAGCAAGATAGGTTCTGGGGCTTGTGGTCCCCCTGTGCAAGCAGCGACTGGTGGCAAGTTCAAAGCGCCTCCCGCGCCGCGTTGATTTCTTGGCGCTTTTGAGCGCGTGTGCAAAGGAAGCTCCTCCCTCCTGTGAGCAAGATAGGTTCTGGGGCTTGTGGTCCCCCTGTGCAAGCAGCGACTGGTGGCAAGTTCAAAGCGCGTCCCGCGCCGCGTTGACTTCTTGGCGCTTTTGAGCGCGTGTGCAAAGGAAGCTCCTCCCTCCTGGGAGCAAGATAGGTTCTGGGGCTTGTGGTCCCCCTGTGCAAGCAGCGACTGGTGGCAAGTTCAAAGCGCGTCCCGCGCCGCGTTGCCTTCTTGGCGCTTTTGAGCGCGTGTGCAAAGGAAGCTCCCCCCTCCTGGGAGCAAGATAGGTTCTGGGGCTTGTGGTCCCCCTTTGCAAGCAGCGACTGGTGGCAAGTTCAAAGCGCGTCCCGCGCCGCGTTGACTTCTTGGCGCTTTTGAGCGCGTGTGCAAAGGAAGCTCCTCCCTCCTGGGAGCAAGATAGGTTCTGGGGCTTGTGGTCCCCCTGTGCAAGCAGCGACTGGTGGCAAGTTCAAAGCGCGTCCCGCGCCGCGTTGATTTCTTGGCGCTTTTGAGCGCGTGTGCAAAGGAAGCTCCTCCCTCCTGGGAGCAAGATAGGTTCTGGGGCTTGTGGTCCCCCTGTGCAAGCAGCGACTGGTGGCAAGTTCAAAGCGCGTCCCGCGCCGCGTTGATTTCTTGGCGCTTTTGAGCGCGTGTGCAAAGGAAGCTCCTCCCTCCTGGGAGCAAGATAGGTTCTGGGGCTTGTGGTCCCCCTGTGCAAGCAGCGGCTGGTGGCAAGTTCAAGCGCGTCCGCGCCGCGTTGACTTCTTGGCGCTTTTGAGCGCGTGTGCAAAGGAAGCTCCCCCTCCTGGGAGCAAGATAGGTTCTGGGGCTTGTGGTCCCCTGTGCAAGCAGCGACTGGTGGCAAGTTCAAAGTGCGTCCCGCGCCGCGTTGACTTCTTGGCGCTTTTGAGTGCGTGTGCAAAGGAAGCTCCTCCCTCCTGGGAGCAAGATAGGTTCTGGGGCTTGTGGTCCCCCTGTGCAAGCAGCGACTGGTGGCAAGTTCAAAGCGCGTCCCGCGCCGCGTTGATTTCTTGGCGCTTTTGAGCGCGTGTGCAAAGGAAGCTCCTCCCTCCTCGGAGCAAGATAGGTTCTGGGGCTTGTGGTCCCCCTGTGCAAGCAGCGACTGGTGGCAAGTTCAAAGCACGTCCCGCGCCGCGTTGACTTCTTGGCGCTTTTGAGCGCGTGTGCAAAGGAAGCTCCCCCCTCCTGGGAGCAAGATAGGTTCTGGGGCTTGTGGTCCCCCTGTGCAAGCAGCGACTGGTGGCAAGTTCAAAGCGCACCCCCCGCTGCGTTGATTTCTTGGCGCTTTTGAGCGCATGTGCAAAGGAAGCTCCTCCCTACTGGGAGCAAGATAGGTTCTGGGGCTTGTGGTCCCCCTGTGCAAGCAGCGACTGGTGGCAAGTTCAAAGCGCGTCCCGCGCCGCGTTGACTTCTTGGCGCTTTTGAGCGCGTGTGCAAAGGAAGCTCCCCCCTCCTGGGAGCAAGATAGGTTCTGGGGCTTGTGGTCCCCCTGTGCAAGCAGCGACTGGTGGCAAGTTCAAAGCGCGTCCCGCGCCGCGTTGACTTCTTGGCGCTTTTGAGCGCGTGTGCAAAGGAAGCTCCTCCCTCCTGGGAGCAAGATAGGTTCTGGGGCTTGTGGTCCCCCTGTGCAAGCAGCGACTGGTGGCAAGTTCAAAGCGCGTATATATATTTTGATTCTTTACTTGAGTGCTTCATATCTTTATATGTTTTTGTTAGAAAATACACTTTAAGTATATAATTTGAGGGTAAGGTGCATTTTTTGTTGCAAATAAACATTGCTCTCTAAGCACTTATGTAACTACTCAACGTCATGTGTAAATATGTGTATTTTGACACACATACGCTGAAATTGGATGCACGCAAATATTGCATAGACTGTTGGACAGCACAGCCACAATAGTCTGGTTGCTCTGCAGCCTTGTGTGACAGGTAGAGTAGATGAAATTGAATTTAAATGTAGAGAGATTTCTTTTTTTATTTTGTAATGGCAGTGCTACAGTGTGAGTTGCATAATCTAAAAAACAAATATTCATTGCTGGTATTTGCCGATGGTGTGAATGTACAGAGATTAACTATGCTAGACTTGAAGATATATATTCATTATTGTAAGATATTGGGTTACTGGTTGAGGCGGTGAAACTCTTCTCAAGCAGTAATCACAATTCTCTGTTATGGTGAAGTCCCAAGCAACCCCAAATTAACCTGTGCTTAACCCTCTGGTAGCTTGGTTCAAAAGCAGACAAGCTTAACTTAGAAGCAATGTGTAAAGTATTTATGCTGCAATTCATACAGTAATAAAGTGAAAAACAATACTAGAAAAATCCCACACCAATTTAGAAAATATACTAAAAGTTAATAAATAATATGAGACTAATATGACAAAAATCGAATCAGTAGAACTGGAGATGTGCAATTTTATAGATTTGAGTGCAACTAGCTCCAAAAAGCACCAAGTGCCAACTGTGGTTATCTGGTCACGCCGGACCAGGAAAAGTCACAAGTCCAGGCCAACCACAATGGAGCGAGGATGCGTCGCACAGTGGTGATGGCTGGGAGCTGCAAAGCTGTGATGCTAGATCCTGCCTTGTCATCAAAGATGCTGTCAATGGCAGGCTTGCGATGTGAAGGCCTGCGTGGAAATGCATCGCACACCGGCTGGTTCCGAAGAAGCTGCGGTGCTTCAGATATGGAGCCCTGCATTTTTGACAAGGGGCTTCTGTTGTGAAGGCCTGCATCGAGTATGAGTCGCGCAGTGAGGTTCCTGGAAGGCTGTGGGCAGAGATGCGAAGTCCTGCGCTGGAAATGAACCATGCAGTGGTCCCAATGCGGAGTTTAGTGAGGAAATACGTAGCACAGTGGCTCTGATACGAAGTTTCTTATCAGCGATGTGTTGGTTCTGCTGGGACCACTGTTGGGTCTGGCACAACACATTCAGGCTCACTTCCAAGGGTCTAGGACTGGGCGATACTAATTTACTAATTGGATGGGTAGGGACTCACAGAGTCCAGGTGCCGTCTAGAAGATGGAGAAAGCCTGTTCTGCTCCTAAGGCTTCTGATCGGGAGGCCAGCCAACTAATAATAATAATAATAATAATACATTTATAAAGCGCGACAGCTACCTCACAATGGAGGTGTCCCGGCGCTAATGCAGTTAAGCAACGGAGATAGAGTGGAGTGAATCTAGCCTTGGCTAAATAGCCATGTCTTTAGTGCTTTCCTGAACTCCAGTTCAGATTGGATATGGTGAAGACTATCCGGGAGGGAGTTCTATAGTCTGGTCATCACCACTGTGAAAGATCTTCCTCCGATGCGTGCCTTCGCAAATTGAGGTACGCACAGCAAGTACTGGGCATTAGATCTTAGGGTACATTTTTGTTGATAAGGGTGGATACGTTTCCTAATGTAACTGGGACAGCTACCTTTCAGGGCTCTAAAGGCTACCGTCAGGGCCTTAAATTCTATTTGTTTTGCTACCGGCAACCAGTGGAGCTGTTTAATGTGAGGAGAGATATGTTGTCTGAATGGTACTCTTCTGATTAATCTCACAGCCGCATTTTGCACCATCTGCAATCTCTTGATCAGATATGCCGGCAGCCCCAGGTAGAGACTGTTCGCATAATCTAGCTTTGATGTCACAGTTGCATGGACCACAGATCTGTGACAGCTCTCTGGAAGCAGGTGTAGAAATTTCCTCAGACCTCTCATTATGCCAAAACAGGAGGACGCAATGAAGCGTATTTGGGTAGAGAAAGTCAGGTCGGATTCCCATTTTACACCCAAGTTTTTTGCCACGGTTGAGGGGCAAGGGGGGAGACCAATTTCCTCCGGCCACCATAATCCTGCGGACGGTGGGGGTGCCTTGCCGAAAAACAGGACCTTAGTTTTTTCTGCGTTCAGCTTTAGTTTGTTGTTATTCATCCAGCTGGAGATATCTCTCAGACATCCCTTAAAACTGGCGAAGGAATTGGCAGATTGGTCCTTAAAGGAAAAAACCATCTAAGTGCCATACGCGTAGGAAATAGTTTTTATTCCCTATTTCGCAATAAGCGAAAAAAGTGGAGCAAAATAGACATTGAAAAGCAGGGGGCTCAGTGCCGATCCCTGAGTGACCCCACATCGTAAAGGTTTGGCTTCGGACTTAAACGGATGTAGAGTGGCCCTTTGCGTGCGGTCACTAAAATAGGACTTAATCCAGGCCAGTGCCGTCCCTTCCACACCCGCACATTTAAGCATGGCCAACAAGATCGGATGGTCCACCGTATTGAAGGCGGCGGACAGGTCCAGCAGCACCATCATGGCTGATGCTCCACTGTCAGTTGCCATTCTTAAAGACTCAGCCACCTCCAGTAGGGCTGTCTCTGTGCTGAATCCCACACGAAAACCAGACTGCGTTTCATGTAACGTGCCGCATCTGTAAAAAAAATTGGTTAGATGTCGTTGAACCAATTTTTCCAGCATTTTAGAAGGTGCTGGAGGAAGAGAGATAGGACGGTAGTTATTGAGTTCTGCCGGGTCAGCGTTGGGCTTCTTCAAGAGAGGTAGAAGCATAGCCTGTTTCCATGATTCTGGAAAGATACCGGTGGTGAGTGAGCTGTTCCATAGGTGGTTCAAAATGGGATTAATAGTGTGGGCGAGTGCTCCCCATAGTTTAGGTGGGCAAGGATCTTCTGGGGACCCCGACTTGCATTTCAGAGTCTCTGTCAGGGATTCCTGTAGTGAGATAGGGGGAAATTCCGCAAAGGACACCTCCCTGTCGTGGGTATCCCTATCTTCTGATTCCGTCATATCCTTTCTAGTCGTAAAGGCGTCGTAAAGCCCAACTGCCAGCCCCACCTACACATGTGACCCAGGACCAAGCTGTAGGCACCAAATGGTTAGGACAAAAAATGGGGACTTCCTAAAAGTGGTATTTTCAGAATTATGATTAAAAATCTGACTTTACCATTAAGAGGGTTTTTAATTGCAATTCTTTACATACCAAAGTTAACCTGTCTACCAGCTCCCAATTGAAAGTTATCACTTAATGCAATAAGGTAACCCAATGTTATCCCATGGGGGAGGTAAGCCTTGCAGTAGTGAAAAACGGATTTACTGGTTTTTCACTACCTGGACATGTAATAGTTAAAAGCATATGACCAACTTTTTAAATACACAGCACCCTGTCCTCTTTGCTGTTAATGGACTATCCTAGGGATGACATATAGATTAAAAAGGAAGGTTTAGGCCTGGAAAAATGTTTATTTTGCCAGGTCAAAATGGCAGTATAAAAACTGCACACACAGGCTGCAATGGCAGGCCTGAGATATGTTTAAATGGCTACTTAAGTGGGTGCCACAATCAGTGCTGCAGGCTCACTAATAGCATTTAATTTACAGGTCTTGGGTACACGTAGTACCACTTTGCTAGGGACCTATAAGTAGAATAAATGTGCCAAATGGATATTCGCCAATTCCGTCAGGTTTAAAGGAGAGGGCACAAGCACTCTTGCACTGGTGGTAAAATGAGCAGGGTCCTACAGCCAGCAGAAACAAAGTCAGCAAAACAGAAAGTTGGAGGGAAAACCACATCAAGGACATCCATCAGGTCTAACAATTATCAAACATATTTGTGATATATATGGCAATGCTATAATGTTAGTTGCCCAAATTTACACTCGTCAACAGAGATGCAGTGCAGCACACTTAGAAAGAGGAACATGGCTCTAAGAATAGTTTTTGTGCTGGAAGATGTCCTTTCCTGTTTATAAACAGTCCTGCCTGAAACGCAAGCATCCTTGCACCATGGTGCAAGGGTGCCTGCATTGCACCTAGGCAGCAGACAGTGCACCAGAACAGACAGAGATCAGAATTGCACCGTATGTTAATAAATATGCCCCATTCCTGCTCTCTACATTTAATGCAGCTCAGTGCAACAAGTTGTCTTGCTGCTTTAATCTGCATCAAATATTGATAAATCTGGGCCTAAGTTTCACATTGATTTCTGAATGAAGTTGTAAGCTTAGAGCAGATGTAACATTTTACACAACATTGAGATCAATTTTAATAAGATGCGTACGGATTCTAATTAATGTTCATGTGTTTGAGGTAAATAGAGAGGCCGAGTTACCTCACTTGCCATCTATGCAAACAGCATAATATTTTAATAATAAACATGTCAACCAGTGCGTTTGGTCTTAAAAACACATCAATACTTGTGGCATTGTGGACGTGTGACACATATGCAGGTACTAAAGTGTTCTGTGTCATGCATGAAGAAAAGGCAAGCCAACAGTTGGATGTTAGTATCATGGGCTCTGTGTTGGTTTTCTACATGTGGCTTTTGTGAAGATAAAACACTCCCTGCCAATACATACAAGCTTGCAGAGAAGGCATCCTTCCTATTTATTTGTGGTGCGTAAGACTTGTAACTAAGCAGCAAACAGTGCACCAGAGGTAACTGGTATATGGATTGTGGGTCTGTATCATCAATTTGCATGTGGTACTGCACACCCCAGGCCACATTTATACATGGCTTGCATTGCTCTTGCATCACACAAGGTGACACAAGAATAACACAAGCCTGCTAAGAGATGGGGGCCTCTAGTTGGCAATGGTTTACACCTTTGTCCAAGTAGGGACCCTTCTTCCTAGTCAGAGTAAGGGGGATACACTTCTAAAAAAAAAACCTGCTCACCCCCTTGGTAGCTTGGCACGAGCAGACAGGCTTATCTCAGAGGCAGTGTGTAAAGCATTTGTGCACACATACAGTAATATGGTGAAAACACTACAAATGGACACCCCACCAGTTTAGAAAAATAAGTAATCTTCATCTAAACCAAATAAGACCAAAATGACAAAAATCCAATATACAATAACCAAAATGTGAATCCTAGAAGGTAAAAACAGTTCTGTCCATAGCAAAATATAGATGCAACACTTTCAACACAAAGTACCTTGAATGCCTTAAAATCATAAGTAAAAACAGCCGCAGGGAAGGTGATGCCTCAGTTCCTTACTCCAGGGGAGGTGATGCATCTGTTCCTTACTGCCGCGCAGGAAAGGTGATGCGTCAGTTCCTTACTCCAGGGGAGGTAATGCGTTGGTTCCTTACTGCCACACAGGGGAGGTGATGTGTCAGTTCCTTACTGAAGGAGAGGTGATACGTAGGTTTCTTACTGTGTGGGGAGATGATGCGTTGGTTTCTTACTGCAGCCCGGTGTCCTTGTTGATTTGGCACCCCAGTGCGATGCATGGGGCTCGGGTATGCGTTGGTTCTCGATGCTGCGGAAACAACACTGCGTTGGTCTCTCCAGCCGCGGTCCCACGATGCGTTAGTTCTTCCAGCCGCACAGCAGGGCCTGCATCGGAACCGGTGTGGTGATCTCCGGCTTCGTGGATCGGTGCACGTGATGCAGTATGCAGCGATTTCTCCACCCGTAGGCAGGTGTTGCATCGGTTTCTTCAGCGGCACGATGGCGATGCGTGGAAATTCTTCCTGCATGGCGGCAATGCGGTGGGAACAGGTGCGGATGTGTCGCGCTTCTCGTAATTGCGTCGTTTCCAGCTCCCAACAGCAGGCACAACCTCCAGGGGTCCAACTCAGCAACAGGCACCTCTTGGCAGGTCAGAACTCCCAGCAAGGAAGTTCAGGGGAGCTGGTGGTGAAGTATTTGTGCCTCTGAGACTTCAGAACAGGAGGCAAGCCCTTGGAGATCTTCCTCAAGCAGGGGACACAGCACATAGCAAAGTCCTTGTCCTTTCCTTGGCAGAAACAGCCACTGCAGGTGTGCAAACAGCAAAGGGGCAGTACTTCTCCTTCAGTTTCTCCAGCTCTTCTCCTTGGCAAAGGTTCCTCTTGAATTCCAGAAATGATATAAAGTTCTGGGGTTTCGTTCCCAATATTTATACTCAATTTCTCTTTGTTCTCTTGTGGCAGAGAGGCTCTGTGCTCAGTCAAAACCAGTTCTGTCCTCTCTGGTCCAGCTTCCTGGCAGGAGGTGGAGATAGCATTGTGCACAGGAGACAGGGCCTATTCAGGTGCAAGGAAATCTCCTCCCACTACTCTAAATGAAGCCCAAGTCTATTCAACCCAGCTCTGAGTCAGCCAGGGAAGGCAGGACACACCTCAACCCCCGCCAGTGGCCGTCTGAGAGAATGCACATCCCCAGCCCCTGTCACTCCAAAGCCAGACAGTCAATCCACAACCCAGCAGAGGCATATAGGAATGGCTAAGCAAGAAAATACCCACTTTCTAAATGTGGTATTTTCAAACACACAATATAAAAATCATCTTTCCTAAAAGATGCATTTTTATATTCTGAGTTCAGGCATACTAAACTCCATCTTTCTATCTTGTCCCAATGGAAGGTTATACTTATAAGATGTTATAACTATACTCCCATTTTATCCTATGGGACAGATAGCCTTTCCATAGTGAAAAACGAAACACACTGTATTTCACTATCAGAACATGTCACAAACACCAGTACATGTCCTACCTTTCACATACACTGCACCCTGCCCACAGGGCTACCTTTGGCCTACCTTAGGGGTGACCCACATGTAAAAAAATGGATGGGTAGGGCCTGTGGGTGCACTTGTCAGGTCGACATGGCAGTCACAACTGCACACCGACACTGCAGTGGCAGGTCTGAGAACCTTTTTGAAGGACTGCTTGTGTGGGTGGACCAACCAGTGCTGCAGGCCCACTAGCAGCATTTAATTTGCAGGCCCTGGGCACACACAGTGCACTGTACTAGGGACTTATGAAGGAAGTGGCCCAAAAATGGGTCACTCGGGTCATAAGGACCACCTCTATGCCTTCCCAAAAATGAAGAGTCAGTCAGACAGTAGAGAATACAAACTAAAGATATTTATTAATAATCACAGCTGTGGAGCCCGGTCTGACCAGCCTCAAGAAAAGACCGCCGAGGGACTGCCTTTCACTAGCATAAAGGTGACAATTATACATTTCAGCCTGAGCACAAGACACACCCACCCAGTAACTTTCCACAGAAGGCAGCAGAAACAGAGGGGGCACACAAAGATGAGCTAAGAGTCTGAGACCGGGCACACACTATCTCTCTGGCAAGGTCATTCTGTCCGTGCCTGCAGCTGAGCCAGTGGGGGCAGGCTCCATCTCATGGGAAAGGTATGCAGAAGTACAAACAGTGTATTAATTTATACAGCAAGGCCCAACTTACAGAGACACAGGGAATTCTACACAGCTGCTACTTGCAGAGCCAGGGAACAATTAATTGCAAACATGGCCTAGAATTAGCGGCTAAGTATAAAATGGCGCCGCAAAGGCTAACTTAACCATCATTACATATGGTAGCACAGATCAGACTTTTAATTTAATTCTAACACTTAGGGCCCGATTCCGATCTCGCTGGGAAAGCCCTACGGCCTACTGGCGCCCGTAGAGCTTTCCGTGCGACTCAGGCTCCTGGGCTCCGAGCAACAGAGTACAATGCGCTGCAGCACTGACGGACTCGGGTCGCTCGGAGCACCATTGAAGTCAATGGGAGCCTGGTGTACTTTTCATACATGGGCTCCAATAGACCAAAAACGCACGTCTCGGACAAGGGTGCCCCCTGTCGCGGGGACGTATCGGTCCCGCCCGCACCGTGCAGGCATGTATAGGGGGGACCCTTGGGACCCCCCCAGTGATTGAGTCATAGGGCTGCGGGTGAAGGGGGGGTCCACTACGGACCCCCGAAGTCCGCTTCCCGGAGCTTGTTCGAGTCTGAGGCTCCGACTCGATCTGGCTGCTCGACGCTCGCATCGTACTTGGTCACTCGGAAATCGGACCCATTGCGCAGTGCGCGTCAATGAAGTCAGAGTCGTCCGGAGGGCGTCGCTGACGGGTACGAGTCGGTCGGAGCACGAGGCTATCCTCGCATCGTACTTGCTCGTTCGTACAGCGGTACGAGTCATCTGGAAACTGGGGCTACGAATCGGACTCGCTCGCTACGGATCCCGTTCGGTGCCCTTCCGAGTGAGATCGGAATCGGGCCCTTAGTAGTCAATCAAATAAGCCATTCATAGAAAAGCTAATCCATAAACACAATTTACAGGGAGATCATATGCACTTTAGCACTGATCTGCAGTGGTAAAGTGCCCAGAGTCATAAAACCAACAAAAAAAGCTCAGAAACAGGAGACCAAAAAAGCAGAAAGTTTGGGGGTAAACCTGATGGAAAAGCCAGGTCTAACAAAGCCCTTATGTAAGATTTCCCAAGCCACACGGAGCCACCTTGCGTAGCTCTGTGTAACATAGTAAATATGGGGTAACGAAAGGCAGCACAAGTCGCTGCCTTGACTTACTGTGCCCTGGGAAGGGGTGTCATGGGACCCTCCCACACATCCAACCATGATTTTTGGGACATTCGTAGATTTATTAACACTTGTAAACTTAGGAATTCGCCAATATGGTACACCATCCCAAGTGAGGCATCACAAGGAGATATATCTTTATTTCTCCTCTTAATTTCCTCTTTCCACATGTGCTGCATTCTGCAGCACATATAAAAAGAATAAAATGCCTCTAAGGATTCTTTTTGTGCAGGAAGATGCCCATTGCTACAAACAACAATCCTGCTTGTAACACAGACACCCTTGCACTATGGTGCAAGGGTGCCTGCGTTGCTACCATCTTGCACAGAGTGCACCAGCGCAAGGTACATCAGAAATGTCCCATATCTTTGTAAATATGGCACATTTCTGCTCTCTCCCTTTCACGCAACATGACAACACAACTATGCTTGCTGCCCTGCTTGAAAGTTTGGTAATTGTGCCCCTATGTTTGTAACTGTTCATATTGAAAATTTAAACATATATATTACATGCATTATGTTATCGTTCACCCTGTAGATCGTAATGGTCCTCTATTTCAGCACTGTCATGACACCTGCTTGTCCAATGGGTTCAACTCCTGGACATCCGGTCCTCCTCCGGTGCTCATTGCAGCCTTAAGTTTTCCTGGCCACTTTTTCGCGTTTGTGGTCATGCCGCCTTTATTTAAATCCCACTACAGTCCTTCTTGCTGGTGCCATGCAGTTAACCTTGTCTACTATGGCTTGCCATAAAGCATTATTCTTGCCTAATGGCAATTTAGTGGTGACAAACAAAAGTTGTTCATTTTTTGTCACCTCACTTAGCAATATTTGGCTTTCCTCCTCTGTTACATTCAGCTTTCTCCTCCTTTTGGCCTGGGTTTCAGGAACATCTTCAGGGTTGGGGCCCGCCTGTCTTTCTGACGCTCCTTTTATGGAGCAAAAAGTTGGGGTCGCACTGTATGGGTTTTTTCAACTTTTGCACCCAGCATTGCACTCCTGTGTGACGCAATGCTGATTTGTGGCATGTAAAGGTGTCTTGCAGCATGCACGATAGCTTTGCGTCACACAGGTAGTACTTGGGTTATGGCGTGTTACGCCACAACTACAACTTTGCGTCACGCTGCATCATGCATCTCTCTGCCCTGCATCATGGTGCGCCGCATAGTAACTACAACTCATCCATGATGCAAGAAAGTGGCGTAACACAGAGCAATGCATTCTCACACAACGCATCATAAATCTTGATAAATCTGGCCCCAAATGTATAAATGTCTAGCCCTGATGCCTGTTGTACACCTGAATAAAGCAGGGTGCTTTAAAGAAGAGATGGCCAAGCAGTCACACGATGAAGTGCTTACAATGCTGATGCTCTACAGTAAGATTGGTCACTGAGTAAATTAGAAGGGCCTGGAAATTTGTGGGAAGATTCAAAACATGATCGTTACGTTAATTTGAGAAGTTTTTTTGTTGTTTCAACTTGCCATCTTTAGATAAAATCAGCAGGTGCTGTAGTGCATGATTGGTTTGCTCCGGGTGATTGTTTTACTGCATTTACCTTGGATGCATAATCACTGCAGTCCAGGATCTTGTCTCTGTGGGTCGCATAAGAAATGCTACTTGTTCGAATCAAAAACCCACCTGGTGTCTGGAGCCAGAGGGAAGTTTGTAGCAGGAGAAAACCGATTTTCTCATTTATTCTGCTCGCCGTCTCCCCATGGGAAAGAGTCCCTAATGCTCACTCCGTTCATTTGAGAAAACAACATTCTCAAAATAATTTGTATTCCTTAAAGTGAACTGGAAGGACGTAAGTGAAGGGGGTGGGAGGATCGAGCTCTTTAAATTCTGCATCAGCATCTATTAACTTCATCAGTGGCTAGATTTGGCCCAAGTGCAGATGCTGGAGACAGAATAATGTGTGATGAATGCCTGAGTGTACTAAACTGTGTGGAATGAAGCAGCTGATGGGTGTTTAACAAGACAGGGTTGTGCAGAAACTGGGTTTGCATTTACAGTGTCCGGGCGGACTATTCGATTTGTTCAAGTTTGACGACGGATACAACAGCTGCCAAACTTCAGGAATTGTATTTTACCACTTAAAGAAAGTGTGTTTCTTCGTCATCCAATTGTGGGAAGCTTCCATTGAGATCCGTCCGATACAATTGAGAACCTCCATTTTAGGGTCCCATCAGTTTCTAACAGAAAATGAGTGATACAACAGAGGTTTCGTGGAATCATTTGTGGGACTGTATCTTTTGGCAACATTTCAGTAGGAATGAGATGCATGGCTAGGGCTGGGGTAATCCGTCACACGGAGATATATCATCCCGTGGCAATAGGCGTCATTGTCTTGTGAGCCCAGAGCTGTTTTTTTTGTAAATTTGCTCCTGGAATAGGGAATGTTGCTAATTCAAAAAGACGCTTCCGGGGGAAGGGAAATACTTTTATCAATGAGTTTATCACAGGACTGTCTCTTAGGATCCTTGCTAGTTTATAAGGAGGTTTCTGACATCAGATTGATCATTAACTAGAGGAAGTAAAGTATTACATATAAATAAGATTATGCACTGACTTCTGTGATTCTCTAGAAATATGTTTTTCTCCTATGAGTCTTTATACCTAAAGATTATTTCAGGACTTTTTGAAATATGCTATTTTAGGATTGTGCAGAGGAGAGTCATTACTCGCACCCGCGAGAATTTTAGAATATGGAGTATGTCCATGTAGGGAAATGATTTTGTAAACGGTGTAAGAATGTGATTTGGGAGATGATATTCTTAAAGCAGTTGTACGTTATGAATGGGCAGTGTGAGCTATGGAGAGATTGTCCTTATAGGCACCCGTTCTCATAAAAATTCTGTATCCTAAAGGAATAGACAAACTTTCACTTGTATCACAAGACGTGATGGTGATGATGCCAGTTCACCCTGGGAGGTTGAAGATCGCCCTCCAGGCTGCAGCCAGCTGTTTGTACCTTCTTATTCTTAGAGGCTCCTTTGTGCACGCCTGGCCATGCGTGGATCGGAGCTTGACTACCGACGTCTACTCTCGCGATGGGGATATTATCATCGGGGGTCTCTTTCCAATCCACTACCAAAGAAACGCACCAGACACCGGCTTCAGGGAGCCCCCGGACCCTGCAACCTGCGGAAGGTAGGACAGCTCTCTGGCTATTGCACAACTTCCCTTTCAGCTCTATCATCCTGTTTAATGCAGCATCAGAAAATCTTCTTAATAAAAAGGACTAATGACTGAACTTCCTTATGCATCAGCAGAATAGATTGAATCTTGACAGCTCACTGGCCTTTCATTGTATATGAGCCAGCAGGCCTTGATCTCATCCTCTCCAACCAGTCAAAAAAGCAACCTCAGTAGTAGCCACCCTAGCCGCAAGCTTTGTAAGTAAGGTCAGGTCTCTCTCAAAGGCAGGCTGCCACTCCCTGTAATCTCCATGAGCTCCTACAAGTGACCGAAAGCATTTGCTACTTGAGACCATGCTCTTTACTCACCTACCCTTGCCGACCCTACACCCCTTACATCTAAGCCTGATGAATTGGATGGTAAAGGTTGGAACTTGAGTACTATTTTATACTAATCTATGATTTGCATGTCAAATAATTGAGGTGTCCAAAACTCATCCATTCCAGTGTCTACGTCTACTAATTTTTGTCAAGTTCAGTGAATCATTAAATACTCATCTATTCTCCCTGGCATTTAGCAAACCCAATCCTCTTCAAGGTCTTATTTTTTTTAACTATTATTATGTTCTTGTCCAATTAATACAAATCATTACAATAAAAACAACAGATTTCATAAAACAGAGCTATTAAATACGTTGATTACAAGTATTGGGGTAGTGATAACATACCTTAATAACCACTGAAATTGCATAAAATATCATAAAAGAGTATTTCATTCATAACCTAATAAGAGCATTGCGTTTCATTATTGATCACCATGCATATTAATAAAACCATCCATACGATCAGTCTTTGGACCCTCTCTCAGCCCAATAAAGTGCCTTTGTGCAGTCCCTTAAAAGAAACTATACATAAAGCGGACACGTATTGTGTCCAATTATAATCTTGATACTTAATGCATAAAGTGCATTCGTTCTTCTTAAGATTTCCTTATGCCTTGAATATTATAATAGACATAGTAAAGATTTTTTCCAGTTACAATACCTATGTAGATAGGACAATATGGTTCCAACATAGCCTCTTTCTATTCTTATAGCATGACCAAAGCATCATTCTGAGTCATCAGTTTTCAAGGTATTAATCCTTAGTTGTTCTAGCTGGTCATACACTTATTCCGGACATACCTTATTCACCCTTGTAAGGAGCAGGAAGTATAAATCAAGGGTATGGGTCACAGTGTGAGAGACTTGGAAATGGTAGACTAATAGAAGGATGCCAGAACGAGCCAGACACACATGTCAACAAATCAACATAAATAGGCTTACACGCATAGACAGCCAACATATAGGCATGCATTCAGTCCCACACATCACAGAAAGTCACATTGCACACAAACAGGCACACATAAATGGACAGGGGGTGAACGGATGGATGTATATTTGCAGGTTTCACATCCAGGTTTTGTTTCATCTCTTTGCTGACAAAATCAAATAAGTAGTAGATGAAAGATTGGTGTCAATGCCTAATTAATTATTCGCCTTACTATGTAGAAATCTCTTCTATTGGGCACTGGAATTCTTCACTCTCTATGACTAACAATGACTGCCCTCTTGGAATGGTCCCTTGTTGGTGACAAGTCAGTACTCTGTGAATGCCCATTTCATCCTTTGCCTCTGCTATAATGAAACATACGTAGCACTGTAGTTCAGTACAATATGTTTTTAATACTAAAACATGATAATAAGACATACGTAGCACTGCAGTTCAGTAAATTATGTTTTTAATAGTAAAATGAGATACAAATACAATTACCAGCTCATTTAATCTACATCAACCATTCTGTATCCAGTATTGGACCTTCACTTTGGAAATCATAAATCCAATTGCAAAATAATGCGCTTGTTATCAAATGCATGAGTTAATTGAGGCAACTCAAAATGTACTACTTTGTTGGATGACCACTGCATGAACATGGTGACCAGCATTCAGGGCAATACAGATGAAAATGTGCTTATTTTCGTATTCTTGAGTTCTAGTTCAATTAAATGAATTAGATGGAAAATACAAGAAAAGTATAAACGTTCATTGAGTTCTTTTTTTTCATGCCGGTGTTTGACATCTTATTTTCGTGTTCCATTTGTAACTGCTTCATCACTTCTTTATAATTGTTTTACAATGCCCATCAGTCTGCATCTGGGTGTTGTACTTGCTGACAACTGCTTCCAGACAGATAATCGCCATTGACAGAGCTAGAGCCTTGCTCCGAATATTCGACCTTACCATCTGCAAGTCCTACCTTGATATATAGGTAATTTTCGTAATTATTTAAAAGGTTTTAGAGGGCTCAGAGGCACCGAGGAACATACTGGCACCAACACAAAAGAGAGAAGCAGAGGAAACAAACATTTGCACGGTCAATAGGTCTGGCTTACATATTGCATCAAATGCAAGCCAAACTAAACAAAAAACAATTGCTTTCTGCACACAATGCTTCTATGAGATAAAGGGTTATTGTGTTATGATTAAGTGCACTTTTGAGATGTAAAATAGTCCCTCGTGCATTGCAATGCAGGTGCTCCATAGGAAGTGATAATCACCAAACAGTCAACAGCATGAGGCAGAAGAAAAATACTCCGCTGGATGGAGCCAAAGCCTACTATATGTATAGTTTTAAAGAAGTGGAAACAATAGGTCTTGAAGACACATGCTGTCAAGGCAGACCTAAAAGTCACATAAGGGCACTCCACCCAATAAATTGCCCATGGTAGTGGGCATGTAAATAAACTTTCAGGTGGCTGGGCTCCATGCCTTTGCTGAGCAAAAAGAGAGTTCTCAGCTCTTCCACAACGGGTAGTAGGAATCAATTATAGATGAGCATGTGATGTACAAAGAAAGCATCGTGGAACATATTTATAGGAACAATTTTAAAGGAAAACAGGTTCTTGAGATTGTATAGCTTTCTGTGTGATGCACATGCATTTTCAAAAAGAATCTATTTAGAAATAGGAGCCAATGTAATATGGTGAAGCAATGCACAGCCAGGCCAAGCTGAGGGCAAAGCAGGCTGCAGAGATGTGAATAATATGCAGCTTTTTGGTGGGATATCTTAGAAGATCAATATACAGCCTATGCTCTCATGGCTGCCTGCCCGAAGGTTTGGAAGGATTTTCCTCAAGGTCCTGAGATTTAACAAGCACGTTGACACCAGTTTGATAATCTGTGGCTTAAAGTGCAGACATGTCAGTGCTTTGGTGAAGGTGGGGGCAAAGATTTTGTTGAGGCCGTGTTGATTTCATAAGTTGCATCATGTCATTTTAGGAAACAAGTACATTGGAGAAAGGGAATCTACAGTATTTGGCACCCGCCATGGCACTGGTGTTGCAGTGGTAGCTAGATCATGAAGGAACAGGTCAGATCTGCTATTAATGATTTAAATACATGTTGTAATACGAGTTTGGGGCCCTCTGTAAGTGTGGGGTGTGAGGCAAAGATCCCTGGCTGCCCTCCTCTAGTGACCATCCTGCTTGAGTATAAGGTTGTAATTAAATATGGAGCCTAAATTAATCAACGGGATTTAAGGGGGCCTGCCCATAGATTTGGGCCAGCAGGAAAGTGACCAGCTGCTAGGTTACTACTGCCCACCATAACCTCTGTTTTGCTGATGGTGTGTTCAATGGCATTAAGACTCAGCCATTCTGCTACAGCCGATACCAAAGGGGATGATGGACGGAGCGTTTGAGCTAATCAAACACTCACCCCCAGTCAACTGATCTGGGTTTAATCCATCATCATTCTTTAGCTCACTCCACCACCCCAGTGCAGACATGGCCATATGCAAATCAGTCTGACCCTGTGCCTCATGGGAACAGTCCAGCCCGAACTGCCAAGCCATGTCTTCCCTGGACCGGAAACAAGCATCCTGGGACCGGTTTCTGGCTATTCAGCCGTCATCAGCCAGGCTAGCTTGAATCCAGTGGTAAAGTGAGCAAGGGACCCACGTCTGGGCATACCCTGCCAACTTAGGGCGAACAAGACGATACCAAAGGGGATGATGGACGGAGCGTTTGAGCTAATCAAACACTCACCCCCGGTCATCTGATCTGGGTTTAATCCATCATCATTCTTTAGCTCACTCCACCACCCCAGTTCAGACATGGCCATATGCAAATCAGTCTGACCCTGTGCCTCATGGGAACAGTCCAGCCCGAACTGCCAAGCCATGTCTTCCCTGGACCGGAAACAAGCATCCTGGGACCGGTTTCTGGCTATTCAGCCGTCATCAGCCAGGCTAGCTTGAATCCAGTGGCAAACTGAGTAAGGGACCCACGTCTGGGCATACCCTGCCAACTTAGGGCGAACAAGGCGATACCAAAGGGGATGATGGACGGAGCGTTTGAGCTAATCAAACACTCACCCCCAGTCAACTGATCTGGGTTTAATCCATCATCATTCTTTAGCTCACTCCACCACCCCAGTTCAGACATGGCCATATGCAAATCAGTCTGACCCTGTGCCTCATGGGAACAGTCCAGCCCGAACTGCCAAGCCATGTCTTCCCTGGACCGGAAACAAGCATCCTGGGACCGGTTTCTGGCTATTCAGCCATCATCAGCCAGGCTAGCTTGAATCCAGTGGCAAAGTGAGCAAGGGACCCACGTCTGGGCATACCCTGCCAACTTAGGGCGAACAAGGCGATACCAAAGGGGATGATGGACGGAGCGTTTGAGCTAATCAAACACTCACCCCCAGTCAACTGATCTGGGTTTAATCCATCATCATTCTTTAGCTCACTCCACCACCCCAGTTCAGACTTGGCCATATGCAAATCAGTCTGACCCTGTGCCTCATGGGAACAGTCCAGCCCGAACTGCCAAGCCATGTCTTCCCTGGACCGGAAACAAGCATCCTGGGACCGGTTTCTGGCTATTCAGCCAGCATGCACAATTGCAACCACTGCTGAGTTGACCTCACCTTGTCCTCCAGCCAAATAATCATTCCATGGACCTTGTGTACCCCTCCCCCTTAACCAATGGAAGTTCAGACCAGCCCCGAATTCGTTCTTGTTGTGTACTGTTTGCTATAATTTGCCATAAATGAAACAAGAATCACTATGACTTACCTAAACAGCACACAATGTCTGAAACATGCACTACTCTGTAAACAAGCAATGTGACATTAGAGATGGCCAGTGACACATATTATGTTTTATTGTTACCTCACACAACTCTAATAAGGAAATTGCATAATACTGTATTGATAACCATTCATCCTGAAAGATAGGCAGTTAGTAAGGAAATGGCTGGATTTATCTGTTGATGTACAGGTCAGTCTTAAAAGTATACCGTCTGCATTGTACACACCTGACTCCCTATCCCAGGAACAAACAAAGAGGCCAAGGATTATGTATGACTGGATCATAGGTCATGCTTTTGCCATGAATCCCTCAATTTAGAAGAAACTATTGTATGAATTACAGAGAAAAATAAAATAGAGTCAAAATATGTATTTAAAAAGCAGAAATTAAATAGCTGTGGCTACACGTCTATATGAATTATACATCAGTTCATTAAACCTTTACTCTAATCCCTAACATTTACTCCCTTTTTTCACACTTCCCCTTATCTTTTTTTTAACTTTACGCCTTATCTCTGTTGTTGCCATTTTACGTATGAATACTCCCCAAACACCCTCACGATCTACCCTCTCCCGTATCATTTATGCCTTTGACTCCTCTAATCCTCACACTAGCCCATCTTTTTAACCAAAGCTAATCTTAATCCTATCCTTTACCCAAACCTTTAGCCCATTTCTAACACTGACTCCATCCCTAACAACAACATCTTCCATTACACCAGCCCTTACTCTAACCTTTACCCAACTTGTTAAGTTCCTCTATCCCACACTTAGGGGCCCATTACGATACCCGGCGTAAAAGAATCCGCCAGGCATGGAAGCGGCAAAAATCTGCCCGCACACACCATCTGAACACCGACCACGCCATTACGATTACACAAACCGAAAACCGCCATCGGCGGAAAAACCACACAAGATACCGCCCGCCATCGTCCGAGTCGGAGTCAAACCGCCCGCCACGGACGGAAACACGCACGACAACACAAAACCGCCCGCCCTCAAGGCCGACACACCGCACGTGAGATTACGATCGCACCGCCATGAGCGCGGGAAAACTACAAATATACCGTCCGCCTGCGCAAACAACGCCGATGAGAATCGACACGGCAGAAGCCATGGCGCCCACGTCCCTGCACAGAAACCATCCGCTGACAAAAACAATCGCACACAACATGGCCAACAAGTCCACACAGCAAGGCACGCACAAATACACAAGCACAGTACACATCCCGAAAACACCCCCTGGACAAACAAAAACTACAAAGGCCAGAACCCCAGACACAACACACCTGAAAACAACAGACCATGAGGACACACCCACATAGGTAAGTACAAAAGCAGCACTCCCACAGACCACAACCCCTTGCAACATTGCAAACTAGAGAGGAGAGGAGAGGACACAGTGACACAGCAAGGACAGCAGCACACCACAGAAACGCACACATCACAACCACCACCACCACCACCACCAAACACCGGCACCACAAACCCCCTGCACATTACACAACACACACCGCACCAGCACCACAAACACCATGGCACCACAAAGAATGCCCAAGTTCACGCCCATTGAGCTGACGGTCATGGTCGACGAGATCATCAAGGTGCACCCACAAATCTATGGGAACATGGTCCAGCACACACCACTAGCCACCAGAAACAGAATGTGGAACCGGATCGTAGACCAGGTCAATGCAGTCGGGACCCTGCCCAGGAACAGAGTCGAAATAAACAAACGGTGGAATGACGTCAAGAGCCTGGTCAAGAAGAAGGAGACCAAGAACAGAGAGCTGGCAGCCGTCACTGGCGGAGGGAATCCCGCGCTCTTCAAGACCTTCAAAGCGTGGGAGGAGAAGGTGCGAGTCATCATACATCCCGAGATCCTCGCCGGATTAGCAGGGGAGTGGAGGCTGGTAAGTACAAACTAATGTATACCAGCACACCGCTATGTACTCACATGCACTACCACCATGCCACAGCTCCCAGGGACAAACACCCCCATATCCAGCACACAATACACAACACATCACACACACATACAACAGACACCACCACACACAGCCCAAACAGAACAACTGTAAGATGCGTGGGGACATGTGTACACTCAGCCAGCCACGTAACCACCAACAGGTCCCCAAATATGCCAGAAGCGCCACAACGAGCACCCACCACACCCATGTGTCCGCCATAGCTGCACTAACCGACAAGTAACAGGTAAGTGGCAGGAACACAAAGTGCAGTGGGTGGGAGGGTGGACAGCCCAAGTACAAAACACACCAGGCCCCTAGTCCCACAGCACAGCAAGGAGGAGCATCCCCCACACCCCACAGCCACGTGTCAGCCACCGCAGTGCACAACGACAGCCGAAAGGTAGACATCACGGTCCACAGCAATCGGTGTCAGTGGGTGTCCAGCCACCACCACGACCCACAACACCCCCCACCCCCACAGACCTGCAACATGGAGCACCCCCGCTTAGAACCATGTGGCATCCAGTACAGTGCACGCCCGAACAACCTGCAGGTGGGAAACTGGACAGGGCTGGATTACTGGAGGCATGAGGACCGTAACACGACCAACACATGGGACATGTCACGTAGCAGACGAACACGCAGCACCGCCCACCGTCACGAACAAGTGAACAATGTGCACACGGACATGAACCACAGACTCACACCTCACATGACCCATCACAGACACAGCAACACCCAAGGGGCCACGTCTGCATGCACAAGCCACACTGAATATAGTACCACACGGCAGCCACTGTGCAACTCATCACACACAACCGAAACACCATTGAAGTCCTGTCCATGTAGCCTCTACTGCCTGTCAACCACACACCCCACAACTACGCCTATGTAAGACAAACAACACTAGACGCAACAGAGCGGAACAACATAAATGCACACGAACACCACTGAACCCATCAAACACACAGACACACCATGCACATACAACATACCATCCATCCCATCCGTCAGCCCCAGTCTCATGAAAGGCATGTCATCCGCACAGCTGCCACACATACAGCAGTCACGCTAAGATACATGCCCATGACCAACCATGTGCCAGAAGTCAATGAAGCGCACGACACACTGTGAGCAACAACACACAACATGGGCCACACCCCCCACGAGCACTGCAGTGATGCACATGGCACAGGGCAGCACGCACACCAAGGAGATGGGACAACTGCAATACGTTGGCTGGCACACAACCATCACTCACTCATAACGATGCGTCCAATGCCATGTCCAGTAATCACAACAGACAGCAAATATGCAGGCCATGTCAGGCATGCACACACCTCAGACCATGCACTGTCATGCTGTCACGTTCGGCACCCATGGCTCACAGCATGTACCCCAAAAGCATATTCCCTCCCAAATGCGAATCTGGGGCATGGCCCCCATGTTGCCATATGGGTTCCTAAGCGTTCCATTTGAACCCCAAAAGCATATTCCCTCCCAAATGCGAATCTGGGGCATGGCCCCCATGTTGCCATATGCGTTCCTAAGCGTTCCATTTGAACCCCAAAAGCATATTCCCTCCCAAATGCGAATCTGGGGCATGGCCCCCATGTTGCCATATGCGTTCCTAAGCGTCCCATTTGAACCCCAAAAGCATATTCCCTCCCAAATGCGAATCTGGGGCATGGCCCCCATGTTGCCATATGCGTTCCTAAGCGTCCCATTTGAACCCCAAAAGCAAAGTACAAACCAGACCCAGGATGGGCCAGGAGCCCGCATACACCAGAGTCACAATAAGTAGGGGCACAGCAACACACCCATCGGCATGGCCAATCCGTCCCATGCCACATGTGCACAGCACACAGTCCCATTGCCAAGCACACACAACTACAAATGGTACAGCCACACACACGCCTCCGGGAAACCCATGTACGAGATTGCACGAACTGTGAATGTCAGACGACAAATACATACTTCGCCAGGTGCAACACAATAACAAATCTCATTCTCTCCACAGGTGACGAACTGCTGGATGCTGGGGATGGAGACAGCAGCCAGCACAGCCAGCCTACAAGCCCCCAACGAGGACACACGGATGTGGAGGATCTGTCCACCTCTTCGGACACGGACCACCAAGCAGGCCCATCTGGTGTGGCAGGGCCCAGCCGCTCCCCAGGACCCCTCCTACCCACCAACCCATCATCCAGGGCTGCTGAACATTCCCAGCCCCCTGCTGCCACTGTCGTTGCGGCCACACCCACGGTCATTGCGGCCACACCCACGGTCATTGCGGCCACTACCACTGCCGCAACCGCCACCATCGCCGCACCGAGCACCACCGCCGCCACCACGTCTTCGCTGGCACCAGCCCCAGCGCAGGTGGTGGCCCGGCCGACTGGATCCACCCTGGGAGCCACAGCGAGGACCGTGGTGAGCAATGTGGCTAGTGGGCAGGCCGGTGGCAGCAGGACTGGTAGGAGGAGCAGGGTCAGGGAAACGCCAGCCTCCCCTGGGAGCCATGCCCTGCCTCAAATGGCCAGAGTCCTTGGGGCCTATGAAGAGGCCCAAGGACAATGGGCCAGGTCAGCTACAGACACGCGTGAGGTGCTGGGGGTGCTGAGGTCCATGGACGCCCGTATGGGCCAACTCGTGGACCTCATGGGCCAGCTGGTGGTGGCGGTGAGGTCACAGCCAGGGACAGCAGCTCCCCTCCGCCACCACCTGCCGGGGCGCAGGGTCGAGCAGCAGTGTCCAGTTCCCCTGCGTCCACAGCCAGTGAGCACACCTCAACCACCAGCATGTCGCAAGCAGGCACCCCCTCGCAAACGTGGAAGGGGCCGTCCGAAGTGGAAACAGATCTCCCGGGAGGACTTCGCACGCTCCAGACGCAAGTGAGGCAGCCAGCCAGCCTTCCTTGACCACCCACTGCATTGACTTGGACTACGATCCCACTCCACACAGCCATCTGGATGGCATGTGTGTGTTGGACTATGGACATAGAACCAGTGGGTACACCCTGAGCATCACGCAGCCATGACCGACAGCTCATTGTCACTGCACGCACCACTTTTGTCATCACCTTACACACAATCACATGTCACAGTTTGAAATAAATGCACCTCTTACACAAACTGCTGTTTGTGCCCTGTGTTTTATTTGGACGGAATACAACGGCCACCTTGGGCGGAAAGGCACCTGATGCGTGGCATGGCAATGGAACCGGAGGGCCTGTAGGGACCTAGGGGTGGGAGACAGAACAGGAGCACATTCAATGAGTGTGTCACACACCCATCACACAGTACATGTCAACAACTACAAGCAATGTACACACATCGCACAGAGCAATAGGGCACAATGCCACAGCCACCAACAGTGGCATACAACCCTGGCCATGGAGCGTTGACACACAGCACGCAGTGAACAAACGGCCACCCTGACACAGCACACACACACCTGCACAGATACAGCCACATCAGCCGTCGTACATGGACACTCACCGTCAAGTGAAGTAGTGGGCGATGAGCTGCTGCCGCACATTACCAGCTTCCTCCTCTCCGCTGTCCTCCTCACTCGAGCTGTCCTGGTCTGCGGGCTGGGGCCCTGGTTGATCTCCGTCATCCACGATGAGGGGGATCTGCTTCCGAATGGCCAGATTGTGCAGCATGCAGCACGCCACCACTATCTGGCACACCTTCTGTGGGGAGTACGCCAGCGCACCCCCGGTGCGGTCCAGGCACCTGAACCTGGACTTGAGGAGGCCAAAGGTACGCTCGACCACACGTCTGGTCCTCCCATGTGCCTCATTGTAGCGATCGTCTGCTGGGGTGCGAGGATTCCTCAATGGACTGAGCAGCCATGCCCCATTCGGGTACGCAGAGTCACCTGGGTGTGAGGGACACAGAGAACCGTTGCTATTCCAACTGGACAGGGGACAGCATCGCACAACCAGCACGCTACACCACTCCACATACTCACCGACAATACAGCCACGATCCTGTTGCAGATTGGACATCAGTCGTGGCAAGATGCTGTTGCGCATTATGTGTGCGTCATGGGCCGAGCCTGGGAACTTTGCACACACGTGGGTGATCACCATGTCCGCAAGGCACACCACTTGCACATTCAGGGAGTGCGTGTGCTTCCTGTTGCGGTACAGGTGCTCAGTGGCCTGTGGTGGAACAAGGCCAACATGTGTGCAGTCAATGGCTCCAACGACGTGTGGGATTCTGCCAAGGGCATAGAATGCACCCTTCACTGCCGCCAATTCACGAGTCCTGGGGAAGCGGATGTACCTGTTTCGGTACAGCATCATGGCTGCCAGTACATCCCTCAGCACCTTGCTGAACATGGGCTGGGACATCCCTCCTCCACTGCCCACTGTGTGCTGGAATGACCCAGTGGCGAAGAAATGCATGGCGGCCATCACCTTAGCCGTGGGGGTGACAGCTGTCGGATACACCCTGCGGGGACGGAGATGGGGTTCCAACATGGCACACAGTCGATGCAGGGTTGGCCTGTCCAGCCGAAACTTCCTAATGACCTCTGTATCGTCCATGTCCGCCAGCAATTGGTATGGGCGGTCAATGTTCGGTCTCCGCCTAGGGAAAATGGCAGTGGACACATGTCAAAGCAACACAACACATAGCAATTTCGCATACACATCACTGACATGACTGAGCAGGCACATGAGCCACAGCCCAGCTGTCAAGCTGGGACGGCACGGCCACACTACACTTACACAGGTCTCCCAACAATGGCAATGGCTAGTGATACAAACCACTGCCATGTGCATGCACATGGGGATCTAGGCCCCAATGACTTGCGGGGCGTGCTGATGGGGACTGACTGCATATTCGTCAAGCGGCAACGCCACGGCAACATGAATGTCTGCTGAGCATGGAACTGCTTCCGAGGCTGGATGAGTATGGCACACGACGACGACGATGTGGGCACAGGCTGAGCGGCCAAAACAAGTGGGACCTGTGGCACGAGGGGATATGAGACAGTAGTAGGTGTCAGCACTGCACCCTATGTACAGCACTGTACGGATCACACCTCCCGAAACATTGACAGGTGTCCACATTGACAGCCCCATGCCAAGACGGCTGTGTGCTTGCAGTCACACGTCACAGGTGAGAGGTTACATTGCACGTGCCAGGTGGCAGACGTACATAGTGGGAGCTGGCATGTGTGTGCATGTGTCTCCTGTTCAGGATCCACCAGATGGGCGCTGACTCTGTACTGACCATTGGACACAGCATGTTCCGTGGAAGGCTTGTGTGTGTGGGATGGTGGCACTGGATGTGCCTCCGTTGGGTGGGGGGCCATGCACAGGGCGGGTACGTCGATGATTGCGCATTGTTGGTCACGGTGGGTGCACCCACTAAGATGTGTTGCCCTGTGTTCAATTCCTATGTCCGCATGATGATGGACTGTAGATGTGGGCAGACTACACATTGGTCGATGTGCTGTCTATATGCATGTGCCTTCACACCAGGCACAGCTGCCCCTGCACATGTGACCCCTGCTGGACTCGCTGCTGGGTCTGTGGAGCTGATGCACCTTCTGTGCGTGGGGCGGACAGCTCTCCTCACTTCCCTCATTGCGCATGTCATGACTTTGCCGCAGGTGACATGGATCATGGAGGGCCCACATGTACGCGTGGGTAGGCTACACATGATTGTTCACTGGTCGCCACCCCCAGTCAGTGTTTCGAATGGGAAGGTTGTCGTGCTGGTGGTATGTTCGATGTGGCGGATGGGCGGGCCTAGGTGCGGGCTTACATTCCGGACATGGGGGGTGGTTGGATTGGCGACTAGTTGCAGTACACACGGGACACGTCTCTTCCTTTCCACATCTGGGTCATCCCTTGTACTCACTGACAGTGATACAGTCATCTTCGCCCCAGCCCTCATGTCCTCCCCTCGCTCCCCCAATATGCATGTGCACCTGCGAGGCTAGCGCTTGCACAGGCAGCCCCAAGCTCGCACCAGAGAGGGCAAGGAGTGTATGTGTGGGTCCAGTTGCACGAGTGGGCTGTCTCAGGGTATGATGTGTTGCGGGACGCCCCAAATGGAGACCCGGCCTGCATGGACTATGCATCACAGTCTTCGCCTTCCGGATCCGCCACCTGCGACACCCAGTGGCTGTGGCTGCCCTTGCGGCCAGGCCGCGTCCGTCTGTGACTGATGGCCCACACATTCACTCTTTGGCCTCTCTGGGGAGGGCTCGGGGGTGGTGGCGCACGCGCTTGCACTTAGTCGCAATGGCATGTGGCGTGGTTGGTATAATGGGCAATGGATGGGATGGTGCGAGCCACCTCCCGTGACGTCAGTGCTGCTCGTGCTGTGGTGCGTCCCCTACACTTCCATTTGACTTGTGCCATGCTAGACGTTGAGGTTCTATTGCCTGCGTGATATGACCAGGAGGAGCGCGAGGAGACCTCTCACACACCATGCTCCACTGCCATCCCGTGCCCTGTATCGCCTGTGCGGATTGACTATGTTGGGGTTACACCTGGTCGACTGGGGCTGTGTGTGCCTTGTCAAGGGGCATGGCGGGCGCACAACAGGATCCAGCTTGTCCACAGAGGGTAGGCTGAGGTGCGCCTGGTACCGCTTTGTACGTGTGCCCGGCTGCTGTGCACACACGTGTTCACTCCCCCCCTGACAGGTGTCCTCTCACAATGCCCAGGGAAGCGGTGGTGTACTGCTCATGACCCCTCCCGACACGGCGTGCTCCAACTTGGCATGTGCGCATCTACCCGTCACACCCACCCACCTGAGCACTGCGTCCATACGACTTCACACGACACATGTGTGTCTTCCACAGTTGTGCTACTCATTTGCGTTGACATCCAATACCAGTGGACTACATGGTCATGTCACGACTGCCGTGTACTTCACATACTCTCATCCTCTCTCATTCGTACTTGTGAAATGAGTCAGCGGAGACAGTTTTGGTTTCAAACATTATATTGTGTCTTCTGTCCTCTGTGATGCAGTATAGTGGACACTACTGGCAGCGGAATACATGTTGAGGATATACTGAGCATGATTGCAAATGGGATAGGGTGTGGGGTTACATGTGATTGGCTGTTGCATGTGGGATGTGGGCTTCAGAGTTACATCTGCTTGGCCAAGGCTGTGCTAATGTACATTTACCTATAGCTGCGGAGCTGCGGACTTTGACACAGACGGTATACATGTAGCCTACCAGACCGCTTGGCATCATGGGCACAGTCCATCTCAGTTCCATGTGACAGGTTTGCTGCGGTTGTTCCTCATGCACGCGTGCATGTGTGATGACATCAGGGCATGTGCTTGCGTGCATGCAGCGGCGTGCCACTTGTTGTTGCACTGTGGTGGTTACTGGACATGTCACAGTCACTGGGGTCGTGTTGTTGTTGTATGCACTTGTCGTCCATGCAAAGGTCCTGGTATGGGATTCCCGGGGCGGGGGTGGGAGGGGTGCAGCACCCACAGACTCCAGGCGACCTATTCATGTCCACTGAGCGGTGTGTGTGTCCATGGGCGCTGGATCCATGTCGTGTCCTGGTTGTTCGTGCAGTTCCGTCCATGTGGGTGCGATACACAGACCCCATGCCACTGCCTCCCACGATGCATGCGGTGTTCCTGGATGTGATGGGGAACAGTGTGCATGTCCCGGTCATATCCGATGTCATGGCGATGTCGTTGATGGTGTGGTTACAGTTGCCGGTCGTTTGGTATGGCTGTTGTGGTGGTGACTGGCCAGTCCGTGCGGAAGCTAAGCATGGGTGCGGGGTTGGACATCATAGGTCAATCGGGGAACCTGCGTTGTGGTCCGACGAATTTACAGGTTGTCAGGTATGCGATGCCGTCCAGCAGGGCTTCCATGTCATTGGTGGTGTACATGTTTGCCAGCCAATGTAGCGGATGGTGGCTGTCAAGGTGTTGTTCGTAAGTTGTCCCTTGGAGGACCATGATGGGGCATGCTGGGTGACATTCGATGTAGCTGTTCTCGATGATCCGTCGTGTGGAGGCACAGTGGTCCCATTTCAGTGCGGGTGCGATGTTGGCCACATACGCCATGCCCCCATAGGCAGAGCAGGCCCTGTCGTGTGCGTCCAGAGGGAGGAGTAGTGGTAGCAGGTCCGCCTTTAGACATGCCGGGTTGGAGAGGCATATCTCCACAGGATGCTGGTAGGGACACCTCCGACAGTAGAAGACGGACATGACGCAGCTGAACAATGTGATGCGGTAAGTCAGTCGGTAACTTACGTTCAGCAGGGACAGGAGATCGCATCCCAATATATGTAACAGGTTGGTTTTGTACAGCTTGAGCTATCCGGTGTAGTTGGGTAGGTGTGTTGCGGTTGCCATTTCGCAGCGGTGCGTTGTGGTGGCGTGCTCCGGATGTGTGTGCAGACTGCAATGTGCACGCTCCGAGGTTGCTGTGAGCGCTGTGTAGTCGTAGGGAGACAGGACTTGTGTTCTGTTGGCTTGTTTGGAGGACACGGGCCCTCATCCCACATGCTTCTCAGACAGTTCAAGGTCAGTGATGTGTGACTCCTTCCAATTAACTTGCATGTAGCCGACATGGGGGAGTGTTTTCTTCTTTCTTCCCCGTCCGTTGTGTGCTTCTGTGATATGCGCTATCTGCCCTGTGGTCGGTCTCCTCGGCATGCCTGTGTTGGTCTATTCTTGGACAATGGCTGTATTCACCGGCTTCTGTCGTAGGGCTGTGGTTTCGGAGTTGGAATGGAAGGTCATTCAGTGCTGTCTGCTCTCCCTTGTGTGGGCGGCAGGCTGCCTTTCCGCTCTGCGTTGGGCCTTGTGTGTGAATGTTATTCTTGGGCCACCTGTTGTCGGTCCCCGGGCTCTTTGGTGTTCCGTTTTATATGTCTTGTTCATATGTGCAGGGTGGTATGGGTGTTTCAGTGTGGTACTGGCGTTCCTCTTCCCGAAGGAGCCCTGCTTCTCCTAGTTGGTGTTGCCGCCGCTGTGTGCTACGCCATGTTTGTTACACTGGGGTGTGTCCTGCTGTTGCGTGACTTCACTGACATGTGTGCGTCGGTTGTGTGGCGTTGGGTGTTGTCCGTGAATTGGGCGTTGGGGACATGTCTGTGGCAGGCCTGTCACGTGTCATGTGCGTTCGAGGTGGGGCTGATGTGTGTGCTGCTTGGTTGTGTCCCTGTGTCTGTGTGCGACGCATGCATGGCGCTGCGGTTGGCCTCTGCGTTGTGCGCATGTGTGGCGGCGTCATCGCCGCTTTGGGGCCGTGACGGGGTCGTTGGTTCCTAGTCCCAGGTGGTGTGTACACATGTGTTACGCGATGTTACGATTTGGCCTGTGTGTCATATGTGGATGCAATGGTGGATGTGTAGTGTACACGCGCTGGTGGGGGGTTGTCCACTTTTTCCGCCCTTGCACTGTGTGCGCTGTTTGCGTGCACTTGTTGTGTGTGTGCCTACCTGCGTCTCCGCGGTACGTTGCGTCCTTGGTGGTGCATCAGCAGGAGCATGGGGAGGGCCTGCAGTGCTGGATTCATGCTCGGGGGAGCCGCTTCTTCGTTGTCCGTGCTCGGCGTCCGTGTTACCGCTTCGGTTTGTCGTACGGTATCTCTTGGCCGTGGGAGCCGTTTGTTTGCGGCATCGTCATTTATGCGCCGGGCGGGACGTGTTTTCGTTGGACGGTGTGTGTCAGTTGGGCTGCGCCGCTACGTGTACGGGCGCACTTTGATGGCGGACGGTGTTGCTGGCTTGCCGGCGGTGTTTGGCCTACTTTTCGCATCGTAATTGGGCGGGCGTGTGGACTGCTGCGTGCCGGCGGTAACTGGTGGTTTTTGCATCCGCCAGCACGGCGGTTGTGCTTCCGCCCGCCATCGTAATGGGCCCCTTAGAGCCTTATTACGAGTTCGGCAGTCTGTGGACTGCTGTACCAGTGGTCAAGGTCCGACCACCACGAGCTCGTAGGCCCGACCGCTGTATTATGAGTTGGTCTGCTTGCCTTTGCAAAGACCGAGGCTGAACCACTGACACCACTTGCACATCACCTACCGTGGGACTCGTGGTCGGGGGAAAGCAGCTGCCATAGGGCATTGCAGATGAGCAAAACCGCCACCTATATTACGAGTTGGCTTTTCCATGAGCTGACCGCGGCGGTTGGCCCACCGTCTAAAGGTCAGCAGAAACCAAGGATTTGGGGTGGATATTCACCCCTTTCCTGTTCTTTCCAGTAGCAGTCGACATGGATCCCTTTCTCCAGGTCCCCCCTTCATAGCAGCTTCTTCACCCGGAGGAATAGGACTCTGTCTGCGGCGATACACAGTTGAATCTTCTCTATACATTATACCCATTGCCAGGACTGGCCACATATGGGTAAGACGCCAGCAATGGGTAGGTGGTATTTTTCCACATGTATCATGCATATGTGTGCATTCAACACATATTCAGTCGAAATACTCACACTTGCATTGATACATATAGAGAAGTACTCACCACCGCTGCAAGACCACTGCAGTCATATTGTGGACACTGTGGTCAACTCGTAATACAGCAGTCGGAAGGGCGGTCGGATCACGAAACTCGTAATAAGGCCCTTAGTCACTTGTCCATCCTTAAATGTTACCAATATTAACCCTAATCCTTACCCTACCCTAACCACCACACCTTACTGTAAAGTTAGCACCTACACCTAACCTAAAACTGACCCTAACCCACCCTTTGACCCCCATCCCAAACCACTCGTCTTATAGCAAACCGCCCATTATATTTTGAGATTCCTGTTGTAGCGGTTCAAATTGCCAATATGTTGATGACACCAGGGCTGGACTGGCCGTAGTGGGCACCGGGCGTTTCCCCGGTAGGCCGCCAGGGTGGGGGGCGGTTTTGGGCCCCTGGAGGGCCGGTGTTGTTACAGGGCAGTTTTTGCAGCATAGCTGCAATATCGGCCCCTGTAACAAAATCGGCCGAAACCGGCCCTGGCAAAGTGCTCGGCCGCACCCCCAACACCCGGGGGCGGCCAGCCGAGCACTTTGCCAGGGCCGGTTTTGGTTCCCAGTCCGGCCCTGGATGACACAGAAAAAGTAAAACTACAATACTAGTATGACTGTCACCTTACATGGCTGTACGGCTTAACAACACAGGCATCTACAATGCATGCCTTTACCAATCATCCATTATCAGGCAATGCCTTTACCACACATTGCCTTTGCAAGACTTTAGTCAAACCATAAACTTCCACCTGAGGTACTTAGGCTCTCATTATGATGTCAGCCAGACCGCCACCGACAGGATTTCATGGCAATCCGCCCGGCATCCAGGGCAACAGTCCGACCGCCGGATTAAGATACCAGTGGTTGGAGTGCAGCGGGAAAGACCACCGACTCCAACAGGCTCAAGGAGCCCATCGGGGCAGCGGCCAGACAGTACTCCCTACAATGAAGGCGATGCCTGGGCAAGCACCGCCATAGGGGTTACGATGTCTATTTTCCACAACCTTTTCATGGCGGTCTTACCGCCATGGAAAAACTGTCAGAAAAGGACTTTGGGGGCCCATAGCAGGGCCCCGTCCTCCGTGGGCCACCGCTATTTGGGGGGGGGGGGCACATGTGGTGCCCCCCATAAGCATCCATGCGCCATGTGCCAGGCATCACATGGTGCCTGTTAGAGGGTGCATGGATGTTTGCAAACATGCCTTTCTCTACTGCAGCTTCTACTGCAGCCCTTTCCTGGGCCGCAGCACAAGCCACAATAGAGAACTGCATGTTTCTGATCGCCTACACGTGGGTCGAATCATAATATAGGGGGTGGGACTGCCGACTACATGTCAGACGGTCTCCATCCCGCAGCAATGGCGGTCGGACACTCGTCCGACTGCCATCGTAATGAGGCCCACAGTCTCAGAGGAGATATGTGGCAGGAATCACTGACACAATATTGTGGTAAACAATATCGCTGACAAAAATATTATGGATATAATATTGTTTACCACAATATTGTGATCCTATACTTATATTGGTAAGTACACAAATATCAGAAAAAGATATCGTTGACATAATATCATCCAAAAATATGCACAAATATTGATTTGTTAATATAAATACAGTTTAAAGTTGTACAAATAGAAAATGTTAAATATTTTTTAATATATAAATTTAAAATAAGGTAAAATAAATACATTCTACTAATATTTAATACTATATATATAAATATATACTTATATAAACACACAAATAGAGATATATATATGTTTGTGTACATATATATTCATATTATAATTAATGAAAATATTTATTTTGCATTATATACATTTTTTAAATATACATATAAAATATTAAAAAATAATGCAATAAAATCTATTTAACCAATATTATGAAAACTACTGGAGTCTAAAAATATAAAAGATGCTAAGATACTATTCCCACTCTAGTTTATGCAACAGGAGGGAAAGCATAGGACTTTGGAGAGGTTAGATTTATTATTCCTACTCCAATCACTGCAATAGTAGGGGGAATGTTGGACTTTGGAGGGTTTAGATTTACTATTCCTACTCCAGTCAGTGCAATAGTAGGGAAAGCGTTGGACTTCTGAGGGATTAAAGGTACTATTCCCACTGCAAACAACCAACAGTAGGGAAAGTGTTTGACTTCAGAGGGGTAAAATTTACTGTTCTCACTCCAGTCTCTGCATCAAAAGGGAAAGTGTTGGACTGTGGAGGGGTTAAATTTACTATTCCAACTCCAAACATTGCAACAGTAGAGAAAGAATTGAATTTCGGAGAGGTTAAATTTACTATTCCCACAGCAAACAGCGAAACAGTAGGGAAAGTGTTAAACTTTGGAGGCGTAAAATTTAGTATTGCCACTCTAAATAATACAACAGTAGGGAAAGTGTTGGACTTCAGGGGAGTTAAATTTACTATTCTCACTCCAAACAAGATAGCAGCAGGGAAAGCTTTAGATATCAGAGGGGTAAAATTTACTATTCCCACTCCAAACAGTGCAACAGTAGGTACAAATTAAATAATTAGTTAGCAATTAATAAATAACTGTTAAATAATTATTTCTTAATTAACTTCCCAGACTAAACCCCTACAAACCTAGCAGCCCGCAAATAAAATAAATAAGTATTCCATAATTTACGATTTACAATGAAATTAAATAATTAATTTATAAATAATAGTTATTAGTTAATTATTACTTAACAAACGTATTACCTCATACCCCTACAATTTAGCATCCCACAACTAAAATATAAGTATCAAAAATAAGTATTCCACATTTGACATATTAAAAAATCAATTAAAAATTGAATTAACAAATAATAATAAATTGTCAAGTATTACTTAATTAACTTCCTACTCTTGACTCCTACAAACCTAGCAGCCCGCAACTCAAACATAAGTAGTTCATAAATAACATAATTAAAAATCAAGTAAATAAGTAATTAAAAATCAATATTTAATTGTTAATCAATTAATACTTAATTAACTGCCCACTCTATACCCCTTAACCTAACAGCAAGCAAATAACATATATCAAACATAAATCAGCATTCCATTATTTACATAATAAATATCAATCATCTAATTAAATAAAATGTATTAAATAATTCATAATTAATTATTACCTAATTAGCTTCCCACACTTTCACCCTTCAAGCCCGACTACCCGCTACAACACTATAAATAAATATTGAAATTTAAATACAATAATTCTAAACCACTTACAATTAAAGCTATATTTAAAAAAAAAAAAAAAATAACATTTATATAAACAATAGTAGCACATAACATTATTATAACTACTAAAACACATTAAAAAGATTAAAAACAATATTTGTAACCAGTACATTAGTGTAAACTATATTAAAAACACCAATATTATTTAAAATGATATTACTTACCTCAAATAACAATATAACAATATTCTTGTCAACAATATTTGTGCATCACGATATTTATGTATCACGATATTTCATTTCCGATATTTCTGTCTCCCGACATTTTTAATTCGATATGCTGTCCAAACACCATGTGGCAGATTGTGGTATTATTATTTTTTTTTAATATCGTTTTTATTAGCATTTTATTATACTGTTACATCAGAATTTCCAGATCATGTACATTAATTAGGTACGACACATGTACATTATGCATTAGGAGGGATAGAAGGAGAACAAAAGAAGGAGCAAGACATTCTCAGTTTGTTTTCTTATTAGCATACTAGTCAATCCTTCATGGTTAAGCTTGAACCTTTATTAATTATAGACATGCGTCTGGTTTAAGGTCAACCTGTATGGGGAACTCATCAGGCTAGCTAATGTCCTCATATATTTTACCATGTACCATATACCAAAAGAAAAAAAGAAAAGAAAATTCCCGTCTGTTTGTTATTGAACATAATAAACCAGACACAACAGCTACCTTCTGGGGTCAACTTCGAGGATCTTCTTTCATCCATACTACACGGTTATAATGATCAGTAGCGGTCGGTGGTGGGAGTGCCGCCGGGCGCTGACGTGGGGCGGGGGAGGGGCTGGGTGGGGGTAGTAAACTACGGATTACGGGCGATTACAGGTAAGTGCACATATATATAAAATTAATTTCGTTTCTCGCGCTGCATCACATTTGGCGATGCAGCGCGAGAAACGAAATTTGTTTTATTTATTTATATGTGTATTTACCTGTAATCGCCCGTAATCCGTAGTTTACTACCCCCCACCCTGCCCCTCCCCCGCCCCACGTCAGCGCCCGGCGGCACTCCCACCACCGACCGCTACTGATAATGATTCTTTCTAGCATTGGGGGTTCAAGGGGTAGGGGAGACTCTAATCCTGCTGTTAATTGTATACGTCTCTATGTTTGACAAAGCGTCTATCAATTTACCAGATTGTGGTATTCTTAATATCCTTCATAGTGACCGCGTGCAAAAGCGGAGTTCTGTTTCTATGTAGTGATGATGTGGGCATTCCCATATCTACATCATCACTAGAATGTTATTGCTGAAATTGTGGAGATAGTTGGATGAAGACACAGCCTGGACCTGATGTTGTGGGATGGGGCCTCTGATTCACTTGTACATGAATAAAGAAGGCAATTATTAATCACCCCTTTAATGATGTCTGTGTTCTTCCTATAACTTAACATTGGCGGCGAGCGATTTGTAGTTACCCCTACGCATTGTGGACTGCAGCTTATAGTGAAAACCAGAGGAGATCCTAACACAACAGCTGGTGTCAATTTCAAGAGAGCTCTGGTGGGCGGTGTTTAAAAAAAAAAAAGAAGACTTTTAGATACCTGTTTTTATTGTGGGAGTTATTGTTTTTATATGTTCCAACGGTCGCCTGATCACGACCGTTGGTCGTTCCTGTCTCGTGGATCCCCGGGCCTCCCTGCACGCTGCTGCTGTGTAATTTCCTAGGCCTACCAGCTGATCTTCATTTGCTGTATGTAATTTCTTGTCTGCAATGCTGGTTCCCGCGATGACATCACCCAATGACGGAGGAATACGTGAGGCGTGCCATCTTGGATTGGGCTTGCATCATCCGGGCAATGCTTTAATACGTAAAGGGGCCATCTTGAATCTGGCCCCCATCAGTTTGCCCATTGCAACATCTTGTTCGGCTGTGTGTCCACTGTGATACGCACACGCAAATTTGGTGAAAATGGGACGGTGTGTCCGCTGCAATACATATATGTACAAGATTGTGCACTGAAGCTGGTTTTCGCACATCAAAGGTTACCGGCAATTGTGCGCATCGTTTGCGACTCGCACACAGCTGTTACTTTATTGAGGTACTCCAGTTTCCTTTCACTCAAATTGCATACCGTTGTGAACCTGTATTTTTCACATCAAGTATTTTTGGCAATCTTGTGTGTCATCTGTGACACGCACACAATCTACAGTTGCTGTCAACTTGGCATGTTGACAAACTATGCTCACGTCTTCTATCTGAACGAGGTACTTTTTTTTGCATATATATATATATATATATATAATTTTACTGTATTTAGGAGAAAACTTCACATCCATCTTTAATTCTTTGGTACTAATTCTTACATTTTAGTCTGTATCAGCCATGCAAAATGTTACTGCTACACCATTTTTTTTAACTTTATCTGGTGATTTCATCATACCATGGATCAAGTGGAAGAAAGTGTTTTCTCATTAGTCATGTGTGTGTGGCACTTCTGTTAGTACTGAGAGGAAAATGTCTTTGTTAATACATTGTCTTTGTTCTGAGGGGCAAGATGTCTTTGAGCACCTTTCTGATTTGTCTGATGCGGACGCAAACAATCTGCCTTAAAAAATTAGACTTGCAATATCTTCCTAAGGTGTGCACTTTCCTTGAGCGTTATCACTTTGGAAAAAAGGATGCAGCGCAACAGGGAAATGGTTGAACAATATATTACTGAATTGCGGTGTCTGGCTTCAACCTGTGGTTTTGGTAGTGCGAATTAGGAACATCTGAGAGATCAGTTCATGTTGGGTTGCATTTTAGAAAGGGCCCAAGAATCTATGTGGCAAAAAGATAATCCCTCTCTGCAGGAGGTGTTGACCATGGCAAAAACATATGAACACTCAAAGTCATGTGTTTATACTATTCACAATGACTTGGCAAGATTGGGAAAAAGTGATGATGGGGCTGTTAAACTTGTGCACGATAAGTTGAAGACAGGTAAAGTTTTGTTTGACAAGTTGGGTAATGGTAAAGGGAGTCAGGAAAGGAAGGTTCCAAGTACATCTGTCAAAACCTTTCAATGAAAATGCTTCCGGTGTGGCAATGTGGGTCATATGGCAAATTATAAAGAGTGTCCAGGATGGAAGTCTGTGTGCAAGATCTGTGGCAAGAAAGGGAATTTTTCCAAGTGTTGCAGGTCTTCGCGCAATTCCAAGAATGCAAAAGAAGTAGATTGGGTCCTAGATGAGGACAATGAGGATGATGATGTCAATGAAGTGGTGGTGTTACAAACAAAGGACATCACATCAGATGGGCCTATTGTAACTGTTAATGTTAACGAAGAAGCAATTAAACTGCTATTAGATTCAGGGGCTAAAATCACTTTAATTCCAATAATCTTCTATGAGCATAAACTGAAGGGTAAGGTCAAGAATTTCAAACCTGACATTAGGCCCAGAGGCTAAGTTGATGGGTTACTTTTGGGAATGAAAGAATTTGAAGAACACATTATTCCTGGGAAAGTATACAATTTGCTTAAGGGAGACTCACTTATAAGCTGGTTTCATCAACGTGATCTCTATGTCTATCTTGATCCTAATGAGAGTCCTGCAGTTAGAGTTAAGGAAGTACCTGCAGTTGAATGTGCCTCTGAGGATAGTAGTGGGTTACTCAATCAATTTCCCGGCCATTTCAAGAAAGAGTTAGGTTGTTTGAAAAATTATGTACATCTTATAAGGCTTAAGGAGAACACCCAACCTAAAGCGGCAAAAGTAAGAAGTGTACATCTCTGTCAAAGATAGCATGAAGTGTGAGTTGATGAAGTTGATTGACAATGGAATCATAAAAGAAGTGGAGGCATCTGAATGGTTGGCACCAATGGCCATGGCTCTCAAAGCCAATGAAGAGGCCAGGTTATGTGTGGACTTGAGGGAACTTAACAAGAAGGTGGTTGTGGACCACTATCCCCTGCCTAATACCAACATATTGTTAAGATCTTCTTATTAATGGTGCCAAGCATTTCTCCACTCTTGATTTAAGTTCTGCGTATCATCAAATCAAGTTCGATCCTACCTCCCGAGAACTAACCACGTTTGTCACTCCCTTTGGCACTTACAAATTCTTAAGAATGCCATTTGGATTGATATCCACAGCCGCGGTATTCCAGAGAGCTATGGAGAGGGTCTTAAAGGGAATGGAGGATGTTAGAGTATACCAGGATGATGTGTTGGTGATTCGGTCGAATATTGAATAACATAATAACAGGTTGTATGCAGTTTTAGAGAAATTGCAACAAGGAGGTTTAACGTTGAAACTGGAGAAATGCCATTTTAATGTTCCTAAAATAGAGCATTTGGGTCATATAATAACAGGTACAGGCATTCGTCCTAAAAACAGTCTTGTGGAGACTATTAAGAAACTTCCATCTCCTGCGTGTAAAGAAGATTTAGTGAAATTCTTGGGGATGGCAGATTTTTATCAGAAATTTGTACCAAGGTTTGCGCAAAGGATGCAGTGTATGAGGTTACTCTTGAAGAAATGCAAAGAATATGTCTAGTGCAAGGTGTGTTAGAGCAAGTTTGATGATGTTAAATCTAGTCTTGGGAATGCTGTTGACTTTCGAAGCTTTGACACAAATTATGAGACTATTATCATGAGGGATGTCAGTTCCAAAGGGCTGGGAGTGTTTCTTTTACAAGTATACGGAGGGGTGTGTAAAACCATTCTGTTTGTTTCACGTGGACTCAGAGGGGCAGAAACCAATTATTCGGTGACTGAAAAAGAAGCTCTGGGTGTTTTCTGGGCCATCAGGAAATTGAGGACATTTTTGTGGGGAAGTAAATTTGTGATAAAAACTGATCACAAACATCTTTAAGAGGTTTTCTCCAATCTTATTCGCAAGTGGGTGGTTGCTCTTCAGGAATTTGATATTAATATATCTTATGTGCCAGGAGCTAATAACTTGCAAGCACACTGTTTGCCATGTATGTGTCCTGTACAAGAGGTAGAGGAGAATCTTGTGAATGAGTATTTTGGTTCTGAGATGTTTGATGAAGAAATTAATATGTGTCTCATAACAGAAGGGGTTGTACAAGAAGAGCAGTGGAAAAGTGAGCTACAAGAGGATGTTGGTTTGCAAAAAATAATAAAGTTAGTGACTGAAGGTTGGAATGTAAGAAACAAGAGTGATGATGACATGTCTGGATTTTGGACCTGGTATTTCCAAAACCGAAGAAAGAGTTAGAGAGTGTTATTGGTGGCCTGCAATGGATGTTTTCATAGAAAAGTTAAAGATTACATTGAATGTATGAGAAGTGATAAAGGTTTAAAATACAGGATGCAACCCATGGTATGTGAACAAGTGTCGGGTCCATTGGTGGTTATTGCCTTAGACATTCTGGGGCCTATTAAAGTGAAGACTTGTGATAAGTTTGTTCAGGTGTGTTTGGACATGTATTCACACTGCCCAGAGATGAAAGCGGTCAATTTGATTGAGTCGAAGGATGTCATAGTGTTTTTAAAGGAGCTATTTGAAAGGGAAGGTTTTCTTTCTAGCATTCTAACTGATAATGGTGTACAACTCACCTTCGCGGGTTGTAGAGGAGTTTCTGAGTGAAAGAGGTATCAAACATAACAAAGCAGCACTCTATCACCCAGAGACAAATGGAGTTGTTGAAAGCTTTATTAGGATGCTGAAATAAAGTTTGCAACAATCCTTGGTTTCTGGGGTTGATTGGGACGTTTGTATGAGGGAGAAAATCGTAGAATATCACCTGACGCCTCACTCCAACACTGGGGTATCACCATTTCGCCTGTTTAGGGGTAGAGTTCCTAACAGTGAAACTGTGCCGGATTGGGTAAGCAGGAAGCAGATAGAAGTTAATGATCAAGTGGGAGAGTTGGACTGTTGGCTTGAAATGCAAGAATGTAAAAAATGGCGAGAGAAAGGGTTATATGATAGGTGCAAAGCTGTTAAGAAAACAGTAGTTGGCATAGGGGATTAGTCAAATCTCCCAGGAAAGATGGTGGTAAGCTCTTAAAGTTCAGTCAACCATTTCAGGTTGTGAAAGTGTTCAAGGATGCAGTAAAAACTTCTTATCATAAAATCTGGAACTTGAACAAAGTAGCCAAATGTACCCCTGTGGAAACCTTTTGTAGTATTCTTGGTAGAAAGGATGATGCTATTCTCAGACCACAAATAGTGAAGAAAAGACCTATGCATTTACAAGATTATGTGTGAAATCATATAATTGTTGCACTTGTGTCATGTGTCTTCTTATTTCTTCTCTTATTATTTAAGTGGGAAAGGTATATGGAATTCCTAATATCTTTCATAGTGACTGCGTGCAACAGTGGAGTTCTGTTTCTATGTAGTGATGATGTGGCTATTGCCATAGCTACAGTATCACTAGAATGTTGTTGCTGGAATTGTGGAGACTGTTGGATGAAGACACAGCCTGGACCTGATGTTGTTGGATGGGTCTCTGGTTCACTTGTACATGAATAAAGAAAACAATTATTTATCACCCCTTTAATGATGTCTGTGGTGTTTCCTACAACCTAGCACAGATCAGGAAAAATGCATCTTTTGGATGAGACAAAAATTTCAGTAGAGTTGACTTGGCTTAAAATGCAAAGGTTTATTGCAATATCGGTAGCATGTGTATAATTTTCTCACATAAGAGTGTAACAGACACTTCGAAAGGGAAACTATTTCACATAAAATTTACTGTCTCGATTTAATCCACAGACTCGAGAAAATAGTTTACCAAATGGCCCAAAGTCTGATCTTCACTGTGGAGGAGATTAACAGAGACCCTTATCTGTTACCGAACCTGACGCTGGGCTTCAGTATTGTGGATTCATGTGACACAGTGGGGCAGGCACTGAGAGGTGTGACAAGGCTCCTAGCCAGACGGAAACAAGCCTTAGCCAACTTCTGCTGCCAACCTCAGCCTCCCTTGGCTGCTGTTATTGGGGATGACAAGTCCCATATGACAATCCCTGTTGCCAGGTTGCTTGGAATCTATAATTTTCCACAGGTAAGGATGCTTCTTCTATAGCTTTCTTTGTATGTATGTGCTTCTTCTATAGGTTCATTTGTATGTATGTAATGGATTTAAAAAGCACAAACCAAATCTATGTGTCCAGTACAGGAGAAAGAATTTATTAAGAGAGGTTTTCCGGTATGTAGTCAGTAGGGTTCAGTAGGGGTCAGTGGTGTAGCAAGGGGGTGGGGAGGGCGGATCGCCCTGGGCGAAACAAGTTTTGGGGGTGGCAGTCTCCCCCCACCCCCTCAGTCTTACCAGCCACCATTGCAGGGTGGCTGCCACGCGGGAATCGCATCAACACCCCCCCGGTCATCACGGGAATCCATCAGCACTCCCCCCCTTTACATGCCACCACGGGTGGCAAACGCTGGGGCTGCACCGGGCGGCCAATGGTCTAGCTACGCCACTGTTAGGGGCTGGGGGGGCTTGCTTGGCCCAGAGGAAGTGGCAGCTGGTATATAGGGGCCTGATCGCCTCACTACTTTCAAAAGCAATCTCTGTAAAAGATCGGAAAACAAGGGGGTTAACTATATGCTTCATCTTATTGAGAGCAACATTTCCTTTTTAGAGTCTTGTTTATTGCCAGATAGAGCCTGTAAAGTGAAGCAACCCAAAATGTACACAAGGAGCCACCGCTCTTCTCTTCAAATCAGTGTCGGCTAATTGCTTTTGAAAGTGGTGGGGCAATGAGGCGAGCACTCCAGGAATGCCCTTAGGCGCAACCCCAAAACTCTCAATTGTGGTCTGTTATAAACAGTGTTTATAACGGGCCACCATTAAGAGCTCTCGAGTTGAGGTTGAAGGCAGTGCGAGTTTCTCACACTGCCTGGCTGTGTGTAAAACTAAATAAAACAGTATATTAAATTTAAAAAAAAATACTTACCTACTCCTATCTGGTCCCACAGTCCATTGCAAAAAGGTAGCAAGGGGTCTCTGAGCCAACTCCCATAACCAATCCAGATCCTAGTCTCATGTTGCATGTCAGGCTGGCCGTTGCAAGACGACCGGCTAAAGTGACATGCACACTTTAAACTTTAAGTGTGCATCACTCCTCCTCCCTCCCGTGTTGGCCATAGAGCCATAATAGCCGTGTCCCAATGCTTGGCTCGGGCTGGCAGCTGCACTGAAAAATAAAATGGTAATAAAATAATGTTATTACCATTTTATTTTTCAGGTTTGCTGCGCTGGCCGGAGGGTTGGCGACGCTCCTCTGCCCTAATGGAGGCACCGCCGCTGCTTTGAATACCATGACGTCCCACACTCAGTCAATGGTTTCACTCATGAAATTAGTGTGCAGAACATTGGAAACACGAGGGCTGGAACATTCAGCTGGCAATCATCCGAGTTGGGTATTCGAACAGCAATACTTCAAAAAGGGGCTTCTCGTATAGCAGACACACAGCTGAAGAAATAGATGGCAAGCCAACCAAGATATTGATGAATGAAATTACCTTCACTCATCGTATTAGTATTATCAGCTGTACGACCCAAGGAAGGGGTTTCCGCCAGGTAAAATAAACCATGAGACTTTGGCTGCAGCAAAATCCACGTCACATTCCCATTTTTTTCCGATGGATGCTCTCCATTGCAGAATATACTTTCCCCTTCTCTCCCTGACTTTACCCATGCCATTCCACCCACAGGCTTGTGCATTTAGCACCTGCTTTAAGCAGGTGGTAAATGTATGTGGTAAACCGCCATAGAAAGGAAAATTCTATGTGGTTTTATGACCAGAAAGATCGATCCCACACAGTAATTTCCCATTCCATTGGGTATTTAATTGTAATTCAATGGTACTGGTGCAAAATTAAAAATTACCATAAACTCACTGTAAATTCACTTGCGATTTTACCGTTAGCCCAGTACCATGCAGCTTATAATTAGGACCTAACTGTCTGGGCCTGACACTTAAATCAGAAATAAAATCAATGCGACCTATTTGCCATCTGCGACATAAAGGTCAGACCCCCTAGGATGGAATTGTATACAGCATCCAATCCTATGTGGTATTGATGGACACCATGGAAAACTCTGCCTCAAAAGGTGACATGGTCGCATTTAAATCGCCTTGGGGACAAGTTCCAAGAGCAAAGGAAATCGGATCAATCTTTTATGCGCAAAAGAGGTTATAAATCCAGCGTGCATGAACAAACCACAACCAAATGGGTGTGATGAATGGAACTGGCTGGCCTCTGTTCCACTGGATCTATGCGGCACTACTCCATAAGACTTATTAGTGGAGAAGTGTGGCTCAATGGTTAGAGCGGCAGACCCTGATGCAGAGATCTGGCCTGGGACCAGGGTTCAATTCCCGCCTCGGCGGGTCTTGGGCTCAACTTCTTCGGACCTGATAATTCTCGCCTCGGTGCCTATTCTAATCATGGGTCCCACTCTGCAACTCTGGGCAATAGCTTGCTTAATCTCCACAACGGCCCCACCAGCGCTGGGATGCCTGGCTTCACCTTGGGGGTGCCCAGGAGTGGACATCTCACAGGGAAAAACCAGGAAGGGTTCCACAGCGGTATGCGTTCAGCGCCAGGAAGCCTCAGGGTAGCAGTGCGCTTTACAAGTACAAATTCATTTCATTTCATTTCATTTCATTGATAAAAAATAAAAAGCTACACTCCCAATGCAGGATGCTTGAAAAAAGGTGATCATCCTCTTAAAACCAACCCCTTCCCCCGCTGAGTTCTAAACTGGAGCATAGCTGGATTAATTCACAAAGTTGAGAATGTTTGACCTTCCTGAAGTAAAATGATATATGCTCCTTCCATGAAACGTGGGCCACAGGAGAAACTACTATGGACGGTTTTGTGTCATACTTCATACCAGCAGTTAAGGGTCAGCAAAGAAGGGCAAATGGAGACAGAGTAACCTGGGCCTTAAAATCATTGTACACGGAGGCGTGGCCAAGATGGCGGACGAGTAGGACGTACCTGCTCGCCACTCCGGTCCTTTGCCTGGGCCCCGGCTTCATAGCTTCTTTCAGCGGACCCCACGCTGTGCCGGACGCTGCCGGAACCCTCCCAGACCAGAGCTGGAGCACGATTAATGCGTGAAAGAGGCAGCTGCACTGAGGACGGACTGAAAGCGGCGCCCGCCATGCCTGCGCCGCTAGGCCGGAATCCCCGAACTCGAGTTGGTGGGCGGGGCCTGTGCAGCGGAGGCCTCATCGGAGCCTCTCACTTGGGCAGCATCAGGACTTTTTCGGGCTCCGGAGCTCGGTGACATCCCACAGCGGTGACGAGCCCTCATCTGCATTGTGCACCAGCCGATTGGGTGCGGCGACTGCGCCGAGCCCAGCTGATTTTGCCGGAGTGTGGGGCCCGCTCTGCACTGCTGGATAACTGGAGGTGAGACCGGCGGAACAGCCCGAGGGGTCTCGACCCACTGACGCCTTAGCCCCCCTCCCTCATTGCGGTGGCGTGAAGAGCCCAGCGTGCCGTGAAGTCGATTGTGCTGGGTGTGCAAGCTGCTGCTGGGGCAGGTGACCTGAGTTCGGAGGCAGACCACGCGGTGCGGAGGGGTATCAGGGGCGCAGTGGGATTTGCCTCCCCCGGAGGCAAAGGAGTTATCAGGGGGCCCCTGCATGCCATTGCAACACGTGAAGAGCTCCACCACTCCGAGCAAGAGAGCCGCCATGTAGAGACAACTGGGCCCTCCCCCCTCGGGTGTACCTACCCCCGGTGAGACAATCATTGCACCCACAGCTGCGTAGAGGGGGCGAGGGCTCCTGTAGCGGGCGGCGTGGGAGTGCGGCAGGACTGTGCAACAGCAGAGTAGTGTCACGCTTATTGCCTTGTTAGGCCCTTGAGAGAGCGGTCAGACCACACCTGGGGGCAAGTGATCTAAGGCACGAGAGTGGAGCCGGGAGTCCCTGATCTGGTGCATGTTTGGCCTATGGACACTGGGTGCAGCGGTATATTGCGTTGTGGGTCCCTGCTGCTCGCTGTGGCTGTGTGTGCTTTGGGGTGGCTTACTCGCCCCCGCTGGAGAAGCATCTGCAACCCACTGGAACGCAGCGGAGACCGTTAAGTGGAGCCCTTAGACCAACTGGAAGGGCGTTCGGTCAGAGAAGGGTTGGACCAGGAGAGTTTACCTTGTAGTACTTGAAATTTTGGCTTCGTGTCATAAGCATCGTCGAATCATGACGATTTTGGTATCAGCAGAACGACAATGACGAACATACTATATCCAGGCAATTTCGGAGTGTTCGAATGGCTGGATCACCTTCAAATCAGGGATTTCGTCCTGAACCCTCGGGTTCCATTTTGTGCATGGCAGCCATTTTAAGTGGTTGCCCTCACATAGGCTGATAACTAAGGCCAAAACGAGTCTGAAGGACACGTACACCTTTGTTGACTTTTGTGTGACCTGGGCAAGCTGACTCCACTGCCTGAAGCCAAACCTGTTCGACCAGTTCCTTTCCCAGTGACCGATCAAGATTAGTATCAAGGCACAGCAAACCATAAACCTTTCATCACATTCAAACCACTCCTAATCTCTCACACACCTGTCTATGTTTCTTTCTTTATGACTTGCTTTACGAGGAGGAGGTGCCCGATTTTATTAGGGGTCCATCTGATATCTGATGAGAATGTCGGGCCTTGCCGGAAATTGGTCTTGGGATGGACAAACTGAAAATGGGCTTGTCATCATGACTCTGCTTTTTCAATGTTGTAAATATCTGAATGGTAAACTGTAAAGAAGGAATGTTAGGTATTTTGCATGCTTGCACAAGCTAGGACTGCCCCTTACTTGTATGCTGAAGTTTGTAACCCTGAGAGCATATAAAAGGCCTCTGTTCTTTGTATTCCTCAGACTGCCTCATACAGTTGCTACGGCTTCTGTGTGACGTGGCCTCACTTATGTAAGTTTAATAAAGATGTCTTTTCATATTTCAGCTTCTGTAAAGTTCTTTATATTAATAAGATCCCTGAGTTGAAGATTAGATTTACTTCAAATGGCGCAGCCAACGCGGGGCCTCATCAGAGAAGTGGCTTTCTGTGGGAGATCTTGTCAGGAGACTGAAATCTACTGAGGAGGACAGAACAAGATTCTACTAAGGAGGTACTCTGTGCACAAGGATTCTGGAGATTCTTTGTTTCTGCAGCCCAGTACATTTCTGATCTTCCTGATTTTTGATCCTCCACATGACGTCACTCCTGACTGAGAACCTTTTTGGCGTGAGTATTCTAAAAGACCGTTAGGTCATGTAGAACTTGACAGATAGAATTTGGATAACCTTTTGATTAGTAAAAGTAAGAGTTAAGTATAAGTGGGTCGCTCCCAGTCGTTTGTTCTTTGGTTCCTTGGTTCCTTTGAGTCTTAGTTTGATTGGTTCTTAGTTTGTTTGGTCCTTAGTTTTATTTGAAGATTGCAATTTTCAAAAACCGAGGGTCTTGTATATTTACGAGTGTATCGATAGAGATAGCCCCTTGAAGTTTGAAGCTAGATTAGTGAGCTATAAGATGCCTGATCTTAGCAAATTTGGAGCTTTATGTTGGCCAACTTTGTATACGTTTGGATTAGCCGGCTTCCCTAAAGGGAAAATCTAAATAGGTTTAGATTTACAAACATATTTCTTCCTTGGTGATTTTGTATCCCCAGGGAATTAAAATATGACATAATACAAAACAAGGATCCTTTGTTCTGCGCAGTTTTTATGAATGAAGATATGCAGAACGATTTTGTTTGGTGTTCTGCTAACCAAAGCTAGTGAATTGAGTGTATTTTCGTAGTCTTTTTTAAAAAAAAAAACAAAAAAAAAACACAATTGAGAAGCGTTTCTTGTAAATATAACTTACGACTAGTATTTACAAATGGTTTGGTTCTAGTACAGTCTGTGGGCTGTCCTGAGTATTGATAGGTGGGTTAAAATGTGTGTGTTTAAATGTCTGTGGTTTTCCTATTAGTGCAACTTCTGTAAGAGAATAGCGTTGGCGCTATTCATGAAATGCATGGCTAAAAGCGCGCCGTATTGTGTGTCCTGAGTGTTTCACCCCTTTCTGTTTATGTCTCAAATGAGCTCAATGTCTGTTCGTGTTTTTTTTTTATGTTTTCAGTCTATTAAGCAACATTTTGTAAATATATTATTGGGTCTGTTGCTAAATAAAATTGTCCTTTTAGAAAGAAAAATGTGGCGCCAAATTTTGTCATGTTTTAAGTTAGGCTTCTGTGTTTAGGCTTATAAATAAATGCGTCTAAAATGATAGGCAAGGGATGCAGCTTGCTCTTATATGTGGAATTATCAAAAATAAAAGGGTTTATTTTTTTATTTTTTTATTTTTATTTTTATTATTAATTATGAAAAATAATTATTAAAAATAAGTGCTACAAAATTCGTTTTTTACTATTCATGAAGCTTAAAGCTCATACTATGACATCCTAGCATTAAAATTTAATTTAAGTTGTGCTATACCGAATAATGACGACATTAGCATATGGATTTTCACTTGGCGCAGGTGTGAAAAACTCATTTTTCTAAAGATTTACATGAGATATGTCTAATATCTAATATCTGTAATGTGTAAAGAACATCCTGAGGATGATTAATATGTAACATACTTATGGGATATTTATTTTTAAGTGCCCCAAACATCAAAGTCGAATTTGGGTATTTTTGCCATTTAAAATAGCTTTAAAGTGCTTTAGGCTTCAGTAAATGAATACATTTAGGTATAAAACACAAATTTGCAGGTTATTCCCATTTTGGGTTCACTTGTTGCTGCTTATGATACTATTACAAGTTTACCTGTGTTGTGAAGGGATATACATGACGATGTGTATCCTGCAAACAGTTGGGTAGATTTGCTTTGACACTAAATTTCACAGAAAGACAGACAACACTTCACCAGTGTATGTCAAATTTGTCTTTAATGGTATTTGAAGGAAAAATAAAAAGATATCAAGGAAACAAGGTTTCATATTTTTTTTCCCTGAAGAAGGAACTGGAACATTAGCGGAGGTTACCGTATATGGTTTAGCGGCCAGCGGTAGAGCCAACCTTTTGTCACCCCCTGATGTCACATCATGCCTAGTTATTGGGGATTTTAGCTGTGTCCTAGTTCCATTTCCCTTTTTCCATATTCTTTTCACCAGTTTGCCTTTTTATTGATGTATTGTTCAAGTTCACACTTCCAGACCGCAGTAATATATCAGAAACCCCCATATTATGTATAATTCCTTTTGTATCACCAGACTGGTTTTCAAGAATTCTCTTTAGGCCCACTGCAATGTTTTCCAGTCTGATTGTTAGGATAGGGATGGACTGGTTAACTGACTCAATACTATAACAAAACAAGTTTTCCATCTCAATAGGAGATACCTTACATTTTTTTTTTTTTTTAACATGACAAATTTTCAATGACTCTTTTTAATGTGGTTATTTTTACCCTTTTGTTCATACTGCTTTAATTTTTGGTGGGATCAGATGTGTTCTAAATTATGGAAAGACCAGGACTCTCTAGTTCTTGTCTTTTGTTTCCACATTTTGATCATTAGCCTGTGTATTGCATAGTGCACCTGATGCACAACTTTTAAAGGGAGGTATCTACATGCCCCTGATAATCTGTATTATGCGATTTTTCTTTTGAGATGTTTTTAAGACAAGGAATTTAGGAACACCTAGACTTAATCATGTCGCTATCTACCATTAGATGATGGAGAATATGCTCTCACACGGAAACCCAATTGAAGAGCCTAGAGGCACTGTTGTGCCTACTGCCTTTGTCTTTGTATTGCCTTTGAGAAATGACAGTGTGTTCTAGACCAGAACTGTCTCATGGCCTATGGCCATTCCCTCGCAGATTGCAGGCCACCTGCTTGCAGTCCCCTTGTTGAAACACAAATAAATTGTATTCGCATTAATTTTAAGAAAACAACTGCGTCACATTTCCTACTTCACAAATGAGAGGCGGACGTCTGGTATCTCCGAAGTATTATGCTTGCTTCATCAGAAGGCGTTGAACATCAAAAAGAAGCAGGAGAGTTTCAGTGCAAAAGAGCGAAAGGATTGAGGCCTGAGTTTTTCACCTGTCATGTGCTGGTAACCTCTGACAGTGTGCAGTCCCTTGAGCCCCTCGGCCTGAGTTTTGGCCACACAACCCTTTTCCTTTGCTCCAACGGAAGTGCAGTGCACCGGAAGATGCAAGAGTGGGAAAAGGCACTACATTATGGTGCCCATCAAAGAGCAGCCTGAGCGTCCTCTGACACTGAGTAATGAGTGTCGGAGCCTGAGAATGTAGACCCGGATCTGCATAAGATGATCTGTGCCCTTGATCAATGAGGAGCACACTATCTGTAGTGCCTGCCGCAGAGGAGAGATATCGGTGCACTGCCTTGAGACATTGAGACTTTCAAATGAGCTGTGAGTGTTTGCCAGGAGGGCACTCCAACGGATACTGAAAAACACTATTTTTCATATAAGGCCTGAATCAAGAGGCCCATGCAACAATGGGAGAAGATTTGATGGACGATGGAAGCTCGCCAGAGAGGCTTGAACGGACTTTGGATATAATTGATGCATAAAGTGGTTTCCGTGTGATTGCATAAAATAGGTGTTATGAGACTGTTTCTTATTGTTTTGCTGGCATTGTCTTAAAGTAGTATTCTGTTTAGTAAAAGCAGAATAAAGTCCATTCTCTGTGGAAGAGTATTCCCTTTTCACCTCAGAGCATTGATGAGGATCACCACTGTTTCACCTGAACATGTAATAAATTACTGAAATACATAGGAGCCCTAAAAATGTTACTAGATAATTTTAGGATTTACTTTTTGCTTAGGGTGGTGAAAAATTATGAATTCGTTTGTAATAGTGGTCACTACTTTCTCCTGTTGTCTATATGTTCTTAACAATGTGTTTTCTAGTGTTTTTAAACATGACATTGTCTTTTATGGGTGGGATTGTTTTTTTCTACCCAATTGACATCTGTACCCACCTCCCAACCTATGTCTCTTCCTACTACTACTTCTTTGCATTCTTTCAATACTTTACCTGAACACGAACTGGTTAGGAGGTCAGAGTTTATTAATAATTCCTTTGTACCGCTTCTGCATCAACACCAGTTAGTAGTGAACATCACTAATTGTTGGGTGTGTGGTCTTATGCCACATACTACAGATAGAGGTATTCCCTATTTGATCCTGCTATGTGTGGCCTCTGTGCTCCATCGTGTGTAAGGAAGCCTGTATCAAGGTACGAGCTAAGCAATAGGATGATGCTACAGCAACATCTCAATGAATTTGTGAATATAGACCTGGACTCAGATTAGCGTGAGTATATATATTAATTGCCTATGTAAGGGCAAAAGGAGGGTCTGTAGTACTTGAAATTTTGGCTTCGTGTCATAAGCATCGTCGAATCATGACGATTTTGGTATCAGCAGAACGACAATGACGAACATACTATATCCAGGCAATTTCGGCATGTTCGAATGGCTGGATCACCTTCAAATCAGGGATTTCGTCCTGAACCCTCGGGTTCCATTTTGTGCATGGCAGCCATTTTAAGTGGTTGCCCTCACATAGGCTGATAACTAAGGCCAAAACGAGTCTGAAGGACACGTACACCTTTGTTGACTTTTGTGTGACCTGGGCAAGCTGACTCCACTGCCTGAAGCCAAACCTGTTCGACCAGTTCCTTTCCCAGTGACCGATCAAGATTAGTATCAAGGCACAGCAAACCACAAACCTTTCATCACATTCAAACCACTCCTAATCTCTCACACACCTGTCTATGTTTCTTTCTTTATGACTTGCTTTACGAGGAGGAGGTGCCCGATTTTATTAGGGGTCCATCTGATATCTGATGAGAATGTCGGGCCTTGCCGGGAAATTGGTCTTGGGATGGACAAACTGAAAATGGGCTTGTCATCATGACTCTGCTTTTTCAATGTTGTAAATATCTGAATGGTAAACTGTAAAGAAGGAATGTTAGGTATTTTGCATGCTTGCACAAGCTAGGACTGCCCCTTACTTGTATGCTGAAGTTTGTAACCCTGAGAGCATATAAAAGGCCTCTGTTCTTTGTATTCCTCAGACTGCCTCATACAGTTGCTACGGCTTCTGTGTGACGTGGCCTCACTTATGTAAGTTTAATAAAGATGTCTTTTCATATTTCAGCTTCTGTAAAGTTCTTTATATTAATAAGATCCCTGAGTTGAAGATTAGATTTACTTCAACCTGCTGAGGGCCTGACAGGCTGCTCTGGGACACTTGGAACTGCTAGTGCCGTGATCTGCGGGCCTGCAGCTCTTGATTGCTTTCCTCCCGGGCCCCTGTGGGCCTAGCACTTCTGGACGAAAAGGGGGTGATGCCTGCCTGCCATGGCTACCAACGAATCCAAGATGGAGAGGTCAGTGAAGGACCTCCTAGTCAAGGCCGGCGTGGGAGGAGCTGATGCGCCACCACCATCCGGGGGGCTCCAAACCGAACGCGACCAGGGTGAGGCGGATGGGCCGGTTACCCGTGGCATCCTTGAGTCACTTTTTGCTTCCCTCACCGGGGAATTCCACGCCATGAAGAAGGAGCTAACCTCGGAACTCCGTCAGATGCGCAGGGACATAGATTCTGTATGTGAAAGGGTCGATACGCTGGAGACCCAAGTGACGTCGAGGGATGAGGAGGTTAACCAACTTCAGCAAGAGGTTCTCCACCTCCAAGACCAACAACTGGACCTCCAGGCCCACGCGGAGGATCTCGAGAACCGTTCCCATCGGAATAACATTAGAATCCGGGCGGTTCCTCAGGGCATCGAGGGGCAGGACATTGAATCTTTCGTAGTGGAGCTTTTTGGTTACATTTTGGATGCCCCCCCGGAGCAGCAGATTAAACTTGACCGGACACATCGGGTTGGGCCAAGGAGACCGGCGACTACACCCCCCCCGGACATTTTAACATGCGTCCACGACTTTCAGATTAAAGAACGTATCCTCTGGGAAGCACGAGTCAAGCACCCACTTGAATTTCACTCAGCCAGGCCCCTCTTATTACAAGACCTCGCTGCCAGTACTTTACAGAAAAGATGGGAATTCCGAGCGGTCACGGCATTCTTGCGCTCGAAAGACGTCTCCTACTCCTGGGGCCACCCCTTCCGGATCATCTTTAAATGGGAGGGCAAGCTCTGTCAGATCCACTCACTACAGGAGGCCGCATCGCTACTTAACTTGCCTGAGGAAGAACAGGGTGCCCCGGATCGGGAAGACACCGATGCCCGTCAAGATGGAGCAGCTAGATGGCACCGGGTTGGGAGAGGCCCTCTTCGCCTTCGCCCGGATCCTGAGACAATGGCTAAGGAGCGCAAAGCAGTCATTCCTACCTTGGCGGAGGACTCTGCAGCTGCAGATTGAAGAAGTATGGGTCCGGTAACAAAGACACTTTTGTTGGAGGGGTCCTTTCTGGCTTTCGAGGTCGGGTCTTGGGCGGGGCGGGGGCGGCGGGTGGCTCCTGCTGTACATCCCACGTCTCACCCTGGGGCTGCTAGCCCAGGACTTTGATGGACTTTCTTCATTATTGTTCTTTGTACTTTGCTTTCTTTTAGGGGTAATGGGGTCCCTTCCTCCTTCCAGATTTGCGGGACTCTTGAGAACTGCTTACTGTGTTGTTTATATGAAACTGCAAGCAGGTGCGTTCCTGGGGCCCCCCGGGGTGGAGGATGATTTGGGCCCACAGACTTCCCAATTGCACTCTCATTTCTACTATTATGTCGGCTGACATTAAAATCCTGTCCCTTAATGTTAAGGACCTTAATAACCCTACAAAGCGGCGCGCTGTCCTGTCCTTTTTGGACAACTCAGATGCTCATATCTGTCTCCTTGAGGAGACGCATCTCCTGGCACAAGATACTCACAGGTTACGGTCCAAAGCATTCCCCTGTCAACTGTTCTCCTCCCGGGCCACTAAGACAGCGGGAGTAGCAATATTGGTCTCGGCCAGGTTTCGTGGCCAGTTAGGCCGGCGACAGGCCGAGATCAAAGGCAGGTTCTTGGCTTACAATTTCACACTGGGGCAGCATAGTTTTACAGTAGCCACAGTCTATGTCCCCAACAATGGCCAGGAGGGGTTCATTCGAGAGGCAATACATGAGTTGACCTGTATCCCTGACAGATCTCTGCTTTTGGGGGGAGACTTTAATTTGGCTTTTGATAATAACCTCGATAGATCAGCCCAGCGTATGGGGCAGACGGGGGCCCTCTCTAGACAAGGGTCGCGGCTGCTTGCTGAGGCTGGGCTCACGGATGTTTGGCGATCGCACCACCCGAGCTCCAGAGAGTACACGTTCTATTCCCATTCTCACAAAAAGTACGCCAGGATCGATTATATATTGACTTCAGATACACTGACACAGCAGACGCAGGAGGTCGAGATTCTCCCATGTCCCCAACTGATCATTCAGCGGTGAGGGTGTCCTTGTCATTACCCTATCCTCGATCTGCTTGCCGTTTTTGGTGTTTATGTGAGACGATGCTGCAACGCCCCACGGTGGTACAGTAGGTCACCAAAACCATAACCGACTACCTGGATATCAATGATTCTCCTGACATTTCGACGGCAATCTTGTGGGACGCTCTGAAAGCGGTGGTCAGGGGGGGAGTTTTTAGGGATAGCAGCAGCAGATAACAGGCTTAGGAGGGAGAAACGGGAGCAGCTCACGGGTGTGGTTGTAGAACTAGAGTGCATTCACCAGAGGACAGGCGCACCCTGGGTCTGGAAACAGCTCAAGGCCGCTAGGGCCCAGTTAGCAGGACTAGATGTAGACAGAGCTGAATATGCCGCCCTTCGTCTAAAGCACGCCTTTTATGTTGGGGGAGACAGATGCGGGAAGCTTTTGGCTAATAGATTACGTGCGCAACGACAGGCATCCCACATTCCCATGGTAATAGATCAGCACGGAGGGGAACAAACTACTGACCACGGAATAGCTGACACGTTCCGGCAGTTTTACGCGACTCTGTACGAAGCTCAGACCTTGCCTGAGGGAGGCCCAGCTCAATATCTACAGGGCATATCCACAGCCAAGCTAGTCCCGAGCCAAGCAGAGGAGCTTGAAGCCCCTATCAGGATGGAGGAGGTTATCTCTGCCATATCTAAATTAAAACTTCATAAATCCCCTGGCCCGGATGGATTCTCCTCTGTTTTTTATAAAACATTTTGCAACACCCAGGCCCCACTGCTGGTAAGGGTTTACAATTCGATTGGGACCTCTAACCATCTTCTGCCTTCGATGTTGGAAGTGCTGATTACGGTTCTTCCTAAGCCGGGCAAAGATAAGCGCCGGTGCGCATCCTTCCGCCCTATCTCCCTCCTTAATGTTGATCTAAAAATCTTTACTGGAATTTTAGCGCAGAGGCTCTCTCCCCATCTACCCGAACTGATAGACCCAAATCAGTCAGGTTTTGTCCTTGGGCGCCAGTGTTCGGATAATACAAAAAGACTTCTACACCTGGTGGATAGGTCTGAACGTTTCCCGGCCGAACGGATGATATTTTCTGCTGACGCCGAGAAAGCGTTCAACAGGGTGCACTGGCCGAACTTTCGGGTGACGCTATCTCATTTTGGCCTCCCACCCGGTTTTATCGAGTGGATACTTAGCAGTTATGCCAACCCAACTGCCTCGGTATGGGTGAATGGAATCGTTTTGAACTCCTTTCCCATTCAAAGGGGTACGCGACAGGGGTGCCCTCTGTCGTCACTTTTATTCGCCCTGTACATGGAGCCTATGGCTCAATGGGTTCGGGACGAGGCTTCCATAACAGGGGCAACATTTGGTGGATCGGAGCACAAACTCTGTCTTTACGCGGACGATGTTGTGGCCATGCTGGAGCGACCCAGAGAATCACTCCCTGCTTTGTTGGCGGAACTAGATCGGTTCGCCTCAACATCGGGTTTCAAGATCAACGTGCATAAGTCACAAGCTCTCAAAAAAAATGTAAAGAAAATGTAATCTCTCCCTTGAACCTGAGACACTCGGTCTTTTACAGCGGTCTTATCGCATACACTGGGCCCAAGCTTCTGGGCTTGCAACTCTCTGCTAATTTACAAACCACCAACTCGACGAATTACTCAACGTTGTTACGCCAGGTCCGGGAGTGTTTGAGACGGTGGCGGCCTCACTCGCTGTCATGGTTGGGCCGCATTGCGGCCATAAAAATGACGATCCTCCCTAAGATCCTTTATGTGTTTCAAACACTTCCACTGGTGCCTCCGTCAGGAGTTATACTTTTGCTACAGAGGGATATAGAAAGGTTTATATGGCGGGATCAGCGGGCTCGATTGTGCAGGGAGTTATCCTACAAGGACCCTACTGAGGGTGGACTGGGGGTTCCTAATTTGCAGGCTTACTGGTGGGCGGTCCAGATGAGGGTGTTGGTTGAATGGTCCCGTCCGGAGTCCGAGAAGCACTGGCTGTTCATGGACAGGTCCCTTGCCAGACAGCTTCTGTGGGGAGTCCCTTTCCTTACTCGAGCTGCAAGACCCCGGAATTTGTATCTTTCCAAGGTAACTCATCCTACACTCCTGGCCTGGGATAGGGTCGCTGCTTCTCAAGGGCTTACAACTTTCCCGTCACCGATCACACCTATAGTCCATAGTCCTGATTTTACCCCAGGGCTGGACTCGGTGGAGTACAGGCATTGGGCAAGGGAGGGGCAACGCTCCATAGGGCATCTCTTTGATACTAAAGGGCCTCTATCCTTCTCCGATTATTCGTAGGGACCGGGATATACCGGAAACAGAACGGTATCATTACACACAGATCTGTCACTGGGTTTTACACACAGAGGTGCGGGAGGGCGCCGCGAGACATCTCACACCTTTTGAGAAGTGGTTTCTTACACGACACACAGACACCCGCCTGACATCAGACTTGTACAAATTTATCAAACATATCCCTAGTATTGAGAAAACGCTGGGTCAGCTACGGTGGGAGGGAGAATTGGGCTGAGCGCTGATGCAGAAAGAGTGGTCAGACATCTACTATCGGGCCAGACACACGGCTCGCAATGTCGCCTCTATTGAAACAGCCACGAAAATAGTTACCTACTGGTACTTGACCCCTCCCCGGCTCCACAGAGGTAACCCCTCTCAGGGTCCACAATGTTGGAGAGCCTGTGGCTCGCTGGGTACTCTTACCCACTTGTTATGGGATTGCCCCTCTTTGGCGGGCTATTGGCAGCATATCCTGGATGACATAGACTCCCACTTCGACACCCAAATTCCTCGCCTTCCGTTGCATACTCTCCTGGGCCTTCCGAACCCAATCACATTTCCACTTAAGTCTCGGAGAGGTAGGCAGATGGCATTAGCCTTGGGGGCAGCCCTGCAAAATATACTCTCCCACTGGGGTACTTCGACTGCACCCACTCGGTTAGGATGGCTCCACAGGCTTTGGGGCATACTGGGTATGGAAAGAATTTCACTATCTCTTGTTCACCCGGGAGCCTCATTTCATGATCTTTGGGAACCTTTCCTCAAATTGCTGACATCTGAGTTCACGGAACTCACGTGCCCCAAATACTTGAGACTATTGCGATTTGCAGATCCACCCAAACAAACAGCCTCGGGTACTCCTGCCCCACACTAGGTCTTCTTCCCCTTGGGGCATTTTTAGTTAGGACGCGCATGCACCATGTAAGATTGACCAATTCACTTTGGAGGAGGGGGGTGAGGGGGAGGCGGGTGGGAGGGTTTTTTTTCTTTTTTTTCCTGGTTCTTGTTATTGTATACTTGCCAACAGCAATAATCCTGCAATCGGATTGTACTTTGACAGACATAGCACATGTCGGCTCTGTATGTTATTTTGCATGTTTTGAAATCAATAAAAGAAATCTAAACCTAAAATCATTGTACACAAACATTGAGGCAGCCTCAGACCTAGGCAGCAATTGACAACTCATCAGGTTGGCTATTGATGGAGTATTTAAAGTGATCACTTCCAGGTCATTACCAACACTGTTACTTGACCTTAGTATGACAGCATAATGCATGTCTTGTGTGTTGTAGTCTTGTTTGGCCTCCATTCAGATCTTTAGACTTACACACATATAATCGATGATTTGTAGTTGAAAAATTCAGGACTGAGACAATGTCTGTAATGACCTGAAGTGAGGCGGCCACCTTCAAAGCATTGATAGACAATTAGAATCTGTATAACAACCAAGGTTGTAGAGGAAAATAACCCACCCTGGTGATGTTCAAGGCAGCCCTATGTCAACACATAGACGCTCCCTTCGGACTGCCCAGTCATGGTGTTTTTACCAATCACCCTATACTAGTTTGTGACAACTAAATATCTGGCTTAACCAAGGAATGGTCAGTACTAAAATAGTCAAAGAGTAAAGTGCATGGGGCGTACCAGAGGTTGACACACAGAGGGCAGGCATAGTAATAAAGAGAGTCATTTAATAGCTTTGATGATACTCGTTGGTCTATGCATACTAAACGGTCACGCCTAGTCTGGTGCTGCAGCCTGAAATACCCTTAGCCTAGGGCCCCGAAAGAGCTTCAGTGGTTACGGCATGATCAGTCTGGGTCATGGCATACAGATCTAAATATGACCATGGAGCAAAGGCTAGAAAGTGACCAGGACCCAGATGTGACTTCTTTGTCCCTACCCTTGTTGAAGCACCCCGTCGAAACCACAGAGGGACTGATGGCATTGACAGAGTTAGTTCCAACAGCCAATCAGAGGTCTGTCAGATGGAGATCAGTAAATTATGCTATCATTGCACCACATATCAAAAGTACAATAATGAACCATCACAAAGAGATCCAAGGTTAGGGGAAATAGTAACATGCAGGGCACAGTAGATGCCTGCTTAGGAAGATCTCATTTAGCTTTATAGCAACCAGACAATTACACCACAGCTGCAGAAGCAAAACTAGGCTAAACTGGTTTAACTAACCTTGCTATCTAGAATTGCATAAATTAAGCAGATTACCCAGGTCTAAACATGCAAGCCCAGATGATGAGCAGGTTCTAAAAGCTTGCAGAAAAGAGTAAAAAAAAAAACTTGTAGTGTTAAAAAAAGAGGTGCAAAGTAGATCTTTTAAAGTCCTGAAAATGGTCTTTATGAAAAGGAAAATAGAAGGTTCTGGGAACTGGTCTCCTAATAGTATGCAGTGAGGGGGTGTCAAACGAATGATTAAAACACTTTAGCGCAGTGTACCAGGATTATGCCAGCAGAGATGTTCAGGGTGGCATTACCCAAGTCCTGCCAACATACCAGTGTGAGTAAGTGCCCTCTTTCTGCATGGTATGCCCCCACTTTTTGCTGAATTGCTGATGTTCTTTGACTGAGTGTGCCCTGGGCTCCTGCTAATCAGGTAACCAGGGCCTATGTTCCTTCCCTAAAAACTGCATTGAAGCCTAAACCCAATTGGCATCCCCGGCCACAGGTAGGCCCCTGGTAAAAGGTACCACAGGTACCCAGGGCACTGTGACCAGGGAAGGCCCCTAAGGGCTGAAGCACTTATTGTGCCACCCTTAGAGGCCCTGCACCTTTCACACACACACTGACTTTGCAGGCTGCGTGGTGCAGAACAAAGTGAAGAGTCGACATGGCACACATCCCTGTGTGCCATGCCCACAAACCACTGCCCTGGCATACCTCAGTCAAGCCTCTAGCTGGGTGCCCTATGCCAGTGGTGAGGGTACAGGTGCATGAGCCCTGTACCCCTACAGTGCCCAAGTCCATTCCTGGGCACTGTAAGTGCAGTGCTGCCATTAAGAGTATATGGTGCTGGGAGTTTGTCATCACGAACTCCACAACACCATAATGGCTACACTGAAGACTGGGAAGTTTGGTATCAAACTTCTCAGCACATTAAACCCACACTGATGCCAGTGTGGGATTTAATGTAAAATGCACAACAGAGGGCATCTTAGAGATGCCCCCTGAAACTCGACCAACTTCTAGTGACCTGACTGAGTGGCTGCTTAGGCTGCCACCAACAGACATGTTTCTGGACCCCTGGGTCGAGAGCCTGCTGCTCTCGGGGGTCTGAAACAATGCACATCCTGGGACGAGGTGCCAAGCCTCCTCCCCCAGGATGGGCAGGGTTCACGAAGGAGAAGCTTCAAAGGCATGCCGCCTTTGTGAGCCTCTCCAGACCCATTGCTGCTTTCAGCAACTGGTCCCCACTGGTTCTACCCCCCACTTTGGGCGGGAGAACCGGCGGAAAAAACAAGTGAGGGAGAGAGGTGTGCCCACCTCTGCCAACTCCACCCCTCAGGTGGGGGAGGCGAGGTGAAGCACAACTCCGAGTCCCCGCCATCTTGAGGATGGGGGACCCAACCAACCAGGGACAGGCGCCTGCCCCCTCCCACTGGAGGGTGGCACGATAGGGGGTGTACCCACCCCAGGGAAGGGACCCATTGGTCCCTGTCCTTTACCTACCTGTAACACCCCTAAATCTAGTATTTAGGGGGCACCCTGAACCTTGATTTCTCAGATCCAGCAACAACAAGAAAAGAAGAAGGACGAAGAGCCGTGCAGAACTAACAAGAGGACGACGCCCACTTACTTGGCCCCAGCCCTACAGGCCTGTCTCCCCTCGAACCTGCTCCTGCAAAATCCTGGTGTGTCCTGCAGCCAGCAACCTCAAAAACCCCGGAGGACCTGCCTGCCTTCACTTCCAAGCCTGCTTCTCCCGTGAACACCGGACTTGTTCAAACTGCAGCTTCTGGCTCCGGCTGGATACCGCTGATGGAGCAGGGGAAACGAAATAATTTTGTACCCCTTGCAAATTAATGACCTCATAACGATTAATGGTACTAACTGTTTTGAAACGCATGAACTAATCAACAAGTGCACCTTTTTAGTAGACATTACACGTGGGCAACTTGCTAAATGTTGCAAAATCTAATTTATTTACAAATGTGAAGCTAATTAACGTGAGTATTGTGATTTGCATAGTAAATAGAATAAATTGCATGATTTGTGTTGCGTAATAAAATTGCACCGTGGCAAAGAATGCAGGTGGTAAGTAAAGTGGCTTTAAATGTAGCTTCTGCTAGGTAATACCTAACAAGGGTCTTTAGAATGGCGGGTGGTAAACAGAAAGGCTTATTTTCCATGTTTTAATTTCCGTTGTGTTTGTTCTTATATTAGTTTCGTTCAGGCCCGCTAGGCCGAGCTTCGAAAATGGCCGCTGGAAAAGATGGGATGGCGTTCGCTGAATAAGATGGCCCCCGCGCATGGGCAGTATAAAAGCTCCAGTCACGTGTATGCGGCCTGTGCCCAGAGTGAGAGATGTCAAGCCCAATCTGACCTGCAACAAGGATTGTGCCAAGAGTTCAGCATATATGCCTGGGAACGGATGGGAAAATCGAGCAACAGGGAATGAACTAATGTGTGACCATCAAAGATTGTTACAAAATGGATTAACAAATTGGACTACTTTTGGATACCGTGATCATGAGACTTATTGTGTGCTTTATTGTCCCCAAACCGGTTCGAACAAGGAGGGCGATGAGGTGACCATCACCACCCCTCCAATGGACCAATTAGCGTGATTCTTGCCCCTAAAGATTGCAACTTTTAAGTGTAGAGAGCCAGAAATTAGGGTGTAAGAGGGTCTGCTCTTACGTTGTGAAAAAACTGCTTCTTTTATTCTATCCTGATGTTGCGAGAGACTCTGTCAATTTGAACTACCAACTTTGACTGGGGAAGGAACAAGACTGTTGCGGGAGTTGCCCGGGAGGAGTTTGCGTCCGAGGAGTTTAGTGGGACAGTCAGTCAGTTTTGGGAGTCCATCTTGTGATTTGCGGCTCATCTCTCTTTCCTGATGAACCATTCTTGTCATCGCCCTATGGCCAAGGGTAATGAATATTTCCCATTTTTATTTTGACTTTTACTTAAAATGCTTACTGATATAATAAATGTATTTGCTATTAAATTGAACTTTACCTTTGCTTAAAGAACTTTAGATAAAATGATATGCTAACTCTAAATGAGTCTGTGGTTTCTTTAAATAAAACTGTGATTTATAAATGCTAAAGGTTTTAATTATGATTGAGCTGGTCTTAATCATCATCATCTGATTCTACTAGTAAGTCCATCGACCGAATAGCGGAGTACCTTGATGTTTAGAACCGACAGGATCCGAAGTTAATGTATATAATGTATAGGTTATAATTCTGTGATTTTAATAAGGTATCCTGCTTGTCCAGCAACTCATTTTTCCTTAGCGCTTGATCCAGAGAATTGAATGAATGTATGTATGATGTGTTATGGGCCCCACCGACATAAGTTTCAAGTGATCAAAGTTGTGTAGGTGTTTTTCTGGATTAGTGTCATAAGGAAATATGTATATTAGCCGCGCTGGATCAGATTTCTTGGTAGCAGAGTTATGGTTACTATAGATTAGTTTGGTGATTATTGATTATTGATTTTTTCGTGTCTAACACTCTATGTTGAGTTTGTATTATGTTATGTGTAAGTCGAAATTTTGATGCTTCCAGAAAGTAGGAAGTGGACACGTGTGGCAAGAGAAGTCACACGGAATTGTGCATTGTCTGATTTCAAATTTGGTGATAACACAGGACTGTGTTATGTTAGGGAAATTTCACATATGAATTGCATTTGAGTGAAATAGCAACAGGTTTTCTTGTGAAACTCTGGCCTTAATTCTCAGGAGCAGTGTAGTCTCCACATGTGTTTTACCCCCAGAGAAACGGGTTTACCTCGTGCTTGAGAGAAGGGTAAGGTAGAGAGAAGTGCTACACTTATCGAACGAAACAGTATTCTTGTAAGTGGGAATAAAGAAACAGACAATGGTAATGTGTTTTATGTTGTAACTAATCGACTTTAGTTGAAAAGAAAAGCTAAGAAAACTGCCGATAATTTTTGTAAAGGACGGGTCAGTAGAAGCAGGAGTAGAACTGATGTCAACAAGAACCGCGCTGGTATTGGCCAGTTGTGGAAGAACGAAGAGTTTCCTGAATGGTGCGTTGGTGTGAGACGCGCTGGGATAGGTTAGTGTGAGAGTGATGTAAAGCTTTCTGATTGGTGCGTTGGTGTGAGACGTGCTGGGATAAGTCCGAATAGCTGAGCAGCAGAAAGAACCGATTGGGGAAGGATTGTGTAAATTGCTTCGGCAAAACAACAGTGAAAATGCCTTATTATAATGAATATGAGAGAGAGAAACCGTCATGGTTTGCGAAGCTTAAAAACTTTTTCAAGAAAGATAAGAAGGTTGTGACTAGGGAAGGAGAAGTACTTCCTCCGCCGAAAACGCCAGCATCTCATATGATGTTGAAATATGGCTATCATACTTGCATTTGGTTGGAAAATTGGGCGAAGTATACTAAAGATGATGGAGTATTGGCATTTCCAGAGAATGGTTCGTTTAGCACAGCGGTACTTCGAAATTTGAGAGAAAAGATGATGAAACTTGAACCGAGACCTAGACCGACACAGTTCGAAGCCTTAGGTGAATGGGAAGATGAGATGTATGAAAGGGAAAGACACAGAGGTGCAAAGAATTATAGTTTAGTTCATGGAAGAGTATGGGGTTTGAATCATGAAGACAGGATGAGACGATGGCGGTATGCTAACATGACGGATGGCATGTTTCCTGTCAGAACAGTTGAAGAATTTACAGGGAGAAAGTGTACGGAGAAAAAGAAGCATGCAGTAACAGAGAGATATGGGTATGGAGTTAGCGACACAGAGGATGAGTTGCTGGAGGACATTTTAAATAAAAGACCCCCTCCATATCAACAGGATTCTGTGGTGGTGACACCAAATGCACCGCCAATGAGAACTGTAATAAATCAAACCCCTGAACAAATGTCTGAAATAAATAGTCCATTTAATAAGCTAGAAACACCACAGACTGTGAAACATGATAATGGTAATACAGCTGAATTAGCCAGAACCACAAGAGAGTTGACTGAAAAGATAAGAGAACTGACAAAGAATATGGAAGCTGTGACTATGCCAGTAACTATAGGGCCAGTAATCCCAGTATTTGAAAATCAAAAGATAGATGAACACTCCTTAACAATTCCATTAAATTCAAGTATGCAAAAAGTAAGAGAAGGGATTATACCAGAAAATAGAGAGAAAGAAGATTCTGTTGGTCCATTTAGCTCAAGTCCACCTGTAAATTTGACAATTAATGAGAGTCAGATAAATAAGATTCCTATGGGAGCCGAGTCAGCAACTGAAACCCCAGAGAGAAGTGCAAATTGGATAGAAGTAAATAAAACCCCTGTGGGTCCGACTGCAGAGGAATTAAATGATTGGGTGAGGAGCCTGCAGAAAAAAGATGCCGAACCACAACTTTTGGATGTGGTCAGATTAAAAATAGACATGGAGGAATTCATTCTAGGAACTATTGGTGCAGATCAATTGAAGTCCTATCAAGATGATGAATTAATGTTTATGTGTAAAAGCGTTACTTGGAGACCTAGAAACTTGCATGAAAAATTGGAAGAAACAGCGAACGAACTAGGAGTAGATTTTGGAAAAATTAGAGGATTACAGAAACCGTACAGGGTAGATTTTAGTGAAAAGGACATAGAAAATCTGAACACTTCAGGACGACTAACACAGATAAAAGAACTGATTGTATTATTGAGAAAATGGGGAGATGTGGACAAGTGGAGAAGTAGGTGGATAAGGAGAAAGGAGGGAACAACTGATAAAGCCTCATTGACTTTTCCAGTAAAAGAGAAAGAACCAACGGTAATGGAATGTCCAATGAGAGAAACTCCAGGAGGAAGTTATGTACATGTCCCATGGTCCAGACAAGATATATTGTCATTTACAAATGATTTCCCAAGATTGAGAGAAAAACCTGTAGAATGGTATAGACAGGTAGAAAGGGTTGTAAAAGTTTCAAAAGTGTTGTGGGAAGATCTGGACGGATTGTTTGAGATTGTTGTTCCTGCAGATTTATGGACAGAATGTAAAATTACAATTGACTGGCCGAAGGAAGAATATCCTAGAGATGCAAAAACAGGAGCCCCAGGTTCAGAAGTAATGAGAAAATATGAACAGGCAATCACGTTTCTGAAAAATAAAATCCCACCAAAAGAAACGGACTGGGTAAAGATTGATAGAACAACTCAGGAGAGTAAGGAATCTGTACATGCCTATTACGAGAGATTACTTTTGGTCTTTAAACAGTATAGCGGATATGAGAATTTGAGTGAAAAGGACATGAGTCATTTTGTGTATAGATTTGTGTATGGCTTGAGACCTGAAATAAGTGAAATGATTAAGCAGCATATGTTATGTTGGCAGAATAGCACAGTAGATGAGGTACTACGGTATGCAAAATATTGCAGTGATGATATTGAGTGTAGACAGCGTAAACTCAAGGAAAAGGCAATGTGGGCACAAGTAAAAGTTGCAGAAAAGCAAGAAGCTCAGATGACTAGTCAGTCTAGTGATGCAGGACAGACCAAGTCCAAACCGAATATTGGTAAGGGAAAGGGTCAGATGAGTATAGAAGAAGCTAAAAAGAAATGGCCATGTCATAATTGCGGAAAATTAGGGCACTGGAGAAACGAGTGTAAATTTCCTCCAAAAGTTAATGCCGAAAATCAATCATTGAACCCACAGGTGCAGAATGAGGTGAGTTACCAACAACCGCAACAGCCGCAGGTAGTTACTCAACAGTGTCAGGTGCCGCAACCACCTCTTCCAAAGAGTGTAAATCCTCAAAGATACAGTACAGAGGCAGGATTCTACGGAGGAGAGCAGGTAACAAAATTGCCGCGCGCAGCTGCAATTTCGCAGTATTGGTTACGGCAGGATGGAGATGAATCGGATGAAAGCTTATGACGGTGCCTAGGAGAGGAAGAAGAGTGCGTGCTTGGCGCAACTCTAGAGGTAGATCAGTCAGGTCCATTTGTGGATGGAAAGGTGAATGGTGTAAATGTTACTTTCCTTGTGGACACTGGCACTACCCGTTCTACTGTCAGGTCAGTGGAAATTCCAAACCTTCCTCTTTCAGGAGAATCAATCCAAGTTGTAGGTGTTTCAAACAGGCAAATTAAAACCCCTCTTACAAAACCAATAGAAGTGGAAATTGGTCCATTCAAAGATATGCATCGTTTTGTGGTGTGTGATTGTAGTCCTGTAAATTTATTAGGACGGCATGTGTGCTTTGTAAAATGAATTGTACCATTTACTGTACTCCAGAAGGTATTGCTTTCCAAACACCAGATGATGATGTTCTGTACAAATTGACAATGACAGAACTGGAACCAGGAATGTATGATACGTTTCCTGTGTTCGATGCAGAGAAAATCCATGCTGAATTGAAAGAATCAGTCAGGTCTGATGTATGGGATTTCACAGGTGAAGATATTGGACTAATGAGAGAAGTTGATCCTGTAAAAATTACTGTAAAAGAAGGAACGAATTACCCAAACACCCCGCAGTACAAACTGACGCCAGAAATAATTGAAGGAATAACACCTGTAATTAATAAGATGATTGAACAAGGAATTTTGAGAGAAATAATGACCAGCCCATGTAATTCTCCTATAATGGGATTGAAAAAGCCAAATGGAACATATAGGATAGTGCAAGATTTGAGAAAGGTAAACAAAATTGTTTTTCCTTGCTGCCCAATTGTGCCAAACCCTGCTGTAATACTATATCAAATTCCCCATGATGCAGAATGGTAAACAGTTATTGATTTGTGCCATGCATTCTTTTCTATTCCATTGCACCCTGACAGCCAGCCATTATTTGCGTTCCGGTTCGGAGAGCGTATTTTGGCATGGTGCCGAATTCCTCAAGGGTATACTGAAAGTCCTTCTATTTTTAATCAGATTCTGAAGAAATCATTAGAAAGTTTAATAATGCCTGAAAAATCTGTGATGGTCCAATGTATTGATGACCTATTGGTGGCATCAAAGACCAGAGAAGCATGTGTTACAGACACCATTGCTTTATTGAATCATTTGGCAGAAGGAGGACATAAGGTGTCCCCATCAAAACTGCAAATTTGTCAACAGGAAGTACAGTACCTAGGTCATAAGATTGAGAGAGGGATGCGAAAAGTGACAACAGAAAGAATAAGGATTATTAAAGGAATGAGAGCCCCAATGACACAAAGAGAGGTGAGAATGTTCCTTGGAATGGGTGGTTATTGCAGACAGTGGATAAGTGGATTTTCATTGATTGCAAAACCTTTACAGCGATTGACAAAGAGGGATGTCAAAGATCCGATTGCACTGGATGAGGAGGAAATGAAGGCTTTTGAGGAACTGAGAACAAGTTTGTGTGAGGCACCAGCATTGGGAATGCCTGATTATGAGAAAGAATTTGAGCTGTATTGTAGTGAGAGAGACGGATGTGCACTCTCAGTATTGGTACAAAGGCATGGAAGAATGAAACGACCAATAGCTTATTTTTCTGCTGTTTTAGACCCGGTAGCAAAGGCGTTGCCTGGATGTCTGAAAGCAGTAGCTGCTACTTGTGTGAGTCTGGAACAGAGTGAAGGCATTGTGATGGGATATCCTTTGAGAGTATATGTCCCACATTCAGTTGAAATCCTTCTGACCCGAACAAAAACCCAATTCATGACACATAGTCGGCTGACTAGGTATGAAAAAGTGATCTTGGGTGCAGGCAATGTAACCATTGTAAGATGCACGAGTGTGAATCCTTCCACCTCACTGCCAGATGCAGTAAATCCAGAGGTCAAAGATGACGTTGATCATAACTGTTTGGATGTGCTTGAGTTTTGCACCAAACCCCGCCCTGATATCAGGGATGAACCTTTAAAGGAGTCAGATTATGTAATGTTTGTGGACGGGTCATGCCTGAGGACAGATGAAGGAGTTTTAAGTGCTGCGTATGCTGTATGTACGGTGGCAACCATAATGGAAGCATCCTGTTTGAGAGGAATACGTTCAGCCTAAGTTGCTGAGCTGATTGCTCTGATTCGAGCGTGCAAACTGGGAAAGAATTTCCGAATCATTGTGATCACGGATAGCCAGTATGGCTTCGGAGTGGTCCATGATTTTGGACAGATCTGGTCCCAGAGGGGATTCCTGACTTCCTCAGGGTCTCCCATTAGGAATGGTGAGTTTGTGAAGAAGTTGCTTGAGGCGATACAGCTGCCTAAACAGATTGCGGTGGTAAAATGCACTGCTCACAAAAATGGAACTGATTACATTGCAGCGGGTAACAAATTTGCTGACGAATTAGCTCAATATTGTGCCAGAAATATGACCTCAATGAATCGAAGAAGGGAAAAAGAGAATGTTTCATGTCCCTTGCTGTTTCTACCAGTTGAAACATGGGATGAGGTAAAACAATTGCAGGAAGAGGCAAGTGATGAGGAAAAAGATGTTTGGATAAAATCAGGTTGCAGACGGAGAGAAGAAGATGAAGTTTGGGTTTACAGGGATGAAAGACCAGTTATGCCTGATAGCATGATCTCTAACATGGCACGGATGTACCATGGACAGGCACACATAGGTAGAGATGCCATGATCAGACTTTTCAAACAGACCTGGTATAACCCAAAATTTAGGGCTATAGCTGAAAGCCTTTGCCAAAGATGCCTTATATGCCAACAGATAAATCCTGGAAGGAAGACAGTAGTGAGTTTGGGAGTAATAGGACGTGAAGGAGGTCCTTTTACCAGAATGCAGCTAGATTTTATTGAAATGCCCCCGAGTAACAGATTGAGGTATGTCCTGGTGGTCGTCTGTTTGTTTTCTCGTTGGGTGGAAGCCTATCCGACAAGAAGGAATGATGGAGTTACTGTAGCTAAGCTCCTGCTGAGAGAATTAATTCCTAGATATGGCTTTCCAGTAACGATAGAAACAGATAGAGGAACGCATTTCCAGAACGAAATTATCCAACTGATATGCGGAGCACTAGACATTCAACAAAAGCTGCACTGTGCCTACAGACCAGAGGCTTCTGGAGTGGTAGAGCAAGTAAATGGCACCATAAAGAATAGGTTGGGTAAAATGTGTCAAGCCACAGGACTCAAATGGCCCGATGCCTTACCATTGGTGCTAATGAGCATAAGAAGCATACCTGACAGAAAAACAGGTCTGAGTCCTCATGAAATAATCATGGGACGAGCAATGAGACAAGCATATGTACCTGTCAACAAACTGCTGACTATAACTGATGATCTCATACTGGACTACTGCAAAGGATTGGCTGATGTGGTGCATTCTGTGTTTCATCAGGTTGGACCGGAAGCAACCACTCTTGAAAGAAAACCAGCTCATGATCTGAGTCCAGGAGACTGGGTCCGCATAAAAGTCCACAGAAGAAGAAATTGCTTGGTTCCACGCTGGGACAAGCCACATCAAGTTATTCTGGTGACAACGACTGCAGTAAAGTGTGCAGGTGTGAAAAATTGGATTCATGCCAGCCATACAATCAGAGTTCCAGATCCTGAAGCTCAACCTGTAAGTCGACATCTGGAAATATCAGATACCAGCTCGGCATCTGAAGCAGAAACTGAAGCAATCAGAGCTCCAGATCCTGAAGCTCGACCTGTAAGTCGACATCTGGAAGAATCAGGTACCAGTTCGGCATCTGAAGCAGAAACTGAGACGATTAGAGTTCCAGATCCTGAAGATCGACATGTAAGTCGACATCTGGAAATATCAGATACCAGTTCGGCATCTGAAGCAGACCAACCTGAATGCAGTAAAAGACGAACAAAAGAATCCGAAAACAAAAGAACTGATATTGAAACAGGAGAAACTGAACCAATAGACAGTGACGGTGAACAGCCAAGTACAAGTTTTGGGGAAATTCCTCCGGAAATTGTAGAGGTAATTGAAGAAAATTTAGATTCAGATAGAGAGATTGAGGAAATTGCTGAAGAAACACGAGGAGGATTAGATTCAGAAATTGTGGAAGAAACACGAGGAGGATTAGATTCAGAAATTGCGGAAGAAACACGAGGAGGATTAGACTCAGAATTACAAGCAGAAGAAACACGAGGAGGTTCAGATTCAGACAAAGAGACTGAGATCATAAAATTTAAAGTTAGAGAAAGTGAAGTTAGATCTGAGACAGAATCTGAAGAGAGTGAAGACGAAAGAAGGTAAAGAATAGGTCCAAGAAAAAGAACTTGGAGAGTGGAACGAGGAGAAAAGGAAAGTGAACTGAAAAGGCCAAGAAAAGGAGACAATTGGCCCAACGAAATTAAAAGACTGAGATATAAGCTAATAAATTTGAACAAAGACAATGCAGAACAAGTGAATGAAATAACAAGTCAAGAAAGACAAAGAAAAACAGATAAAAGACAATTGCAGAGACCCAAAAGAGTGAAAAGACCTAACTTGAAATACAAGTCACCTGAATGGGTTTACATAGCACTGTCTGACATTAAAGAAGTGGATAGCATTCACGAGAACCCAGACAAAGACTGTGAACAAGTGGGTGGGAGTGAACTGCGCAAATCGTGAAAGTCAAAGAAAGAAAACCGGACTAGACACACAAACTGATAAAGTCAAAGAAAAGAAAACCGGACTAGACACACAAACTGATAAAGACAAAGAAAATTTCTGAGAAACCGAAAGGTGCGCCAAAAGCAGTTGATTCCAGTCAACACTAAGTCATTTGAGGTGTGGAGACACATTTCTGTACATATAATTAGATAATATATCAACATGGTAGACACTGAGAATAGAAGATCTAGATGTGGGTTTTTCCATAGATGGTGTAAGATGTGTTTCTATTGTACAGGCTTTCTAATGCTTATCTGGTTCATTTTGGCAATAATAATTCCACTTAGGTTAGTTGTAGAAAATACATCTGTAATCATGAATGACACGAATAGTGACAAGAAATCTAACATAAAGAACACTGCAACACTAATAGATAGTACTGATTTTCATAGGGACAAGTCAATAATTGATTTCTCCAAGAATGTCTTCACAAAACTTTTGTACGAATATGTGGAGACAATGGATGTGAGAGATTGTTATGTATGTATGCAGTTACCTGCATCTGTAACAGAAGGTGTGACATATCATCACCTTCCTTTGACGTATGGAATAACTTGTAGTGTTTTAGCTAGCTTATTTTACAAAACTGGTAAATTAGAGTATTACTACACTGACACAGATGCTGTTTTTGCTAAAGTTCCCGTAGTCTCTGAACTAAATAAGGTGAAATTTGCAAAGATGTTTGGAGAATTTTTCTTGGAAACAAAAGAATTAACATTAGAATATGCATTTAGACATAATCTTACTTGTGGGTTAAGAAAGGAAGAAAAGGTTTTCTTGGACATGGTAGAAGACAGAAGGGTTAGTTTCAAAGAAAGGCAACAGGAGAAAAGACAAAAACCCCACCTTGGGCGTTTGAAGAGGGAAGTTATGACAAAGGCGAAACAAATGCAGCTATGGTTCTAGATTGGCCCCAACAGGGAAAATTGTGCATTAGTAGAGATAACACTTTGTACGATAACTATTTCGTGGGTTCTAGTGAGTGCCGAGATACATACAAAATTTTAGGGGGATGGGGATTTAAAGGAGGAAAAGATCCAGTATTTCCAGGGATCTATTATATTTGCGGAAATAGAGCCTATTATAGGTTGCCGGACCATTGGTACGGAACATGCTATCTAGGCCTGGTCTTTCCAAAGATTTTTCACGTGGAAAGAGGAACGAAAGGAATTCACGAGATAGGTAAACCATTAACCCGAAGGAGAAGGGAAAGCTTCTCAGAAATAATAGGTGACATTTTTGGAGCATTGATACCAGCAGTGGGTATATCTTTGAATGCATACAAGATTCGAAAATTGTCTACACTAGTAGATCATTTATCAACGAATACTGCTGGAGGGTTCTTGATGATGAATACTGAAATGGTTGCCATGAGAGCTATGGTAATGCAAAATCGACTTGCCCTTGACATTCTTTTGGCAAAAGAGGGTGGAGTCTGTGGAATGCTGAAGGTACAACATTGTTGCACTTACATTCCAGAAAAAAGTCGGAATATACAGAAGTATATAAAGAACATTACTGATTTGCATAAAGAAATTGCCCCACTGGAGGTTGAAGGTGCTTGGGAGAGACTTGGCAAAAGTTTTTCCTCAATGAAGAAATGGTTCACCGAAATAGGTAGTTCTCTTATTGTGAAAATACTAATTCCAGTGACCTTAGTAATAGTGATAATATTAATATTGATATTAGCATATATGTGTATTAAAAGAAGAAAAAGACAAAATAAAGCAAAAAGAGAAAATGAGAAAAATAAAGAAAGGGAACGGGAGATGGGAGAGACCGAATTGGAAGAGTTTAAAGAGAACATGTACAAAAGGTCTAAAAGACAAGATGAAAAGAACACGATTGTCTAAATTAACAAATGCAAGTGGACAAGAAACATTTATCTGATAACATTTTTTTTGTAGGGATAGGTTTTAGTGGTGATGTTAAAAATCACCAAAGGGGGGAATTGATGGAGCAGGGGAAACGAAATAATTTTGTACCCCTTGCAAATTAATGACCTCATAACGATTAATGATACTAACTGTTTTGAAACGCATGAACTAATCAACAAGTGCACCTTTTTAGTAGACATTACACGTGGGCAACTTGCTAAATGTTGCAAAATCTAATTTATTTACAAATGTGAAGCTAATTAACGTGAGTATTGTGATTTGCATAGTAAACAGAATAAATTGCATGATTTGTGTGGCGTAATAAAATTGCACCGTGGCAAAGAATGCAGGTGGTAAGTAAAGTGGCTTTAAATGTAGCTTCTGCTAGGTAATACCTAACACGGGTCTTTAGAATGGCGGGTGGTAAACAGAAAGGCTTATTTTCCATGTTTTAATTTCCGTTGTGTTTGTTCTTATATTAGTTTCGTTCGGGCCTGCTAGGCCGTGCTTCGAAAATGGCCGCTGGAAAAGATGGGATGGCGTTCGCTGAATAAGATGGCCCCCGCGCATGGGCAGTATAAAAGCTCCAGTCACGTGTATGCGGCCTGTGCCCAGAGTGAGAGATGTCAAGGCCAATCTGACCTGCAACAAGCATTGTGCCAAGAGTTCAGCATATATGCCTGGGAACAGATGGGAAAATCGAGCGACAGGGAATGAACTAATGTGTGACCATCAAAGATTGTTACAAAATGGATTAACAAATTGGACTACTTTTGAATACCGTGATCATGAGACTTATTGTGTGCTTTATTGTCCCCAAACCGGTTCGAACAAGGAGGGCAATGAGGTGACCATCACCACCCCTCCAATGGACCAATTAGCGTGATTCTTGCCCCTAAAGATTGCAACTTTTAAGTGTAGAGAGCCAGAAATTAGGGTATAAGAGGGTCTGCTCTTACGTTGTGAAAAATCTGCTTCTTTTATTCTATCCTGATGCTGCGAGAGACTCTGTCATTTTGAACTACCAACTTTGACTGGGGAAGGAACAAGACTGTTGCGGGAGTTGCCCGGGAGGAGTTTGCGTCCGAGGAGTTTAGTGGGACAGTCAGTCAGTTTTGGGAGTCCATCTTGTGATTTGCGGCTCATCTCTCTTTCCTGATGAACCATTCTTGTCATCGCCCTATGGCCAAGGGTAATGAATATTTCCCATCTTTATTTTGACTTTTACTTAAAATGCTTACTGATATAATAAATGTATTTGCTATTAAATTGAACTTTACCTTTGCTTAAAGAAATTTAGATAAAATTATATGCTAACTCTAAATGAGTCTGTGGTTTCTTTAAATAAAACTGTGATTTATAAATGCTAAAGGCTTTAATTATGATTGAGCTGGTCTTAATCACCATCAACTGATTCTACTAGTTGGTCCATCGACCGAATAGCGGAGTACCTTGATGTTTAGAACCGACAGGATCCGAAGTTAATGTATATAATGTATAGGTTATAATTCTGTCATTTTAATAAGGTATCCCGCTTGTCCAGCAACTCATTTTTCCTTAGCGCTTGATCCAGAGAATTGAATGAATGTATGTATGAGGTGTTACGGGCCCCACCGACATAAGTTGCAAGTGATCAAAGTTGTGTAGGTGTTTTTCTGGATTAGTGTCATAAGGAAAAATGTATATTTGCCGCGCTGGATCACCGCGAATCCAGCCCACTCTGCACCCGCCGAACCCGGCCCGAGCTCGAGTGGAAAAACACCACGAGGAGGTCACCCCGGCGATCCTGACCCGAGATCCGGGGACTCCTGACCTGCCTCAAGCCTCCAATCGATGCCTGCAGCCTCAATCCAGAGGATCCCCTCTACCGCGCCCAGAGCGGGTAAGACTTTCCGACGTCCCAAGGCACCCCTGCACCCGACGCCCCACGGCCCTGTGTGCCCAAACCAACGGTGCCTAACCAACCCAAGACATCCCAACTAACCCCTCGAAGTGGTGGTCGCACCCAGAAGATCCTCGTCCCCGAGCCTGCAGTGTTTCTTCTAACCGGAGGTGCTCCATTGAAAACAACAGGGCACCCGAACTCAAAACAGCACCCTGCACCCGGCCGCCCTAGTGTAAGTAAAATGTAAGTCCGTTTTTATATAGCGCAGCTACTCACCCTTACGGGTCTCAAGGTGCTGGGGGCCGTAGTGGAAATTAAGTGAGCTATTGCCCAGAGTCACATGGTGCTGAGCTGAGCTGCCGCCAGAGCCGGGGATCGAACCGTGAACCCTGTGCTCCGAAGTCAGCTGCCCCAGAACCTTAACTCCCACAGTCGTTTACTTACCTGCAAACCGATAACCTGTTTTTCCTCAATAGGATAACATTGACAATTTTTCTTCCCAAAAAAAAACGACTTAAGTGTGGAGTTTTGAAAACTAAAGATATTCTTTAAAAATCGTACAAATAACCAAAATGTGTTTTCTCACCTGTTTGCAGGAAATGTTCCAGTGCTGAATCTAGGCATCCAGCACTGAGTTAGAAAAAGTAACGTAAAAGTAAATTACCTGCAATTTACTGACAAAGCCTATTCATTCCAATGTACTGTATTTGCTAAGTGTTGCATACTACTGCTCCCCTGTAAATCAAACAAAGTACAATTTCTATTGCATTTTCAAACTGTTTGACAATCAGTAACTTATTACTGTGAAGTTTTTTATGCTTACCTGTGCCATGCTTGCTTGGTTCTAAAATAAAACAACAATATATTTTGATACAAAAACAATTGGCCTAGAGTTCAGTTCTTGAGTGTGTGAATTCATTTGCTGACTGAGTGTGTACATCAAATGCTTAACACTGTCCTCTGATACTGCCTTACTGCTCGATCAAGCTACCACAAGTAGAGAGTAAGGTTCTATCTAACTTTAACCTCTGCCTACCTTTGGAGTCATCTGGACCCTATACACACTATACCTCATTTTGGTGTAGTATATATAGAGCCAGTTTCTTAACGACTTAATGGCAGCATCTTAGACCTAACAGGCCTAACCAGGATACCAGATCTCTGTGATTCCAGCTCATGGCCTTGAAATCCACCAGAATTGAAACTTATTCACCCATCCCGAACCAAAAACCAAATAAGGCACCCAGGCCCGATAGAGTGCCAGTAGATATTTATCATGCTGATTGTGCACAGGTGGGCACCTGTCCTGAGTATGGTCTTTGACTCTTTATTCAACAATGGTTATGCATTCCGTTCATGGAGAATGGCAATACATATTGACATCTACAAGAAATGCAGGCTCCTGGTTCCATTAAACTATTGACTATTATTAAATGGGGCCTGGAAAATCTATGGGAAAGTTTTGCCAACCTGAATACAAGAGTGGGTTGACAGGGATAATGTTCTCAGCAGTATACTGCAGGCTTAAGAAGAGGACATGGTACTATCGATGAGGCCATGAGGCTTCTACCTATTTTGAACAAAATACTCGCACCTGAAGAAATTTCTCTGTAATTGACATTGATTTGTCCACTTGAAGACGACATTTGACTCATTCAATCGAATTCTGCTCTGTCGTACACTGAAACACCTGGGGTAGCCATATGACCTTCGCAAAGCTTTAGAATGTTTACATCATCAGAATACATACCAATGTTAGATATGTCAAGGCAGCGAAAATCACAAACGAATTCCCCAAGGTAATCGGGGTTTACTAGGGTTGTGTAGCTCTCCCTTAGTGACACATTATGTTTTCAACACCTCTCTGAATTTGGACACAGCAAAGCTGAGGGGATTTGCAGTTCTTCTCTTTGTGCCCATCGCAGAATTATTATCTTTAAACAACATGCTAGTGCACAAATGATTGAAAGGCTTTGGACTTTATTGCTATCATGTTTACTCTTTATGCTTACTATCGATGTTGACCAAGACCAAATGTATGATGATGAGCCGAACAGCCAAACTGATGAGAACCTTCTCTGTTGAGGATGCCCCCCTAGAAAGTGTTGCCAGCTTGACTACCCTGGCATTAGTCTTCACCACAAGTTATTTTTGGGTCTACCGAAGAGAGAAAATAGTACGGAGCATGAGCAAAAATGTGGGCACTGTTTTAAGCTGCAAACACAACATTGGCATCAACCTGCTAAAGGCAATCTTCCAAATATAGAGGATGAAGGCAGGAGCTACCACCACCTACAGTGCTGTCTGTGGGGGTGCCTATTAAATACCCAAAGCCCAAAACCGGAGAACCGCTTCTGCAGAAGCCTTCTCAGCTTAGGTTCCGGCACTCATTTTAACAGCTCTGAGGCTAGAAGTAGGCATGAAGTCTATTAAGGTCACAATCCCTAAGTGTTTTGTCCTAATTTGAGTTAAACGCAAGGCGATGCCCTGTCTTGAGTTGTATCTAAGCTCCCATATTTGATGTTATGAGCGTGAAAGACTCCATCAATTGTAAATGGATAGCTCACATAAAGAACTCCTTACAGATGATTGAATGTGAGAAATTAATTATGTAATAACCGTAATACAATGATGAAGTTTACACCTCTCGGGACGATGACAGCAGTGTTTTGCAGTGGATCATCTGCCTGATTCTGTCATGGCGGCCTGAAGTTTGCTGGGGGAAGTAGCTGAGGAACGGAGTCCTTCCGATGTTGGTATCCGTATTTCTCCGCTTTCCATGGGGGCTGCCGGTTTGGTACCATGAGCTGTGCATTTTGGAGAGAGATTGTGGAGGAGAGTGGAGGGGACGTAGAGTGGAAAGACATGGAATTTGGCAGGCGAACAGCGTGAGGTGGGAGAGGCCACCTGGATATCCAAGAATGACTGTTCGCTACTACCAGGCAGAACGGAAAACGCATTTGGACAGCGTTGCGGGTTCACTGCTCGGTTGGTGCCCCCCCTCTTCTACCCAACCATGCCTGTGTATAATGCGGCAATCAAGTAACTGGTGAACTTGATGTGGTGCGGTGCACGAGATGTGAGAGGAGGCTGGAAATCTCTCCAGAGTCTCTCTCTGTTTCCGATAGTAGTTTCCTTTGCGGTGAAATATTTCAATCTTTCTGCCCTCACCTCATTGTTTTGCCCGGTACTGGGGTCAATGGACTTAAAGGTTGTTGGCCTGTCAGAGGGGTTATATAATTAGACTAGAGCCAGAGCTACTGTAACCAGCCTGGAAGATGGGGTTCTTAGGGTGACTCTCTGTAAGGACAATCAATATGAACTGTACTGCCTCAGAGACTGCAATGAATGAAAAGTCTCTGTGGGCCATAACAATCAGAGCACTATCCCAGAAGTTGTCTCCAGGGAGCCTTTTATTTTTAGATATGAAGTTTGGGCTCAGCGCAGTTTGACAGCCCATACAGATCAGCATACTAAATCAATCAGTGAGGAGGCCAGGACCTCATTTAGTAGAAGTAAAATGGATGTAGGTGGTAGTCGCAGGGCAGGGGACTGAGTCACTGGCCCACTCCCCCACATCTACTAGACCTCAGAAAATGCAGAAGGCTTAGGCACAGGTGGAGAAAGTTAAGGGTCATCAAGTACCAATGGGAACGCCATAGTTACAGCTCTCAGAGGGGCCAAGGGCACATCCCGGAGAGATTGGGAGGATTCACACTGAGCAATTTGGGCTCCCTCAAGATGCCCCAGCATCCATTTCTCTGCCACTTGAGCCCGCTAAGGAGAGCAAACAGGAGGGGGTCGCCAGAGTTAGTATATCCAAAATGAACACAGTCATGACAGCAGCCCTCTGGACCACAGCTCCACATGCTATATGATAATCTGCCACAATATCATATCTTTAGTAGGCATTTGTCTCCACATTTACAAGCAAGAGGCAAATGCGCAAGCTGCTCTCCCTCTCGAGAACATTGATATAATGTTGGACAATAGTGAACAGACGCCGTCTGGACAAGTCGCCTCCCTGCCCCAATTGAGAAATGACACAAATGGTTTACACAATTCGATGTTCTCTGCTGCTGGTAGGCATGCAACAAATTCATGCTTGGGGGCCAGCTCTGAGTCACCACAGGAGGTTCGTTCAGAGGTAGAAGCTACAAGAGGAGTGACAGACCAACCTTTGAAGAATGACATTCTTTGCTTTGTGCTCTCCTCAAACAGTTGTTGGTGGAGATTCAAGAAATAAAGCAGCACATAAGGAAATGGCTGAGGAAATAGAGAGAAAACTTGATATGATAGAGCAAGGTCTGCAAAACCTGAGCACGGATATCCAACTTGCAGGATGCGCAGCTGCTTCATTCAGAAACTACTTCTCGACTCCTTAAGGATATGCGGCACATGAAGGATAAAGTTGAGGACCTAGAAAATAGATTAAGGCAATCAAATCTAAGGCCGATTTGGGTTGCAGAAGACTTAACTGAGGAAGACACAAAGTTGTTATCTAAATATGCTCTGTATGACTCGTGTACAGATCTTTCCATTGCAAGGGCACATGGAGTTCCTTTGTTAGCCCCAAAGGATAGAGGCAAACCACAAACTCTCTTAGTCTGCTCCCAGGATTTCAGAATTCGAGAGGAGATCCTTAAAAAAGCCATTCAGCTGAAATCCGTAAAAAACAGGGGATGATTTTTCCTTTAAAATTTTACTGGATATGGCATATGAGACCTCGAGAAAGCGATGGGAACTGAAACATTTGTCTAAGACGCTCAGAACCAAGGTGCCAAAACACAATTGTTACCTCCAGCTAAATTGAAGGTTCTGTGGGGGAGGAGATTTTATATGTACAATAATCCTGCTGATGTCGAGGGATTATTGTCTCAGATGAGAGGGAGTCCTAATGGGGCAAAATGATAACTTCAGGCTGCTGTCGGTGAAGGGAGAATACACTATATGCACGCAGAGCTTTTAGTTCCTAATTTCTGGCAGTTAGGAGCTAGTGGGTGGGAGGGAGCTTCAGGAAGGTAGATGGTGGTGGGTCCTTGTTGAGGGAAGTTGTTGGAGGGGGGAGCAGGGGTGGGGTGTGTCTTTGCATGGGGGAATAATTGCTTGGGTACAGCTTTAAGATGCAGCATTTATAAATAGAGAGAGAAGCAAAGATGAGTTCTCCGTTCTTTACTCCAAAGGGCTTTGCTTTGTTTTATGTTACTTGAGCAGGATAAAAAGAAAAAAGAGAAGAGAAAAGAAAAGAAAAGAATGGAAAGGGAAAAAAGGGGTAAAGTGACATGGAATTCGTACTAGTTAGCTTGAATAATAGACGCAAAAGGGATGTGGCCCTTCTGAGCTTGCGGTAATATGATCCATCTGTAATTCTCCTGCAAGAGACACATATCACCTGGGCAAAAAGGGAAACAAACTGAACTATCTTTGGGTTAAGAAATGTTTTTTCTCATCTGTAAGAGCATCGCATAGAGGCACTGTGGTGGTTATTTGCAAAAAAGCACAGATTAGTTGCTTGCCGCCAATTAAAGATGAGTGGGGGTTGAGGGCTACAGCTAACAATGTGTGATTCAATATTGCCTACTTTTATGGCCCTATCCACGATAATGTTCAACCACTGCAATCATTACAATGGGAGCTATGTAATCTCACAGGGGTATCTTTATTGGGAGAAGATTTCCTCCCTTCTTCAAGTATGGGCTCCTCCAATCATTGCTGTGTGCAACACAAAAAACGTACTGACTGAGTTTTAACGAACTATGTGCCAGGTTAGGGGAAAAAGCTATATAGGAAGAATTAAATCCATCGACCAGAGAATACGCGTGCTATTCAAAGAAATATGGATCAGCCTCACGTAAAGATCTATTTTCAGCTACTCTAGCTGTTTCTAAATTTCCTCTACATATCATGCTGGGACTTTTACCGATCACCCTGTTATTGTCTTAAAATTTCCTTTAGATCACCCTAGAACAATTCATAGGTGGATTATGGATAAAACCGTGTTAGACCAAGATGGGGATACTCAATGGCTATCCACAGAGATTGTATACTTTTTCTTACTTAAGGATAACACAGCAGATCATGCAATAATATGGGAGGCATTTAAAGCCACAATTCAAGGCTTTTTATATTGATTTCTGTCTGTAGAAAACACAAGGATGAAATAGAACAGGAAGCACTACAGCAAGCTGCTGATGTAACGCATAATAAGGCTCAGGTATACCAATCTATTCAAGTCCTGCATGAGTGGCAGGATAAGAAGGAAGCCTTAAAAATGTTTTTGGGGGAAAAGGAAGTCCTTAGCAAGCACGCGTATCACAAACAGCTATACAAAGAAGGTGAAAGGATGGGACGTTTATTAGTCTGGATGTCTAACAAAAAAAAGGAAACAAATCAAATCACTGGGTTCAGAAATCCCCTTATGAAAAGAATAGAAAGACGAGATGCTGGTATAGGGGGCATTTTTAGGAATATTATGCTTCTTTTTATAGGAGAGAAATAGAGCTATGTGTCCTGGCCTTTGTAGAACAATGTTTAGGTGAAGTACAGGTTCCAGGGGTAGAAGAGGAGTTAGCGACTTTTTACTTTCGCCGGTTAGCTGTGAAGTTAAAAATGCTATAAAGAAATTGCCAGGATCTAAGACAAAGATGAATTTGAGTTGTCTTCATATAGACCTATAACGCTTTCAAATACGGACTATAAGATTTTTGCTACAGTTTTAACTAACCGAATTAGCACTGTTATGAATAATTTGATACATTCAGACTAAAATGGTTTCATTAAAGAACATAGTCTGAGGGCGAATATATATTATCTAGCTACATTTATTGACCATGTCACTGTGGACAATATCCCTGCTGCCATAATACTGTTAGGTGCTGAGAAAGTGTTTGATCTCGTAAGCTGGGATTTTTATTCGAGACATTATGAAAATTTAAATTTCCTATGCAGATCTCGAGGGCTATTCGCAGCCTAAATACATCGGCCCAGGTTATCATAAATAATTATTGTGCGGGTACCATATTTATAAGCAGAGGCATCTGTCAAGGTTGTCAACTGTCATCCACACTGTTCGCTCTATTTATAGAGCCCTTAGCTCAATATATTCACTTGCATAGGAAAAGACATCCACCTTTGGTAGTTGTTGCCAAGATAAAACTGTATGCAGACTATAGTGCCCTTTATCTATTCTCCCATAGAGATAATATCAATACTGCGTTAGAAGTGATTTGAAGATATACTAAATTGGTGAGATATAAAATCATCAAAACTAAAAGCAAATCGCTTCTGTTTAATACCATGTCTGACATCCTACACCTCGAAATAAGGGTCAGTTATAATCAAGTTCCCAAAAGATATCTAGGAGTCTTTGACTCCTTGACAGTTATCATCTGAACTATGTCCCTGATGCTTGAACATGAAATACCTTGAAAAAACAAGGGACAAGAGGCTTGTGGCAAAACAGGAACAGTTCGTTTAATTTAATAATGCGGTCGGGAGCTCAATCATGGGCATATGGTCTGAGCACTGTCTCAATTTATAATCTGTCTAACACAGACTTTTATACAGTCCATTGAATGTAATAAAGTGTTTCCGGTGATCCATTTAAGGTGTGGAAGGTGTACCTCTGTCTATGGAGCCATGAATTAGGGTATTGGATGAGGATTCCAGGTGGACCTCGACCTTGCGTGGACACAATGTGGCCAGTGGGTAACGTGTCCAGGTGTCCAGCACGGGGAGCGCATGTTCACTGCATGTACCATGTGTGCTGTGTCTTGATTGGCTAAGTGTTCCTAACTTCATTTGGCATCTGACTTTATGGTGTTTTGGGAACGTGTGCACCCCTCCGGCCATGTGTGCTTTATTGGGGCCAATCTCCCTGGACCATTGTGGTGTCGCTGCACCTATCTGTGGGATTGATCTGGGATTTCCAGTCCATGCGTTTGCATGCTGGCTATGTGCTATCCCACCTGTGATCTGTCAATCAGTAACCCCGGGCCTGGGTCTCAGGGTGTGCCTAACCACGTATTTCTGAGTTGTGCTGATGTGGAGTTCACAACGGGTGAATTTGTCAATAAAGATGCAATTTTGTTTTTATACATGAATGTATCGTTATTCATATTGACATCGACTTTCTCAATATTAACATTCCATTGCTATCAAAAATTCACTCTAGTCTTACAGTCTGGGAACCACTTCCTTGCTCTATGATAGCCTGCGTTCCCTCATTACAATGTCTATTTTGCCCCTCATATTGCTTCTTTTCCAGCATGCCTCTTGTAAGCTGGAGGCCTCCTTTTAAATAAGTTGGAGAGCTGCTTGATGTCATTTATATGGAAAAACAAATCCCTAGAGCTTCACTAAAGATTTTACAACTGTCAAAGTCAGATGGAGGATTAGCATTTCCTTGCTTTAGATCCTACTATTTAGCGTCTGTTACACTTCAGAATCGTAGATTTTTGCTGCTCATCTCCCCATTTGATAACATCATTATTTTGTATATGCTTTGTCATTATGGAAAAACGAGCCTGGTGAAGGCCATAAAAGAACCTCAAATACCTAAAAATGTGAGTTATGAGACCTTACAAGCAATTTGGGCTGACAGGCAACAATCTTCTCAGAAATATGAAATACCGGCCATCCATACTGAGACATTGTTGGAACGTTGCATGCTCCTATCTCCCTGATTTTACTGTATGGTTATTAACAGATGGGGAACTAGTAACATCCATAAGGTTGTGAAGTTCTTAGATAAAATACTAGAATTAAATCTGAGGTAGAGATCATCTCAAGAAATACCCAGTATGTTGTCTCCCTTAGCTTCTCGTATAGACAAATGTTCCCTGTTTTTAACAGCCTGTGTCTATCTGCTATACATAAATCAACTGAATTAGTTTAGAAATTGTTTAGGATGATGAAGTAAATGATTAATTAAGATATTGCTATAAAGAACGACCTAGAGACAGCCCTCAGATAATTGAGGATATGAACAAGAAGTGGCAGCTACATACGGGGACTGAGAACTATGGTCTAGATTATTCCATTATGTCTATTCATTATTGAGAGGTGATAACTTTTATAGAATTACGTTTTTTAATAGTTGGATGCTGTAAATACTCTAGATAGGTTAAACAAAATATTTAGAACCACGGACAAAAGGTGCCCTAGATGCAACGGATTAGAAGAATGGGAACATATTTTTTGATCATGCACGGAGGTTACTGGGTACAAGTATTTGAGCAGATCTCGTTAAGAGTAGGATGTACGGTTAAGCCTTCACCATCTATCGCCCTGCTGGGTCTGGTCATTCTGCCACAATTTAGGAAAAAAGATGCACAACTTATTTATATATCTATAATGGTGGCTCACTCTATAAATACGCAGCATTGGAAATCTGTTCACCCTACAGTGTGGTAATGGCTTGATAAGATGAAGAAGGCTAGAATGAGAAAATATTGGTACCACGGATGGGTAAATCAAATTCAGCGCTATAGGCAAAGATGTGGTACTTGTACAACAGCAGAAACCCCTAAGGCATGAAGGGTTAATCTCTGATTTGTCAGTTCAAGTAGGCACAAGCACTCTTTTATTGTGCTCTACCACTGACTGCTTTTTGTTTTTTCGAAAAACTAATAAAATATTTGGAACAAAAAGCCTGGGTTATAAAATGATGGCAATTGGTACTTCAGAAAACATTGCTGGTCACAATGTAGATATTATGGGATGAACAGACAAAGTGATGTTGCTCTCATGAAATGTATAACTAGTACTATGTTCGTTATCTTGGTCTGTACTTGCATTATAGTATTTTGATGCTTTGGCTTTTATTTGTCTGATTAATGCTTTTATTTAGTCAATGTAATAAATAAATATATACTTGTGATACAGTCAAACAAACCTCTTTTTTGAGCGGAACTGTGTGGTTCTGGCACTTTTCATCAATTTGTGTTCACTCTGATATAACCCTGCAGTCAAATGTGGTCTAGCTTTAAGTCTAAGGGGCATATCTACGAGGACGGCGATAAGTCAACGCAAAGCGCGCTTAGCGCTTTTCTACTTATCGCCGTCTATCGCTTGATTATATCGCCCTGGTAGCGCGTTATCTACAACGCTTTTCCCCAGGGCGATATAATTACCAGCAATAGCGGGGGAAATCGCCGTTTTGCAGGGAACATCGCTGGTTTTCCAGCGATGTTCCCTGCAAAACGGCGATAACCTTGCTGATACGACCCTGTGGTCGTATCAGCACAATCCACCCCCATAATAGGTATGCCTAAGTCTGCATTTTAGCAGACGTTAGTTTTCGGCGAAAACAGCGGTTTTCGCCTAAAACTAACGTCTGCTAAAATGCGTTGGCAGCCCTGTAAATATCGCGATGTGCACATCAGCGATATTTACAAGGTTGTACTGCCCAGTGACGCCCACTTTGCATCTCATTAGAGATGCAAAGGGAGACGTCGGGTAAAAGGGTGCTAACATGCGCCAATGCATGTTAGCACCCTCTTGTTAATAGGGCGATAATTTTATCTCAGCTTTTTTGGCTTTAAAAGCCAAAAAAGCGGAGATAAAGCCCTTGTAGATATGCCCCTAAATTCGTTAGTGAAAGACTCTCTTGTCTTAACTCCTTAAAACCTAACATCACTAGTATGTTATGGGTCACTGTAGGTAACCTCTGCTGGCTTTTAAATTGTAATTGGTGCTGGAGGATACTAAGAGTGTCAGAACCCATCACCATTTGTGTGAGCAATATCCCTACACAACACTTTTGATACTGCACACTCCCCTCTACAGCTGTATCATCGTACAAATAACACAATTGGACGCAAGGAGTGAAGACTTGAAAGAGATGTAAACCAGGACAAAAGAAAATACCAAATGGCAAATAGATAAAAAGCAAAATTAATGTAATTAGATGGATACTTCAGTATGCTCCAGCATTCAGGGCAACATGCAACTTAAAAGTTCTAATTCTGGCAGAGTTAACTCACCCTTTCATCTAACCGAGGGTGATTCCATTCTATTTTATTCTATTCTTATCACATTTTCTGAGATGGCGACACAATGGTAGGCTTGTCAGTTCTGAACAGAGTGGAATTTTTGGGTGGTTGGACTGTAGTGTGAAAGATACATATGCAAATCCCTGCATGAATTGTTAAAATAGGAATTGTCGAATTGGGTAACAGAAACTATGCTGTTCACATTATTAGATAGGCCAAAGACTAGTAGCAAATGTGGTGTAAAAAGTTATTAATGTATAAAAGTAAAATAGATAAAACGCCTAGATAGAGGGGGGCCGTTACAGAGGAGTCAGGGGAAAGGGCACAGTAGAGAAAATGGTGAAACAGGACTGAACAAAGTGGCAATTTAGAAACTGAGAATATAAGGCAAAAGAGAGAGCACAAATGAAGAGAAATGAAAGGTATAAAGGAGAGGTGGAGAAACAAACCATGTGAGGCAAAATGAGGAGACCTAGCAGAGAAAATTAGGTGTATTAATGCCTCTGTTCATAATATAAGTTACAGAAATGTTTGTTTATACTGTAGTAATGATTTTATAATGAATCTATGGGAGGTCTATGTGGTGATGCCTCTTACTTGAGCAAATATCTCGTCCAACCAGACGCATTTCTTTCTCTTTTCTGGATAGCTGATACTGACCCTTGTTTTTTGTTGACCAGCATTACCAATTTCTACCATACTTGAGGCTTTCAGAGATTCCTTCATTTACTCTATCTTGAATCAAAAGTCCTGTCAGAGTAGTGGCACAGCGGTCAAATATAGAATATCGGCCCAGGCCCTTCGAGTCCCTGCCTTTTAAACTTATCACAGAGATAGAATATTTTGGCTGACTTATTACAGCATATATTTGGTACCGATGTCCCACACGTCAAAATTCCATTAAGTCGGATGCCTGCTCTAATGTGCGTTGGCCCCAATGTGCCAAATCTAACCCAGGGGTTGAGATTTGCTCTTTGAAGTTCCAGAAGCAACTTGCAACTGCTAATTTCCAGGATGAATTTTGTGTTCATAATTGAAAACCACAGTCAGTGTTGTGGTGATTATTTAATTAGATATTTTCCGTTCGATGGCAGCCATTTTGTATATTTGCTAATACAATGAACATTGAATTTGTTGATCACTGTTTGGAAATGTGCTACATGTCTTATAAACAATACAATCCTTTTTTGTAGTTCATTCTTAGTAGCTCATCAGTACGTAAACAAACTACAAGGTTAACTGTTTTTTTAAGTGGGGCTTTCATTTATTTATTTGCAGAGTTTTATATAGCGCTGGCTAGACCCGGAGGTATCAGAGCGCTTTACATGAGGAACAGCGTGTTACAAGTTACAAAATTACGACAGTTACCGGAAAGAAACAGTGATACACAGTAAACAAGAGTTTCTAGAGCATAGTATAACAAAGACACTTCATAAGTTACTGGAGCATGCCATTACAAAGACACAAAGTTTATGGGGCATAGAAAAGGAGAGGGGGGAGAGAAAAAGAGGTAAGGAAAGCAGATCAGAACAGGCAGACCAGCAATGAGGAAAGTACTTCAGGGGGACAAAGCAGACAAAGTGAAAAACAGACCAAACCGGCTGGGCAAAGGCAATCTCAAAACATCCAGTGACTGGGTGACTGTACATGATGAGAGGAGTGTAGGAGACTTAAGGGGGAAGGTCAGACAGGCGGACAGGGAGCAGTCCAGCGGCAAAGAGGATCAGGTCGAAGCTACCAAGATGGAGGACCCCGGTCCCGGGCACCGATTGCAATATCCCAAAATGGCGGGTTACACAAAAATCCAATCAAGAGAAACCACAGGGGAGCTGGCTCCACGGAGCAGGGCAAGATGGGGAAGGCAACCACAAGGTCAGAGAGGGTGGAGGGTAGGAGAACGCTGCTCAGAATCGTGTTATCAATGTGTATAGGTTCATGGCTACGGTGAAGACGTGTCGTCGTTAAGTATGCCACAGAAAGTCAGCTCGGGTGCGAAGGCAAGTAGCCCCGGAGAAAGGAGGCTGCAGCGGGGACCAGTGGGGCACGCCTCCCCAGGCTCGAAAAGTAAAAGTAAAAACAAGCTCGGGGGCACCGGACCGCAATGCCGCGGTACTCATTGCCGCTGCACCCTCGCTGTGGGGAACAAGATTCGTTCAAGTCGTCTTTCAGAAGGCAAAGCAGGAGGTTAAACAGCTGCGGTTGAACCCGGAAGGCAGAGGGACGTCCAGGAGGGGAGGACCCCAACCCATCCACACCACAGCCATCCAGACAACTTCACCAGGCATCGGCCGCGTTGAAATAGGCTCCGTCGTCAGCAAATCATCGGTGTTTCGTCAGAAAGGCAGGGGCGGAAGGAGACACAGCGGCGAGAAAACGAGTAGAACTGTGCCCGATGTCCGGCTGGGTAGGTGACGCCGAGGCGGTAAACCGGAGCCAATCTCCTCTATAGGTGTCGAGGCAGCTCCACCGGGCATCGGCCATGTTGCTCGGGTTCCGCTGCCAGAACATCAATAACGATTCCTCCGAAGGTCTCGAACCCAAATGCGGGATATTGGAGAGACGAGGACCGCAGTCAAGCTAGACCCCAGGTGTGTAAAAGGGTCCAAGGAAGGGGTTGATTTCAGGGGATTTGAGCCGAAAAGGCAATCCCTAGCCGGGACCTCCTGGCCGGAGCTCCTCACCTGTTGGCCATCTTGCATTTTAAAAATGTTTCATAATTTTTAGTTGCATTCTTTTTAAAAACGTGCTTGCTATGCCTAAATATATTTCAGGTTAATCGGGCCAAACCATAGAAAATTGGGGTTAGGAATAAGGATTGCTTATAGAGTGAAGTTAACGAGTAGGTACTGTTCTGATGATATATCTAGTGGATAGTGTGATAAAAGAGGTGAAAAGTAGGTACTGTCTGGTTCCCTTTCAGATTTTTCCAAATAAAGATGGGTGATTTATAGATAGAGATTATGTTATTCAGTCCTGATTGTAGTTTCCGTAGGATCATCTAATTTATTTTTTGGTTTAAAAATAATTTTGTAGAGCTCTTGCAGGTCATCTCACAGCCCATTCAGAGCACCAGAAAGTCACCAGGCCAATATTGTATATCATAATGTTGAGGTCAGTCATATCAACCTTAACAAACATTTCATCCTCGATATTGACTGAAGGTAAATTGTCAATGATTGAATGAATTAAATTTACTATTCTTAACTCCACACCTACATACTTTGACAATATAGTGGAAGTAGATATTGTGGAGACAATTTTGTTGCACTTCGATATTTGGACCATGATATTGTGATCCTCTAATATGAGCAGCATGTAACAATAAATTCCTCAGCAGTCTGTCACACTAGCCCATGTCACGTGCTACGTTAGGCTTGTGGCAGCCCAGCTTGTCTAATTGGCCATTTGGGCAATATACTTTGCCGGGTTGTGGGGGTAGGTTTCTATAATTTAAAAGATGGTGTAAAGGGGAGCCTTTCATTGTCCACCAAAAAAGACAATGATTAGATCTATCACTGTGGGTGAGAAGTTCCTTTTGGTTGAAGGGGTCTGGTTCCTGCTGAGGAGAGTAGGAGAACTAAAATCCAGTTGAACTGCATAATCTTCAAACCCTTCTTGATTGCAGTGAAAATGTGGTGTGATACTAGGAAGGTGTGCAGGTTGCTCCACTGACAAGGACTTTTATGACCTGTTCCTGTATGTGCCCCCTAGAAGAAGTTCCCTCACTTGGGGGCATATTCTCAAGGATCCATCGCTGAGTAATCGGCACTTTATCACAGCCAAAGTCGCGATAAATTTACCGCCCCATTCACAAGCTGATGCAAACAGCCGACACCACCAGTTAACCTGCGATAGTAGCCGCAAAACATATCGCCACGGATGACCCCGGGAACTATCGCTAATGAGATGCAGAGTAGGCGTTCCCATGCAAAAAGCCGCGACAACACCACACCTCAACATTCGCAAAGACCAGCCAGATTGGCGATGAGAACACAAAACGATAAGGCGCGTTAGCTGCAGGAAATTAACACCTGCTCTGACCTTGTGCAAAGTCGGACTACAACCTGCACCATCAAGGGAGCACAGCCCAGAGCCACACCTGAAGAACAACAGATGCCATGGAGCCAACGATCATGCAGCTCGGACACCCAAGGGGGCCACAGCACCCACCGCCATCCACCCCCGTACCACCCCCCTGCCCCCGGGGTCCCAGCCCGGGCACCCCCCACCTCCCCCGGACCAAGAGATTGCACATCAACGACATGAAATCATGAACAAAATCATTCGCCTGATGCCGCTGAATCACAACAACTAACAGTCATGTGAGTACGGAAAAAGCAGAATCAATCATCCACCATTGAGAGTTCAAACAAAATATCACAATCAAATTTCACACCAAACAACTATTTGGAAGAGTCATGGCGGGTCATCCCTGGACAATCTGTAAGTGACAGCCTGCAAGACAATATCCCAGATAAGAAGGTGTGTCAGGCACTCATCAAAGGACAGAGAGAGAGAGAAAGAGAGAGAGAGACTGAACAAGGAGCGCAAGGACAATCAGGCCCTTGGCACATACATGCCAACTGTTGCGTGTGTCTCGCAATTGGTGCACCCAAAATCTAAGGCCTGGCAACAATTCCAGCGCGAAGGCCACATCACATTTCAGAAATGCAAGCAGTAGTCAGACTAAAATCAGGCATGAAAGCTCCTTTGTCTCAATACACAAGGCGGAAGGACATCCGAACCTCTGACCTTGGTCTCCAATGCGCCCGGCACCCCCTGAGTGAGATACCATGCCAGACTCCGGCGACTCCCACACCACGAACTGCGCTAATGAAAGAGCAACGTGTCCACACCCCACACACACTTGTCCCTGCTCGAGCTACCACCTGTATGGCATGGCCCCAACACATAAAAAAGACAACCCATACGTCCAAACGTTGAACACACATACGACTCATTCCTCCGAGCTGTGGCATATCGTCCACAGTACTGCCGCTGGTCTGAGGAGTGCCGGTGATACGAGACCAACAAACGCAATGGCAGGCAATCCCGGGCACATGCACATCCCCAGTCACGTGGAACTGTACCGTGCACGAATGCTGCATCTGTTGAGTGCTCTGTCAATGGCAGTTTTGCGAATCAGTCACCGTCTGAGTTTCCGGCTTGCGTACATCACATGCGTCCAGCCACGGTTCCACTGTCGATCATGCACATTCGAGTGGTCCATGGAGGTCTGCCTATCCAACACAGCTGAACTGGATTACGACTTGTGTGTGCACCCCCTGTTGGCCCACGAACAGGAGTGCAACCGGGATACCCGGGAATGGGATGCCTTGACATGTGGTGTCTGTACCGGCAGCAGTCGATGGGAGATTGCACAAGTCATCGTGTGCAGTGACCACATCGAGGCGCGCCCCTATTGGGCTGTGTTGCAGATTGGTGAAACTGCGTGGTCGGAGCACATCTGTCTGGACCAGTTAATGGATTGGCTCTCCCTCGTGTTCCTTGAATTCGAGAACGACGTACTTCTGGAACTGATTGCCTATGAAGCAGCGCTCGCATTCATGGACGAGTAACCACCTTCCTGCAGCCACAACTGATTGACACCCAGAGCACAGGTCCCAACACTGTGTTGCATCGTGGAGGAATGGTCCCATAAGCCAGTACAACAGTGGACATATCTGCATTCGCTCGGACTCAGAATGCATGTGCGTGCACCTACGCGTGTTGTCACACACCTGTGCAAGGTGCTGCAGCCCCAAGGGCGGAGCTGCACAGCATTGTTTGGCAAAGTTCCTAAATCTGACATACTGCTGGAGGGACACTACACACATGGCAATGTAGCACGACATGTGACCTTGTTGGTCCCTTTCACCTGCTCACTGTCAGCAGAGCACACAGTCGGCGCAGTCCGGTGGTACAGCTCCATGCAGATCCCATGGGCTGTGAGTCGTGTCCCCTGACACGGGGCAATGAGCAGACGCCAAACATCACATGACTCGACCAGCAAGGCAAGGTGGGCTGAGAGCGTTGCCAACCGTAAGGATATGTGTTCATTTTTGCAACCCCATTCCTTGCACCTCGACACGTTTCCATCCTGCCTGTAAGTGTCTCAAGCATTTGTCTGCCTGTTGTGGCCCATCACTTGCCCGTACTGACACGCACATGCTAATAAAGTCTACACAACTTCACCAGTGTACAACTTAGATGAGTGTTGATTAGTATGACAAATCGTGTGCCTCAATGAGCATTGTCCGTACACAGGGAGGGACAGACTGCCCCTGGTACATAGGTGGTGGATCCCTATTGGCAGCTCCACCTCTGTGAGCCAGACATTGTGTTTGGGATAGTTGCTGGTAAACCTGTGCTCTTACGTGTCTTCAGCAATGTGAGTATGGTGTCCAACCTCTTGCCATGTGGATCATAATGATCCATTCAAACAGACTGTGTCCACAATAATGTGTGTGAGTACGTCATGCGAGGAGATGTTCTGTAGCCACATGCGATGGGGGACACCACTTCAGGCGGGCTACCGATTCTGACATTTACACACACAGCCCTATATGATACATGGATGTGGGGCTACGTTGGGGGATGCGAGATTGTTGTTCATGTGCAATGAGGCCACAGCTAGTTCACACCTTCACATTCAACTAATTGGCCATGTGGGTCAGGCTCAAACATGCACATTGATGACATTTACCAGGGTGTACCTTTTAGTGTAATCAACGTCCCTATATTCCTCCGTACTTGTACACGTGAGTGTACATAGACATGACACATCTGTGTGATTTGGAATGTTTATTCACATTCTGGGGAGTTTCGGAGCTGGAGGGGTACATGGCCAGTTCAAGCCCACATGAAGTGGTTGCCCAGTGGTGGGCCAACCAGAGTCCTTGGGGGAATGCAAAGTTAATCCGAGGAGGAAGAGTACAGTCCTCAGCCGGATTGCTGTGTCATTGGTACAAGAGCAGATATGGCGGTCCATGTCGGGGTCCAGGTGAATGTCGCAGAGTGTTCCGGGGGACAGTGGGAGGTGTTGTTCCAGGGCATGATGCATAGGGCTGAACCATGCAGGGACAGGCCATGTGGCGGGTACGGATGCTACTGCCTCCTTCCTCTCACAGTCATTACCCTCCACATCTTACTCCTCTGAGACGTCTTCTGTGTCCGGTGTGTCAGGTGTGTGTGGTGGTGTTATGGCCGCATCACTGTGTGCCAATGACACATCAGGGGGTGGAGTTGTGTGTGTCGAAGTTCCTGCAGCAGTCATCTGGTACAGGCTCTGTGGCAGCAATGGCAAGATCAGGATCTGCAAGGCCTGGGAGATCCCAGATACATGTCGCTGGTGTTCAGCCGTGGCAGCACTACTTCCAGCCTGCATCCGCTCCATGGTCTCCATTGTCCTCCGCATCTGTGCCAACTCTGTGCTGTCATCGATGGAGCCTGTCTGACTAGACAGTTCTTGTATCCGAGTAATGGCCCCAGCGAGGTCAGCTAGGGATTGTCGGTGAGCATGGTGCGGACAGGGGGTGTCCGATAGGGACTGTACATGGTCCCTGATGGGACTCAGACACCCACGTATGGCATCGAGTTTGGCTTCCACGAGGTCAATACCCACCCGCAGCAGATCAGCCAACTCCTCCAGGCACGCTAACACACGGCGTTGGAATTCCATTTGTTGGTCGTGTGGGTCCTGTGGGCCAGCCGTGGTGGTGTGTGCTTCCTGCTGTGTGGTCTGTGCAGGGTGTGGGCTCACCGCAATGCAGCTGGGCTGCCCTGCTCCTGGGGATGGGGTGCGGAGGCTGTCCACGAGCTGTTGGAGGGTGTCTGGGCAAATGTGCAGGGTGTCCTCTTCATCATCACTGTAGAGCTGTGTGGTCTGCTCTGCAGGAGGTGTTGATTGTCCCTCTGCAATGTAACGGGGAGATGCAGGTTAACAGTGTGTTCCATGTATGTTCACACATTGTACATGTTTACATATAGACTGCATGACAATGTACATTGTGACTGTTTTGGAGGAACTGGCTATTTGATGGGAGACAGTGGACATTTCGACTACATGACGGATGTGAGGTTGTACTCATACATTATCATCTCACAGTGTCATGCAATGCCAGATGTGATTGGCCATTTTCTATGCACGAGCGGCACCAGTTGTGTCCTCTGTCCTTTTGTGTAAGTGTTGCACTTTGTACCACATTGTCGTCAATGTTGATGTGCTGTGATTGCTATGTGTGTGTGCTGCATTGTTGGCGAGTCGGCCCTGCATCTCAGATTTGGCGGCCCCTCATCCCTTTGAGTCGGTGTGCCCTTGACTTGTGTGCTTTTCGGGTGCTGTGATGTTTGCGACTTGGGTCATTTGTGCTCTTGGACATATTTTGTACTCTTGTGCATTGTTTGTCTGCAGATGTGTTTTTGACGTCATGGGTTGTAGGTGCCCATGGATGTGTCAGGGTGTGACCTGCTCCTTTACGGATGTGGTCCACACTCAGCCACCTCAAAGTCGTCTTGTGCACCATGTCATGTATTGTGTCTGCAGCCATGCTATCTGTCATGCAGTGTCACTTGCATAGTCCGTGTGGCTCACAGAGCCGCTGCTTTTCTGGATTCAGCACATGTGCATGGGTAGGTTGTGGCATTGGTGATATGGAGGGGGGCCCCTTTGTGCACATAGTGGACGGGGGCCTACTTGGTGTTTCTATGTGTGCTGCAGTGTGCCAAGGGTATCAGGGACATGTTCCACACTCATTGTGGGTGTGCAGTGTGCTGCACATGATTGTGCATGTGTGCCATTGTGCCCATCTCCCTCTGTCCCCCCAGGCCCTGGTCGTTACTCACCCTGTTGCTGTTGGGTCAGGTCATATCGAGCTGTGTCCAGTCCACCAACTCCTTGCACCGTCTCCGCACTGATGACTGTGGCCACCATTTCCTCCAGCTCATCCAGCTCCTCCTGTGGCGCAGGAGTCCCACCTCCAGTCGCCTTTGCTGCCTTCCTGTTGGCAGCGAGTTTCTCCTTGGTTTGACTGTGCACTTCATGTCAGCGCCTCTTGACCTCCTCCATTGACCTCCTCGACACTCCGACTGCATTCACGTTGTTGACGATGGACTGCCATATTTCTGTTTGTGTTGCCAATGACGTAATGGAGGTGAACAGTTGTTGGTAGTGTTCTATCACCTCCGTGATGATGATCCGGTCTTCCTGCGGACTGAACCCAGTCTTCCTCTTCCTCTTCTCCTTGCCCTTCCCCGAGCAGGGGGTTCCTGGCTGGTCCTCCGTGGGGCTTGTGGCGTTCGGGTTGTCCTCTGCACTCGGTCCGGGTGCATCCATGGTGCTACGCAGTTTGATTTGGTTTTGGTGTGTTATTTTGTTTTCCTTTTATAGTGCAGTTTCCCGCATGACGCGTGGGAATTGCAGGCCTGTGGCTGGTTTTCGCTGATTTTTGTATCGCGCTTGGCCTCATCACTGCTTTTTTTGCGTTCGTGTTTCGCATTTTTGCGGCGTCGCGTTGACTTCATCGCGGACATTTGTCGCGTTATCGTGAGCCTATTGCATGGTGCCGCCGGCTTGGGAATGCCGTATTACCACGGTGTTATTTTCCCGCGATAGACTGCGATGTGGAGAGTTGCGTTAAGCTACTTTTGCGGTAGTTATCACACGTTCTTGAGGATATCCCCCTGTGTGTTTTCCATTTTGCAGTCCTAAAACAAGCTATCAGGCATAGAATTATTTGCTTATGTTTAGGTTACGCATACTCTATGCTTTGGGTTTTTTGTTTTGAAGTGTGAATGATTGATTGATTGACTAATTGATTACATGTCTAAAGGTTTCAGTATCTGAGTGTCCCAGCACATCCTCATTAATTCACAAGTGAGTTTTGTCTTAAAAGATACACTTCAAATTGACTCGATCTTTGTGACTGCCTATTATTTCCATGTTCTTGTTTGTTTTGTTGTTGGCATAGCAGCCAAAGGATGGGTACATGCCTCTAGACATTATGGTAAGTGGCTGCTTATAAGTAATGAAAAGATTTGTTAAAAAGGTATTGATATTTGGTATTGAGGCTTGATATTGCAAATTTCAGTAGACGTTTTATAGATGAATGGTTCCAATCGACTCACTGAATCTTTGGAGATGCAGGATCTGAGCACTGTATGGGAGGGTTCACTGCCTTTAATCTCATAATAATTGGTTGTATGAGGAGTCCCTTCACAAAGGTATAGAAGACTGTCAAGAGGTTTATAAAAAGCAGCATGTGTAGTGTTCAGATCATTTGAATCTAGGACACGTGTCACTATCTATGTGCAGGCAGTTAGAGTGAATTTAGAATTAATAAATAATATGTGTAAAGCTAACATGAACAGTACATAAATATTGTACTGAAGCTGAATATGACTAAAACATCTTTTTAGACAGGCCTAGTTGTTTCTCAAATACATTTGTATTTGTTGTACATAGCACATTTTAACATGGTTTCTCGTTTCTGTCTGAGCAACTTGAGTTAAAAAAGTGTCCTTGAGAATTTTGTAAAATACTCCTAATTCAAGCAGTTTTACAGTCGTTGTTAGAAATTGGTTTGTTGCCTGAGTCAGGAGGTAGCCCTGCTCAAGCAACAGGTCACAATAAAATGTCTGGGTGAACCACTAAAGTCCCTAAATTAACCTGTGCTTACCCCTCTGGTAATTTGCACAAAAGCAGTCAGACTTAACTTAGAGGCAATGTTTAAGGTATTTATGCAGCACATAAACAGTAATAAAGTGAAAACACCACACCAGATAAATCTCACACCAATTAAAACAAATAAAGTAAATTGTAATAAATTATTTGACACCAGAACAACAAAAATCCAATCAGTAGAACGGGAGTTACGGATTTTTAAATTTTAAGGTAAAAACTAGTGCCTAAAAGATCAAAGTGCTAACTACGGACATCTAGTCACACGAAACTGGAACAAAGTTGAAAAATATGGCGATGGAGCCCGGGTCAGATACAAGAATTGGATTGGGCCTGGTCAGCGCTTACCTTCGGACTTAGAAGAGATTTTGTGGGAAAATGTCTGAGAAGGTAACGTTCAGTGGGCCAAGAATGCAGGCAGTGTCTGAGGAGGAGGTGTCATCGTTGGAGAGCCGCTGGACGAAGTTGTGTTGAAGATTTCTATGTTCAGTCTTAATTTCCTTATTGGAAGTAGAAAAGCTCCAATGGTCCAGAGCAGCAAGCTGTAGCTGACGAGGGCTCCACCAGGCTGATACCCCTTCTGTGAAGGACCACTGAACAGGATTTGCTGCTGTGGAGATGAATGTAGAAGAAGCTTCTGCAAAGTCAGGCTAACAGTTGATGCACCTTGGGTGGACTGACGAGCAGGTAGGTCCCAATCTCCTTTCAGTTTTCAGAGCACCTTTTAGCCAAATATATATCTTGTCTTATGTGTAATAAAAGGTGAGTTTAAGGCTTGGAAAGAGGCTTATTTTGGCAAGTCGAATTGGTACTCAAGTGGGTGGCTTAATAAGTGCTGCACGCCCATTACCAGCATTTAATTTGCAGGTCCTGGGTATATGGTATACCACTTTACTGGGGGCTTAAAAGTAAATTAAATATGCCAATCAGTTGTAAGCTCATTTTACAATGTTTTAGGGGGTTAGTACAAGCACTTTAGCACTGGTTAGCAGTGGTTAAGGGCACAGAGTCCTAAGGCCAACAAAAATGGAATCAGCAAAAATAGGAGGAGTGAAGGCAAAAAGGTTGGGGTGACCCTGCAGTGAGGGACAAGTCCAACAGTCATGTTTTTGGTGTATCTTTGAAATGTATTCTTCTTCGTGTTTCCAATGTTCTGGAGGAAGGAGCAGAGTTTGACTGTATGTTTACAAGGCCACTTTTTTTGGCTAGCCGAGGTTGCTGGTGTAATTTCAAGTGTGCCTTTGTTTTCTATTTCAAAACAAAGTACCAGATTATTCTTTAGTATTAGAGCAAAAGTCACTTTCCATGTGATGTGTTTTCTGTTTTACCATTGAGAATTGTGATGTATAAATTGTTTCACATCAAGACACCAGTGTGAATCCTCTGTTTGGAAACCTATATAAAGTGCTATTTTCTGAATGTTTTCCAGTCCTTCTTGGCTTTTCCAACAGACACCACGTTAGTCTGTCTATTGACTCAATACTTAAAATATTTCAGGAGACTCCACTTGATAATGCACTATTTTGCCTTGTGATAGACTGCATTTGGGTGTTGCTTCATAACTAGAAAAGAGACTGAGAGCCCTATGCTAATTCTCATTTATATGCATTTTGAGATTCATTGACATTTTGATTAGAAATGACTAACAATTTTTCCTTCTGTAATGATGCTACATTTTAAATAAACCATAATGGTTTTGACTTTTAACCTTGTCTGGTGTAAGTGATTTGACTTAGTTTATCTCTATTTCGTGTTCAGCATCCTTTGGGACCTGTACAAGGCCACGTACCAAAAAATTTGCGCTTTAGGGATAATAATTGTCAATCATTTTGGGAGAGAAAATAGCACCAAGTAATATATATTCTCTTGTGATAAGGTTAGAGAATGTGTACATTTTTGTCTCCATTGCTTCTCATTGTGTTGTGTCCTTTCTGCTAACCATGGCCTGCTGACAAGTGATAGATGTCTTTGTGCCTAGCAAGCAACCTTGGACCATACATAGATCCGGCAGATCTCCACATTAATCAATATTCCAAAAATGGTGGGAGAATATAGGCTCAGATTTGAAAGCTTTATATCTTTGGAAATAAAACTGAAACTTTTACTTCCAAAATGTATTGCCTTTTTGAGGCTAGAAGCATGTTATTCCACCTGAACTCCTGCCGAAGCAGGCTGGAACCAGGTAATGCTGCCTGCAGCAAGTCTTACAGGCCAGAGGCTGGAGTTTTCGGAACCAGAGTTTTCTCCCTCAATAATTCCTGGCCCAGACGTACTTATAATGGGGACTATGATCATTTCACCCTGAGTTAGTGCTCCAGGTGAAATAACCCAACTCATAACGAGTTCCCAAAGTACGTGGTGCAGCTGATTAATTCTATTCCATGATAATTTTGCTGTTCCACCTTTTCATGTCAGTGACCACCTAAATACCTTATTGAGGTCACTGTGGTCTCAATTAAAAGACGAATAATCAATTTTTTGTGATCAAAATATTAATTCAAGTGAAAATGTACCATGGCTGTCATGCCAGCAGTACAGATGAAAGTAACTGTTGGGGTGGCTCACTTGCCTCACTACCCCCCATGATTTACAGTAGGGGTGTGGGTAGAGACAAACTTGAGCAATGTATATATGTATGTTGGCATGATTTGGTATTTTTAAAGTGTAAACCTAGCTGGCTAGTAATGGAGCCCTGTACAGGGGACAAGCCCCAGTGGGGGATAAATGAGTGGAGGGGACAGAGGGATGGAGGGAGGAGGTAGAGCTAGTACAAGGTATGAGAAGTTAGCCTATCTGAACTAGTGCTCCTTGAAGAGGCTGTTTTGATGTCTGAGTTGATGTTGTTCCAGATCCTGGGGGCATAGGCTGAGCAGGCTTGTTTTCATTCTTCTTGTTGTCTCTCTTCTTAAGTGTTTAGTCTCTAATCTGGCAATGACTGTCTCAAGCTCAACACGGCCCAGATGAAGTCCTCATCTTTGGGAACAACACCTTGCCGTGGAACGACACATAGTGGCCTGCTGAACTGAGACCATCTCCTGCCCAACAGACCACGCCCGCAACCTCAGCATCATCTTTGACAGCAAGCTATCCATGAAGAAACATAAGTAAACACTGTCTCATCCACCTGCTTCCACACCCTACGCATGGGATCTTCAGATGGCTCCTAGTCAACACCAGAAGACCGTCACACAGGCCCTCATCACCAGCAGGTTGGGTCACGGGAACACACTCTATGTAGAACTCACCGCACACGTCCTGAAGAGACTACAGACAATACAAAACGCAGAAGCAAGACTCATCCTCGACCTCCCCAGACGGTCCCACATCACACCCCACCTCAAGAAACCAAATCCAAAAGAGATGCCAGTTCAAGATGTTGACCAACGCTTACAAAGCGACCTACACAATGAAGGACCAGCACACATCAACAAACGCATGACCTCCCACCAACTGACCAGATACCTACAATCTGCCTCTCTCTTCGTCGTTGACAACCTACGGATCCTATGAAGCAACTGCAGAGGTAACTGGTTCTCACACCTGGTGGCCAAAGCTTCAAATGACCTTCCCCTGCACCTCAGGACCGCCTCATTGGTCCAGAAATTCAGAAAAGCACTCAAGACCTGTCTGTTCGAATGAACAGATCACCACATAGCAGGTAGCATACTCCACCACCTTGAGACTCTCACAGGTTATTTGACGCACTCTATTAATCCTTGATTGATTGATTGATTGATTGATTGACAGAGCTCTACCTCTGGCTCTGACTTCCAAATATCATTAGCTTGTTAGCCAGGTAGCCAGAGATGTTGGTCTGGAGGGCTTTATAAGTGATACAACTGATCTTAAGTGTGACATGGGCATATAGCAGGAACCACCATACATCCATCAGCATGAGAGTGATGTGGTTGGATTTATTCAGACCCTTGATGAGCCATTGCTGCTCCATGAAGGATGTCTTTCATGGCAGCGAAGGTGATTTCTGGGATGCTGTTGGGCAGAATGCTGCCTCCATTTATGAGGGTGAGGACTAGGGCTTGTACTGTTGTTTTGAAGTTTTCTCCAAGGAGAAAAGGCTTTCACTTTTTCAATATACAATGTTGGAAAGAAGCTGATTTGGTCTTCTTGGAAATGTGTTAGTCGAAGATAGTCAAATGATTGTCCCAAAGAGTCAGTCTCCCATCTTTTTGAAGCCTTCTGTGCTCTAAATCTCTACTGCTGCTTTTCTTCAGAAGGGCTTTTGCTCTCCACTTAATTATAGTGATACTTGAGTGGCATGCTTGGCAAGTTAAAACAACAATCTTTATTTTCACTCTTACTTGTAAAAACTTGGTCCAATACATGTTTCACAAGTCAATCGCTTCCTCAAGGCCTCACAATGTCATGTCAGAAACACTATAAACAAAAGATAAACAGACTTGAATAAGTAAATGCACCCTAATGTATTGACAATGATATCTTGATCACTTCTTCTTCAAACTGTTTTAGGTCAGTTTCACTTATGTTAATTGATGCTTGTACTTTATATAATAGGAGATCACATTTCTAATTGTTATGTTTTCAGGATACATTTGCTACTTTAATCTTAACCCCTTCGCTGCTAGGCCTTTTCCCCCCTGTGCTAAGCCTTTTTTGGCTATTTGGGGTAGTGCGCGCTTAGGCCCCTGTAACTTTTTGACCACATAAGTTATCCACGCCAAATTTGCGTCCTTTTTTCCAACATCATGGGGATTGTAAAGGTACCCAGGGTTTGTGGATTCCCCTGGAGGGGTCCCAGAAATTAGCCAAAATACAGCTAAATTTTGGGGGTTTTGGGAAAAATGCGAAAAAGGGCTGCAAATGAAAGCGTCTGGGTTTTCCCTGCAAATGGTATCAAAAAGGGTTTGTGGGGCTGAAATCACCATTTTCCCAGCTCTTAGGGAATGACAGACTTTTGTCAGAAAACCAACATTTTTACACAGTTTTGGCATTTTTCTGGGACATAGCCTATTTTTGCTAATTTTTGTGTTTTCAACCTCCTTCCAGTTAATGGTAGAAATGGGTATGAAAGCAATAATGGATCCTAGACAGCTATACATTTTAGAAAAGTAGACAAAATTCTGAATTCAGCAAGGGGTCATTTGTGTAGATCCATCAAGGTCTCTTTATAGAAACTAACAGTTAAATATAGGAAAAATTGAAAATTAGTTGAAAAAAACAGCCTTTTGTGTCAACGTTTTCACCTGTAACTTCTTCTAATTATGACAGCTCTTTGAAAGCAATATACCGTTACATCCGCTGGACCTTACTGGTTGTGGGGATATATAGGACTTGTAGGTTCACCAAGAACCCGACGAACCCAGAGCCAACAACTGAGCAGCGTCTTGCAATGGTTTTTTAATATGTACCGGGTATATAGCAATTATTGTGGGAAAATGTATACATGGAAAAATCGGTATGAAAGACACCTATGTATTTCTGAAATGGGAACAAAATATAGAGTTTAGAAACAGTAGATATTTGCACATTTCCGAAATTGGGAATACTCATACTAGCATGAGAATTATCGGTCATTTTTTAAAATTACTTCTTTTTTACACAATGTCTTTCATTTGGAAGGCAGAATGCATCGAAAGTCAATAGGTAATAACAGTTGCTTTACAAATCTGAATTACCCTAAGTCTCCCGATAAAAATGGTACCTCACTTGTGTGGGTAGGCATAGTGCCCACGACAGGAAATGGCTCAAAACCCAACGTGAACACACCACATTTTTACAATGAAAAATTACCCTTTTTTTGCAAAGGGCCTAGCTGTAGTTTTTGAACCCTAGCTCTGCCGGCACCTAGGGAAACCTAGCAAACCTATACATTTTTGAAAACTAGACACCCAGGGGAATCCAGGATGGGGTGACTTGACTGGCTCCCACCAGGTTCTGTTACCCAGAATCCCTTGCAAACCTAAAAGATTGATAAAAAAACACATTTTCCTCACATTTCTGTGGTGGAAAGTTCTGGAATCTGCGTGGATCCACAAATTTCCACCCACCCCACGTTTCCCAAAGTCTTCCGAGAAAAATGGTACCTCACTTGTGTGGGTCGGCCTAGTGCCCGCGACAGGAAACGGCGCAAAACGCAACGTGGACACACCCCAATTTCACAGTGAAAAATGACCCTTTTTTGACAAAGTGCCTAGCTGTAGTTTTTGAACCATAGCTCTGCCAGCACCTAGGGAAACCTAGCAAACCTATACATTTTTGAAAACTAGACACCCAGGGGAATCCAGGACGGGGTGACTTGACTGGCTTCCACCAGGTTCTGTTACCCAGAATCCCTTGCAAACCTAACAAATTGTCAAAAAAAACACATTTTCCTCACATTTCTGTGGTGGAAAGTTCTGGAATCTGCGTGGAGCCACAAATTTCCACCCACCCCGCGTTCCCCAAAGTCTTCCGAGAAAAATGATACCTCACTTGTGTGGGTCGGCCTAGTGCCCGCGACAGGAAACGGCGCAAAACACAACGTGGACACACCTCAATTTCGCAGTGAAAAATGACCCTTTTTTGGCAAAGTGCCTAGTTGTAGTTTTTGAACCATAGCTCTGCCGGCACCTAGGGAAACCTAGAAAACCTATACATTTTTGAAAACTAGACACTCAGGGGAATCCAGGATGGGGTGACTTGACTGCCTCCCACCAGGTTCTGTTACCCAGAATCCCTTGCAAACCTAAAAGATTGATAAAAAAAACACATTTTCCTCACATTTCTGTGGTGGAAAGTTCTGGAATCTGCGTGGATCCACAAATTTCCACCCACCCCACGTTCCCCAAAGTCTTCCGAGAAAAATGGTACCTCACTTGTGTGGGTAGGCCTAGTGCCCGCGACAGGAAACGGCGCAAAACGCAACGTGGACACACCCCAATTTCACTGTGAAAAATGACCCTTTTTTGACAAAGTGCCTAGCTGTAGTTTTTGAACCCTAGCTCTGCCAGCACCTATGGAAACCTAGCAAACCTATACATTTTTGAAAACTAGACACCCAGGGGAATCCAGGATGGGGTGACTTGACTGGCTCCCACCAGGTTCTGTTACCCAGAATCCCTTGCAAACCAACCAAATTGTCAAAAAATACACATTTTCCTCACATTTCTGTGGTGGAAAGTTCTGGAATCTGCGTGGATCCACAAATTTCCACCCACCCCGCGTTCCCCAAAGTCTTCCGAGAAAAATGATACCTCACTTCTGTGGGTCGGCCTAGTGCCCGCGACAGGAAACGGCGCAAAACGCAACGTGGACACACCTCAATTTCGCAGTGAAAAATGACCCTTTTTTGACAAAGTGCCTAGCTGTAGTTTTTGAACCCTAGCTCTGCCAGCACCTATGGAAACCTAGCAAACCTATACATTTTTGAAAACTAGACACCCAGGGGAATCCAGGATGGGGTGACTTGACTGCCTCCCACCAGGTTCTGTTACCCAGAATCCCTTGCAAACCTAAAGAATTGTCAAAAAAAACACATTTTCCCCACATTTCTGTGGTGGAAAGTTCTGGAATCTGCGTGGATCCACAAATTTCCACCCACCCCGCGTTCCCCAAAGTCTTCCGAGAAAAATGGTACCTCACTTGTGTAGGTCGGCCTAGTGCCCGCGACAGGAAATGGCGCAAAACGCAACGTGGACACTCCTCAATTTCTCAGTGAAAAATTACCCTTTTTTGGCATAGTGCCTAGCTGTAGTTTTTGAACCATAGCTCTGCCGGCACCTAGGGAAACCTAGCAAACCTATACATTTTTGAAAACTAGACACTCAGGGGAATCCAGGATGGGGTGACTTGACTGCCTCCCACCAGGTTCTGTTACCCAGAATCCCTTGCAAACCTAAAAAATTGTCAAAAAAACCACATTTTCCCCACATTTCTGTGGTGGAAAGTTCTGGAATCTGCGTGGATCCACAAATTTCCACCCACCCCACGTTCCCCAAAGTCTTTTGAGAAAAATGGTACCTCACTTGTGTGGGTCGGCCTAGTGCCCGCAACAGGAAACGGCGCAAAACACAACATGGACACACCTCAATTTCGCAGTGAAAAATGACACTTTTTTGGCAAAGTGCCTAGCTGTAGTTTTTGAACCATAGCTCTGCCGGCACCTAGGGAAACCTTGCAAACCTATACATTTTTGAAAACTAGACACCCAGGGGAATCCAGGATGGGGTGACTTGACTGCCTCCCACCAGGTTCTGTTACCCAGAATCCCTTGCAAACCTAAAAAATTGTCAAAAAAACCACATTTTCCCCACATTTCTGTGGTGGAAAGTTCTGGAATCTGCGTGGATCCACAAATTTCCACCCACCCCACGTTCCCCAAAGTCTTTCGAGAAAAATGGTACCTCACTTGTGTGGGTGGGTCAAGGATCCGCGACAGGCAAGGGCCCAAAAGCTATTGAGGCGACATCAAAATTACCTATCACAAACCAACCTGGTTTTGCATGGGGGGTCCCATGAGTTTTTGGCCCGGGGCTCGGCAACCATCTAGAGAAACCTACCAAACCCATACATTTCTGGAAACTAGACACCCGGGGGAGTCCAGCGAGGTATGGCTTGCGTGGGTCCCCCATCATTCTCCTACGCAGAATCCCCTGCAAACCTCAAATTTCGCCGAACAATTCACTTTTTTCTCACATTTCTGTGGTGGAAAGTTGTGGAATCTGCGTGGATCCACAAATTTCCTCCCACCCAGCGTTCCCCCAGGTCTCCCGATAACAATGGTACCTCACTTGCATGGGTGGGTCAAGGACCCGCGACAGGCAAGGGCCCAAAAGCTATTGAGGCAACATCAAAATTACCTATCACAAACCAACCTGGTTTTGCATGGGGGTCCCATGAGTTTTTGGCCCGGGGCTCGGCAGCCATCTAGGCAAACCTACCTAACCCACACATTTCTGGAAACTAGACACCCGGGGGAGTCCAGCAAGGGATGGCTTGCGTGGGTCCCCCATCATTCTCCTACCCAGAATCCCCCGCAAACCTCGAATTTCGCCAAAGAATTCACTTTTTTCTCACATTTCTGTGATGGAAAGTTCTGAAATCTGCGTGGATCCACATGCCAATGCCCCCACCCTAATTAAAATTTGCCAAAAAAAATCCATGTCGTCTAGTGGGCTTTTTGCCGACGACTCGAGAAGCTTGGAGGAACAGCAAAACCCCCAAAGCATTCTACGCCTGCAAGACCGCCATGACAAAACACCACCAACTCATCAGAACCACGAAGAAGAATTTCATCCAGAACAAAATACTCACCAACTCCCGCAACTCTAAGGAACTCTTCAACATCATACAAGAATTCACCAAACCCCCCAGCGAATCCTCCGACGTCCCGCCCTCCCAAGACCTCTGCAACAAACTTGGCGCCTACTTCCACCTCAAGATCAAGACTCTCTACAGCAACTTTGATGAGCAGAACCTAGACACCGACCCTACTCCTCCAACTGACATCGCAACCCAGCCTACCATCACCGCCTGGACCCCTGTCACCACAGAAGACACTCCCAAGACCATGTGAAATATACACTCAGGAGCCCCCATGACTCCTGCCCGCCCCACATCTTCCACAGAGCCGCCCCCACCATAGCACCCGAACTACGACATACCATCAACTGCTCCTTCGAAACAGGCATTTTCTCTGGCGACTGGGAGCGTGCAGATGTCAAGCCCCTACTCAAGAATCCCACAGCAGACCCGACAGACCTCAAGAACTACGGACCCATCTCTCCCCTCCCCTTCGCAGCCAAAGTCACCGAGAAGATCGTCAACATCCAGCTCACTAACTTCATAGAAGCCAACCCGATCCTTTATTCTTCCCAATCCGGATTCTGCAGCAACCACAGCACTGAGACTGCCCTTCTAGCCGCCACAGACGACATCCGCACCCTCCTTGAAAAGGGCCACACGGCTGCCCTCATCCTACTAGATCTCTCAGCAGCCTTCAACACCGCCTCCCACCGCACACTAACTGCCAGACTCTACGACGCCGTCATCTGGGGAACTGCCCTCGACTGGATCTGCTCCTTCCTCACTGGCCGAACCCAAAGAATCAGACTCCCGCCCTTCCTCTCTGAACCCACTGAGATCAGCTGCGGAGTACCACAAGGATCCTCTCTCAGCCCCACGCTCTTTAACATCTACATGGCCCCTCTCGCCACTATCGCCAGAAAACACGGACTCAGCATAGTATCCTATGCCGACAACACCCAGCTCATCCTCTCACTCACTAACTAACCCGACATCACCAGACACAGCTTTCAGAAAAGTATGAGAGGCGTCTCCTCCTGGATGAGCAACAGCTGCCTAAAGCTCAAGTCAGAGAAAACGGAAGTCCTCGGATCCACCACCTCCGCATGGGACAACACCTGGTGGCCCACCACACTTGGCAAACCTCCCACACCCACAGACCACGCTCACAACCTCGGCATCATACACGACTCCTCCCTCATCATGAACCGACAGATCAACGCCATATCTTCCACATGCTTCAAGACCCTCCGCATCCTATGCAAGTCCTTCAAATGGATCCCCCCATCCAGAAGGATCATCACCTATGCACTCAAAACCAGCAGACTGGACTACGGGAACGCCCTATATGCTCGAATAAACAAATCTCTACTCCTCAAACTACATACAATCCAGAACGCCACAGCTAGACTTGTCCTCGGCATCCCACAACAACCCCACATCACCCAACACCTACGAGAATTCCACTGGCTCCCAGTCGAAAACAGAGTGACCTTCAAACTCCTCACTCATGCCTACAAATCCCTCCACAACATCGTACACCAATATCTCAATGAAAGAATCTCCTTCTACGCACCCAAGAGAAGCCTCCGATCTGCCGATCTTGCCCTGGCCAAAATCCCACTCATCCGCAGAGCCAGAGCTGGGGGGCGATCCTTCTCCTACATCGCAACCAAGATCTGGAATTAACTCCTACTCAGCATCAGACGAGCCCCCACACTGCAAGCATTCAGGAAGAGCCTCAAGACCTGGCTCTTTGGATGAGGCGAAGCTACGAAACCCTCCCCCTCCCCCAGCGCCTTGAGACCCTCACGGGTGATTAGTGTGCTTCACAAATCCCTGATTGATTGATTGAGGAGGGAGGGAGATTGTAGGAGTGGAGGAATACTAGGAAAGAATATAGGAAAGTGGGAAAATGGAGGTTCACTGGCTATTTCGTTGTTCGTCAATTTCCTGTTTGTCTCTCTGCTAAACATTGCACCCTCAAAGCTTCTCATGTAACTCACCCTTTGTAAAACAAGAATTATCTAATGAAAGTTAGAGACTGAAAATAAAAGCTTGAAGATTAATTTGCACTCCAAGGTTTATGAGACAAATCACCTTAAAATAGTGTCTACAGAGGTTGCCCACTATCATTGTAAAATGGAGACTGTTGGGAGTTGCTGAGGGCAAAAGCAGACAGAAAGGAGCAGACCTATTGCTACCTACAGTTGCTCTCTCCACACACATCTCACTTGTTCAGAGGAGCATGTGAACTTCTCCCTGACAAATATTGAAAATAATAAAACAATATTTTATAATGGTATTATCCCCCAGCACAAGCATTCCTGAATTTATTAGACAGAAACTCTTCATTACATTAGACTCCCGGAAACACATTTTTCCAACCCTATGTTAGTCATCAGAATGTCGGATGTTGCCAGTCAGCTATAGTTTGTGTTCTAATTCTACTAGGTTACATTTAATTCAGGAATTTATAGAATTGGGGTTCCTACTTTTATGGTAGGTTTAAAATGAAAAAAGAATAAGTACCTAATCATTTTGATGACAAGAGCTCCTTTTTGCAAACTTCCATTTTTATGCCCTTTTCTCCACTTCAGATCAGCTTTGCTGCCTCAGTCCCTGTTCTGAGTGACAAGATTCAGTTCCCATCTTTCCTGAGGACAACACCGAGTGATATCGACCAGGCCTATGGGTTGGCCATGCTGGTGATCCATTTTGGATGGACATGGGTTGGGATTCTGGCAGAAGACAGTGATTATGGTCTACAGGGGAGCCAGCTATTCTACAACCAGCTTCAAGAGGCAGGTTACTGTGCAGCTTTCTATAAATTTCTCCCCCTGATAATCTCAGGGGACAACATCCATGACATAGTACAAATCATCAGAGCATCCACTGCAAACGTGATCATGGTCTTCTCTACAATATATGTATTTGCCCCCTTTATGGACGCTTTGGCCAGAGGTGGAGTTCAAGGTAAAGTCTGGCTAGCAAGTGATGGCTGGACCACCATCAATACTGTTCTTAATAAACCACATCATAAGAAGACCTTGCAAGGCACCATTGGTTTTTCCCCTAAAACTGGCAAGATTCCAGGTCTTGATGATTTCCTCTACAGGATCCATCCTTTCAGAACTCCAGAGGATATTTTCATCACAGCCTTTTGGGAGGAGATTTTTGGTTGTCAGTGGGGTGACGCTGGCAGAAACCAAACAAGTATAAATTCTGTGGCCAGAACTAAAGACTGCACAGGAAAGGAGGATTTGAAAGCACTTAATGACAGCTTCTACAGTGAGGACCAGCTGTGGGAAGCCTTAAATATATATAATGCAGTCTATTCAATTGCACATGCTTTGCATGCAATGCAGCCCTGCCGAATTAAAGACGGCTCTGTTGGGAGCAACAAGATGTGCAGTTTTCAACCATGGAAGGTAAGAATTAAATATTATTAGCCAAATAAACTGTGTTGCCCGACATCATGACTATTGCACTGTTTATATGCATACCAATACATATTTTGCTTTTTTGAAGAAACATTTGAGATGTAAGCAGTCTCTACGTTCTGCAGTAAAACACACCGGATGTCAGTGGTCCTGGGTCTAGTGAAGACCTTCTCAGCTGTACATATCAATAGGGCACTACCTCTAGGATGGCTGAATTATAGATTGAGCATGATGTAGCTGTCTTGCTAGAGAGGGCTTTTGGTCTCATCAAGCTATGAATATTGGTGCACATGAATGTGTGGAATTGGTGCTGGCAGCAGTGTTGAGGTGATCAGCAAGCAAGATGATTCATTGAGTTAAAACTCACTGTTGAATTCTGTGCCTGGTGGACTATGTTCTTAGTGTAGCATATATATTATTCTGTTCTAGAAGATCACAAGTGAATTATTTATGGCTGTGGATGGGAATGTTCTAAGAGGGTGGCATTTGTTGTTAGCCTATGTTTGAGAATACATTTACCTTTTCACAAGCATTTGGTGTAAGCTTATCATTTGTGTCTTTTGGACTGAATCATCTTTAGGTTTGTTGACAAGTCTCCTCTACTTCAGCCTGTTCGGTGGCAGGAAAGTGGATTTGCACCAGGGAAGCAAAACATGCTTTTGAAAGCTCATACTTCATGGAAATATTTTATGGATTAATTTTCTACTATGTCATAAATAATCTTCAAGCTGTGTATGGGGTGAGCATTCTTGGTAAAATTCATCATTCCCACTGGACCTTTCATTAAAAGAAATCAAAAATAAGCATTGAACTGTGCTTGCTTACGTTCATCTTGTGCAGTTTTTTCTGACAGTGATGTTTGCCACTCTTGCTCTGTTTGAAAACACAGCTTCTGAGAGATGAGGAGTCATTTACTAGGGAGCTGTAAGGATGTCTGATCAAAGAAAGCTATTGGGAACCCTGTGATATTTGATTTGTTGCTTTGAGTATGTGCTTGCACAAAGTAGGGCAAGCTTTTTGTGCTTGCATTATGATATTAACATTCAGAGTGCTACATCACCCCAGTTTTAAGGTCTTGGCTACAAACAGTACTAGCTATCTTTAGGCAGATCTGTTGTTTCCAAAACATAACGTATACTGGGAGTGGGCTTGGATCAGCCCTCTGCTCATGGTTGCATAGCTTTGTTCCCTACCTCGCATTTCTCCTCTTGATTCAATGTGTTGTAGTTTTAAATATCTGCTAGAAAAATATCTATGTACTAAAATGAAGATATCAAAATATCTACTATCAAAATATCAACATTTTATAATATAGAAAGTCTACAAATATCTACTAGCATAATATCTAATACAACAATACAGTATTCATAAATTATTACTAGAAATAACAAAAATATCTGTTACAAAATATAATTAAAATCATTTAGAAAATAATATATTTTTAATTATTATTAATTAAAGCCATTAAACGTAATATTTTGAACACACTATGGGGCTGATTACGATGTCGGTCGGAGGCATTCCAACCCCATTGTAGCACTTGACTCCCTCAGGGTAGCGAAGCAGAGCAGTCCAGGGCCTACTCAAGAGAGGTGGTGTGAGATAGTAATAACCATTAACTGGCATGCTGTCAAAACTCCCTGAAAACCCCCCTCAGCCGACTTATTGCTGATATCGGAAGCTTTACAGCTGCTTACACCGACTTCAGACTATAATCCTGAGACAAGCTGGTAGTCTGCGCTAAAGGATGCCTAAACGGCATTCCAACTACTGGCCTCTTTGTGTTTTCCAATTACTGGCCCCTCTGTGTTGATTTGGACTCTCTAAACACCCCACTTTGAGAAAAGCTTCTGGACTTCAAGTTCCCGAAGCCCTAGCCAACGGCCAAAATAGACACCCCGCCCAGTCACACATTCTCAGTCTTGTGTGCGCTTCCTAAAGGAAGCTGTGTCTGAGCTTGGATCTTTCATCTGACTTGCTGTTACTTCGGATTCTGTTTCGAGGAAGGAGCGCCTTGCATAATCGTCGTAGTTTCCCTTCTCCATGAACTATCTAGGATTTTTATTAACAGCTGAAAGAACTTATGGCGATAAAGAACTGTGAACTGATTTTTAGATTGGTTTTGGTGGCTTAATGAACTGAAAGCTAAACTATTAAACGACAACCTTTTGGGTAGTATTGTCAGTAGGAAGTTGAGGTGTCTTCTTGCACTGTATAGAAATGATCTAAAAAGACTAACTCGAGAATTCATCTAGAATTGTGCAGAAAACAACTATAAACGTTATCTTTCTAATTTAAAAAGATAGGGCTGTGATTAGTTCCGAGTATTAGGGCTCCCATTGGCTTTAGGGCTTATGGCTAGAATTCTAACAGGTTAAGGTTTGGGTTCCCATTGGGCCAAGGTCACCTGATCATTTTGACTATTTAACCTTAGGGCTCAGGGCATCCAACCCGGGTGTTCAGGTAAAGGGCAAGAAGTTATGGGTCTTGCCTGCTTAGCCCTATTAGGGACTGGAAAGGACCGAGGGCTGGAAGATCTGCATCTCTATCATAAGAATTCAAATGAACATCCTCTCACTTACAAAATCTTTATGAACTAATAACCCCTCAAACTCCACCTATTCTACAACATACCCCTCATATACAAACACTGGATGGCTCTAACTATTAACACATCCCTCCACCAACCTTCTGACTTTTCCAAACAAAAATAATCACAACACCATTCAATCTTTGGTTTTTTTCAGTGACTTTCTATGTTTTTTTACTGCTATTTCCTAACTATAATATCCCTGTAACCTTTGTTTTTTTCAGTGAATTTCTACGGTTTTTTGATGTTATTTCCTAACTATAATGTCCCTGTAACCTTTGTTTTTTTTAAGTGAATTTCTAAGGTTTTTTAAATTTTATTTCCTAACTGTAACCTGTACCCTTTGATAGTGGATGTGTGAGTGCCTTTATGGGAAGGTGAGTGGGTGTGTGAGTGACTGTATAGGTCTGTAGGTGGGTGTGTGAGTGGCTGTATGGGTCTGTGAGTAGGTTTGTGAGTGTCTGTATGGGTGTGTGAGTGGTTGTTGAGTACTTATTAGGGTGTGTGTATGGGTCTGTGAGTGGGTGTCTGAGTAGCTGTGTGGATCTGTGAGTGGGTATATGAATATATGTGTCTGTAAGTGAGTATGTGAGTGGGTCTGTGAGTGGGTATGTGATTGTCTGAGTGAATCTGTGAGTGGGTGTGTGAGTTTCTACATGGGTCTGTAAGTGGGTGTTTGAATGTGTGAATAGGTCTGTGAGCAGGTGTGTGAGTGTCTGAGTGGGTCTGTGAGTGGTTGTATTAGTGTCCGAGTGGGTCTGTGATTGGGTGTGTGAGTGTCTGAGTAAGTCTGTGAGTGGTTGTATTAGTGTCCAAGTGGGTCCTTTAGTGGGAGTGTGAATGTGTGAATGGGTCTGTGAGTGGGTTTGTGAGTGTCTGATTGTGTCTGCAAGTGGCTGTGTGAGTGTCTGTGTGGGTCTGTGAGTAGGTGTGTAAGTGTTTGAGTGGATGTGTGAGTGTCTGAGTGGGTCTGTGAGTGGGTGTGTGAGTGTCTGAGTGGGTCTGTGAGTGGGTGTATAGGTCTGTGAGTAGGTCTGTGAGTAGGTGTTTGCGTGTGTGAGTGGGTCTGGTAGTGGGTGTGTGAGTGTCTGTGTAAGTCTGTAAGTAGGTGTGTGAGTGTGTGAATGAGTCTGCGAGAGGGTGTGTGAGTGGGTCTGTGAGTGAGTGGGTATGAGTGGGTCTGTGAGTGCATATGTGATTGTCTGAGAGGGTCACTGAGTGGATTTTTTGAGTGTGTGTGTGTGGGTCTGCACGTAGGTATGTGAGTAGGTCTTTGAGTGGGTGTGTAAGTGTCTGAGTGGGTCTGTGAGTGTCTGAATGGGTCTGTGAGTGGGTGTGTGAGTCTGTGAGTGGGACTAGGAGTGGGTGAGTGAGTATCTGTGTGCGTTTTTAAATAGGTGTGTGAGTGTGTGAATTGGTCTGTGAGTGGGTGTGTGAGTGTCTGAGTGGGTGTATGAATGGGTGTGTGAGTGTCTGAGTGGGTCTGTGAGTGGGTCTGTGAGTGTCCGAGTGGGTCTGTGAGTGGGTGTGTAGGTCTGTAAGTAGGCCTGTGAGTGGGTGAATGAGTGTATGAGTGGGTCTGGTGGTAGGTGTGTGAGTGTCCATGTAAGTCTGTAAGTAGGTGTGTGAGTGTCTGAGTGGGTCTGTGAGTGGGTGTGTAAGTGTCTGAGTGGGTGTGTGAATGGGTGTGTGAGTGTATGGGTGGGTCTGTGAGTGGGTCTGTGAGTGTCCGAGTGGGTCTGTGAGTGGGTGTGTAGGTCTGTAAGTAGGTCTGTGAGTGGGTGAATGAGTGTATGAGTGGGTCTGGTGGTAGGTGTGTGAGTGTCCATGTAAGTCTGTAAGTAGGTGTGTGAGTGTCTGAGTGGGTCTGTGAGTGGGTGTGTGAGTGTCTGAGTGGGTGTGTGAATGGGTGTGTGAGTGTCTGGGTGGGTCTGTGAGTGGGTGTGTAGGTCTGTAAGTAGGTCTATGAGTGGGTGTATGAGTGGGTCTGGTTTTGGGTGTGTGAGTGTCCATGTAATTCTGTAAGTAGGTGTGTCAGTGTATGAATGGGTCTGCGAGTTGAGGTGTGAGTGGGTCTGTGAGTGAGTGTGTGTTAGTGGGTCTGTGAGTGGGTGTCTGATCATCTGAGTGGATCACTGAGTAGATTTTTTGAGTGTGTGTGTGGGTCTGCAAGTAGGTATGTGAGTGGGTTTGTAAATGTGTGTGAGTGTGTGAGTAGGTCTGTGAGTAGGTGTGTGAGTGTCTGAGTGGGTCTGTGAGTGTCTGAATGGGTCTGTGACTGGGTGTGTGAGTCAGTGAGTGGGACTAGTAGTGGGTGTGTGATTGTGTACGTGGGCCTGTGAGTGGGTCTGTGTGGGTCTGAAAGTTGGTGTGTGAGTTTGTGAATGGGTGTGTGAGTGGGTGTGTTAGTGGGTCTGTGAATGTGTGTGTGAGTGTCTGTGTTTTGGGGCTCAGCCATTATATCCATCTGTGATGATCTAAACCTTGCAGTGGACTGGCTGCCTTGTTACTTCTGGAGTCATGGGCTGCATTTGATACTGTCCACCACCACACCCTACTGCAAAGACTTCACAGTATCAGAATCCATGAAAATGCTTTAAAATGGACTGCTTCTTATCTCACAGACAAAGCGTAGTCTACCTACCCACTTTCACATCACTTCCTCACACACAAACTGTGGTGTTACTCAGGTGTCCATCATATCCCCTCTTTTATTCAACATCTAGCTAACCCCCTTACCACATTTAATTAAATCTTGCAACCTGACCTGTTGCACCTAAATCATTTTAAAAATGGATAGCCTCTAAAATTCAAAACTTGATGACTGCCTCAATCCATAGAAATAGGATGATGAGGAGCCAGCTAAAGCTCCACTCCCCAAAGACAAAGATTATCACATGCAAACAGTGGCAAAACTCCAATCTCCTGCCATATGGCCTAAGGAACTTGAAGCCCTTCCCACACAACATCAAGTGAAGTTAGAAACCTATGAGTAACCATGATTCAGACTTATCCTTGATATCTCATAGTAAGAACGACACAAAGAGTGCCTTCTGCACAATAAAAACACTATGTACCATCTTTCTATACCTTACATACTGACATAAACAGCAAGGAATTCTCACGCTCGTAATCTCCAAGCTTGACTATGCCAACAGCTTATACCTTGGCACACCTGCATTCATTATATGCAAAATACAACTCATCCAAAATGCTGCTCCAAGGCTTCTTCTCTGCCTTCACCCAAGAGGACGCATGACCCCGGTGCTGCAATTTCTCCACTGACTACCTATAGCTAGCTGGAAGGGCAATGTTCAAGGCACTCTGGATTGTCCAAAGAGCCTCCTAAGGAAAAGGACCGCTAAACCTACAAGTTAAATTCAAGCAGTACAGTCCAAACAGAACACTGCGCTCCAAGCGTGCACCACTTATCAGCGTACCACCTTACCATGAGAAATCCGTAGGAGGCACTGCTTTCTCAGTACAAGCTGCCAAGCTCTGAAACTTACTACCAGCCAGCATTAGAAGCACACAGGAGCATATACACTTCCAAAGACAGTTGAAAGCATGGTTATTTCCTAGATAAATGCACCACCTAGGCAACAGAGCCCAGAAAACAGCCATACCCTCAATCAAGCGCAACACTCAGCTTACAACCCACAAATTGCAAACAACTCAACCAGCAAATTGCTTTCACTTTACAGGCAACATATATAACTGTTACAGCCCATAGTAACACTAAAACCATAATACACAGTGGTCACCATCAAATTGTGTCTTATACCTATTAAATTCACATAACTTCTATGAGGGTTGTCCATCACCAGCGCTGTACAGCTAAAAACACAAACATCACCTAAAGAACAGGCACGGAATAACTGAAGAGATCTGTCACACATTACTGGACAGTTTTGGAGGACTTTAATATAGTACTTTCATTGCAGGTCTTGAATAGTATCTACACAATCTGATCGCTACTTTACATCTCACATAAACACTCAGATATAGGATGCTAATAAAAATGCCCATCCCTTCAAAGCTAACAGAATACTGAAAACAATAAAATTGCGTCTATCTCTTACATTTCACACTGCTATGCTCTGCGTCACATAATACGATAACTGCACCTCAGTGGTCATCACGCACAACATGGAAACATTTCTCACATCATATCAAAACAAAAACAACATCCTTTCAACCACACACCATAACTTGGGCCTGACTACAAGTAAAGGTGCTATTTACTGCACCTGTAAATTACAATACCACTGGTGCTTTTTATAGGGTGCGATAAAGAGCACCTAATATGAGTTTCTGGGGAACAGCATAAGGATTTTGGTGTTTAACTAACCAAAATCTGCATGATACGGTAATTAACGTATGGATTTTCCCTGTTAAATTTAGGCAGATTTGAGCTGCTGAACATTAAGGAAGGTTGAGGTATTTAATGCATGAAATAATTACTGGAAGTGTTAAATAACACTCAACTTGTAATTCTGACCCATACAAAACCAAAAGACTCGTAATCAGACCCAAGGTGTAGCATGCTACTCATCTAGGCAAGTGCTTCACCGCCCTACATAGGGGTAGTATGTGCAATACAAATGCTGCAATACAATACAATTATAGACTTCGTCCTTCTGGGCAACATTCTCTGCTGGTCAGGATAATTTAAATTAACATTATTAACACAGTAAGATTCTGAGCATGCATGCAACAGCAAGATTGAGAGCCTAGTGATACACGTTGAAACTGTGCATGTTGGGTGCTTTGTGCTAAAGTTAATTTGAGTTATCTGTCCTATCAGAAGGTGCCATTCTCCCAGAGAAAAGGACTCATATTAAAAGAGGGTATCTCTCCTGAAACCTAAGATTGGCTAACCCAGGGAAGAGATATAACGATTCAAGTTCACCAGTAAGATCTTAAAAGTGTAGTGTCTACTACAGTCACTTAGAAAGTGATAAGTACCTTGACCTTGAGTAACATTCTGTTCTTTCTGTTTTCACAGGCCTCTGTCCCGGCTAATCCCTTCCCTAATCTCTTCCCCTCACTCGGCCACATCAGTATCCTGTATATATATATATATATATATATATATATATATATATATATTCACGCAGGGCTGGTGGTGCTGGGAGGTGGGCCCCTATAGAGCATCGAATCATCCCTGAGGGATACTATTGTTGAACTTTGGACTATGACACATGCAATAATAACGCTTAATAAATGTCCAGCCAATGTTTTTTTCTTTGAAAAAGGAAAAGTGCATGTATTACACTACTAAATACTACGCAGGAATTTACAAATATATACATCAGGCAGATAGAAATACCTTAGGTGACATTCTGAAATCACATTTGACACATACTGGGTCATGACCCCCAAAATCACAGTATTGCCCACCTACACAAGATAGAACATCACAAACATATAGGGAGGTATCACTTAAAATAAAGCAGGCCTATTAGCTTTGTAAAGGGACCCCACATTACAGAATAAGCCAAGCCTATTGGCTTTCTCAATCGAGTCACCACATTAATGTATAAGGCAAGCCTGTTGTCTTTCGCAAGGGGTCACCGCATTAAAAGACCAATAACCACATGTCAAAAACCATCATGATATCACCATAATCGGTGTTTGGACAAAATATCGGAAAAAAATATTGTGTTGAGAATATCGGGATGTGAAAACTTTTGTCAACAGGAATTTCGAAGGTAAAAATATTGTTTGAGTGTTTTTTTGATATCGTTATAACAAATGTTGATTTAGAAAATATTGTTGTATGTAATATTTTTTAGGTTTCTTTTGTATGTAATTAATGTATTGTGTTTGCTTCTATATGTTTATGATTTTTTTAATTGGTTTTTCAGTTAGATAATGTATTCATTATGAAATCATTGAAATTTGTGTTTTTAGATTTATTTATGTATAGAAGTAATAGTTTTATATTTTTTTTCTTAGCAGCGGGATATTGGGTTTTTAGGGTATAAGGGTAGGGATATATTTTAAAAAGTGGATATTTGAAAGTAAATGTAATGTTAATTTTTAAAATAATTTGCAAATGAATATTGTAAAATGTATACATTTATTTTGTTACAATAATTTTTATAATAATTTATAATTAGCTCAAATATATTAACTATAATACAAATACAAATCTATTATTTTATTGTACAGTACATAAAAACTTAATTTAATAAAGCTTTTTTTAATAAATGTGTTAATAGAAAATTATAATAATTAAAAATAATTGTTTTGTAGGAAAATCTTCCAGTGTAAAAATATTTGTATACATTTTTTTTTTTTTTTAAATTAAGTGTTTTTTTATTTTCATGATTGCTAATTTTAATTTTAGGGTTCTAAGTTTAGGAAAGGTAGTAAATAATTTAGAATATATTTTATTTATTAATAGTGTTACAAATATTATTTTATAATTTAATGTTTAAATATGAAAATATATGAAAATGTTTAATTTATAATTAAATATAAATAGAGATTTGTAATTTATGTTAGTGTGTTTTTTAAGTGCATTTTACTTAATTTCATATATTCTATATTTTGTGAGTATGAAGTAATGATTGTGTAAATAATATTTTTAGTTGGTAGCATTTTGCATAAAATGTTTTTGATTGTACTGAAAGTAGTACATTTCGACTCTTTAGAGTGCAACATCTTCCTCAAAATAGGATAGATTGGAGAGTAAATAGTAAATGTCACACCTTTAGAGTCCAACATCTTGACCCAAATTGGGTAAGATTAGAGTTGGAATAGTAAATGTCACCCCTTTAGTGTCCAACACCTTTCTCAAATAGGTATAGATTGGAGTGGGAATAGGAAATGTCATCCTTTTAGTGTCCTACACCTACCTCAAATTGGTATACGTTGGAGTGGGAATAGTAAATTTCACCCCTCTAGTGTCCAACACCTTCCTCACCTTGGTATAAATTGGAGTGGGATTAGTAAATGTCACCCGTTTAGTGTCCAACACCTTTCTTAAATTGGTATAGATTGCATTGGGAATAGTACATGTCACCCCTTTAGTATCCAACGCCTTCCTAAAATTGTTATAGATTGAAGTTGGAACAGTAAATGTCACCCCTTTATTGTCCAACACCTTCCTAAAATTGATACAGATTGATGTGGGAATAGTAAATGACACCATTTTAGTGTCCAACACCTTCCTCAAATTGGTATAGATTAGAGTGGGACTAGTAAATGTCACCCCATTAGTGTCCAACACCTTCCCCAAATTAGTATAGATTGGAGTTGGAATAGTAAATGTCGCCCCTTTAGTGTCCAACACCTTCTGCTGTAATGTTCATTAGGGCCTGAGCACAAAGTTGCCATTTTAGTTACACCTTTAAACTTGACAGATTTTCTAAGCCATGACAATTTACATGCTTTGCACGTACATGATAACATACTTAGAAATTATTTTGGAGACGTACATATCGTAGTAAGCATATTATCAAGTTGCTTATTGCACCACACCCAAGGCTAAGAATATTTCTCACAATGCCCTTGTCTTTGGTTGCTTGGAGGCAGCTCTGAGTCGCAAGACAACCACCTCAGGACTGCACCATTGACACAGTGCAATTGCAGCAGTGATTTTATTATATAAACCACCTCTGAGCTATATGCGCAGAGGAACACTTCCATGGATTATCCTGGATGTTTTAGACTGAGATGCAGCACTGCTGTATCCAACCGCTATCCTGCAAAGGACGGTGGCCTTTTCTACACCACACTGGCTTCCTGATACACCATACACAAGTATGAAGAGTTTGGTTATCCCAAGAGATATGGCAGAGGGTATTCTCACTATACTCTTGATAATTTAGGTATGATTAGGTAGGAGTATCAATATATGCATTATCATATAATCATATAATCACATAATACTGTCATATGGTTGAACTGCTTATCTTCTTCACCAGTGCTAAGCTGGGAACAATGCTTTCTTTTCTCCTGCTCATAATTGCAGCTTATGTTTTTTTCTACAAGAATGCAATTGCTTCAATAAATGCTTGTAAAGCCAATACATAAATTTCTTGTCTCTCTCTTTGAACATGCTTAAGTAACAACGAAAGGGTAGATCTGTTTCCACTAATTCCTTTGGGAATTAGAGTGGTCATGTTCTGAGGTTGTAAATACCATCCGGTTCCCTGTAAGGTTAGGGGTCTGGATGGGGCACTGTGAATTAGCTAGGAATTAGGTCAACATACTCATAGTATGAATTGACTCAATCCCAATATTCCCAATATTTTGACGTTTATGTTGCCCGGATACGCAGTCCTACTAAATTCGTAGGAACCATATGACACATCCCCAAATTGGTATAGGTTGGAGTGGGAATAATAATAGTGTTGAACACTTTCTTTAAAATGGTTTATGTTGGAGTGTGATTGTTAATTTTAGTGTGAACTAATTTGTTTACATTGTTTTTGTATGTAGTAGAAATAGTTTGTGTTTGTTAACTAGTAATGTTGGTGTTTAGAAATATAATTAAAAAATAGTTGTATGTTTCTGATAAATACTAGTATTAATTACATATTTTTATATAATAAAGACAAGTAACACATTGTTCTAAATTTATTTATGTTTTCAAAGTTTTATTTATATTTTTAGGCATATATATTTCAAATTAAAAATAAACCTTTATATAGAGATAAATAAAACATGTTTAATACATTTTTATTACATAAAAATGTAAATCATATTTAAATTGTATTGCCAATTGAACATTTTCCAATTTTTTTCCTTGCTTGACATTTGTTTATCTTTTCTTACATTGCTCTATATAAATATTTTCAACATCATTTTATCCTAAGTTTTTTTAGTATATATGAAATAATTGTATAGACTTTATACTATTATTTAATTTATACTTTACAATTTTTTATATTTTTCATAATTTGTTTTGACGTTTTACATGTTTAATATTTGTTAACATTTGTTTAGAATTTTTCCCCATTTCTTTATATGGAGAGATAGTGTATTTTAGTTTCATAGAGTGGCCATTTTTTGTCCCGCTACCTTCTATTTTGTACTCTACTTGTGTCATTTTTAGTCTATTTTCCAAGCTAAAGGTCACGGTATAGTGCTGTTGTTCGTTGGAATAAAAGGGATATTTGTGTTTGATATTGACTATGTATGGTGTATATCTTAGTGAATGGTTTGGGACACATTTTGAAGGCCCTATCCATCATCCAGGTTTGACAAAGGCTTAGTTTTAAAAAGTTATTTACTGTAGAGAATATTCAGAATCGTTTCTCATTGTTAACAGTGTCATATAAAAGCTAAGGTTCCTCATTATGTGTCATTGTTAAATGGTCAGGCATTTCTATGTTTTGATATCTTCTAGGGGCAAGAGGAGTATTGCTGGTGGCTTTTTTAGTTTGTGAAATTAAACGTTTTAAAGTGGCTATAGATGGTAGTTGCCCTGTGATGTGCTCAGGGACTTTAGGCAATATATCTTTTAGGATTGTGGTTGTGGGTTCCTGGTAGCTAGTGCTTTGTTTGCCTCTCTTATATCCTGTAATACCTCCATTACTTCTCTTTCCGTCATTTAGGGTGTGGTTGTGTTCTCTTGCATGAATTACAACATCATCTTTTGCAGTGGCCCTCACATAGCATGCATTAAAATAATATTTGGCACATTTCCAATTTACATTTTCTGCTGATGTACTTTCTTGGTTGTAGGTATAACCCACGTGACGTAGTAATTACATTCCTTTCCGGGATGCTATATATTTAACTTGCTGTTTCATTTTATCTGAAAGTACTATAATAGTATAAATAAATAAATATAAATTTGTAAAGTTTAATGATTGTCAATTACATAAAAAATGGTGAAACTACATGTATTTTTTCATGCTTACATGTATGTTCTTTTTAGATGTTTCACACTGTCTTTGAACTTTGTCTTTGGGGGGTCTTAATGTGGAGCAGTTGCTTCTTTTTTTGTTGGAATAAAAAAATACATTAATTTAATTTTAAATGTTTATTTGTTGGTAGTTAGTAGAGATTGAGGTCATAAGGTTTATTTTTACTCGCTATTGAAGTGAGTTTATATTTTTAAATGATTTTTGTACATTTACTTTGTTATATCATTTTGCTGGCAGCTTATCACTTTTTGAAGTCATAGGCCCTCATCACGTCTGGCCTCCGACTGGCACCGTTTCGGTGAGGGAACCGCCCGACCATAGCTTGGCGGTTCCGAACACCTAATTACGATGCAACCGCACATAGGGGCTGATTACGATGTCTAGCAGAGTTTCCTCCGCCCAACATCATCTCGGTCATGGGACCTACTGACACCCGGTCGGCTGCCCCAACCGACTAATTAGGATGCGACCGAACACTGGGGCATATTATCAAGGAATAGCGATATTTATCGCTAACCGCGCTTAGCGCGAATTTTATTAACGCCGCCTATCGCTGGAAAATATCGCTGAGATAACACCCTATTAACAAGGTTTATCTCCATAGCGATAATTTTTCCAGCGATAGCGGCAAAATGCGAAAATATCGCTGGAAAACCAGCGATATTCTCGCATTAACGCTAAGGTGGATTCAGCTTTAGAATCCACCTCCTATACTTTAAACAGGTAAGTCATCCTCACTAGCAGGTGATAAAATCTAGCGATAAACGCGCTTAGCGCAAATTATTTTATCGTATCGCCTGCCTTGCTAACAGGGGTTAGTTGTGTTAGCGACTGTTTTCAGTCGCTTTTAGTGGGGAACGCCTACCTTGCATGTCATTAGCGATAATTATCGCTGACATGCAAGGCGATGGTTCAACCGCCCGCTAACGCCTAAAAGCTGTCGCTAATGCCTGTTAGCGACAGCTTGCTAATAGGGCGATAAAAATATCGCCGCTTTAGCGGCAAAAAGTGCCGCTAAAGCGGCGATAAAGCCCTTGATAATATGCCCCACTGTTCGGTCGCATTACTATACTTTACAAATGGGAGCATGTATTCCTGCCAGAAACCGGCTGGAATGCATGCTCCCATTGTAAAATAGGAGGTGCAGTTCTTCCCTGCACCCCGTGGCAGGCACCTCAAGGGGCCTGCCATGGGTTGCAGGGATCAACAGGGGGGCACCATAGGTGCCCCCTCAGCCTCCCACTGGAGGTCGTGTACCCAAGGGGGCCCTGCTGGGGGCCCCCAAAGTCGAGTTCCAACTGCCTTTCTGTGTTGGAAAGGCCGGCACGGAAAGGCTGCCGAAACCCAACATTGTAATCCCAGGGGCGGAAAGAGCCACCCTTGGGATTACTGGCCGCATTCCGACTGGTGGACGGGCTCTCCGAGCCCATCGAAAGCCAGTTGGAATGACCGTTTGGATTCCTTTCCAACCACCTCCATCATAATGAGGCAGTCGGAAGAAATGCTCCGACCGATGGTCTGAGCCGTTTCTGACTGCATCGTAATCAGGCGGAAACCGCCCGCAGCACAAGCTCCGATTGAGAAATGGAAGTTTGTGACCATACCTGCACCACGTGGCAGGCACCTCACGGTGCATGCCACATGGTGCAGGGAGGTTCACGGGCCCAAATGCGGAAGCTGCAGAGAGAAGGGGGCCCTCAATTTCGCTTTCTGGCAGTCTTTCCATGTCAGAAAGTCCGACATGGAATGTCTGTCAGAAACCGACATCATAACGCCTATGGCGGAAACGCCTTCCTTAAGGCATTATGGTGAGTTTCCGACCAACGGGCTCCATGAGCCCGTCGGAAAGCGTCGGTTGGTCCCTCTGACTACACGCATCGTCATGCGTCTGTCGGACCGCAGCCCACATCTCACATCTACACGTACCTAGGCCCCTCACACCCACGGCACCAATACAGCGAGGAACAAAAGATCTCCGATAAAGAGCCCCTTTATGGGTGCCCGTCGAGCATTGCAGCGCTGGCCCGACGAGGAGCAGACCCATATGATGAAGCATGACACCTAGCTTGCTGGGTGTGTGAGGGTCCTAGTTCCGACAGGAGGTATTCCCCACCTCCTCACTACCTAGAGTATACACAAGGTGAGCAATAACCCACCCAAGGAACTCCGTACCTTTTTGTTTCTTGGCTTAATTTAGGGCATGTACGTTGGACCTTTATCAAGCCCTTTGCGTCTCTCCTTTTGTTGACATATCTTCGCACGGGCATTCCCGTGGGACTTCTAAGGTTACCAGAGGGATAGTTACCCTCATTGGCCCATTTGCCGGGACTCACGTCTTAGTCCCCTTCTTTTATAGTATCCCCTGTTATACCAGCCATCATGAATGACAACCCAGGTCTCAGCTTCGGCGAAGAGATAGCCGCAGAAATACTCAGGAATACGCCATCCATTTTAGGGGGGGAAGGCCCTTCAGCCTTAGGGGCACCGTCCGAGGATTGGACCACCCTGACTAATATGAAGAGGGATTGGCTCAAAATCACGCTCCACGGAGCAATGATGACAGAGTATCTGAGGGCTAATATTGCACCTAATGGTCTGATAGTAAAAATCTTCCTTAGACTTTTCCTGGACGACGTAGTTTTCAAAAAGGAGTGGTCCCTGGTGGCGTGGAAATGCACCAGGGACTTACTTATCCTCATCATTAACATGGCAAGAAGGATAGCTGATGCGCTCCTCATCAGAATACATGTGGTTGAAGGGGCCATCAAAACCACCATTCAGGCAACCCTGTTTAAAACCAAACTGACAGAACTCAATAATGAGATTGCTGAGCATAAAGAATTCCTGTTGAAGCAGAAGGTCAGCAAGCTCCAAAAGGATATAAACAGATTCGATAAAGAGAAAATATATCCATATTTGAAGACTGATTATACGACCAACAAGACAAGCTACTCTTCTGATGAAAGTAGCGACACAAATAGAAGAGATTCAGCCAGTAGTGACTCCAGCAGCGGGAGTTGGGGGGGCCCTAATCAGAGGAGAAATAACCGCCCACAAACTCCTAACTACCCCATACATAATTTTCAAGGCCCACATCCTCCATACTGGCCTTTTCCTATATATCCCCAAGGCCAACCCCAATTCTACCCTGCTAGCCACCCACCTTTTTTAGGCAGAGGCTGGGGCAGAGGAAGAGGGTGCAGAAGAGGAGGACTAAAACAGGTCCAGTGGCAGGACCAACAACCCAATATGGTGGAAACCAGGAGCAAAACACAGGGCAGGAGAGTCTAGTGGTAAACTTATCACATAGGCAACTGACATCAATAGAACAAACGGTACTGGAGAAGGGGCTTGGATATGTTCCTACCCCCAAAGATGATACATTTCTAGAACAATGCGAAATCCAGAACCTGTTCAGAAAGGTGCGCCTGAGGGCTTATTTTGAGGGTACAGAAGAACCTGCCAAGTAGACTCAGGGCTACGTAACCCCTCCACCATTACACCCACCGGCGGTATGGTACCGGTGGAGGTATTGACATTTGAAAAAGCCGTGCTAAAAGAACTTAAAAATGAGGGAAACAGAGTTCCTTTTCACAACCTTTCCAATCAGGAACGTGCAGCTATCAAATCACTGGCAGAAGACAACAGCATCACAATAAAACAGGCTGACAAAGGGGGAGCAACGGTCATTCAATCCACTACGGATTATGACTCTGAATGCTTACGCCAACTCCAGAACAGAAAATTCTATACCCCCATAGCAACGAACCCCGCAGCCCGGTTATCAACTAAGATTGCTATGATGGTCTTTGAGGCAGAGAGTAATGGGTGGGTCAGCAGAAAAGAAGCTGATTTTCTGATCACTAAACATCCCAAGACCCCCTATTTTTACACTCTGCCGAAAATACATAAGGGGACCACCCCAGTCCCGGGCAGACCCATAGTCTCAGGGATCGGTTCTCTGCTAGAACCCTTGTCGCAATTCTGTGACTTTTTCCTGCAACCTCTGGTCAAACAGACTCCCTCATACATCAGGGACACCACTGATAGCCTACGTATTATGGGGGAATTGGAAAACACCACTGATATCAACCTCCTGATCACCCTGGATGTTGAGCAACTATATACCAATATCCCACAGAGAGAGACACTGACAGTGATAGAAACTGCACTAATGGAAACTGAGTGGGTGGCACCGACTCCCTTCCCATTCATTATGCAATGTGCCACCTTAGCCCTAACAGAGAATTTCTTTGAGTTTAACAACCAACTCTTCCATCAGTCTCAGGGTACTTCGATGGGGAGTACCTTTGCTCCTAGTGTAGCTTGTCTATACATGGCGGCATTTGAGCAAGAGACTATCCGACATGCCAGCAATCCCTTCGGAGCTAACCTGAGACTATGGAAGAGGTTTATAGACGACATACTGATCTTCTGGCAAGGGGACATACAGACATGCAATGAATTCTGTGAGTGGATCAATACTAAGAACCAGTACTTGAGGTTCACCCATACAATTTCACCAACTGAAATTGCTTTCCTGGATCTCACCATCAAATTGCAAGAGGGCAAACTAACCACTACTATGTTTAAAAAGCCTACTGATAGGAACAGCTTGCTGTTATATAGCAGTTTTCATCCAAAGACTCTGAAAAATAATCTACCCTTCAGCCAATTTTTACGGATTAGGAGGAATTGTAGCTCAATAAATGACTACAAAACTGAAGCTGAGACACTGTCAGATAACTTACTAAAAAGACAATACCCTAAACAACAAATTAATTCTTGCATGAAACGAGCGAGAAATAACCATCGCAAAAGCCTTCTAGAGGTACATGTAAAAGAACCCTCCAACACTGTGACCTGTGTAACCACATACACACCTAGATCTAATCTGATCAAGAAGGCTGTGAATAAACATTGGGAGATCTTGAACACAGGCACACTGACAATACCGAAACCTAGGTTTGCGTTCAAGCGTACTAACAACCTAAAAGACATGTTAATACATACGAGACCCAAAAACAGAAACAGTTCAAACCAGAGACAACTGTGGGATCTCCCCCCTGTCGTAGGACACTATCCTTGCGGTTCATGTACCGTTTGTCCACAGACAAAACACACTAAAGAACTGGCATTGTCTGACACATTCACATGGACGATCACTAAACACATGAATTGTAACACACCACGTTGTGTGTACCTGTTGACATGCCCCTGCGAGAAAAGATACATTGGTATGACCATGAGGGCCATTAAAACCAGAATAACTGAACATAAAAGCAGTATTCGTTGCCTCAAGACAAACACCAAACTATATACCCATTTTACAGAACTGAGACATCCCCCAGAAAGTCTACGTTGGGTAGTCCTCGAGGCACATCAACAAATAACACATACAGCCCTGTTCAGGATTGAACAAAGGTGGGTGTTTCGTCTTGACTCAGCCAATAGTGGCTTGAATGATGACATCCCTTGGAGCACCATTAATTAACACATGATCCTTACCTACAGCATGCCATGGGAGCTTATTATACACTACATGATGACAACTATTGTTCCTTATAAGGTTCCCCCGCCACTGAACCATCTGGGACCTTAAGGAGGTACCTTAGGCAGTGTTGACAACCTTCAGATACTGCATCTATTATCTGTTGCACTTCTATAGTTACTAGGCAGCTTCCATGCTCCGACACAACTGTCATACCAACATGGCCATGATTAACTGAAACACACTTCAAAATGGCCGCCATGATTCCGTCAACAAGGACATCATGTTTCAACTACTACGTGATTTCACTTTGACTGTTACCGAATCTTTCGGAACTTAATGAGGGACCCCATGCAGTGTCAAATATTTCCACACACTGCATTTCCCACCTTTTTGAACTCTATAGTTAGATAGCAGCAGCCACGCACTATCCCTATATTGATTAGGCTGTGATTAACCATCAATAACAAACTCCAAGATGGCCGCCATGATTCCGTCATTAAGGACATCATGTTTTTACCACTGTGTGATTCCACTTTGATCTTTCAGAATCTAATGAGGTACCCCATGCAGTGTCATATATCTCCACACACTGCATCTCCCACCTTTATTGAACTCTATAGTTAGACAGCAGTACCATCCCCATACTGATTTGGCTGTAACTAACAATAATTACACACTCCAAGATGGCCGCCATGATTCTGTCTACAATGACATCACTTTTCCACCAATCGGTGATTCCGTTTTTGATTCCAGCTGTGGCCACTTCACCCACTCTGCTGTCTTCGCGGCAGGTATTTAAACAGGTTCCTGCTGTGACATGATACCTTCCTGGTTGCAGCGGAGCGGGTAGGTCAGCCACGAGGCTCCGAGCGGGAGCAGGTGAGTATGCACACCCTGTTGGAGGCTCATTCTGACACCGGCGACTAATGGAGGTAAGAGGTACCGGGATCAGGCGCTGCGAGCCTTAAGCCACTGAGCTTTAAGCGGACACTCTTTTCTTATGGCAGTAGCCCATTACGCGGCAGGGCCCCTGGGGGCGCTTACGCTGTGCCACTTCACAGGAGCAGCACTGCGAGCATCCGGTTTGGGGCACGGCGTGCGGCGCCACCAGACACACCAGCCCAGTGTGAGCACCAACAATTGATCGTGTCATTGGTTTGGGGTCATAACTGCAGGCTACAACCACCCTGACCCGGACCTTCTGCTCCTTACAACCTAGTGCACCAGGACTAGTAAGTGAGCATCGAACTAATGTACATAGAGCCTATGATTATGATCTGGTAATTTATGTCTCATTCCATACAGAGACACTACATTGAGTGTCCTCATACTTCGCTGATAACTGATGAGGCAGATTTAGATACCTGGAAGAGGTTAGCTTTTGTCCACTCACCACCACGGTCCAATAAGTCACACCTTTTTTAGCATGTATACACAGGGGTATTGTACAGAAGTATACACAGAGCTTGAATGGCATGATAGCACTGTGTGTTTTTTAATATATGTTCGACTTATGAATGTGAATATTGATCCACATCGATTGAATTTAACTGGGACCATTTCCCACTCCCATGTTATGGTTTTCAAATTTCTTTTTTGTACTCTAGGTTGACTGCCTTTTCTCGGGGTAATGACCCACGGGTAGAGCAATTGGTAGGTAGCATTGCACCTTGCCACCCACTGTAGATAGTTTTTATTATTCACTCGGTCCTGAAGAATCGCCAGCTGATCACTTCCGTGACTTATTGAGGCGAGAAACATGTTGACCATCTAGGGGTTGAGCGAAATTTTTTGTCACATTACAACAAAACATTCGCCCCCCTCCATTTCTTTTAATCAGGTTGGGACCCTTACAGAATAAAATTCATCATAGAGGCTTCCTTTACCTGTTTTACATTCACATCTCACATCTACACGTACCTAGGCCCCTCACACCCACGGCACCAATACAGCGAGGAACAAAAGATCTCCGATAAAGAGCCCCTTTATGGGTGCCCGTCGAACATTGCAGCGCTGGCCCGACGAGGAGCAGACCCATATGATGAAGCATGACACCTAGCTTGCTGGGTGTGTGAGGGTCCTAGTTCCGACAGGAGGTATTCCCCACCTCCTCACTACCTAGAGTATACACAAGGTGAGCAATAACCCACCCAAGGAACTCCGTACCTTTTTGTCTCTTGGCTTAATTTAGGGCATGTACGTTGGACCTTTATCAAGCCCTTTGCGTCCCTCCTTTTGTTGACATAACCTCACGGTGCATGCCACATGGTGCAGGGAGGTTCACGGGCCCAAATGCGGAAGCTGCAGAGAGAAGGGGGCCCTCAATTTCGCTTTCTGACAGTCTTTCCATGTCAGAAAGTCCGACATGGAATGTCTGTCAGAAACCGACATCATAATGCCTATGGCGGAAACGCCTTCCTTAAGGCATTATGGTGAGTTTCCGACCAACGAACTCCATGAGCCCGTCGGAAAGCGTCGGTTGGTCCCTCCGACTACACGCATCGTCATGCGTCTGTCGGACCGCAGAAGTAGATTCCGGTCGGACTGCAACCAATGAGCTGTCGGTTCCGGTCCGACCTGCATCGCAATTAGATCCATAGTCTTTCTTTTAGAAATCACATGTAAAGAGATAGAAGTTGGAGAGTGTTTTGCTAATTATTTGCTACTTTACATTTTTAAGTTGGTTTAAGAGTTACTTTTAGTTTATATATAAGTTTTATGTAGTTAGTTAGGTAGTTATTGAAATATTTCTTCTTTAATGGTCTGGTTAGAGAATCCAGCAGAGTTTCCTCGTCTTGCTGTGTTTGTCGTTTTAGAAGTCTTTAGTTGGTAAAATGAGTGTACCTTTTATAGTTTTGATTTCATTGTTTGTCTGATTTTAGTGGTAAAGGTTGATTTTTTTAGTTCATATTTGTAAAGTTTGAATTTTTTCCACAGTTATGTCCTTTTATGGTAAACGATAATTTACGTTTTATTTATAAATGTTGATATATAGTTTGATGAATTTGAATGTGAATATAATTGTATATATTTATATATTAGTGTGTAAGTTGATTTATAAATGTTTGAAGTTAATTGCAATATTTTTTGTTATATTGTTATGAATTTAGGGGCCCATTACGATGTCGGGCGGAAGCACGACCGCGTTGGCGGCAGTGCGGTAAAATGCCTTTTACCGCACGCCAGCCGCAGTCTTCACGCCCGCCATATTAGGATGGGAAAACATAGGCATTCACCATCCGCCGCGGAGTGACGCCGACCGCAATCGAACAGCGCCCGCAACGCGGCGGAGTGAGCCAATCACCACACACCGCCGTGCGGAATGACGTCCCGCACGCCGAGGATATCACGATGCCAGAAACAGGGCAGCGCACCGCGACGGAGAAACCGCACAGCGAAAGACGGCGGAGACATCACAGCGGAGACAGAAAAAATAACACCCGGGACACACCGCGATGGATCCTGCCCTACACGCACTCCCGGTGCTGTACATGATCCACTACCTGCAAGTCATCCACCGCCACGGACGCCTCCGCAGGTACGTACAGACACAACAGTGCAAGTAACACAATACACAGCTCCAGGGGGAAAAACATCGCATGGGAACACCACACACCCCTGTGGGGACAGGCACACAGCCAGCACTGCACACACACATGTCCCACCTGTCACAAAAACGTCGCGCCACAAACTGCCCACCCATGTACCGCATTCATGTACAAATGTCCCGGTCACGTCACCGCCGCGGTCAGTGTGCATGAAAACATGCACACAACGCAGAGCACAGGGCCAGCGCATACCAAGGGCAACGTACAAATAGCACAGAGCCACAACTACATCCACAACACACCAGCAACCGCCCTGAAGGGACACAACATGTGTCTCACAAGTGCCACTCCTGCACAACAACAACACAACTATAGCCACACCCTGCCCCACGTCCCAACAACTGCATATACAGCCACAGCAGGACCCTATGCAAAGGAACACATAGCACAGAAGGCCAGGCCCCAGCCAACACACACACCACAACAACATCACACACAAGCCAAGAACACTGAGGCCAGGCACAAAATGTACACACACACAGATGAGGACCAAATACTTCACTTCACACACCACCTGACAAGTCACACACACACACACCACCCAGAGTCACAGCTACATACACACACCACATGCCAGCAGTAATGGAGGACAACATATAGGAAAGCCAAAGTGAGGTGCCCACAAATGGAAGGGCAGTGACTAAACCATCAAGCATGTGTGATGCACATGCAAGACAAGACACATGTGAGAACACACACAGCCCATCACAGCACACATGGCTGACACAGTCAGTCAACACAAACCACGGTCACCCCAATGCCACAACTCCTGGAGACAGCAAGGACACCCATGTATAGGCACAGGGATGTAAGGAAGGCCCTGAACACAAACACTGACCAGCCACACATAGGCATCCAAATACTGGACAAGACGTCTGCTGCACAACACACAGGACCCAGTGACACACTACATGACAGCCAAGCACAAGTAGGATATGGCACACATACCTCCTCCCACAACAGCAACACACAATACTGCCATGTGCACAAAACACAACCACAGGGCTAAACAAGTACACATACAGGCACACCACTCCAGGGTCACACATGGCAGTAGTTGACAATGCATGTGCACACACATCCACAGTCACAACAAAGTCACCCCCTTCACACCACACACTTCTCCACCACCCAAGTGCACACATTGGAAGTAAGCCATGGGACCTGGATAACTCATCACCACAAGATGTCCATACACCGACACTGATTGGCACACAGAAAGGAAGCTCACACAGACCCCATTACCCTGGCCTGCCTGCCTGTAAGCCTGTGCCCAAACTCCCACCCTGTGCTGCCATTGCCCACAAACCTGACATGTGTCCACCATAGATAACATGAGCCAAGAAGGAAGATGACTACAAGACTTCATTGCCAACCACCTGCACTGCACCCATAAGTATCACAGTCAGGTACAAATGAAGTGCCTCCCACCCCTGAAAAAAAATGAAATGTGACACAACACATTGGCAATGTCGAAGTGGCATACTGAGCCTGTGACACAGTTAACCATGCACACACAGAAACAACTTTATTCAGGAAGGACAATGACACAACTCACTGCAGGATCAACTGTGTTTATTCACAATTTGCATATAGAGCCAACAAATCTGGGCAACAGCAAAGCCAGCGGGCATTTCAATATGCACAGTATTTACATGAGAAGCTGCACAGGCAGGGGGCAAACAGCAGTGAACAGCAAGGCCAGTGGCCAGTCCAAAGTGCAGGTGAGGTACATGAGAAGCTGCACAGGCAGGGGGCAAACAGCAGTGAACAGCAAGGCCAGTGGCCAGTCCAAAGTGCAGGTGAGGTACATGAGAAGCTGCACAGGCAGGGGGCACACAGCAGTGAACAGCAAGGCCATTGGCCAGTCCAAAGTGCAGGTGAGGTACATGAGAAGCTGCACAGGCAGGGGGCAAACAGCAGTGAACAGCAAGGCCAGTGGCCAGTCCAAAGTGCAGGTGAGGTACATGAGAAGCTGCACAGGCAGGGGGCAAACAGCAGTGAACAGCAAGGCCAGTGGCCAGGACACAGTGCAGGTTAAGTCCATGAGATCCTGCACAGGCAGGGGGCACACAGCAGTGAACAACAAGGTCAGTGGCCAGGACACAGTGCAGGTTAAGTCCATGAGATCCTGCACGGGCAGGGGGCACACAGCAGTGAACAACAAGGCCAGTGGCCAGTCCAAAGTGCAGGTGAGGTACATGAGAAGCTGCACAGGCAGGGGGCAAACAGCAGTGAACAGCAAGGCCAGTGGCCAGTCCAAAGTGCAGGTGAGGTACATGAGAAGCTGCACAGGCAGGGGGCAAACAGCAGTGAACAGCAAGGCCAGTGGCCAGTCCAAAGTGCAGGTGAGGTACATGAGAAGCTGCACAGGCAGGGGGCAAACAGCAGTGAACAGCAAGGCCAGTGGCCAGGACACAGTGCAGGTGAGGTACATGAGAAGCTGCACAGGCAAGGGGCAAACAGCAGTGAACAACAAGGCCAGTGGCCAGTACACAGTGCAGGTGAGGTACATGAGAAGCTGCACAGGCAAGGGGCAAACAGCAGTGAACAACAAGGCCAGTGGCCAGGACACAGTGCAGGTGAGGTACATGAGAAGCTGCACAGGCAAGGGGCAAACAGCAGTGAACAACAAGGCCTGTGGCCAGGACACAGTGCAGGTTAAGTCCATGAGATCCTGCACAGGCAGGGGGCACACAGCAGTGAACAACAAGGCCAGTGGCCAGGACACAGTGCAGGTTAAGTCCATGAGATCCTGCACAGGCAGGGGGCACACAGCAGTGAACAACAAGGCCAGTGGCCAGGACACAGTGCAGGTGAGGTACATGAGAAGCTGCACAGGCAAGGGGCAAACAGCAGTGAACAACAAGGCCAGTGGCCAGGACAAAGTGCAGAGTGAGTCCATGAGAAGCTGCACAGGCAGGGGGCACACAGCAGTGAACAACAAGGCCAGTGGCCAGTCCAAAGTGCAGGTGAGGTACATGAGAAGTTGCACAGGCAGGGGGCAAACAGCAGTGAACAGCAAGGCCAGTGGCCAGTCCAAAGTGCAGGTGAGGTACATGAGAAGCTGCACAAGCAGGAGGCACACAGCAGTGAACAACAAGGCCAGTGGGCAGGACAAAGTGCAGAGTGAGTCCATGAGAAGCTGCACAGGCAGGGGGCACACAGCAGTGAAACACAAGGCAAGTACAATGTGCAGAGTAGTCACATCAGAAGCTACACAGGGAATGTATGCAACTCTACCATGCCATGCCCAGCAACAGAGTAATGGGTCTGACAATGGGCATCACACGCACCCCTGTGGACAGACAGGTGTGTGAGGGTGACCACCACTCAGATGGGGCTGTCTGTCGGACTTGGAGCTGACTGTGTGTTGGGGTCTGTTGGCGGACTACCCTGGGCAGTGGGAGTAACAACTGTGGAAGAGCCAACTGTGCATGTGGTAGCTGGGGGGCTGCTTGGACCAGGTGGGGTGGTGGCCCGGGGAGGTGGACTCATGCCCTGGTGAGACACAGTGTGTGCCGGAGAATGTGGAGGGGTGCCTCTCCACTTCTTTGGGATCCTGAAAGGCTTCCCTGTCAGGGGATTGAGGGGAACTGGGGCAGACACAACAGGTGACCCCAACACCAAAGCTGATTCTGGTGTGGATGGTGACCCCCCCTCTGGGGACATGCTGGAACCCGCTGTGCGCTAGCCTGGTGTTTGCTGCCACCCTGCCTCCCTCTGTCCACCAGCTTTGCCCCCTACAGTGTCCTCCCATGCTGGCTTCACAGGGCTTGGGATGGGAGTGGAGGTCAAGGATGGATTATCCATGGGGCCCTCATCCTGTGTAATGTTTGCAGGCAACACCTTCTCAGTGGGTGTGGAAACTGTCTTTTTGCCTCTGCGAGACGTCTTTGGGACAGGGGAGTCTTTGGCAGGGGAGGAAGGTGAGGCCTGTGACCCTGATGCTTGTTTCTTTGCTTTGTGGCCCATGCTGTCGCCTGATGGGCTTTTCTCTTTGTGCTCTGGGGTGGCCTTACTCTTATGTGGGGATGGTGTCTGTGCCCTAGTACGCTTGGGTTGCTGCTGCTCCTGTGTGCTGCGGGTTCTGTATCGGGACTTTGGGGTCCGTTGGGCATTGTCACTGTCGTCAGAGGTGCACAGTGACACGGGGCCGGACCGAGTGCTGGGAGTCGCTCCCTGACTATGTGCCTGTTGCAGGGCTGCTGTCACAGTTGATGACAAGGACTGCACAGTGCGGTGTAGCCCACCAACGTCGGAATGTAAGCCCTCCATGAAAGCTATAACCTGCCACAACTTTTTGTCGTGCTCTTGGAAGACATTGAGAAGTGCTGTCTGCCCCACACACATCTGGCGCAATAGCTCGACTGCTTCTGCACTGAGGGCAGCAGGGCTGACATGGGCTGGGGCAGCTGTGCCTGGGGTGAAGGTGACTCTACCCTTCCTACTTGTGCGGACACGGGCAGCACCAGTGGAGGTTGAAGGGAGGCTGGGCACTGGACGCTGTGTGGTGGAAGAGGAGGCAGATTCCCCGTTCCCTGTACCCCCCAACATGGATGTGTCACCGCTGGCGTCAGATGAGGTAGAGCTTTGTGTCTCCAGCTGTGAGTCCTCTAGCAGACTCCTGTCCCCCTCCTCGGCGCTGGTCACATCTGTGTCAGTCAGCTCCGGTGCGGCTGTAGCAGTGGAAGCCTCACCACTGGTGTCCGTCCCCTCTCCCTCTGCACATACGGGAGCTGCTGCATAGGAGAGAGAAGTACTGTGAGATGAGTGGCATCAACAGAACTAACACGTGCCAATACATCTGCATCCTAGAAAGAGGAGTGCAGCACATTGCATGCCACCCTGTGCACACATATATCTTGACACCCAAAAGTTCGACACAACGGTGCATGTCCGCCACACGTCCTGCCATAAGTGACCCAGGTGATTCACACAGCACTCCATCCTGCAGTTGGCTCACATCAGACACAGCCCCAAAATGCCCTGTGCACACACACTGTCCCGATGTTGGCAAGGATGAACACCACGACATGGTGCACATCACCTACATGTGTGGAGCAGTAGGGGACCACACAGACTACAACATACCAGCCCACAATGACCCTGCACACATGCCATCCACCATATTGAGCCATGGGCACATCTACTGTTGCACATTGGCCTCAGATGTCTGATTGGCAGACATCTAAGGTCTGGAATTGCACACATTCATTGAAACGCATTCACAGTTGGCACACTGGCATTACCATCCATCAGAATTCACACACTACCCCACAGCAGAAGGTACCTGAAGGCCACAACTCCAAATGTAAGAGAGATGCACAGTGCTAAAACTCACTTCATGAAGCGCCGTTTGGGCAAAAGCATGGCAAATACACCCAGCACAGAGGCCACTCACAAAACATTGCACCACACAACCAACGTCACACAGCTGACAATTTGCACACTCTGTAGACACATGCACCCACTCCCAGCCAAAGGCAGCCTGCAACACATACTCACCCCTGTCTCACTGCTGATGCTCCCTCAGTCGTCTGTCCAGCTCAGGTTGTGTGACAGCCAGGATGCGGGCCATTAGTGGTGTCATGCTGCGCCTAGCCAACCTGCCAGTCCGAGGGAGCAGCACCAGCGTCATCTCGGCCACGTTCTTGCTCAGCCGGCAGATGTCGTCCCACCTTTTATGACAGTGGGTGCGCCTTCGGTTTGACACACCCAGATCCCGGACTCTGGAGGCAATGGCCCTCCACACGGCTTTACGCTGGTGGACCTTCAGCTGCAGGCATGGGAGACAAGAGGGGTGATGTGCCAGTGACACAGTGCACAATAACAACACAACGAAAATGCAGTAGCACGACAGTGACTCATCCAAAACTCAAGCTACAACTGTCACATAGCCAACAATTGCTCTGAACATGATGCAATGTCATTGGTCAATCAGACGTACAGGCATGCATGTTCGATGGTGGACACAGTACCTCCACACCCCATTCACATGCAGGATACCAACACACCAAGCAACGTGTAGTCTGCCTGCAGCTACTGTCTGCAGTTACCTACAACTACACATACAGAAGATAGCAAAACATGTGTCATGTTGTTGGACTCATTGTGTCCAACACTGCGCAGACCTAAGTGTCCTAGCCCTGTGAAAGCCTCACTGTGTCTTTGGACTCACATAGAGTGACAACGACTGTCATACATACACCCTTCTCCCACGCCTGCTCCTGTGCAATCTACATGGCAGAGTTGGGACTTAGATGAAGAGGCGTGAGACAAACACACATGGTACACACTGTACATGCAGTGATGTTGACATGTGGCATTCGGTGGGGACTGTGCAGGGCAGGTCGACTGACACTGAGTGGGTCAATTGGGAGCAACAAAGCCATGTACACAAACGCTAACTGGCCAGACTCCTGCATCACCAAAATGCAGCTGCACTGTATGGCTGACACTACAGGACATGTCCCTCTACTCTGGATAGGCATGCAGGGTAACGTGTGAAAGAGCCCACCAAGCCCTTCCCGCAGTAGCAAACATGATGGGCAGTGCATGTCAGAGCCCCACAACCACTGACACATACCGAAGCACCTCCACCCTGCACTCTCACTCACAGTCTGGGAAACTTACCACGACATTAGGTCCACCATAAAGCCTTGGGTACTGTGCAAGCACCCCGTCTACCAGGACCCCAAGCTCCTCACTGGTGAAGGGACTGGCACGGATCTTCTGAGTCCTCGACATCACAATGGACATGTGGCAGCAGCAGCACGTTGAGGGTGGCAGTCAGCAGTCCCTTGAGGCAGCAGGTGCAGGGTGGCAGCCAGCAGTCCCTTGAGGCAGCAGCAGCAGGTGGAGGGTGGCAGCCAGCAGTCCCTTGAGGCAGCAGCAGCAGGTGGAGGGTGGCAGCCAGCAGTCCCTTGGGGCAGCAGCAGCAGGTGCAGGGTGGCAGCCAGCAGTCCCTTGAGGCAGCAGCAGCAGGGGTGTCAGTCAGCAGTCCCTGGTAGCTGTGGGAATGTGGTGTGCCCTCCCACACATATATAGGCCCCTGGGGCTGTGTCAGTGGTCCCAGGGTGCTGCAATTGGTGTACGAGGTCTGCCTCATTCAAATGCATCCAATGTCCACCTCCGCGGTGGCGGTGCACGCCTACCGTGATTTTCAAACTTGCATCAAGCTACCGTGAGTCTGCTTCCCATTGGCTGCAGGGGCATGGTCCATGCCGGTGACACACCGTAGGATGCATGTGCACGCTACCGCAGTGGTGCATCTTATGAATGCCTCCAGTGACCGCCTCAGCGGGGGTGGTGCACGCCCACCGCGATTTTCAAACTCGCATCAGGCTACCGTGAGGCTGCTTCCCATTGGCTGCAGGGGCATGGTCCATGCCGGTGACACACCACAGGGCCCAGGCGGTAGGCACCGCCATATGTCTGGCAGACAGTGCCTGGAGTGACCGTGATTTGGGTAGCGGTGCATGGTGACCGCAATTGTCACATACATAACTGGCGGTGTCTCCCGCGATCGTGCATGGGTTATGTGCGGTGCCGTACCTCAGTGGCCAGGCGGTAGGCACCGCCACATGTCTGGCAGACAGTGCCTGGAGTGACCGTGATTTGGGTAGCGGTGCATGGTGACCGCAATTGTCACATACATAATTGGCGGTGTCTCCCGCGATCGTGCATGGGTTATGTGCGGTGCCGCACCTCAGTGGCCAGGCGGTAGGCACCGCCACATGTCTGGCAGACAGTGCCTGGAGTGACCGTGATTTGGGTAGCGGTGCATGGTGACCGCAATTGTCACATACATAACTGGCGGTGTCTCCCGCGATCGTGCATGGGTTATGTGCGGTGCCGCACCTCAGTGGCCAGGCGGTAGGCACCGCCACATGTCCGGCAGACAGTGCCTGGAGTGACCGTGATTTGGGTAGCGGTGCATGGTGACCGCAATTGTCACATACATAACTGGCGGTGTCTCCCGCGATCGTGCATGGGTATTGTGCGGTGCCGCACCTCAGTGTTCAGGCGGTAGGCACCGCCACATGTCTGGCAGACAGTGCCTGGAGTGACCGTGATTTGGGTAGCGGTGCATGGTGACCGCAATTGTCACATACATAACTGGCGGTGTCTCCCACGATCGTGCATGGGTTATGTGCGGTGCCGCACCTCAGTGGCCAGGCGGTAGGCACCACCACATGTCTGGCAGACAGTGCCTGGAGTGACCGTGATTTGGGTAGCGGTGCATGGTGACCGCAATTGTCACATACATAACTGGCGGTGTCTCCCGCGATCGTGCATGGGTTATGTGCGGTGCCGCACCTCAGTGGCCAGGCGGTAGGCCCCGCCACATGTCTGGCAGACAGTGCCTGGAGTGAGCATTAATGGAGTTGTGGAGTAGCTGTGCTGCACCTAACGTGTCCTCCAGCTCTCTGCATAGGCCAACATATGCAGTGCCCAGGGTCTCAACAATTGAAGGGTCCTCATGAGGGCAAATGCACAAAAGGGACATGTCACTCCACGTCACCAACACATACCATATATGGGTCGCCAATACATTGCATGGGCACATACACTCGCACATGTCACATGTGCTGTGTAATGAAATGTAGACTGTCCAGTTACTGTGTTGCATAGCATATGGAGATAATGGTCAATGTCTGTGTGTGCAATGTAACGCACAATGTTGTCTCATTGACTGGACTAGGGGCATCAGCAACTGGACATTGTCCAATGCACATGCTCACACGTGTCCCCCACGCTCAGCCGGTGGTGAGTGTGTAGTTGATGTGAGCCATGTGCAACCTGTGTTGGGTGGTGTATCAGGGCCAGCAACATGGTGTGTTCGGCTAGTATTGCAATTATCAACATATACTGGGGGTCAGACTCACAGGTATGCACACATATCTGTTAGTATATCACACTGTGCATGCGAATGAGCCGGAGGGGTGCACAGATAATTGCTGCTGGTAAGGGGACAGGTGTACGAGTAGTGTGCCTGATGTGAACCTAGTTGTGAAGTGCCCTGTGGTTGATGGTGCATGTTGTCAGACTTGGGAATGTGTCTGTAGAAGTAATTGATGTGATGCACATTTCATGGTCTTCTGCATTGACATCTGTGCACTGTGATCTGTCCTAGGAGGAGGAGGCACAATATCCATCGTCCGTTCACAGTCCTGGCAGACATGGAGAATGAGGAAATAATCCGCAAATTCAGGCTGGACCGACAAACCCTGCAGAACCTATGTGCCATGTTGGAGCCCCACCTGCAGCCACGTCGGACATATCCAACAGCTTTCACCGCAACAGCTAAGGTGATGGCATGCCTGCATTTCTTTGCAACGGGCTCATTCCAGCACACAGTCGCAAGTGCAGGCGGGATGTCACAGCCGATGTTCAGCATGGTGCTGAGGGATGTCCTGTCGGCCATGATGCTGTACAAAGACAGATATATCCATTTTCCCAGGTGGCCTGAGTTGGTGGCTGTGAAGGGCGATTTCTATGCCCTTGGACATATCCCCCATGTCATTGGTGCAATTGATTGCACACATGTTGGGCTTGTGCCACCACAGGCACGTGAACAGGTTTACCGCAATAGGAAGCATTCACACTCGGTAAATGTTCAAGTGGTGTGCCTGGCGGACATGATCATCTCACACGTGTGTGCCAAGTTTCCCGGCTCAGCCCATGATGCCCACATCTTGCGCAGCAGCATCGTTCCTCAGTTGATGGCCAATCTGCTTCCTGAGCGTGCATGGCTTGTGGGTGAGTATGTATAGTGGATTAGAGTGGTGTGTGTGTGTGACATGCTGTTGTGTAGCATTTTGGGACTGCAAGGTTAATCTGTGTCTCTCACACACAGGTGACTCAGCATATCCAAACCGCCCGTGGTTGCTGAGCCCATTGCGGAACCCCGTCACGCCAGCTGATGTGCGATACAATGATGCCCATGGGAGGACACGTCATGTAATAGAACGGACATTTGGTCTCCTAAAATCAAGATTTCGGTGCCTGGACCGTACTGGGGGGCCCTTATGTACTCGCCAGGGAAGGTGTGTCAGATAGTGGTGGCATGCTGCATGCTCCACAACCTCGCCATTCGCAAGGCAATACCCCTGATCCTGGATGACGATGATGAGCAGCCAAGGCCGCCGCCTGCAAATCAAGCCGGATCCAGTGACGAGGGCAGTGGAGAGGAGGAAGGGGTCGACATGCGTCGTCAGCTCATCACCCGCTACTTCACTTGAAGGTGAGTGATGATGTAGAAGGGACAAAATGGTCTGATGGTGTTGCTGTTGCTGTGTGGGTGTATGTGAGCTTGCTGACTGCAGCTTGGTGTTGACTCATTGCTGCCTGCCAATGTATGTGTGATTGGTTAGTGTGGAACAGATTGTCTCTATGGTGACTGTTGCTCTGTGTAAAGTTTGTAGATCTGAGTACCTTGTTGACAAGTGTCGTGTGATGTGTGCAATGCCACACCCATACAAGTGACTCTTGTTCTGCTGTTTTCCGTAGGTCCCTTCAGCATCTCACTTGTTACCTACATTCCATTCCCCTGGACCATGTCCTACACGGTGAAGGTTGCACATCCTGTATTAAAGATGGAGCAGACACAACAACATGTGTGTAATGTGTATTTATTAACAACTGTGACATGCAAGGGTGGAGGAAATGTGAAGGGGGTAATTGAAGAAGTGAGTTGACAGTCAAGGTAAATGAGATACTTGAGTAGTCCCCACAATGATGTGGAGACCCAGTCCAACAGATGGATGCCATTCACATGACAGTGTGGTGAAGGATAGTCCAAAAGGTCAATGCAGTGGTGCAGTGGTCTGCCATCATAGCTGGCTCGTGGACTAGCGTTTGCAGGTGCTTTGGCACGTGGGTCCCCCTGGCCTTTCCTTGGACGGCCCCTTTTGCGCTTGACTGGAGGGGCCACTGCTGCAGGAACAGTGGTGTCTGAGGACTCACCCCCCTCTGTGGATGCAGGGGAGGATGATGAAGTGTCATCCTGCTGCCCAACAGGGGGAGGCGGAGGGGTAGAATGTTGCGCTGGCCTGTCCCTCAGAACCGCCACTAGCTGCCCCAAGAGGTCCACAATCTGTCACATGCGTGTGTCCATGGACCTCAGCAGCAAGAGGTGCTCCCGAGATCCTTCCTCTAACCGGCCCATTCGTCCCTGGGCCTGTTGGTAGGCCCAAAGGACTCTGTCGATGTGGCCCAGGGCTTCCGTCCCAGGATCAGTCCCCCTCTGCATGACCCTGTCCCGACCACCTGCACTGCTGCCACGGTCCTGTCCGGTCCTCACATTGGCCCGCTGCATCCTCTCCCTGGCCTCCGCAGTCGATGTAGTGGGCTGCTCAACCCCTGGGGCAGGGAGGGTGTTGTGGGCAGCTGTGGTGGTGGTGGTGGTGGTGGTGGTGGTGGTTGACACACAGGCCATGACAGCAGCTGTCAGAGGATGGTCAGGGGCTGCAGCTGATGTGGTTGGGGGGACAATGGGTGCCTGGGACTGGTTGCGGCCTGCCACACCAGATGGGCCAGCGTGGAGCTCCTCATCCAAGGAATCCAGGGAGTCCTCATCCAGTTGTCTCTGTTCCGGGGGGGGGACTGGCTCTGCAGGGTGGTGTCATCCTCTGCAGTGAGTTCTTGGTCACCTGTGGGTCAGATGAGAAATGGTCATTGTGTTGCACCCAGCAAAGTTAGTGTTAGCAGTGTTACATCAACTGTTTGTACATCCAGCAGTTGTTCACTGTACAAATTTGCATTGACCGACATCCAGTGATGCATTACAAACTGTTGTGGTACATGCATTACTTGTCCATATTGGGAGTTCTCAAGACATGACATGCACAATATATGTTTTTTGACATTGACAGTCTCATGTTGGCATCCTGTTATTGATCAATCATATGTCATCCATTTACGCGTATTTGTCACTTGTTGAGCCCTTGTAGCGGTTCTCTCTGCACAGTGAGTGAGCATTGTAGTTTCATGCATACCTTATCATTGTGGTGTAGATATCTGTATTTGCAATTCCAGACATGCTTAAGTTTGCTTTCAGTAGATCCTAGGTGGTCTGGTCCACTGCTACTGTCAGATGGCATGTAGTGGTGTGCATGGTTGTGCTCGGAGTTCCATCGACATGTGTTTCAGTCATTCACACTTTAGTCGTTGTCACAGTTTCATTTTCTTAGGTGTGTGCACACTATAGTTGCCAATGCTATCTGGGTGTGCAGTTGTGAATTGAGAGGCCTGGTGTCCTATGCCGACATGTTTTATTAAATGCATATCTGGCTTTATGTTGTGGCTGTGGATATGTTGTGTTTGCTGTGTTTTCCTTGTATTTGTGAGACCTCTCTGTGTGTGTATGATGATGGCTTCCATCTTGGTCCAGTGTGGGACAGGTCAGCATGATATGTCCACATGCAAGTTCTTTTGAAGTGTACATTGCAATGACTGACACATGCATGTTGGTGCCAGGGAGTAATGGGTCTTGTGTGCTGCCGGTCAGGTGGGCCCGTGTGAGTTGTTGTGCAAGCTTTCCAGCCCCACACACCCCGACCTGTGAGATGCGGTTACCTACCTGTGAGTTGGGTGGGTAGCATACATTGCCTGCCACATGCTTCTTATTGGGGGTGTAGTGTCACATCCTCCATAGTGGTGGGACAGCATGCATGTAGCATTTTGTGGGACGGATAGCCAAACACACTGCACCGTCTCCCTGTGGAGATGGGTACCTACCTGTTAGGTGAGGGTGTAGCACACAATGGCTGAGGCTTGCTTCTGGGTGGGGGGAGGGCAACATCCTGCTCAGCTGTGGGACAAGGGGGCCTGGTGGGAGTCGTAGTGCAGGCCTCCCACACACACACCCACCTCCCTGTGGAGATGGCTACCTACTTGTTAGGTGAGAGTGTAGCACACAATGGCTGAGGCTTTCTTCTGGGCGGGGGGAGGGCTACATCCTGCTCAGCTGTGGGACAAGGGGGCCTGGTGGGAGTTGTAGTGCAGGCCTCCCACACACACACCCACCTCCCTGTGAAGATGGCTACCTACCTGTTAGGTGAGAGTGTAGCACACAATGGCTGAGGCTTGCTTCTGGGTGGGGGAGGGCTACATCCTGCTCAGCTGTGGGACAAGGGGGCCTGGTGGGAGTTGTAGTGCAGGCCTCCCAAACACCCACCCACCTCCCTGTGATGATGGCTACCTACCTGTTAGGTGAGGGTGAAGGACACAATAGCTGCCACATGGTTCTGGGGGAGGGGGTGCTCCATCCTGCTGAGTGATGGGGCAGGGTGTGCCTGGTGGGAGTCATAGTACAGGCCTCCCACACACACACACACCTCCCTGTTATGATGGCTACCTACCTGTTAGGTGAGGGTGAAGGACACAATGGCTGCCACATGGTTCTGGGGGTGAGGGGGTGCTCCATCCTGCTGAGTGATGGGGCAGGGTGTGCCTGGTGGGAGTCGTAGTGCAGGCCTCCCACACACACACACCCACCTCCCTGTGAAGATGGCTACCTACCTGTTAGGTGAGGGTGAAGGACACAATGGCTGCCACATGGTTCTGGGGGGGAGGGGGTGCTCCATCCTGCTGAGTGATGGGGCAGGGTGTGCCTGGTGGGAGTCGTAGTGCAGGCCTCCCACACACACACCCACCTCCCTGTGAAGATGGCTACCTACCTGTTAGGTGAGAGTGTAGCACACAATGGCTGAGGCTTGCTTCTGGGTGGGGGAGGGCTACATCCTGCTCAGCTGTGGGACAAGGGGGCCTGGTGGGAGTTGTGGTACAGGCCTCCCACACACACACACGCCTCCCTGTGAAGATGGCATCCTACCTGTTAGGTGAGGGTGTAGCACACAATGGCTGAGGCTTGCTTCTGGGTGGGGGGAGGGCTACATCCTGCTCAGCTGTGGGACAAGGGGGCCTGGTGGGAGTTGTAGTGCAGGCCTCCCACACACACACCCACCTCCCTGTGAAGATGGCTACCTACCTGTTAGGTGAGAGTGTAGTACACAATGGCTGAGGCTTGCTTCTGGGTGGGGGAGGGCTCCATCCTGCTCAGCTGTGGGACAGGGGGCCTGGTGGGAGTTGTAGTGCAGGCCTCCCACACACACACCCACCTCCCTGTGAAGATGGCTACCTACCTGTTAGGTGAGAGTGTAGCACACAATGGCTGAGGCTTGCTTCTGGGTGGGGGAGGGCTCCATCCTGCTCAGCTGTGGGCCAAGGGGGCCTGGTGGGAGTTGTAGTGCAGGCCTCCCAAACACCCACCCACCTCCCTGTGATGATGGCTACCTAACTGTTAGGTGAGGGTGAAGGACACAATAGCTGCCACATGGTTCTGGGGGGGAGGGGGTGCTCCATCCTGCTGAGTGATGGGGCAGGGTGTGCCTGGTGGGAGTCGTAGTGCAGGCCTCCCACACCCACCTCCCTGTGATGATGGCTACCTACCTGTTAGGTGAGGGTGAAGGACACAATGGCTGCCACATGGTTCTGGGGGGGAGGGGGTGCTCCATCCTGCTGAGTGATGGGGCAGGGTGTGCCTGGTGGGAATCGTAGTGCAGGCCTCCCACACACACACCCACCTCCCTGTGAAGATGGCTACCTACCTGTTAGGTGAGGGTGAAGGACACAATGGCTGCCACATGGTTCTGGGGGGAGGGGGTGCTCCATCCTGCTGAGTGATGGGGCAGGGTGTGCCTGGTGGGAGTCGTAGTGCAGGCCACCCAAACACCCACCCACCTCCCTGTGGTGATGGCTACCTACATGTTAGGTGAGGGTGAAGAACATAATGGCTGAGGCTTGCTTCTGGGTGGGGGAGGGCTACATCCTGCTCAGCTGTGGGACAAGGGGGCCTGGTGGGAGTTGTAGTGCTGGCAGCATGTACACATGTACCCATGGTGATGTTGCTTACTACCTTTGGGGGGCTTCAGGGGGAGTGTCTGTTGTATCTGTGAGAGATGTGTTGGGAGGAGTGTTGTGCACATGAATGAATTTGTACCCAGGAGGTATTATTTTGTGATTGGGCAAGACAGTACATTTGTGTGATGTTAGGCATTTGTTTGTACTTACCAGCCTCCACTCACGGGTATTCCTGAGAGACTCTCTGGATGTAGAATGCCAAGCACCTTCTCCTCCCATTCAGTGAATGTTTTGCGTGGAACAGGAGGGCCACTGCCTGTCCTCTGAGCCAGCTCATGGTTCTTGGCTCTCCTCTTTTTGACCACTGCCTTCAGATCGTGCCACCTCTTCATGATTTCATCTCTATTGCGTGGCACGGTCCCTACTGCATTGACCTTCTCTACTATCCTTCTCCACATTTGCGTTCTTGTTGCCAGTGGTGTCTGTTGGACCTGGTTACCAAACAATTGTGGTTCTACCCTGATTATCTCATCGACCATGACCCTCAACTCGCTCTCAGTGAATTTGGGCATTCTCTAGGTTGGGCATTCTCTGTGGTGACATGGTGTGTGATGTGGCAAGGTGTTTAGGGTGCAGGTTTGGGAGTGTTAGTGGTGGTTGTGATGTGTATGGTGTGTGCTGTGCAAAGGTGTTAGAGGTGCAGGTGTGGAAGTGGTGGTGGTGATGTGTGTGTGTTGTGCAGATTTGCCTCTCCTGTCATCTGTGGTGGATGTCCCCTCAGTTGTGGAGTTTTGCAAAGGATTGTGGTCTGTTGGGTGCTGGATTTATATTGGTGTCTGTGGGTGTGTCAGGATGGGGTGTTGGTTGCAGGTGTGGTGTGTGTGTGTACCTGGGATTTGTAGTTTTTGTGTTTCCCATGGGGGGGTGTTTTTGGGCTGTGTTGGCTATTTTTGGGTGCATCCCTTGTGTGGTTGGTGCACTTTGTGGCCATGTTGTGTGTTTTTCTGGCGACCGCCATTTTTTTTGCGGAGCGTCCGCAGTGGTGGCTCGGCTATGGCGCTTCCGCCGTCTCACTGATTCTTCACTGTTGTCGACCGCGGCGGTCGGTAGCAGCTCACTGCACCGCGGGGGTGTCGGGGATATCATAATTTTGATGGCGGTGTCTCTGCTGTGGTTGCGGGCGTTTGGCCTGTTTCCGCTGCGACACCGACCGCCGCGGACGGTTTTGTGCCCTTTTCGAAGGCGTACAGCGGATTTTCGTGTCTCCTTTCCGCCGCGGTTGTGGTTTTACCGCTGGGGATCCTAATCTAGCCGTCGGTTTTCCCGCGGTAGCGGCGGGCGGTATTTTCCCGCTACCATGGCGGTCGTTTTCTTTCCGTCAGCCATCGTAATGACCTCCTTAGTTATTATTTTTTGGGGTTCATTGTAAATATTTTAGTGATGGAATATGTTTATTTTTAATTTAAACCAATGTATAAAATGTTTTATATTTATTTTCAATAATTGTTTTACGTAAAAAGTGCTCTTTTAAAATGTATTAATGATATTGTAATTATTTTGGCAATATTACTATAGTCAATTTAGTGTGAATCAATATTTTTGATATTTTATATGTTTATTTAAAGGTGAAAATATTTGTCAAGCAGTGCATATTGATGAGCGGCTTTGGCTGCAGCTTTTTTTGTTATTTTTTTACTTTTTGGTTGGGGGGTGCCTGGACCCATCCAAGACACCCAGACATGCACTTTTATGGAGGGAGTGCAGGGAGCCCGCCTCGTGCTGCCCAGCTAGCTCCCTGCTCATTTGGCTCTGTTGTCTGCCAACGTGGGAGCTGGCACTTGGATGCTCCCTGCCCTGTTGCTTTTGCGGGGCCTGCTTCGCTCCCCCCAGAAGCAACCCAGGGATTGGGTTCCAGGCTTCTTCCTTCCATGGTGGGGAACGTGATTGCACTCCCCCGATTCTTCTTTCCTCATCGGGTCCCTGGAGATGGGTCCCCGGCATGTCAAATCTGGACACCGGCCCGGGGAATGTGGTTCCTGGGCCTCACTGGGCGTTAATTATTAATGAACCTTGCTATGCTCCCTGGGCACTGGCCCACCCCAGAGGTAGAATTCAGGATTTTCTTTTCTACGAAGAGCCACATGCTCTGATTCACGCAGTCGGTCAAAGGTCCACACCTTTAAATGTGATCATCTAGGGCCCAGTTGGGCCAATTTTTTTATGATCTTGGGCTCATTTTACTTCTGGTGGTGAGCTCTCCTGGTCTGAAAAGGGGCACACTTTATGGGTTTCACTAGCTCCTTGCATGAGTCTTCTCCTTAAAGTGACCTCCTGGCCGTATTGCAGTACATCCGGGGTCATTGGAGTCCACGTCTTCCCCCAACTGGTGCTCAGGGGGAGTAAGGGGACTAGCAACACTGGCCCTTGGACCTGGCCCTTGATCCACTAGTCCCTGCATCAGCTCTAGTAAGAGTTCTCATTCCATTAGGGCATCAAGGGGCTTTCATAGTGTTTCCGCTATCGGTCTCCTTCATGTTCTGGGCTGTCACTTTTATACCCAGTCCAGCTTGTGAGTTGGTGTCAGGTTTCTTTGTATGTGCTGGGGAAAGACCCCATGAATGTAATCAGGGCAACGCCTAACTCCTCCCCAGTCATCCTGTCAGAAAAACCCACTCACATCACAACCAGGCCCTTTTGTGCACTGTCTGGCACAAATATGTATTTCCTAGTGGGAGAGCCATCACCAGCCCAGATAGTTGATAACTCCCAGAAGCGTAAGGCAGACAAATGTCAACTTTCTAAAAGTGGCATTTCTAAAAAGATAATTTAAAGAGAACTTTTAACTATAATTCAAAAGAGTAGAATAATTATTTTTATTGCTGCTACCAATCCAAAATTAGTATTTAATAAAGGTACCAAGGTAGCTGAAACATTCACTTTGGCAGCAGCCAGCCTTGCTACAGTGAAAATAGTTTTTGGGACTATTTCACTGTAAGGACTTGTTGAACATTAATTTCTTCATGGCCTACTTTTAAATATCTTCACCCTACCTGTATGGGCGATAAGGCCTATGTATGGGTGACTTATTATTTGAGAGGAGGGTTTGAGCCTGTCAAAAGAGGTATTTTGACAGGTCAAATGTGCAGTTTAAAACTGCCACAGGCAGGTTATTTGTGTGCAGCTACCAGGCTGCCCACAACTGTACTCTCTCACGTGCAGCTTGTAGCCATGTGCACATACTTGTGCACACATGTTCACATCTAACCAGCCCAGTGCCGCCTTACCTTAGCTGCGTTGTCGCAGCCTTATCTTAAAAGACGGACACTGATGGTAAACACGTGCAGTCCAATTTACCAAGAAGTCTGTGGGAGTGAGACTCAGATATTGAGACTCCCCACAATAAAAGTCCAAAATCGGGTGATCAAAGAGCAACTAATTTGGGCGTACTGAATGGTTGGAAACCATTTGCAACACTGAGCAATCAGTTAGTGATGATTAATCCACAGGATTGCAGCCTAGAGCTTGTAATTAGTTATATATACACATGGGGCAGATTTACAAGCCCCTTGCGCTGCCAGTGCGTCACTTTTTGTGACGCACTAGCAGCGCATTTTTCTGCCCCATATTTACAAGGACAGGAAAAGCCACCCTGCGTGGCTTTTCCTGTTCTTGTAAATACCTTTACATGCAGCACTTTGCGTGAAAGGGGTGTTCCATGGGTGTTGCTGTGGGTGTTCCCACGCAACACCCATGGAACCAGACACATTTCCAGATTTACAAGAAAAAGTAAATCTGGAAATGCGTCTGAATGCCACGCATCAGGGGAGGCGTAGGGAGGCGCAACGAGGAGAAATGTTTTCATTTCTCCTAGTTTTTTTCCTCTTTCTATGCGTGTTGCATTCTGCTGCACACATAAAAAGAATAGAAAGAGGAAATCACCTCTGGTGATTGTTTATATATAGGAAGGTGTCCCTTCCTGCACATAAACAATCATTGAAACAATGGCGTTTTGCAAGTTCTATGTGTGCTAATGCAGCACACATAGAAGTTGTCAAACGCCATTTCTGATTGTTTACGTGCAGGAAGGGAACCCTTCCTGCACATAAACAATCTCCCCATGACTTAGGCATCCTTGCACCATGGTGCAAGGGTGCCTGCACCGGCGCATGGCAGCATTTGTGCGCCAGCGCAAGGGGAAGCACAGAGATGCAACATATTGTTGTAAATATGTCGCATCCCTGTGCTTCCAAACTAACGCAGCACAGCAAAATGACTTGCTGCACCGCGCTCTGTTAGTTTATTGTAAATCTGCCCCATGGTGAGCATTTGACATTGTTGAAATAGAGGAGGCGGCAGTCCCAAAGCCACATACAAGAGAATACTTAACTACTGGTGGGCTAGAGCGTTTCTACCAGGTGCTCTTTCTTTTCCCTACAGGCTCAAACAGAGGGCCTGACATTCAGCAGGAACATAGATTCCTCTTATATCTCTGTTCACTTTCTTTGGGTTTCAATGTACTCCTTACACTGGCCAATTTCATGGGTTGAGTGAGAGAGTTGTAAGCAGATGTGAAGATCTTTATTTCACAACTTTGTCAATCAATCAACATGGATTTGTAAACCGGGGCTAATCACCCACAAGGGTATCCAGGCACCAGGTTCTTGCTGGGCTCATTTGAATAGTCAGGTCTTGAGTCCCTTTCTGAATTACGGGAGAGAAGATGATGTTCGCAGGTGCAGAGGAAGGTCGTTCCAGGACTTGATGGTGAGGTAGGAGAAGGAGTGTGCTCCAGCGTAGCTACGGCAGATTCACGGAGTGTGTGCTAGGGCAAGGGAGGCAGAGCTCATGTGTCTGGAGAGTTGGTTGAAGTTCAGGCGGTGGTTGATGTATGCAGGTCCTAGGTCGTAGAGGGCCTCATAAGTGTAGTTCAGCATCTTGAAATGGCATCTTTTCTGGATGGGGAGCCAGTGGAATTTCCTAAGGTGGGGGGGTGACTTGGGTCTCTTGGGGAGGTTGAGGATGAGTCTGGCAGCGGAGTTCTGTACCATCTGGAGTCTCTTTAGGAGCTGCATGGTGATGCCTGTGAAGAGCGCATTGCTGCAGTCCAGTCGGCTGGTGACTAGGGCTTGAGTGACGATTTTCCTGGTGGTGACGGGGAGCCACCTGATGATGTTTTGGAGAATGCAGAGGGTGTGGAAGCAGGTGGAGGAGACTCTGTTGATCTGGGATTTCATGGTGAGTTTTCTGTCTCTTGTCATCTAGGATAATGCCAAGGTTACGGCTGTGGTCTGTTGGAGTGGGTGTGGTTCCAAGTTTGGAGGGCCACCAGGTGTCGTTCCACGGGGAGGTGCTGTTCCCAAAAATTAGCACTTCCGTCTTGTCCATGTTAGGTTTCAGGCAGTTGGGTTTCATCCAATCGGTGACACTCATCATATAGTTGTTGTCAAGTGGTGTCTGGGTCTTCTGAGAGAAGAGGATGAGCTGGGCATCATCAGCGTAGGCTATGATGTTGAGGCCACGGGTTCTGATGATATTGGCCGGGGGTGTCATGTATGTGTTGAGCAGGGTGGGACTGAGGGATGAACTTTGAGGGACACCGTAGATGATGCTCTTGGGTTCCAACGTTTAGGGTGGTAGGTGAATTGTCTGGGTTCGTCCTGTGAGGAAGCGTGTGATCTATTTGAGGCCTGGATCCCGATGTGGTGGAGTCTCTTGATGAGGGTATGGTGGGATACGGTATTGACTGCTGCTGAGAAGTCAAAGAGGATCAGGGCCACTGTTCCTCCCTGGTCAAGGAGGGTTCTGATGTCATCAGTGGCAGTGATTAGGGCAGTCTAGGATCTGTGGTTGGCTTGAAACCAGGATTGGGAGGTATCCAACAGGTTGTTTCTCTCCGGGTGTTTGCTGAGTTGGCGGTTGATGGCCTTCTGGAGTACTTTGGTGGGGAAGAGGAGCAGAGAGATGGGGTGGTAGTTCTTGAGTTCGCTGGGGTTGGTGGAGGGTTTATTGAGGAGAGGGTCTGACCTCTGCATGTTTCCATTCGTCAGGGAAGGTGGCCGTAGTGATGGATGCGTCGAGAATGGAGGTGAGTTTGCAGCTGATGTCCTTGCTCCTGAGGTTGAAGAAGTGGTGGGGATAGGGGTCCGTGGGTGCACCCAAATGGATGGAGTTCCTGATGGCTGTTTGGTGTCCTGGCCCCATGCAGTGAGCGGGTGTTTGTGTGGTGTCAGCTGGTGTGATGAGGTTGTGGGTTGCGGTTTGAAGAATCTGTAGATGGTGCATATCTTGTTATGGAAGTAGTTCGCCAGGGTGTCACAGAGTTCCTGGGAAGGAGAGATCATGGTTTTGATGGCTAATGGGCAGGAGAACTCTCTGACAATTTTGAAGAGTTCTTTGCTGTGGTTGGAGCTGGCTTGACAGTCTGCCAGGACATCTCTTTTCATGTGTTTTAGGCATTGGTGGTATTTTTTGAGGGCTAACTTGAGGGTGGCTCGGTCTATGAAATCTTTGCTGGTGCGCCATCTTCTTTCTAGCCTTTATGCAGTTGCGTTTCATTGTCCTGCGTTCTGGTGTGTACCTGCTGGGTTGTTTGGTGCCCCTGTTGGTCTTGGCAGGCCTTGTAGAGGGAACTCTCTTGGTGCAGTTGGTGATAGAAATTAGTGATGGCTCTTTCAAGGTTAGTTGCTGAGTCGGGATGGGTGGTGTTGAGGGTGTCCATCTTGGGCTTCTGTAAGTTTGTTCCAGTTGTGGCAAGAGGAACTGGGAGACATGGCAGTGGTCTATGGGGATACTGTGATGGTGAAATGAATGATGGCGTAGTCGGTTCAAGTGAGTTCGGTGACATGACTGTACTTGACTCTGTCGATGGCGGTGAAGATTGTGTGTCCTGCTCTGTGTTTGGGGTTGGTGACCGGTTAGGTAAGGCTGATATTACTCATGCTTTCTAGGAGGCTGGAAGTGTTTGCATCTTTGGGGTCGTCGAGGTGGAAGTTGAGGTCACCAAGGAAGATGCAGTACTCGGAGTCAATAGCAAGTGGGGTGATGAATTCTGGGATGACGTTGCAGAAGCTGGGGCAGGATCTTGGGGATCTGTAGGCGAGTGTGCCTCTGATGGTAGTTCTGCCGTCGGTTTGGAGTTGGATGTGGAGGTGCTCCATGATCGGTGTCGTGTCGTCTTAGGTGGTGGTGCAGCAGATGGTTTCTTTATGGATGATGGTGACATTATCTCTGTGTTTGTTGGTGTAGAGTCAGTGTATTATCTTGTAGCTATTGGGGGTTGTGGTGGTGATGTTAGGGTAGGAGGAAGGGTTGAGCCAGGTCTCTGGGATGAAGATACCGTTGGGGTGAGGGTGGTGATGGCGTCCCAAATTTTGGTGGCATGTTTGCAGAGTGATCGGGTGTTGAGCAAGCAGCAGTGGATTAGTTCCAGGGCAGCTGCATTCGTGGTTGTGTTGTCAGTTTCTGTGAGGGCGGTGGGTTCTGCGTTGCAGGTGAAGAGGCAGCGTGGTTATGTGAAAGATCCTACTGTTGAATACGGGGATGCGGTGCAGCAGTTGTTGTTGCGGTGTCTGGGGTCCAGTGCTTGCTCGGAACTCTACAATACCAAAGGGGATGATGGACGGAGCGCTTGAGCAAATCAAACACTCACCCCCAGTCAACTGATCTGGGTTTAATCCATCATCATTCTTTAGCTCACTCCACCACCCCAGTTCAGACATGGCCATATGCAAATCAGTCTGACCCTGTGCCTCATGGGAACAGTCCAGCCCAAACTGCCAAGCCATGTCTTCCCTGGACCGGAAACAAGCATCCTGGGACCGGTTTCTGGCTATTCAGCCGTCATCAGCCAGGCTAGCTTGAATCCAGTGGCAAAGTGAGCAAGGGACCCACATCTGGGCATACCCTGCCAACTTAGGGCGAACAAAGCAATACCAAAGGGGATGATGGACGGAGCGCTTGAGCAAATCAAACACTCACCCCCAGTCAACTGATCTGGGTTTAATCCATCATCATTCTTTATTCTCGGAACTCTACAGCTGATTATCTGTGGTTGGATTGAGCAACAGGGTTCCTGCCAATGGGCAAGGTCCAGGCACAGAAGGGGGCAGAAGGGCTTGTCTCCATTAAGTAGATCCTGGGTGGGAGGTGGGGCGTTGGATGGCGGAAAGCCGGGGCAGCAGAAAAAAAAGGAGCGGGTGGCGGACGAGCTGGCTCCTGCACATGGCACAACAAAACAGCGGAAAACAAATTTACAGGCAGCAACAGAGAAGAGCAGATAAAGTCAGCACAATACCAAAAAAGAAAACAATACAACAGCAGAATGCAGACACTTTGAATAATGACAGTCTGACGAAACTTATAGGCAGCAACAGTGGAATACAAACAGAGTAAACAATGACAATTTGACAGAACTTACAGACAACAGCTCAGAGGAGGGATTAAAAGCAGCACTGACTAAGAGAAAAACAAAAAGTGGATAAGTAATACAGTGCAGCGCAAATGCAGTCAGCCAACAGGCATAGTCCGGCAGACCTGCTGAGGCAAGGCAGCAATGGTTGAGCAGATCGACGATCTGTATGTCTTTTCATGTTTGATACCATCCACCCTCAGTGCTGGGTCACCTGTTGCCAAACAGTAGGACCTCTTTTTTCTCACCATTCAGTTTTAGGCAGCTACTTTTCATCCACCTTCCAGTTTCCAGCATACAGTTGTGGACCTTACTTGTTCATTGCTGAAAATGGATACAAGTGGAGAAGTGTGGCTCAATGGTTAGAGCGGCAGACCCTGATGCAGAGATCTGGTCCGGGACCAGGGTTCAATTCCTGCCTCGGCGGGTCTTGGGCTCAATTTCCTCGGACCTGATAATTCTCACCTCGGTGCCTATTCTAATCATGGGTCCCACTCTGCAACTCTGGGCAATAGCTTGCTTAATCTCCACAACGGCCCCAACAGCGCTGGGATGCCTGGCTTCACCCTCGGGGTGCCCAGGAGCGGACATTTCACAGGGAAAAAGCCAGGAAGGGTTCCACAGCGGTATGCGTACAGCGCCTGGACACCCCTTTGGGGGTATGGGTGCGCTTTACAAGTACAAATTTCATTTCATACAATGATCTGGGTATCATCTGCATATGGCATTATCGAAAACCTAAAAGATTGAATGAGCTTAGCTATATTGTTGACATAACAATGACACAAGATGGGGTTTAGGGATGAACCATGTGGATCTTCACAAGGAAGAAAAAAAAGGAAATTATTCAGAGTGACAAATTGAGGCATATTTACAAGCCCCTATCGCCACAGGAACGTAACTTTTACTGACGTTCCTGTGGCGATATGTGCTTCGCCTTATTTACAAGGCAGCGTTGAGCCACTCCCTTTGCCATGGAATGACACATGGTGGCCAGTGCGTCTTCGACCCACCACTCGCCCCCACAGACCACGCCTGTAATCTTAGCATCATCCTGGACAACAAGCTATCCATGCAGAAAGAGGTAAATACAGTTTCCTCAGCCTGTTTCAACACTCTACACATGCTTCTAGTGGCTCCCGGTCAACACAAGAAAGACCATCACGCATGCTCTCGTCATAAGCAGAATGGACTACAAGAACACGTTCTTTGTAGGTATTACCGCAGGCCTACCATAGAGACACCAGAAAATACAGAACTCAGCAGCAAGACTCATCTCGACCTCCCCAGATGAACACACATCACTCCACACCTCAAAAAACTGCATTGGCTCCGAATCCAGAAGAGGTGCCAGTTCAAAATGCTGATCGACGCACACAAAGCCTTGCACAACACAGGGCCAGCAAACATCAACAAGGGCATCACTTTCCATCCAACCGACTAGCCTCTTCTGCTTCCCCTCCATTTTCCTTGCTGACACCCGCCGGATCTGGCAAAGCAACAGCATAGGTCGCTCATTTTCCCACCTAGTAGCCAAGGCTTGGAACGGTGTTCCCCTGCTCCTTAGGACCACCTCATCACTCCAGGAGTTCAGGAAAGGACTCAAGACCTGGCTGTTCAACTGAGCAGTATACCACCAAGCGACCAGCAACCTCAGTGCCTTGAGAACCTCGCAGGTGATTTGTCGGCTATATAAATAACTATGGTAAATTGATTGATTGATTTGAAGAAGAGTGGAGCACAAACCATTTTCTAACAAGAGGGTCATTTGATACAAGTTGATGGAAGTAAATTGAAGAAAATGTGGAGAGGCCAGTTATTTTGCTCTGGAGGTTCCTCATATAAGCGTGCAGCCATATTATGGATTGGACCAGGGTCTTGTTAGGGGCTGTGGAGGTAGATGAGGATATGGTCAGTGTAAGTTAAATCAGGAAAATTTACTTTTGGCTTGCATATGTGCACACATTGTTGACCAAATTTGGTTTTTGACGGCTTTAACTGGGGGAGTGCCAAAATCAGTCCACATGTTTATGATTATTAAGGGAGACTTGAAAGGTGTATGTGATGTGACACTGAACAGGTCTCATCCACCTTTGTCTACTTTGACAGTGGTCAATGGCTTAGGCATTGAGAAAATATTCTACCAATTGGAAATTAGTTGTTTCTTGGAGGGTGCATAATTAGAGTACTAGAGTATAGTCTTTCTTTTCCCTTGTGCACAACCTCCATGTCAGGCTAGTTTTGATTTTCTGTACAACAGCTCTAGCTCTGACTTGCATATCCTACATGCACATCATCTTGGCAGGACCCTGCTCACTCCATAAACCCTTACTAATGGAGACATGATGGGGAAAAGCTAGGACAGCAATGCCTAGCTGGAAGCAGCAGGCTAGTGCACTAGACGACTCTTCTTTCAAGGGTCAATAGCTGACAAGAATAAAGATTACTTCAGGAAAAATTCAGGCACAGCAGCTTATGGTTTGGTAGAATGGAAAACCTTTAAAACGGTTATTAGGGGACATTGTAAAAGGACTACAAGACCACATATAGGGCAAGAAAAGCACTAATTCTGGAACAGGGAGTTCTTGAAACAAAAACGAGGGACATGGAAAAGGTTAGCTTCAAGCACAAGATATTGAAAGACTGTGCTGTCTAGATTAATGAACGTAAGTAACAAAAGTACCCAATGAGGAAGACAAGGTGGGTAGACTATGAGACTAGCTGATAAAGTTGGATGACAAGAGCTCACCAATAACAATCACTTGAATTGCAAAAGGTGAAATGATATACACAAGGAAAGATAGCCCAGGTATGTCTGTGTTATTACTCTGAACCATATGAGAGTTTGGACGAGGCAACTATGCCGAAGATATAGAGGAATTTGAATATCCACTGTTCGGGAAATAAAGAAAGCTGCGGGTAAGTAATCGGGAGAGGATGGATTGCTGGCATAGTTCTATAAAGTCTATGGAAACCTGCTGACACCCAGGCTGGCAGATATGTAGTAATGGCACATCGAAAGGGTGCCCTGTCCAGTGGTTGCTGGTGACATTTGAAAGTGGCATGTCATAAAAGTAGGTTATGACTTTTATATAGCAAGCGAAGCAAGCAAGCTTAATGTACAAATGTGGGGTTCAGAGGGGTCTCCTCCCAGGAAAATATTTGAAAAAAATTGGCAAATGGTGCATTTTAAAGCAAATCAATTTAGTGAGAATGCAAGGTTTATAAAGCAGTGGGAACATATAGTCTTGAAATATTAAACACATTGAAAACTGCCCCATAGCATACTGCATTAATATGTTCAACAGCTACTGTAATGTACCAATTTAAAGCACTACAAGTTCAGGCCCTTTAAGTGTGCTTGCCCAGTGTCTTGCACTGCATGAGGCATCAACTTTGAAAGAAAATGCCCCAACCTGGCTTTGGGAAGCACCCACAGCTGTTGTCTGCAATCAGTCATATAGAAATATATGCAGACAGGTCTTTAAGTGGAATGATAAAAGTGAAGACTCTCTAAAAGGGAACATGTCAAATAAATTTCTGTGATTCACATAGTGTGCAACCTGACTGGTATTTTGGTTTCTCTCTGAGATGTTATCACACCATATATATTATACAAAAGTTGACATACACCTAAAACCTTCCAGTACCATCGACTTTGTCAATGGTTTTTAGCTGTTTAAGATAAATGAGTAACAACAATGATTTGTTGTAATTTTCAACATTGGGATTGTTTCAATTCTGAAATTGTGAAACTGAATTTAATATTATTGAGGCATGTGTTAGGTGTATTGGCCTTTAGTTATTTGTGCTTTATGTTAGTTATGTGTGCCCTTTTTCTTTGCACATCTCGTCCATCTGCACATCTTGTACTTCATCTCTTTCTTGTTTAGCACCCTCTTCCCACTCTCCCCTGAATGCACCTCCTCACATTTCTTCACTTCACCACCCCCAAACATACACTGCACGCACTCACATTTCAGCGCTTTATTTGTGCATTATATATACTTTGACATCTGTGTACCGCCTTCACACACACATTTTAAAGATCATTTCAATTCCAGAGCATTTTTCTGTGTGCTCTGCAAATAGGCCAACACACTGACAGTCACTTTGCTTTGCCTTCAGCCTCAGTGCCAGAGCTCTCAATCAAAGCCCCTCATAAATACCTGGCATGTCTCAAAGTATGCACTATACAAGAGTAATAAGATGTACGAAAAACATACAGAAACACAACATGATGAAATAGCTGGAGAATGCAAGATTAAGTAAAACATGTGAAACAAAAGAGCAACTAAATTGCTGGCATACATTGCCTGAACGTTTTTAATATTCATTGTTCATTAATTAATCCATATGTTTGGCATTAATGTTAAGAACATGAAGATAGGGCCAATTTTAACACCATATAGCATGTTACTGTCTTTACTATAAGCACATATTTCTCCGTTTGTGCTTGACTCCGATATTTGGATCAACTTCGCAAGGGAACAAAAACCATGCTTGTCTTTTGGATCAATTTTGCAGAGGAACAAATACAGCAGATTCACATTTAAAGGGGCCAATGACCTGCAGCCAGGGCCTGGGGTGTAACAGTGGGGGAGGTTAGGGTGACCTGGGGTTTCAGCACAATATACATAACATGAGATTAGCATTACAAATCTTACCATTAACGAGGACAAGGCACAGAATCACACGTGCTTGCATCCAGTCATACCCAGTGACAACATCTGAGAATGAGGGACGTCTGACCTCACGCAAGGATTCAGTCGCTGAAGCCCAAAAGCATGATGCTCACAGCATCACTGGCCTACAATGGATACCACCATAGACTACAACGAAGGGCTTTAGAAAGGTAAGCCTGGCTTCTGTGTCCTGGTTCAGAGTGAGGTAGGGCAGACAGCCTAGGACAGGCAGAACAGACCTAAATACATCGATTTATTTAGAGATAACATAGTATCTCTAAGTAAATAAATCTATTTAATATTTTTTGAGGTAAAGATGTATGGATTTCAGAGGGGTGCAGCCCCACAGCCCTATTGGAGAAAGTCCCCCAGCACTGCCACTTTCCACCTGTGTGGCGTGGATTGCATCCTCACAACATCTGGCAGAGAGCAGCTAGACCAGGCCTCTTTTGCCCCCCGCCAAATGGTAAACATTGATTACAAGAATTTAAGCAATGGAATCACAAACCTCTGTCACTTATCTCAGTTAGTACAAACCAAAGTATTTTTGGGTCAGGTTACCCTATATCACCCAGTGTTAGAAATTATTCAATCCCAGCAGCATGTGGGATTGGAAAAGACCTATGATTCTGTCAGTTATCAATTTTTGTGTACAGTTATGCAATGCACAGGATTGGGGCGTGTGAGAAATCAGAACAAGTTTGCAGAGCACCCCAACTTTTTGCCCCCAATTTTGACTACTAGGTGCTGGTTTTCTGACTCTGACTGTGCCCTGGGCTATGCTAACCAGACCCAGGACCTGCGCTCTGATTAAAAGTATATGGTAATTAGGTGTAATTACAATTGGTACTAACAGCCTAACTGTAAGTACCTGGTATATTATAGGGCATATAGGTTTAGAGGCCTAGTAGACCTAATGCACTTAAGTGTGCACTACTGTGTTGCCTGCTGTAATTATAAAGGCTAAAGGCAGCACAGCTTTTCAGGCTTCCTTTACATTAAATTTATATGCAAATTCGACTTTGGAATTAAAGGTACTTTCAAAGTCTCAAACTAGTTATTTTCACATATATGTCACTCCTAAGGTCTCCCCTAGGTGCCCCAGGGGTAGGGTGCCTTGTAACTATAAGCAGAGACATTATAAAATATGTTTTATAACCCCTAGTGAGGGAAAAACTCCCAATTTTATATTTCCCAATTGTAGAAAACTAGCTCCATAGGCTAACATGGGAATATTTTATTTATGGATACATTTTGACTGGTGTGAGCTGGAAATTGTCATTCAAAATCTCAAATGATAGTTATGATAAATCCAACAACTTGCCACCATTAGATTTATAATAACTATTTTTTGAAAATAAGTTATTGAACTTCCCTTTCTGAAAGCCAAAATCCAGCCTTCCAGCTGCCCTCTCCTGATTGGCCAGCCTCTGAAAGGCTGAGCCAAGCTGTCATAATGAGGTGTGAAGTGGCCTCTAGAGACACAAAGGAATTCCTGTGGGTGGAGAACTGCAGCTGCAGAAGCAAAAGGCAGGATGGGGGTGGAGTAGCCAGACTGGTCTTCAAAGGGAGTATGACACTTTAGGACAGCACAAGCTCACTCGAACATCCTGCACTCCCAGCCACACAGGAGCCCCTGTAATTAGATTTGTGAAGAGACTGGAAGGGGGGTGTTAGAGAATCTTAGCCACGCAAGTGAGTTGGCGTAGCCAGATCTAACCCTCCAGGAGAAACGTTCTCCATTTTGGAATTTAGAACAATAGTGCTTTCTGGGACAAGAGTATGCACACTTTGGAGGAAGTGGTCCTACCTGAGAGTGGCACCCTACATCCCATTGGTCAGGAGTCCCCCTGCTTGACACCCAGGAATACTGAATAAATATAGAAGAGTTGTCAAGCAACTCAGATCTGCTGACTGAAACAACAAGGAGAAGAAGGACTGCCCTGCTGGAACACTGATTTGCACCCAAAGGACTGCACTTTGAAGGACTGCACCTGCTTCACAATCTGGTACTACAGCCCTAAGGACTTTGCCTGGCTTCACAAGGATTAAGGAGTGGACTCCCTGCAAGCTACAGATTAACAAAGCCCACCTGCATGATCTCCACCAAGAAGTCCCCATCCTGGAGTGCACACAGTGGACTTTTAAGAATTTGGCTGGGTGCATTGTGGGAATTGTAGTCCCAGCATCACAAGGACCATCTCAGAGCTTCTAGACTCTTGGATTGGTGTTTTGGACACTTTTACCCCACAAGAGGAACTTCAGGAAGAAGTTCGAGAGGTTTGGAGATGTTTGGAGAAACCTTTGGAAAAAGTTCCATAAGGTGACAGACCCGGGGTCGAGATTCAAGCCGGCGACACTGAACCGCGACCCGGCCTGGATATCAGGTTTATCCCACTGAAAGCTCTGGAGCTGAAGACTTCCAGTAGTTGACTGAGGGCTCACGCTGGGTCAAGCCGACAAAGCTGCCACAAATCTAGCCTGGTGGAAAGGCCCGCTCGACATCGAGAGAAAATTCCTCCAGAAACAATTCTAAGGGCGAAGGTAACATTTTGACTGAGGACTCCAGCTTAGTGTATCCGGCCAGGGCTCCATTGTGGTCAGCCTCAAACTTTGACTTTGTCCTGGTCAAGCGCGACCAGATGTCCCAAGTTGCCGCTATTGGTTTTTAAGCACTAAAAAAGTGTTTATTCTTTAGAAATTCATATCTCCGGTTCCCTACATTGGATTTGTGTCATTTTGGTGTCTATTTGTTCATTTAAATATAACCTATAGTTATAAATCAGTGTTGGACTTTTATTGTGTATTGTGTCTTACTTATTTCATACATTGGTGTTTTTAAATGCTTTACACACCTGTCTCCTAAGTTAAGCCTGCCTGCTCATTGCCAGCTACCAAGGGTTGAGCAAGGGAATAATTTATTTAGACCTCGACTGAACGTTTTATTGCATTTGTGGACTTATTACCAGTGGTAGGTCCCTACTTATCACTACCAATAAACCACTTTCCAACAGGGAGGATATCAGAAAGTAGATAAGAGAGAGCACACGGGCAGTCTGATACCACAAAAATATAAAATATGATGGTGAATGCAACTGTAACTGATTTGATTGAATTCATGAAATATGTTAAATCACACTCTGATATTCTGCACTTAAACAGTACCCTGAGTAAGATCCAATCCTGGTTCTACTCCAACTACCTTAAACTGAACCCTAAAAAAACTGAAATTATTCTCCTCACCCAAAAATGTTCTGCTCCCCATCCAAGACTGGATCACGGATCTAAATGCCCTCAATTGCACACTCTCCCTATCTGATTCGGCGAAATCCCTAGGTTTCACTCTTGATAAAAACCTGGATCTTAAAGACCATATAAAAACTCGGCCAAAGGAGCACTCTTCACTCTCCGTCACCTTAAGAAAATCAAACCCTTCATTCTTTCTGACGACTTCAAATCGGTTGTCCAATCTCTAGTCCTCTCTAAATTGGACTATGGCAACGCTATCCTCACAGGAACCCCCAAAGTTCACCTGGCCCCTCTTAGAGCAGTTCTTAACTTGGCGGCCAGACTCATCACTGATTGTAAACGATTTGACCACATCTCCCCAGCCCTTAAGCCCTTAATTGGCTCCCCATTGAAGGAAGATGCTTTTACAAGACTGCATGCATCACGCACAAAGCTCTTCACCAACAAACCCCTCTATACCTAACAAACAAACTCAATAAGGCGGGCTGTACCAGACTGATGAGAAGCACCAATTCGCTCCTCCTCGTACCCCAGCTTCATAAAAAATCATCCACCAAATCTCGCTCCTTCTCCGGGAACGCCCCGAACATCTGGAATGCCCTCCCACTCGACCTGCGCTGTAACCCCTCCTACCTCAACGTTAAAAAAAGACCTTAAACATCACCTTCTCTACTTATACAGGGGTCCTTAATCTCCACTTGGACCGTATGTTCCTCTTCCCCCTGCTGCGGTTTTTGTCAGCTTCTTTCCTAACGCTTTTTTCACTCACCCTCGGCTCATTTTATCCTCTCTTCTTGGAAGCAAACTGCTACTCCCATGTATATTATTTTTTTGTTCTTTACCCGCAAACCACCTGGAATTCCTAACCCCCCTTTTCTTAATATTGAATAGTACTAGCTAGTTTTTTGATTACCCTAATAATCGCCAAGTTTATTTTTACCCACTTTAACCTTATATTGTGATGTATTCGCTTGTTTTATTTGTTATCCTGTACAACTGTCTTCTTCGATTTCCTCTGTTCATGTAAAGCACTCTGATACCCCCGGGTCTAGCCAGCGCTATACAAAACCTTTCAAATAAATAAATGTGAAGCTTTCAAATTGTCCGTCTTCTTGATTAGTCCAAAGAGGGCGTGGTGTATTTCAACCTCAATCCCTGGAGCACTCCATGTTCCATTACCTAGGAGTACGGGTGTACATATTACTCTGATTCTCACATCATAGTGGGAAACATCAAAAAGCATTTTCATCTCTTAGGTTCCTTAAATCCTTACTTCTGTCAGTATTGGGCAGAATCACATTGACAAAAATGGTAGCCTCCCATGGCTATTGTATTACTTCACTTATTAATCTTTGATACTGAACATTCAGCGGTTTGGAGAACTGGATATAATTCTGTTCAATTTAATGTGAAGTTCAAACAGACACAGAGTATCTTTGCATAAAAGTTGACTGCCTCTCAAGGGTGAGGGGGGGTCAGGAAGGGAGGTTAGCAGTCCCAGACTAGGAACTTCATTACACAGCACCCCAGGCACAGTGGACTACTAGTTGGTTCTTGGAACCAACAACACCAGGAGCACTTCATCTACTAAGGGTGGAAACATTTGCTGAAGTTTGAAGAGGATGAACTCAAGTGCATTACACATTTGAGTACCATGTTACATGTTGTCTGTTTGCCTACTAGGTTTGGTACTGCTCAGCTAGACTTGACAGATAGTAAACAGAGGTGGGATGGGTACAGTGGAGAGCTATATGAAGTCAGAACAATTAAAGAATTCCATGACTTAGGGCCTGATTTATTTATTGGCGAATGGAGTGTTCTCCTTTGGCCTGGCGGATGGCTTTACGTCCACCAGGCTGGGACTGGCAAACGCCCTACTCCACCAGCAAGATTTATAAATGGCCACCTAACTGGCCGTCATTTATAAGGGTATGATATCAATGCATTTTACTGTTTGCTACGGGGCTGTGTGGGAAGGCCGCAGCCCTGTAGCAAGCATTATTCTTTTCTTCTTTTCAAAAAGATAATCCCGAAATGGGATTTTCTTTTTCAAAAGAAAAAAGTAATGCTTCCCTCGCCATGGGAGGCTTCCCCCATGGGGGAGGGAGCATTATAATGGTTTTATAGGGCTGCTTCCTTCTGACACGAGTAAAAAATTGCTATATGTCTGCCCATTTAAATTGGACAAGAAGATATGTAGCCATTTCTCCAATGGCCATTAATCCCCGGACCTTCGGAGGGGATTAATCACGGCGGAGACAGAGTAGTCTCTGCCGTAGTTAACCTTAAGGTCCGCCCGCATGTAAATGAGGTGGGCGGACCACTTTATTGGCGGGGAGGGAACTCCATCGCCATTGCGACGGAGTACCCTCTTTGCCCATATATAAATCAGACCCTTAGTCTGGAATGATGGGATTCATGCAGGCAGTTCCTAAAGTATGGGAAAATAGTGAAATCCCTGAAGATGAGATAGGGACCAGATGAGGCAGAACCACCAAGACACGGAGTATTACAAATAATCTTCACATTGCCTGGTTCAAGCTGTTGCAAATTATTATACTGCATAGACTTTATCTGATGCCTGCCATCGGAACTGCTTCCCTTCCTCAGGAGAACATTTTGTTGCAGACAGCTGTGTGGTCCCTGGCTTTAGCCATTCACCCAACAACCTGTGCTGGGCCGGGTGAAGTTCAGATTCGTATCAGGAAACTTTACCTACCTTTGCAAAGAATGAAGTTTACCAACTTCTTTGGTCAAGTTTAAATTTCACCCCTACCTATTCAGGACACTTTTGATATGGGAAGTATTTTGGTTACAAGAAGATCAGATCTTCATTTCTTCCATGTTATGTTGTTATGTCTCTGGTCTCTGTTATGTCTCTGGTTTAGCTGTGTCAGCAAACAGATGAAGTCAAAAATCCCACTGAGAAAGGATATAAATCAGGGACAATGTTTATAAGTTGGTCTTGCTACCCCAATAGAAGACTAAAGTATGTAATACCTTAGCCTGTTAAATTGTAGGTACATAAATCACAAATACCCTGCTAGATTTCCAAGATTATGTTGTAAATGATTTTTTTTGCAAACTGCCATTGTAACATCTTTCTGGATTCCTGCAAATCAGCAAGCATGGGATCAGTTCTTTTAATCAGAATGGCAGCCCACGATAATGTATTACCAGTGCTTGATCGAAGCCGGTGGAGGCGACCACCACTGAATTTTGGGGAATGGCACTTATTGTTTTCTGCATCAGATATTGACTGTGAGTAGAAACAGGAAAGAAAGGGGAAGAGAAAAATGGAAAAGCCAGCACAAAGGGAGAAAGCAGGGACCAGCAAGAGTGAGAGGAAGAGGCATCAGTGTCTGGAAGTGGACTAAAGAGGCCTGAGGTTAAATCAATAGTAGGCAGCCTTGGTATTTGTGGTGCAACATTCAATTCCTCTGGACGCGATCTTCTAAGCAGAGCTTCGGGTCCGGCACTCTTTCTTCTACAAATTAAGCACTGGATGCCTAGAGAATCAGTATCCCATCATGGGATTTGGCAGGCACCAGGACAGCAACACAGGTCAGGATGACACATATTTAGCACATTCCCTGTAGAAAAACTCAGAATCAAACCCCACTCACCCCTGCATTGTGTCATAAACTTTTTTTAAATTTAGCAATTTTAAACCAGTTGTCGGAACAAAATAAAAACTGGAGTTTGGAAATATAAGCAATTGTATATAAGTGGTAAGAATAAAAACTGAATTTGAGCTTGGAAGCCACAGCAACTGTTTTATACCCCAATATGGACAAAAACTAAATTGGATCTTGAAAGTATCAGCAGCTGAAAACCATAGGGGAACAAGAAAAAAGTGGAACCAAAACTCAGAAATGATATTACGCTATGGTAGTGACATAACTAGAGCTCTTGTAGAGCCAACCTTAGCAGAGTACTGAGGGCCATATTATCAAGAACGGCGATAACATTAGCATTAGCAGGGCTTGATAATATGCCCTATAGAATTCCAATAGAAGCCCAGGTTTGATGTCCTTCACACCAGAACCTGGGCTTCTATTGGAATTCTATAGGGCATATTATCAAACCACTTATCGCCGCTTTAGCGTCAGTTTCCTGCCGCCAAAGCGGCGATAATATTATCGCCGTTCTTGATAATATGTCCCTTTGACTCTTAATGAAAGCCAACTTTCTGCTTCTTGTATGTTTTTCACTCAGTGATTTTAAACATGCTCCATGACATTTATGATGGAGCTGCCATATTGGTTGGGTTCTCCATCAGGACTGAATGGGAACCACTGTCGTGAATATATAATATAGGCTGCTCACAACCAATGCTGTGTTAATAAATGTAGGTTCATTGACCATGCATTTAGATGAATTGCAAAGCAAAGTCATAGTTCAAAAAAAGAAAGAGGCCTTCACAGGTTATTTACTACCAGGGTCTGCAGGAAATCGTCAGGGAATGTTCATTAGCAGATGCAGTTTTATCAATAGGAATTTTAGTTCTAATATCAAGATCAAAATGTAAACTACTGAGATCCAGAAAGCTGAATAAAAAAGCAGTGGGTGACTTCTGCAAAAATAATGTCTGTAGCTGACACCTAAATTTGAACTGCCATGATAATTGTTTTCGTGAAATAAAAAGTATCTAAGTACTTAGGGGCTGATTACGTTGGCGGGCGGATCGCCATCGTAACCAGAATTACCCCCGCCATAATAATATGGCATCGCGACGGACGCAAAGTGTGTCCGCCGCTTTTCCGCCGGCCGGCAATCGTTACGATTGTTACGATTGTTACATTTTGGCATTGCGGCGGGTGCTGCTGCAAACATGCAGGATGCGACCGCCAGGGTGGCGGTCGCATCCTAATTAGTGGTGCGGGACCGCTGCACGTCTGGTGGCCGGTCCCAGCACCGCTAGGGTGGCTCCGTCCGCCATCCTAATGAGGCCCTTGGTTGGTACTTTTAGCTTCACTAGGAGTGTTCCACCTAACCAGTTACATGTAGAAGGTGAAAACAGGTTGTACAATACTCTTCATCGATAGTGACATGGAATTCCCAAATAACAAGTCAGTTATTGTAACATGTTTTTTTATTCATTACATGAATTGATGTTTCACTCAGCGTCTAGTGCCCAGAGCTTTCTCACGGCAAGATTAATTACACAAAGATAAATGGTGTCAGAGATCTAATGCTGAAAAATGTGGCACTTGAATAAGCCTGTGGTCACTTGGGGGAGCGAGATCTGCTTGGTATGATGGTGGGACTGTTAAGTAAACTTCAAGACAGAGTATTATATAGTGTGATATTACAAAAGAAGGCATGTCATGGTAGGGTAGACTGCTTTTGTTTCTGGATGTCAGCTAGACACCCAGGCAAAGAAAATGTGCTTATGGAGGTTAAGACATTTTTAAACAAGCTCCAGATTACTGACCCTCTGACACCCAGGGTAAACCATGGGGGTAAACGGTGTTGATTCACATAGGCAAAGGCAGCTAAATCTTAATGGTATGCTTTATTGGGAAAGAATATTCTGGTTCAGACACCTCTGGGTACTTGCAGATATGAGTATGTGGAGTGGATCAATATGTCCTGGGAACAGGAGAATGCACTCTTGGGTGGTGATGGTGAAATGACCATGCAAGCTGGCTTCCTTCGTTGGTGCTATTTGATTCAAAAGTCCATGTCTTTTATCTCAGCCTATGTTCCCTCTTCCAGTAATTTTGATCCATGGAGGATTATTGTGTTCCTTTCTCTGATGTGAAATGCCAGCGATGTCTTGTATGAAAATATTTATTTGAGAATTATTGGTAACTTTACTTGGGATATCCAAGGTTCATGGTGGATTTCCCACCTACGAGGAAGAACTGGCTTTTCCTTTTAGTGCACTGTAGTTTTGATCTGTAGTAAAAACATTTACACCTAAATAAGCCATAGTAAAACAGCAATATGATAGTAGCTAATGAACCTGCAATGTTTAGATAAAATATTGAGTTGTAAATATTGGGAGACAGAAATATCAGAAAAAAATACTGTGATACAAAAATATTGTGATGCAAAAATATAGTTGTCAAGAATATGTTTATTTTAGGGAAGTAATATCATTTTTAAGTGTATTTTTGTTTTTAATATCATGTGCAGTGATATAATTGTAAAAAATAAAATAACATTATTCTATTGTGTTTTAGTTCATATATTAATTTAATGTTACTATTGTTTGTATAACTGATAATAATTCTTTTAAATAGACTTTGTAATTTTAAGTGATTTAGATTTTTTAAATGTAATTGTGAATATTAATTAATAGTGTTGTAGCAGGTTGTTGGGTTTGTAGGGGGAGAGGGTTCGGAAGTTCATTAAGTAATAATTAACTATTATTCAATTAATATTTTGAATTAATTATCTGATTGATATTTATTATATAAATTACATAATATTGATTGATTTTTGTTATATTTTAGGGGCTGATGCTAGGTATTTAGGGGTGTAGGATGGCAAGTTAATTAATAATTAATTAATAATGAATTTTTAATTTCAAATTAATTATTCAGTTGATTATTAATTATGTAAATTGTGTGATACGTATATATTTTAGCTATATTTTAGGTGCGAGTTGCTAGGTTTAGGGTAGGGAGTTAATTAAGTAATATTTAATTAGCAATGAATTATTATTTGTTAGTGAATGAATGAATGAATGAAAAAACATTTATTAAGAGCGTAGCTACCCGAGGGCATCCCAGCGCTAATAGCAGCTATGCACAGACAATAAAGACTACTAAGCAAAATTAAGGAAAAACCAAGTTTTGAGAAATTTCCGGAAGGCCAAATGATTAGGCTCAAGACGAATGTGTCGGGGAAGGGTGTTCCACATCCTGGCAGCATTATAGGAGAACAAATGGCCACCGCTTCTCGCCTTTGTTTTCACTTATTTAATTAGTCACTTATTTAATTGATTATTAATTATGTAAACTGTGTAATACTCATCTATTTTTTGTTATATTTTAGGTATGAGCTGCTGGGTTTGTAGGGGTATAGGGTGGGAAGTTAATTAGGTAATAAATAATTAACAATAAATTATTAATTGGTAATTATTTCTTTGATTGATTACCAATTATGTAAAATGTGCTATACTTATTTATTTTAGCTTTATTTTAGCTGTGGGCTGCTAGTTTTGTGGAGGTATAGGGGGGAAGTCAATTAAGTAATAATTACATAAATATTTTATTAATATTAATAAAGGAATACCTAGGCAATAATAAAAGAGTAAAAATGTATTTTTAATTGATAAATAATTATTTAATTATTCATTAATTATGTAAATTATTTCATTGGTTTTTATTTTTTAATAAATATATATGTTTATATTTAATGTTAATTGATAATGTTTATATTAAGATTTTAATATTTTTTTCTAAATTAGTAGTATTGTTCAAATATGTAATGTGTTTGCAGTGGAGTACTTTCCCTACTGTTGCTTAGCCTGGTGTAGTAATGGAAAATGTAACCCCTTCTAAGTCCAAAGCTTTCCCTATTGTTGCCAGGACTGGAGTGGGAATAGTAAATCTTACCCCTCCGAAAGTCCTACACTTTCACTACTGTTGCACAGACTGGAGTGGAGATAGTAAATTTAATCCATCCGTTATCCAACACTTTCCCTGCTGTTGAACTGTTTGGAGAGGGAATAGTAAAAGTAATCCCTTCGAGGTCCAACACTTTCCCTACTGCTGTGCTGTTTGGAGTGGGAATAGTACATTTTACCCCGCTGAATTCCAACACGTTCCCTAGTGTTACGCTGACTGGAGTGGAAATAGTCAATGTAACCCCACCAAAATCTAACGCTTTCCCTACTGTTGCATAGACTGGAGTGAGAAAAGTAATTTTAATCCCTCTGAAGTCAAATGCTTTCTCTGCTGTTGCATTGACTAGAGTGGGAATAGTAAATCTAACCTATCCAAAGTCCATCACTTTCCATACTGGTGCTCTGTTGGGAGTGGTAATAATAAATGTAACCGCTCTGTTGTCTAACACTTTCCCTACCTTTGCACTGACTGGAGTAGAAATAGTAAATCTAGCCCCTCTGAAGTCCAACACTTTCCCTACTGTTGCTCTGTCTGGAGTGGGAGCAGTAAATCCATCCCCTCCTAATACCAACACTTTCCCTATTGTTGCACTGTTTGGAATGGGAATAATAAATTGAACCCCTCTAAAGTCCAACAGTTTTCATATGTTTGCACTGTTTGGAGTGGGAATAATAAATGTAACCCCTCCGAAGTCCAACAGTGTCCCTAATGTATTTGGCATAGTATATATAATATTCCCAGATTACGATAAGTTTCTCATTAATGATTACATATATTTTTTCAATTTGTTTATTTTTTATTTTATATATTTTTTTACATTTTTAATTTTCTTAAAAACATTATAATATTTTTGTAATTGTGTTGTTTTGTTTTTTAAATGTTTTATATTTTATTTATTTGGTAATTTATTTAATATTTTGTAATTGAATAGTTCTATTTATATATATTCACTGAAAAGTCCAAAGGTTACAGGGACTTTATAGTTAGGCTCAAATCTAACTTGTACAAAACCAGTAAAATTCAGCAGTTATAGTTAGCTGAGCTAATTATAGCTTATGCCCCCGGACTGTACTGCTTATGACCTCACATATTACATCACTCATGACATGGTCAGTGACATCACTGATGACATCACTGATGACAACTCAAATGACATCACTGATGACATCATCTACAGAACCACACACACACCACACAACCCCTCATACAGCCACTGACCTATCCATACAATTACTCACACACCCACTTACTCATCCACAGAGCCACACGGCCCCCCCATTAAGCTTTTCGTATACATCGGTGGTGGTCCCCTGGGGGGTCTGCATGGCCCCCGCATCAATAAAACATAAGCTCCAGGGAGGTGGTGTCCACAGGGCCTAAATAAGCCCTAGGAGGGGGCCTCGTGCTCCCCTCCTTAATAATTAAACTCTTCATGCCCACAGGACTGACTCACCTGGGGGCAGTTTTAAAAGCAAGTGTAGGAGGCTGCGTTTGTTTTTTTTTCTTCTCGATTCACGGGGATATTCACTAATATTCGCGGATTTCACTGTGAGTTTAAAATAAATAGCATTTTTGCCCTGCTAGGGTCCCTCTGGGACCCCAGGACCAGGGCAACAGGGTTAGGGTATTCAAACCCTGCCCCGTTTTCTTTTTTTTTGCATTTTTTTTTTGGTTTGGGGACTCGGCTCAAGATGGCTCGAAACACTTCCTGGTTGATGTGTTGGTAGCCAATCAGAGCTCTGCAGATCTCTGCATGAACTTGTCATTATTCACGAAGGCTTCCCGGTAGTAGATATACATATTTGAATTTCCTGCAAACTACTGAACGGATTTACACCAAATAACTGAAAGCGTAATCTGTGAACCAAACGCTACTTTTCTGCCAAATTTGGTGTAATTCTGTCCAGCAGTTCAGGCTGCAGGCAAGTATATGAAGTTTTTCATAGTAAATTTTAAAAAAATTAACAAGTTTAATTTAATATAATGTAAAATATATATTTTTAAAAATTGTGTTACACTATATATATTTATATATACATATATAAATACACATAGATATATATGTGTGTTTATATAAGTATATTCATCTATATAGCGTTAAGTATTAGTGGAATCTATGTAATTTACATTATAGTAATGCTATTCACTGAAATATTTAAGATTTACTACTTTAAACTATATATATATTAAAACTACTTCAAACTATTTATTTATTAAAAAACTATATTTTTATATGTTTTTGGATGATATTAGTGTTCAACGATATATTATTTCCGATATTTTTGGACTTATCATTCTAAGTATAGGGACACAATATTTTAGTGAAAGATATCTTTGATACAATATTTGTGTCAAACGATATTGCTTACCTCAATATTGTGTCAGTGATCCAAATCTGCTGTTGAGATCTGTGTGTAATCTGAATTATACATTTCAGAAATTTGCCTTACCCTTTCATCCAACTGAGGTCAAGAACACGTGTATCTTTGCGATAAACAAAATTTCATGAGCCATCACTTTTAGAAACAGTTTAGTTGTGATATATGATATCTAAATGCTCACTGTTTGTACTGTTCAGCAGAACTATGAAGTAACAGCAAACTCCTGCATTCCCTCACCACAGTTACTCCAATATATCAAGATGGTCCATTTCAAGAACAGTGTGGGTGATGAGATTTTTTTTGATGCCAATGGAAACCCGCCAGCAATCTTTAAAATTATGAATTGGCAGCTTACCCCTGAAGGCTCCTTCATGTATGTCACAGTTGGTCAATTCAATTCTAAACGTTCTTTGGATTGGATCTAGTACTCAACGAAGAAGCAATTATTTGGAATTCAGCACTGAGAAAGGTAAGAATTTTGTTGCTAATGATGTAGTTACTGCTATGAAGGTGATTTTCTATTTATACACACATGCTGTACCCTTCCAACTATGATGTCTCAGAAATCAATCAATATATTTGTAAAAACAATTGGCAATCTTAATGTAGTTAAATGAAAAGTGACGAAAAGCACTTAGTGAATGCATTTGATTAAGCAGAGTATTAAGATAACTTTTTCATAACTACACCATAATTATTATAGGACTGCTGAAATTCAACCAAGGAAATCCTAGCTTTGAGTTAGGTGCATTAAACACTAGCCTACACCACCCCCCTCAAACTCTGTAACTACTAAAGCATATATATCTACCTATATATAGCATCCCTTCTATCAGGATGAATTCCTCATATCCTACTTTAAGACAGACCTTAAATCCCCACATTTTCAGTGTCATGTTGAGCTGTGATTGGGTGATCGATGGCCACTGTAGCACCTAGATATGCGTTAATGAAACTAAAATTGGATTTGAGCCATGTGTGGCTATGCTGTAGCTATTATACTAACAATGAGACAATGAATTCAATGTATTCCTCTAGACTTGATGGAATAATGTGCATGGGATATTTAGTTTTGAACTTCTATAATTTCTCCTTACTATCTAAAACACTAGGCTGCACCGCTGGCGATTCCCTTATGTTGAATGTTTAATGCCTTGAATTGTATATCTTTGCACTTCAACTGTTCCCTGTGGTATACCATCATTGATGTATTTCATCCAGGGGTGTATATATGCGGGAAGAGGTGTTTGGGGGTGGAACACCCCCCTAATAACTCCTTTGTCGGTTCCACGGCCTGCTGGTGGTCGGGTAAGGTCATAAAGTACATTCCGGTTGGAGTGTGAGGCATATGGGGCCTGATTCACAGAACTAACTTACGTCAAAAACGTAAAGTTAGTACTTTTTGGTATTCACAGAATACACTTACTCATTTTGGTATTCACAGAATGAACTTACTCATTTCGGTATTCACAGAAGTTAGTAGTCCTAACTTTAGGACTCTAAATGCCTTCTGTGAATACCGAAAGTCTTAAAGTTAGGATTTTCTCAGTTTAGGAGTAGTAAAGTTAGGACTCCTAACTTTAGGACTCTAAATGCCTTCTGTGAATACCGAAAGTCTTAAAGTTAGGATTTTCTCAGTTTAAGAGTAGTAAAGTTCTAACTTTACTACTCTTAAACTGAGAAAAATCCTAACTTTAAGACTTTCGGTATTCACAGAAGGCATTTAGGAGTCCTAAAGTTAGAAGTTCTAACTTTACTACTCTTAAACTGAGAAAATCCTAACTTTAAGACTTTCGGTATTCACAGAAGGCATTTAGGAGTCCTAAGTTAGGAGTCCTAACTTACTACTCCTAAACTGAGAAAAATCCTAACTTTAAGACTTTCGGTATTCACAGAAGGCATTTAGGAGTCCTAAAGTTAGGACTACTAACTTCTGTGAATACCGAAATGAGTAAGTTCATTCTGTGAATACCAAAATGAGTAAGTGTATTCTGTGAATACCAAAAAGTACTAACTTTACGTTTTTGACGTAAGTTAGTTCTGTGAATCAGGCCCCATGATGTGTGTCCCTGCGTGTGACTGTTGTGCAGGACGGACTCAGGGCTACAAATTCAGATCTGTGTAAAAAGTGCACACCAGCCAGCCACTGACTATTACACTAATACTGCATGACCCCGAGTGACTGGAGGCACAACGCAGAAGTCAAAGTTGTGCACCAAGTCATCTCTGGTGAAGGGATGTTCATTCTTCTACAGAAAGCTGAAGTCGAGTTTTTTCACACTCCAAGTCCTTCAGCAGCACTGGGTTTCATCTCTTGCTTGCATGTATTTGTCACAGCATTGTGCCAGTGACTTTTGCTGGGTTGCTGTCAGCCAGCACAGAAGCAAACTCCAAGAAGTCCGTTGGCTCTCTGAAGTCTGAGCTGTTCTCTCAGGCATTGGGCAGAGGGGATGTTTTGGTTCATGCCCGGGATTGGCAGATCAGAATAGTCTGAATTTAGGGAAGCAACCCCAGAAAGGTATTATTTTAGATAGGAGTCAGCTCAGCATAATTTTGTCTGCTTCATGTTGCAGTATAAGTGAAAAGTGCTAGTCCTAGGGCCCAGTTGTACTCAATTTGCTCCAGATTAGCTTTTTGTTTTAGGTTGCTTGTGTGTGAAATTTCCTCACTTAAAGTGGGATTGTGTATACCATTGAAACATGTCCTCTGTGACTTGTGTCAGAGCGAGGATTACACCCCATCCCCTTAAATGCCACTCGTGTCAATCTTGCAATAGATTTATAGTTCAACACCTCTGCATCACCCAGCTACTAGAGGCTAAACTGCAGAGGCCAGAGCCACATCCCCAGTGCATTGCATAGATGCAGATACATTACCCTGTAAGCCCACCTGTTACAATCTCATGTTATACCCCCAAACTATACCTTTATGAATTGTATAGCTCTCATGCTATAAACAATTCACTATAGTTGCAAAGCATCTAAAGATCTCTGTAACTGTCAGAAATGTATCAATCTGATGGTTCAAAATCATTATTGTACATGCACAGCCTATAAAGACCTCAGGATATTGATATCTCATGGTTCCTTACAGGACTTCGCAGATGTTTGGATATAAAGAATATTTACTATTTTACCTGTTAGGGATGCAAACCTTGCATGTTGTAAATACTATGTTGTCCTTGTTAGGGCAGCGGAGCCCTTGTGACACTAAGAGCCTAATGTTAGGGCTGCATCTATCCAAGGTAGTATAAACTTTATTCTGAATCTCAGTGTGGCAGTGGTCTCAGCATATAACTAACATACAGCACCTGAGACAGCTGTAGAGATATTAAAGTGTTACTAGCAAATAACACCTAACAGAGTTGTGGAGCTCTCTGGTTATAAACCCTGTGAAGTAAAGTGGATGTGCAAAACTTGCAATTCTTTTCTCCTCCTGTAAGATGTGACCAGGGTTCTATGTATATCCAGCGCATTTCAGTCCTTTTTACTAATAATATAAATGAGGTCGTTAATGCAGCTGCTTTAGACATCCATGCAACATACCTGGTTACAGGTCTGAAGCATCATACAATACCTTAGAGTGTTAATGTGCCAACTCGAGAGAGTTGGATGTAAGATATGGTCATAGACTTGTATTCTATTTAAGGTAGCTTATTTGGTTAATGCTTTTGTTGCAGAGATCATTATGCAACCTGCAGATCACACTTTACATTCCTTTTAAAGTAGCTTGGCGCATTGCACTTCTGCTGTTGACAGTTGAATATAACCTACAGGGCACAAGCTCTCCTTTGTTATAGGGTTATGCTCATTGTTTCGTTTGCAAGGTTTATAAAATCGTTTTAGCTGAGTAATAAAAAAAAACTTGCTGCCAAGTGCCAAAAAGTCACTTTGCATCATGTGCCATATATAGGATCATTATTAGTGTAACAACACACACAAACAAACATAAGTGATGTCTATACAGAGGACACACAGACCTACATCTTACATAGCTTGAGAAAGTCAAAGCCAATTTTTAAGTTAAAAGTAAATTTTATTTGGTAAATATGCAAACACAATAGAATAAAACAAGGGATAATCAATAAACATATAACAATAATTTTAAAGTATAAGAAAAAATGAAATGGGGAGAGAGAGAGAAAGAAAAAAAAGCGGGAAGGGGAAAGAAAAATAGCATTCATATACCCTCAAGCAAAACCGAACAACTGTATAACAATATTACTAAATGAATAAATATAGAAACTGGCAGACATAGTACAGTTATAGAATAACTAGTATGAATAAATTCACGGATGTTTAAGTACTTCAATTCGAGGATTATGTGAACATGTCCTGTTGGCAGAAACATTTAAAAAGTTTGTGATGGGCAACCAGAGAAGATCTCTTTTAATAGCGAGAGTAACTGGATGTACATATGCTCTATCTAATCTGGGATTATAAGAGACTCCATACCACCATGCCTGAAAAGATACAGAAGAATTATCCTTCCATGACTTGGTAATCTGTTGAAAGACAATAGCAAGAAGTAAGTCAATTATACAAAAATCGTTAGATTGAGATGACAAAAATGCTGAAACGCTTCACAGGAAAATATTAACTAAAGAAAATGGGACTTGTTTGTGAAAAACAGTATTGATCTGTTGACAAATTCGTATAAAAAAGTTATGAATTAAAGGACATTCAAATAACATGTGTTTAAGATCTGCTGAGGTGTAGGTGCATGACCAACAATTAGAGGGAATATTGGGATCAATTCTATGTAATTTAGCTGGTGTAATTAGGAGTCTATTATAAATGAAAAGTAAAGTTTGAGTTGTATTCGCTGCTCTAGAAGATTTCCTTATTTTAGTCCAATTGTATTCCATATTGGAAATGTAAAGAGATTTGTAAATCAGACTCCCAATAACATTCCACCTCTGTTTTATCTCAAGTATCTGGAAATTAAATTAAGTGTTTGTAAATTTGAGACACAGACAGAGAATTACATAAAATCAATTTTATACTAGATGTTGGAAAGCTTAAGCATATGGTTAGGGGAAACCGATTATATGAGGATTGAACCACAGAGATTAAGGATAAGTATTTTGTTTGACATGACGGAAAAACGTGCTTGAGCTATCAAACAAGGAATGCAAACATCATCTTGAAAAAGTTGATAAGTCCATCTAACTCCTTTAGTCTAACGAATCTTTCCAAAAAATGGGTTTATTATGTATCTTAATATGTTTATTATACCAAAATGATTAATTTAAAAATTGAGTTTTAATACTTTGATAAGAAATGAAAATAGGTTGGAGAACCTTACAAGCATTTTTAAAATAGGAAGAGATAATGATAAGGGTTTATGAGAAAAGGAGACATACTCCTCAAAGAGAAAGGACAAAAAGGATTTTTCAAGATCCACCCACAAGGGATAGGTTGCAGAATCATTGTCAGATAACAAAAAAGAAGACTGTTTAAGAAAGAAAGCTGTACGGTAAGAATGAAAATCCGGAAAATGAACACCTCCCATGTGTTTAGGTCTTTTGAGTTTATGAATAGACATTTGAGCTTTTTTGTTGTGCCATAAAGACTTTGATAAAATATTATATAGTTTCTTATAATGAGAGATAGAAATATTTATAGGAATATTAGATAGATAAAACAATATTATAGGAAATAACATCATTTTTATAGCATTTAAACAACCTCACCATGATAAGAATAAGGGATGCCATTGAGATGTAGACGAAAGTAATACCAATTTAAATTCTTTCAGATTTAAGGTGACAGTCTCTTTAGTAGAAGTATTGAACCATAGTCCAAGATATTTAATTTTATCTGAATTCCAGTGTAAAGAAGATGATGTAAAATTTGCATGAAATCCTAATTTATTTAGGGGAAGAATTTCACATTTATCAGCATTCAATTTATAGCCTGAGATGAAAGCAAATGTATCTAGCTCTGTTAAAAAGGCTGGTAAAGAAGTCTGCAGTAGTGAAATAAAGAGTAAAATGTAATCTGCATAAACTGAGAGTTTTAATTGTTTGTCACCATAGAAAGCATTCTAGGGCAAGAATAAACACTGAGGGAGATAAGGGGCAACCTTGTCAGACACCCTGTAAAGAGAAACTGACGGGAATATAAATCCATCAGTTAAAATAGAGGATTTAGGAGAAGAATATAGCAAAGAAACATAAAAAAATGTAGAACCAAAACAGAACCACGAAAGGGCGGAAAAAATAAAAGCCCATCTAACTCGATCAAAAGCCTTCTCAGCATATAAAGATCAGCCGCCAAAGAATATATATATATATATATATATACCTTAGATTTAATTAGGGCATTAAAAAATAATCTAGTATTATCTGATATATGTCTACCTTTAACAAAACCACATTGTTCCTTCCCAATTAATTGCAGTAATAAAGTATGTAAACGAAGAGGAAAGTATTTCTGCAAATATCTTATAGTCCAAATTGATTAAAAAAATAGGCCTATAGTTTTTGCACAATGTATGGTCTTCTTTTCTTTAAGAAGAAGACATATTAAAGCATCTTGAAAAGACCCACCAGATTTCTGGCAAGATATATAGTAAAGAAACAATTGATGCCATTTAGGAATAAGAATTTTGGAGAAATGAGCATAAAACTCTACAATGAAACCATCAGGACCTGGAGCTTTCCCTCTTTTAATAGCATTAATAGCAATCAATCAATCAGACATTTGTAGAGCGCACTACATACCCGCGAGGGTCTCAAGGCGCTGGGAGGGGGGGGGCGCTACTGGTCAAACAGCCAGGTATTGAGAAGCCTCCTGAAGGTCAGCAGGTCTTGGGTCTGTCGTAGGCTCAGTGGGAGGGTGTTCCAGGTCTTGGTGGCAAGGTGGGAGAAGGAACTCCCGCCGGTGGTTGTTCTTCGGATGCGAGGGACGGTGGCGAGTGCGAGGCCGGCAGAGCGGAGCTGGCGGTTGGGGATGTAGAAGGAAAGTCGTCTGTTGAGGTAGGCTGGGCCGGTCTTGTGGAGTGCCTTGTGTGAGTGGATGAGGAGCTTGAAGGATATCCTCTTGTTGACGGGGAGCCAGTGCAGGTTTCTCAGGTGGGGGGTGATGTGGCTGTGGCGTGGTACGTCGAGGGGATACCAAAGGGAATGATGGACGGAGCGTTAGCTCACTCCACCACCCCAGTTCAGACATGGCCATATGCAAATCAGTCTGACCCTGTGCCTCATGGGAACAGTCCAGCCCGAACTGCCAAGCCATGTCTTCCCTGGACCGGAAACAAGCATCCTGGGACCGGTTTTGGGTTCAAAACCCTCATCAGCCAGGCTATCTTGAATCCAGTGGCAAAGTGAGCAAGGGACCCACGTCTGGGCATACCCTGCCAACTTAGGGCGAACAAAGCGATACCAAAGGGGATGATGGACGTAGCGTTAGAGCAAATCAAACACTCACCCCCAGTCAACTGATCTGGGTTTAATCCATCATCATTCTTTAGCTCACTCCACCACCCCAGTTCAGACATGGCCATATGCAAATCAGTCTGACCCTGTGCCTCATGGGAACAGTCCAGCCCAAACTGCTAAGCCATGTCTTCCCTGGACCGGAAACAAGCATCCTGGGGACCGGTTTCGGGTTCAAAACCCTCATCAGCCAGGCTATCTTGAATCCAGTGGCAAAGTGAGCAAGGGACCCACGTCTGGGCATACCCTGCCAACTTAGGGCGAACAAAGCGATACCAAAGGGGATGATGGACGGAGCGTTAGAGCAAATCAAACACTCACCCCAGTCAACTGATCTGGGTTTAATCCATCATCATTCTTTAGCTCACTCCACCACCGCAGTTCAGACATGGCCATATGCAAATCAGTCTGACCCTGTGCCTCATGGGAACAGTCCAGCCCGAACTGCCAAGCCATGTCTTCCCTGGACCGGAAACAAGCATCCTGGGACCGGTTTCGGGTTCAAAACCCTCATCAGCCAGGCTATCTTGAATCCAGTGGCAAAGTGAGCAAGGGACCCACGTCTGGGCATACCCTGCCAACTTAGGGCGAACAAAGCAAACACAAGCAGATGATGGACGGAGTGCTGAAACTTTTCAAACACTCACCCCCAGTCACAGATCTGGGTTGAATCCATCATCATTCTTTAGCTCACTTTGCCACCCCAGTACAGACACAGCTATATGTAAATCAGTCTTGACCCTGTGCCTCATGGGAACAGTCCAGCCCGAACTGCCAAGCCATGTCTTCCCTGGACCGGAAACAAGCATCCTAGGACCGGTTTCGGGTTCAAAACCCTCATCAGCCAGGCTATCTTGAATCCAGTGGCAAAGTGAGCAAGGGACCCACGTCGGGGCATACGCTGCCAACTTAGGGCGAACAAAGTGATACTAAAGGGGATGATGGACGGAGCGTTAGAGCAAATCAAACACTCACCCCCAGTCAACTGATCTGGGTTTAATCCATCATCATTCTTTAGCTCACTCCACCACCCCAGTTCAGACATGGCCATATGCAAATCAGTCTGACCATGTGCCTCATGGGAACAGTCCAGCCCGAACTGCCAAGCCATGTCTTCCCTGGACCGGAAACAAGCACCCTGGGACCGGTTTCGGGTTCAAAACCTTCATCAGCCAGGCTATCTTGAATCCAGTGGCAAAGTGAGCAAGGGACCCACGTCTGGGCATACCCTGCCAACTTAGGGCGAACAAAGCGATACCAAAGGGGATGATGGACGGAGCGTTAGAGCAAATCAAACACTCACCCCCAGTCAACTGATCTGGGTTTAATCCATCATCATTCTTTAGCTCACTCCACCACCCCAGTTCAGACATGGCCATATGCAAATCAGTCTGACCCTGTGCCTCATGGGAACAGTCCAGCCCGAACTGCCAAGCCATGTCTTCCCTGGACCAGAAACAAGCATCCTGGGACCGGTTTCGGGTTCAAAACCCTCATCAGCCAGGCTATCTTGAATCCAGTGGCAAAGTGAGCAAGGGACCCACGTCTGGGCATACCCTGCCAACTTAGGGTGAACAAAGCGATACCAAAGGGGATGATGGACAGAGCGTTAGAGCAAATCAAACACTCACCCCCAGTCAACTGATCTGGGTTTAATCCATCAGCATTCTTTAGCTCACTCCACCACCCCAGTTCAGACATGGCCATATGCAAATCAGTCTGACCTGTGCCTCATGGGAACAGTCCAGCCCGAACTGCCAAGCCATGTCTTCCCTGGACCGGAAACAAGCATCCTGGGACCGGTTTCGGGTTCAAAACCCTCATCAGCCAGGCTATCTTGAATCCAGTGGCAAAGTGAGCAAGGGACCCACGTCTGGGCATACCCTGCCAACTTAGGGCGAACAAAGCGATACCAAAGGGGATGATGGACGGAGCGTTAGAGCAAATCAAACACTCACCCCCAGTCAACTGATCTGGGTTTAATCCATCATCATTCTTTAGCTCACTCCACCACCCCAGTTCAGACATGGCCATATGCAAATCAGTCTGACCCTGTGCCTCATGGGAACAGTCCAGCCCGAACTGCCAAGCCATGTCTTCCCTGGACCGGAAACAAGCATCCTGGGACCGGTTTGGGTTCAAAACCCTCATCAGCCAGGCTATCTTGAATCCAGTGGCAAAGTGAGCAAGGGACCCACGTCTGGGCCTACCGTCCCAACTTAGGGCGAACAAAGCGATACCAAAGGGGATGATGGACAGAGCGTTAGAGCAAATCAAACACTCACCCCCAGTCAACTGATCTGGGTTTAATCCATCATCATTCTTTAGCTCACTCCACCACCCCAGTTCAGACATGGCCATATGCAAATCAGTCTGACCCTGTGCCTCATGGGAACAGTCCAGCCCGAACTGCCAAGCCATGTCTTCCCTGGACCGGAAACAAGCATCCTGGGACCGGTTTCGGGTTCAAAACCCTCATCAGCCAGGCTATCTTGAATCCAGTGGCAAAGGGAGCAAGGGACCCACGTCTGGGCATACCCTGCCAACTTAGGGCGAACAAAGCGATACCAAAGGGGATGATGGACGGAGCGTTAGAGCAAATCAAACACTCACCCCCAGTCAACTGATCTGGGTTTAATCCATCATCATTCTTTACCTCACTCCACCACCCCAGTTCAGACATGGCCATATGCAAATCAGTCTGACCCTGTGCCTCATGGGAACAGTCCAGCCCGAACTGCCAAGCCATGTCTTCCCTGGACCGGAAACAAGCATCCTGGGACCGGTTTGGGTTCAAAACCCTCATCAGCCAGGCTATCTTGAATCCAGTGGCAAAGTGAGCAAGGGACCCACGTCTGGGCATACCCTGCCAACTTAGGGCGAACAAAGCAAACACAAGCAGATGATGGACGGAGTGCTGAAACTTTTCAAACACTCACCCCCAGTCACAGATCTGGGTTGAATCCATCATCATTCTTTAGCTCACTTTGCCACCCCAGTACAGACACAGCTATATGTAAATCAGTCTTGACCCTGTGCCTCATGGGAACAGTCCAGCCCGAACTGCCAAGCCATGTCTTCCCTGGACCGGAAACAAGCATCCTGGGACCGGTTTCGGGTTCAAAACCCTCATCAGCCAGGCTATCTTGAATCCAGTGGCAAAGTGAGCAAGGGACCCACGTCTGGGCATACCCTGCCAACTTAGGGCGAACAAAGCGATACCAAAGGGGATGATGGACGGAGCGTTAGAGCAAATCAAACACTCACCCCCAGTCAACTGATCTGGGTTTAATACATCATCTTTCTTTAGCTCACTCCACCACCCCAGTTCAGACATGGCCATATGCAAATCAGTCTGACCCTGTGCCTCATGGGAACAGTCCAGCCCGAACTGCCAAGCCATGTCTTCCCTGGACCGGAAACAAGCATCCTGGGACCGGTTTCGGGTTCAAAACCCTCATCAGCCAGGCTATCTTGAATCCAGTGGCAAAGTGAGCAAGGGACCCACGTCTGGGCATACCCTCCCAACTTAGGGCGAACAAAGCGATACCAAAGGGGATGATGGAAAGAGCGTTAGAGCAAATCAAACACTCACCCCCAGTCAACTGATCTGGGTTTAATCCATCATCATTCTTTAGCTCACTCCACCACCCCAGTTCAGACATGGCCATATGCAAATCAGTCTGACCCTGTGCCTCATGGGAACAGTCCAGCCCGAACTGCCAAGCCATGTCTTCCCTGGACTGGAAACAAGCATCCTGGGACCGGTTTCGGGTTCAAAACCCTCATCAGCCAGGCTATCTTGAATCCAGTGGCAAAGTGAGCAAGAGACCCACGTCTGGGCGTACCCTGCCAACTTAGGGCGAACAAGCGATACCAAAGGGATGATGGACGGAGCGTTAGAGCAAATCAAACACTCACCCCCAGTCAACTGATCTGGGTTTAATCCATCATCATTCTTTAGCTCACTCCCACCACTCCAGTTCAGACATGGCCATATGCAAATCAGTCTGCCCCTGTGCCTCATGGGAACAGTCCAGCCCGAACTGCCAAGCCATGTCTTCCCTGGACCGGAAACAAGCATCCTGGGACCGGTTTCGGGTTGAAAACCCTCATCAGCCAGGCTATCTTGAATCCAGTGGCAAAGTGAGCAAGGGACCCACGTCTGGGCATACCCTGCCAACTTAGGGCGAACAAAGCGATACCAAAGGGGATGATGGACGGAGCGTTAGAGCAAATCAAACACTCACCCCCAGTCAACTGATCTGGGTTTAATCCATCATCATTCTTTAGCTCACTCCACCACCCCAGTTCAGACATGGCCATAAGCAAATCAGTCTGACCCTGTGCCTCATGGGAACAGTACAGCCCGAACTGCCAAGCCATGTCTTCCCTGGACCGGAAACAAGCATCCTGGGACCGGTTTTGGGTTCAAAACTCTCATCAGCCAGGCTATCTTGAATCCAGTGGCAAAGTGAGCAAGGGACCCACGTCTGGGCATACCCTGCCAACTTAGGGCGAACAAAGGCGATTCAAGATAGCCTGGCTGATGAGGGTTTTGAACCCGAAACCGGTCCCAGGATGCTTGTTTCCGGTCCAGGGAAGACATGGCTTGGCAGTTCGGGCTGGACTGTTCCCATGAGGCACAGGGTCAGACTGATTTGCATATGGCCATGTCTGAACTGGGGTGGTGGAGTGAGCTAAAGAATGATGATGGATTAAACCCAGATCAGTTGACTGGGGTGAGTGTTTGATTTGCTCTAGCGCTCCGTCCATCATCCCCTTTGGTATCGCTTGTTCGCCTAAGTTGGCAGCGTATGCCCAGGCGTGGGTCCCTTGCTCACTTTGCCACTGAATTCAAGATAGCCTGGCTGTTGAAGGTTTTGAACCCGAAACCGGTCCCAGGATGCTTGTTTCCGGTCCAGGAAGACATGGCTTGGCAGTTCGGGCTGTACTGTTCCCATGAGGCACAGGGTCAGACTGATTTGCATATGGCCATGTCTGAACTGGGGTGGTGGAGTGAGCTAAAGAATGATGATGGATTAAACCCAGATCAGTTTACTGGGGGTGAGTGTTTGATTTGCTCTAACGCTCCGTCCATCATCCCCTTTGGTATCGCGTGGTACATCGAGGATCAGTCGTGCAGAGGCGTTTTGGATGCGTTGCAGTCGTTTGATGTGCTTGGTCGGGGCTCCCGCGTAGAGGGCGTTTCCGTAGTCGAGTCTGCTGCTAACGAGGGCCTGGGTGACTGTTCTTCTTGTATCTGTCGGGATCCACCTGTAGATCTTGCGGAGCATGCGGAGGGTGTTGAAGCAGGAGGAGGAGACGGCGTTGACTTGCTTGGTCATGGAGAGCGTTGAGTCGAGGATGATTCCCAGGTTGCGTGCGTGGTCGGTGGGGGTCGGGGCTGCCCCCAGTGCCGTCGGCCACCAGGAGTCATCCCAGGCTGAGGGGTTGGAGCCGAGGATGATCTTCATCCAGTCGGCGACGGCCTTCGTGGAGGTTGGATTTGGCGGTGATGGGGTCCTTGGTGAGGGAGAGGATCAGTTGAGTGTCGCCGGTGTAGGAGATTATGTTGAGGTCTTGCTGTCAGGCGACGTGTGCGAGCGGGGCCATGTAGATGTTGAACAGTGTCGGGCTGAGGGAAGATCCCTGGGGTATGCCGCAGATGATCTCGGAGGCTTCGGATCGGAATGGGGGGAGGCGGACGCTCTGGGTTCTGCCAGAGAGGAAGGAGGTGGTTCATTCCAGAGCCTTGTCTCAGATCCCTACGGCGTGCGCATAGTGTGTGGTGGCAGATGGTGTCGAAGGTGGCGGAGAGGTCCAGGAGGATGAGGGCCGCGGTCTCACCGTTGTCCAGCAGGGTCCTGATGTCGTCGGTGACGGCGATGAGGGCAGTCTCGGTGCTGTGGTTACTGCAGAACCCTGACTGGGAAGGGTCCAGGATTCTGTTTTCTTCGAGGTATCAGGTTACCTGTCTGTTGACGATCTTCTCGATGACCTTGGCCAGGAACGGAAGCAGAGAGATGGGCCGGAAGTTCTTGAGGTCTCTTGGGTCCGCCTTGGGTTTTTTGAGTAGGGCGTTGATCTTGGCGTGTTTCCAACTCTCTGGGAAGGTCGCGGTCTCGAGGAGAGATTGATGACGTTGCGCAGATGGGGTGCGATGGAGCTGCTGGCTTTGTTGAAGATGTGGTGCGGGAATGGGTCTGACGGGGAGCCGGAGTGGATTGTGCTCATGGTCTTGATGGTGTCATCGATGCTCACGTTGGCCCAGACTAACAGGGGGTCGTGGTCGATGGTGTGCGGAGAGTCTGTTGTGTTGATGTCTGTTGGGGCTGTCTTGGTGTTGAAGCTGTCGTGGATGTCTGTTATCGTGCGGTGAAAAAAAGTGGCGAGGGAGTCGCACAGGGCTTTCGACGGCGGGATGTCATTGGTGTTGGAGCTGGGGTTGGAGAGTTCCTTCACAATGTTGAAGAGCTCCTTGCTATTGTGTGAGTTGTTGTCGAGGCGGTCTTTGAAGGAGGTCCTCTTGGCAGTCCTGATGAGGTGATGGTGGTTGCGGATGGCGTCCTTGTGGGCTGCGTGGATGTCCGGAGTCTGCTCACTGTGCCATTTCTTCTTTAGTTTCTGGCAGGCTCGCTTGGAGGCTAGGAGTTCTGGGGTGAACCAGCTGGCCCTCTTGCTGGTGTCTCTGTAGGAGGGTTTCTTCAGCGGGGCAAGGGTGTTGGCGCAGTCATCGATCCAGCGTCTGAGGCTGTGGGCAGCGTCGTCGGTGTTGGAGGGTTCGGTGGGTGGGCTGAGAGCGAGGTTTGCGTGTAGTTGGTCTTCGGTGATTTTGCTCCAGCAGTGGCGGGGGATCTGTTGGGTGCGGTGGTGTGTGGTGGGTTTCTGGAAGGTGAAGTGGATGCAGCGGTGGTCGGTCCAGAGGAGTTCGGTGGTGTGGCTGAAGGAGACGTGGGAGCTTGAGGAGAAGACGGGGTCGAGCATGTGGCCGACTGAGTTGGTAGGCGTTGTGATGAGTTGCCTCAGTCCGGGGTTGGCGAGGTTATCAATCAGGGTGGTGGAGTTGCTGTCGTTGTTGTTCTCAAGGTGAAAGTTCAGGACTCCGAGGAGGATGTAGTCGGTGGAGGTCAGGGCGTGCATGCTGATGAAGTCGACGATGGAGTCGCTGAACTGGGGTCGGGGTCCGGGGGGTCTGTAGACGAGGGTGCCTCTGAGGGTGGAGTTGGGGTCTGTGTGGATCTGGAAATGCATGTGTTCGGCGGTGCTGAGAGTGTCGTCGGTGCTGGTCGAGACCCTGATGCTGTTCTTGTGGACGATGGCGATTCCTCCTCCAACTCCGTTGGTGCGGTCTCTGCGGGTGATCTTGTAGCCATCTGGGATGGCAATGGCGATGTTGGGTGCGGAGGAGTTGTTCATCCAGGTCTCTGTCAGGAAAGTGACGTCCGGGGATGAAGTGTCGAGCAGGTCCCAGAGCTCGACGGCATGTTTGCGTGCGGAGCGGGTGTTCAGTAGGATGCATCGGAGGTGATTGTGGCCTTTCTTGGCGGGTGGTTCAGTGGCTCTGAGGCTGGTGTAGCTGCAGTTCCGGCAGGTGAAGGGACCCTGTGTGTGTTTCGGGGCGGCTTTGAAGCAGGTGTGGGTCCGTCCGGAGTTGAGGGCGTGGAGTGTGCTGGCATCGTAGCGGCGGCGGTCGTCGTGGCGGGTGCGGGGACCAGGGGTGCTGGTGCTGGGCGCGGTCCAGGCGCGTACACGCGCAGACGGGCTTGCCTTAGGCAAGAATAGCAGCAAGAATAGCAGTAAGAATATCGTGAATCGGAATATCAGCATCTAGAGAAGAGAAATCCACATGAAGAGAAGAGTGAGGAATGATAGATGACAAATACTGAAGGATATCTTCTTGATGAGAATGAGATTCGGGAGTATAAAGAGTCTGAAAGAAATGAGTAAAAGCTGAGAGTATATCTTCATTTTTATGAACAATGCGATTAGTAGAAGTTAGAAGAGAGTCAATCTTGGTACGTTCTTTTTTAATCTTAAGGTAATTAGCAAGAAGTTTCCCTGCCTTATTTTGATCACCATAATATTTACCACTAGATTTAAGTAAATACAAATTAGCGATTTTTGTGGAAAGTTTATTAAAAGCAAATTTAGCCTTGATTAGTTCCTCAAGACAAGATTTAGAATTTGTAGAATAAAAATAATGTTCTAATTGTTTAATACGCAAGTTAAGTGATTGCATATTATTGAAAGAAGATGTCTTTTTCTGAAGTACGAAAGAAATAATGAAATCTCGAGAGTCAGATTTAAAAGTGTCCCAAATAATCTTAGGAGAACTACCTGGAGTTTCATTTTCTAGAAACAACGTGTTAGCAAATTTTTAAAACCTTGCGTAAAATTGGGATCTAAAAGAAGAGAGTTCTTGAATCTCCATCTCCTAATTCCCTGAATGGGTGGAAGTAGATCTACATCTAGCGTGATGGGAGCATGGTCCGAAATTTATATGGAGCCTATATCAGATTGAGACACATGTTGTGCAAGTGATTAAGAAATGAACAAATAATCAATTCAAGATTAAGAAGAATGTATAGGAGAGAAAAAGATGGGTAGGGTTACTTAGTATCCAGGCATCAACAAGGGACCTCTGATGTATAGCAGATGCAAATTGAGAATATACATGTGAAGGAATGAATTTAGTTTTAGAGCGTCTATCAATAATTGGATCAAGAACCATGTTACAGTCTCCAAAACTAATAAATAATCATCATTCTAAGTTATTAATTTAGAAACAATATGGGGCCAGAATGACTTATCAGGATTGGTGGGGGCATATGGATTACAAATAGTCATAGGTATTTTATTTACTAAAAAGGAAGCAGAAACCCATATGCCCTCAGCATCAGCATCTTGACCTATAATTTGTATATCCAAACATTTGTCACATATAATAACTACCCCATTGCATTTCCCTGAACCTGGAGAATTGAAAATATGTCCAACCCATTGACGTTTGAGTTTAGATATTTCCTTCTGAGTTACGTGAATTTTTTGCAATAAGACAATGTCACCTTTTATACCAGAAAAATGTGACAAAACCCTTTGGCATTTTATAGGTGATCCTAAACCTTTAACATTCCAAGATATAATTCTTAAAGCCATCTATACTACAAATAACAAGTTTAAAGGTTTAAACAAACAACAACATTCAGCAAAATGAATTAATATCATATGTGTAATAAGATTTAGCAAAAAGAAACAGCAATATGAAAATTGATTGTATATGAGAGAAAAAATATATTCATGAAGCAGGAAGAAATACTAAGTAAATAGAGAAAAAGGAGAAGGAAAGAAAAAGAAGGAAGAGAGAAAGATAGAAGAGAAATATATAATGTGTGTGGAAATTCCAGGAAAAAGCCATATGACGAGAATAAAAGTTGAGAGAGAAGAAAGAAAAGAGACAGAAATCATGTAATTATAAACAAAAGGACATACCAAAAACATACACAGAAATCGAGGGTGGTGAAGCCACATAGGGAAACAATACAACCAACCAGGAACTCCAGGACGAAAAAGGGGAAAGAGAAGACACCATCCGAATGGATTAAAAATCGCACTGAGTAACCATGAAGACTTCACCCAACATGAGAAAAAGAAAACATGTTATACAAAAACACAATAGCAAATTAATGAAACATGACAAGAAAATGAAGCTATACTTAAAGAAAATGTTAACAAAATAATCAAGTAGTAGATAATCAGGCAACTTCCATTTCTTCTTCTTTACAATGATTGAAGAACTGCTTTAATAGATCAGGATCCTCATAGTTTGTGGTTTTGTTTTTATAAGTCACCTTAAAGAGGCAAGAATGGAAAAGGCCATATCGGGCATTCAGACTCCGAAGCACAGGTCTCATGTCCAAAAACGTCTTCCTCCTATCCGCAGTTGCCTTAGCAAAGTCCTGAGAAAAAAAGAGCAGATCCTTGACATGAGATTTTGCATTTAAATTTTACTGCCTGTAAAACTTTTAGTAGCTTAGTATATTCCCAAAAATAAAGAATGACGCCTCTTGGTTTGTTTGATGAAGATGCAGTTCATGAGTTATGACCCCGATGATGTGCTCTTTGGATATTTAATGCTGGATGTTCAGGAAAATCAAGAATTTTTGGAAGAAAAGAGTGAAAAAAGGAGAGAGGGTTAAAGCCTTCGAGTCCCTCTGTCAGACCATAAATACGCAAATTATTGCATCTGTTGCGATTCTCAAGGCTTTCAGCTTGTTTTTTGAGATGCAAAATGTCCACATGGATAGAAGGATCCTGATTCACAACAGTTTGAAAAGAGTTCACTTGGTGCTCTATTTGGGTAACTTTGTGTTACATATTTGACCATTTGTCATCAAGATTTTTTAGACGCATGTTCATTTCTTCCATATATGGTTTAAGTGCTCGTATCTCCTCAAGAATTAATTCCATAGATATTGCTGGTGGAGATATAGCGGGCGAAGGTGGTTCTTTTTTAACTCATTTACCTGAAAAAAACATCAAGGAGGTGGGCAACTTAGATACGAGCTTAGAAGTAGGAAGTGTAGTGTTAGATGGCGTTACTCCTAATGGAAGAGATGACTCACCTTGCTCTGACTCCTCTATATTGTCTTGAAGAATTGTAAAAGGATTGTAGTCATCCAACGATGGATAAGCAGGGGGACTATTAACAATACATCGAACAGACCTCACCATCATCATCAACACCCTTTATTTTCCATTTAAAGATAAAATGCATAAATGTACATCAAAATATAATTCATATCATACATATAAAACGATAAAGATTTTACAGTACAATCCAAGGTCACCTGATTTGGGTGGAGTTATAAAGTAAGTTAAGAAGTCATTGACAATTGATTTGCGCTGATGATAAAATTCTATCAATCAGCAGACCACTTATTTTCTAACAGCGTTCAAGTACGTATGCTACCTTGTGTCAGCCACCTTGCACGAAAAAAAAAGTCAAGTTTAAAAAAAGGGTAACAACAGTATGTACCAGAATTTCATTTGGAGGCATAGCCACATAATCACTTTCATTTTACACCAGGGTACTAATAATGCTGAATAAATAAGGATAATATAAGCTGTCTTGTTAAAATGTAGTTTAAAAAAGCACGCTGGTTCTCTACATATGAGGCTTAATCTAAGCATAGGCAATCCTTACAATGCAGTCATCACCCTGGTCCCCTTATTACATTGTTAGTATATTTATAGCCTTATGAGTTTTTATAGCTGCCAGTAAATAGGAGGCAGTTACGTAACATACAAAAGGGGTTTGAAGTTGATGAAGGATAAATAGGGCATCCTTAAAATAATGCAAATTAAGTTTTTGCAGCAAAGGCAGGATAAACATTTTTCATTCTATAACATAAAAAGAACAAATAAATAATTTGTGCAAAGTAGTTTGCTTTGACTTTCCATCACAGGGACAGGGGGGTGAGACGAGTTAATGAGTATACATTTGAGGGGTAACCCAGCATAAACGGTATGTAGTTCAAACAGAATCTCGTCAAAATATAGTGGTGCCGAGCATTCTCTACAAAGGAGAGATAAGAAAAGGAGCCATGTTGCACATCCGGTAAATCTTGGTATAACAGTACTGTGCTTTTCCCTTTGTGGGTTTCCCATCTGTCTCTTATGCTTTTTTCCATGAACATTTTCTGCAGCTTACTATTAGGAAAGTTTCGCACAACATTGGTGTAACGTACAAAGCCTCCAAACCCAGCGAGATAAAGGATTCTCTGACGTACGATATCCACGGAATTCTGAGGGTATGATCTAACTTCAGCACATCTGTTAGAATCATTTGATTTAATGGTATAGTTTTACGCTTACAAATTGATAGCCAGAGTAAAAGCAGAGCCATTTTAATAGTATCACGGATAAAAAGGAAATCTAGTTCTTTATGGGATATAAAATTTGAGCACGCTCCTGGGACAAACAATAATCTTTTCACAAATTTGTCTTCTGGCATTTGGAGACCCTTCACATCAGCTGTTCCCCATATTGCTGCCCCATATGTGGCTATCAATTTAGCTTTCGCGAAGTAGACTTTAACCATTTCTTGAATAAGTGTGCCTCCCACTCTTTTTGAGAATCTAAAAATTCCTACTATGCTCCTGCCTAGATTTTTTATTCTGTTTTGGACCATCTCTTTTCATTTCAATTTGGAGTCAAACAATATACCAAGATAACTGAACTGATCTACTTGTTCAATTTTGTTACCATCTAGGTAGAAACTTGGGGCCTTCTTTGCCTAAAGTCATAATAAAGGATTTTTTCTTTTTAACCTTAAGGTCCAAATCGGCCATAAAGGCCGCATAATGTTGTATAAGAATTTGAAGTGCCCGAGGGGTACGCGCCAAAATAACAGCGTCACCTGTTTATAATAGAATCAGGAGGGGATTTATCTCTACCCTTGGAACATCTTTAATGTTCCCGATCAGGGCCTTGTTCAGATTGTTCGTATAGAGAGCAAATAGAAAGGGGGCAAGTACACAGCCTTGTCTAACCACTTTCTCAATTTTGAACGATCTGGTACACTCCCCTTCCATCCTATACCGAACTGAGGCTGTTGCACCTGTGTAGAGTTGTCTTATGAAGTCAGTTATCGATTTCTCTACTCCCATAGTGTTCATGATGTCCCACAATTTGCTGTGAGCTACACAGTCAAATTCGGCAGACAGGTCCATAAATGCCATGTAAAGATGGCCTGTCTTTGCGATTGTGGATTTTGCCGCTAATAAAGTCAAATTTAGACACTGATCGAGGGTGCCCCTCACTTTCCTGAAACCGTACTGAACTTCAGCCATGAGCTTCTTTTCCTCAATCCAGTTCTCAAGCATGTTCAGTAGCACCCGGCCCATAAGTTTTGCTGTACTGTCTATCAATGATATGGGGCAGTAATTTACAGGATTGGACCGTTCCCCCTTTTTATAGACTGGTATTATTAGTGCGTGCTTCCATGAGCGCAATGGCCCTTTTTTAGTTATTGAGTTAAAAACAATGGTCAGTAGGGGGGACCATAATTATTTGTTAGCAAGAAAGGCATCCATCGTGATTCCATCTGGCCCCGCAGCTTTCAAGGGGGGGGACTGGGAGAGAGCGAGCTCAATTTCCTCTAAATTGAAAGACATAAATGTTAGATCTTTAGTAGGGCAGAATTCCGTACTTAAAGCGAGGTACTTGCCTTGTTGGAAGATAGCTTGGAAGTCGGTAACCCAACTTTCCTCACTTTTATGCACATCAAGGGATGGACCCTCCTGATCCGACCATAACAGGGAATTAATCACTGTCCAGAAAGCTTTGCTATCATTCTGGAGAGCAGCTTGCTTTAAATTGTCCCACGCTTTAGCCTTTAATTGCTTCAGCCTATTAGCTCTGGCCACTTTATAATTCGTCCTTAAGGAACGAATCAGATCTTTTTCTCTCAATTGGGTTTTTAGGGCTTTCCGCAAATTTGCTGAGGCTTCTGAGCAGGCTATGTCAAACCAGTGTTGTTCACGGGCTGTTGAGGTGGGCCTTGGGCGAGTTAGTTGTAGTTTTAAAGCTGCTAAAATCTTTCCGAATGTTTCAACCACCTCTTTGTCTTTGGACATGGGATCTAACCAGAGCAGGACATCATTATAATTAGTGGTTATAGTCTTGTGATTAGGGTAATCACATCAACTTTATCCCACTTTAAAGTATACCCATTTTTTCCAGCAAGAATGGATTAGTGGGCTAAATTGCTAATCTTTTTACCATCATGCCTCCAAATCATATTGCATATAAGCATCGCATGGTCACTAAATTCTGTCAGTTTGACATTGACCTCAGAGATACTGTTACAAACTTCTCACAAGTGATTACATAATCAATCGTGGTGGACCTATGATCTAATTTTGAAAAGTAGGAGCATATTTTTGGGTGGAAGCCTTAAGAGTAGTGTCACAAATTCGCTTATTCCTAAATTCTAGTTGCCAAGTCATCATTATAGAATTTAGGGAGTTTCCATAGGGTGAATGCATAAAGTGGGATATTTGGTCTCCATATTGGTCCACTAAACCGCAAAGTCTTGGGTCATCACTTGGGCACATCCTTTGTTAAAATCGCCAACCCAGATGATTTCTAAGGGAATTGGGTGGCGGAGAATTAGATTCTCAATAGCCCTATCTAGGCATTCTGTTACTAATATGGGATTCTCAAAGTTGTTATTGTAGTAGTTTATTAATAATAAATCCCAGTTATTATACCCTTTTATTATTAGAAAATGAAAGTAGGGAGAGTTATTCCAGAATGTCAGGACTTTAAATGTAGTTGTGTTTGCTAGCATAGTAAGAATGCCCCCCCCTTTGCTCTGCCCCCTTTCGATGGAAGGGCTGGGTTATGAAAAGACCGAAAGCCATTTAGATAAATTGGATCCACTTCCTGGACACATATGATCTGGAAATTTGCTAGTTCATTCCGCCAATCCATATTATCCTTTTTGTTTTTGTAGCCTGCAATATTCCATGAGAGAAAAGAGTAATATAGCTCAGTTCTCTCTGTTGCAGCAATTTCTGTCCCCTTATAAGGTGCAGCTGCTGGTGCATCATAGGTACCCATGGGTAGGGAAACATTTCTTATTTTACTTGTATCAGGACTTTCTTTATTCTTTCTGTAACACCCTGAAAAAATATTGAAGGGGAGCGAGAGGGAGCTCGTAAGTCAGTCACAGGAGTCCAAGTTTTCTAAAGCAAGGAATCTATTTGTAGTCGGGAGTTTCAAGTTTACCCTTGGAATAAGCCAGTTTCTGGTAGTCAGAGGTTCTCTATCTGTCACATATTGCTGTGGACTCAGATTATAGACTGCTCTATAGAAATATCCAAGAGGCACAGGATATATCTGTGACCCTGATGCTGGCGCTAGGGGAAGTTGGGCTAATAAATCTCCCACAATCTTAGCATTATTAAAATTCAAAACAATACAATCCCCATTACAGATCTTAGGTGAATGGCCCACCCATGGTGTTCTCCTAGCCATGATCAGATGGTCTTGGATATAGTGCCCCATACTATCATGCTTGGTTATCCAGTGCCTCGCTTTGTTCATGAGTTGGAAGGTGGATTCTTCTTGTGTCAGGTTTAGGACTAGGGCGTTGACCAATATTAGGACAAAAGGGCAGGGGGCCAGCGAAAGATGTAAAGCCTGATGAATATCTCCCCCCCCTAAACTCAGAGATGGGGCGAGGAGATTTATCCCTGGTAAGGGAGTTCCTTAGTCTCTGTGTAGATCTAATGTCTGTCCCCTCCAATGTATTATGAGTAATAGGGAAATGTATCGCCGGTGTGGCTTGAGTCCCTAGATAACTATTTCTTCCATACAGTGCCCTAGCCTGGGCGTTTGTTCCCTGTGCTGTGGACAATGCCTCAAGGGTAGGATGACTCTTGGTAATATTGGTAATATTTGGCCCTTTTTTGTCCTGATTACTTATGTTAGATCCAGATGCAATTTCTGGTACAATTGAGATGAAATTCTGTTGTGGGTGAATTTTTATTGCATTTCCCTCTAAGTTTCTTAAAACAAGCATTTTCTATTATATCTTGGATCTTTAGCTCAATGGAGTCTAACCGTTGCCTTATAGGTTGTAAAATTAAAATCAGTTTGTCCAATAATGTATCTAGATTTATGGGTGGCTGTGCGAGTTCCTGAGTTTCTGCCAGAGGTTTTGGGGTGGTCTGAATAGATGAGATCTTTCTAGGTCTCTTAGATTTCTTAGGCAGGGGTTCTTTCGTATGGCCTCTTTTCCTTTTACCAAAAGTATTGTGTATATACATATATATACATTGATGTTATCAAAAAAGATCTTTACTTTTCCAAATAAGTCCAAGCTAATGCCCCTAATTCTGTGCACCCAAACTGCTCATTAACTGACCCTAGCTGCTCAAACCGCCACTTTTACCTTGTAGTTGAGTACACCTCATAGCTTGCTGGGAAATCTCAGGCACACACCCCCCTAATATTATTGACTAAGCTAAGGCCCTGATTTCATCAGAACCCCTGCTCCAATGTGAAGCACTGTGATGCATTTTATAAGGCTCTGGGACAAGCTTTACATCTGCAAATGAAGTAGAATAAATCTAGAATATATCTTGTATGCCAATATAGAGAAACTTAAATGTACCTTCTACAAGAGTAACAACAAAAAAACGAACACACAGTGCGTATGACTAAAATGTACAATCCTTTCTTCTCAGGTTCCACGCTCTGCTTGCAATGAGGACTGTTTGCCTGGATTTCGAAAACATATGCTGAAAGGGCAGCCCCTCTGCTGCTTCAGCTGCTTGAAATGTTCAGAGGGTGAAATTTCAAATCACAACAGTGAGTTTCTATCTCAATTATTTCCCACATGACTTTTCACCTGTGAATGAACATTATGAGAGCCTAATATTACAGAAAGTCGCACCACATGACATTTCACTCTGATTGGCATAACAGGTGTGGGAAACCAACATGACTTTTAAACCTGATGACATCACAGACAGTCGCATGATTAAAGTAAATGAGCAAATTCAACTGAGAGTGTAAAATGAATAACAAAGTCTAGGGAGCCAATTCACAGAGGGACTTGCATGTAATAAAGTTGCAAATGCTGAGTCTCCGCACTCAGGCAGAATCGCCACACGGTGCACTCCCTGCAGTGCGCCAGTGCTGAGATTCCGCCCTCAGTGTGGAGATTCCACCACGAGTGCAGAGCCTATGCCATGAGTTTAACTTTACTACATGTGAGTCCCTTTGTGAATCGGGTCCTACATGTAGTTAATGCAGATGCCTGAAACATATAGTATTACGTTAAATTGCCTGTTCCTTTAGATAGAGTGCATAAATTATTATGAATTGTAAAGAACCTAGCATGGCATGCATGCAAGGCAAGTTTACAGAGTGCCTTTAAAAGCTGGAAAGGAGTCATATGTAGGCTGATCAGAAGCCCTCAGAGACTGCACAGGGAACAAGCATTGGCAAAGCCAGTAGGTCTTGCCTATGTGAGAGCTATTGGCTTTAGCAATGTGTTTTAGCCATGTTGTACACCAGTGCGGCTGCTGATCAGAATGGATAAAAGTTAGTGGTGTCGAGTAGAGTGGGGTGGAGTGGTTTGTGGTGGAGTGGGGTAGATTGAGGTAGACTGGAGTGGAGCAGATGTGGTAGATTGAATTGGGGTAGATTGGAGTGGGTAGATTAGGGTAGAGTGGAGTTGGGTAGAGTGAGTTAAAGTCTGGTAGAGTGGGATAGATTGAGGAAGATTGTAATGAGGTACATTGGGTTAGAGTGGGGTAGATTGGAGTGGGGTACAGTGGGGTAGATTGGAGTAGAGTGGGCAGATTGGAATGGATTGGAGTAAATTGGGGTAGATTGAAGTGGTGTGGAAAGTGAAGATTGGGGTAGATTTAAGTGGAATGGGGTAGAGTGAAGTATATTAGAGTGGAGTGGGGTAGATTGGGGTAGAGTGGAGTGGGGTAAGTTGGGTAGAGTGGAGAGGGGTATATTGGAGTGGAGTGGGGTAGATTGGAGTGGAGTACATTGAGGTAGATTGGAATGGAGTGAGGCAGATTGGAGAGGAGTGGGGTAGATTATACGGATTGGAGTGGAATGGGGTAGATTGGAGTGAGGTAGATTGGTGTGGAGAGGGGTAGACTGGAGTGGAGTGGGGTAGACTCAGATATTTTGGAGTAGAGTGGGGTATATTGGAGTGAAGTGGGGAAGATTGGGTAGAGTTCACTGGCGTGGAGCGAGATAGGTTGGAGTGGAGTACATTGGGGAGATTGGAATGGAGTGGGGCAGATTGTAGTGGACTGTGGTAGATTAGATGGAGTGGAAATTGGAGTGGAATGGAGTAGAGTGGGGTAGATTGGAGTGGAGTGGGGTATATTGGAGTGAGGGAGATTGGGGTGGAGAGGGGTAGACAGGAGTGGAGTGGGGTAGACTCAGGTATTTTAGAGTAGAGTGGGGTATATTGGAGTGAAGTGGGAAAGATTTGGGTAGATATCCCTGTCGTGGAGCAGGGTTGATTGGAGTGGGGTAGATTGGGGTAGATTGGAGTGGAGTAAATTGGAGTGTGGTAGATTTGGGTAGAGCGGAGTGGGGTAGATTGGGTTAGAGTGGAGAGGGGTACATTGGAGGGGAGTGGAGTAGCTTGGGGCAGAGTGGAGTGGGGTAGATTGGAGCAAAGTGGGGTAGAATGGAGCAGAGTGGGGTAGCTTGGAGTGGAATGTAGATGTGGCCATTAAGATACATCTCTTGCAACTAAGTGCATATGAATATAAAGTGCTTTCGGTGGAATACATATGCAAATGAGGACATAGGCACAGTTTTTAAGGAGAAATTGAGTAGTTGCTGTGCTGCACAAAACTGAAGTGCTTTAAACAGACAAATAATTTTATGCGCAGAGAATAGAGGTGGAATACATATATGACTGAGGACACAGGTTTCAAGGAGAAATGGATTCATTGCAACGCTACCCAAAATTGAGGCACTTTTGAAAGTGTTTTGTTTAAAAGTTTAAAATTTGTGCTTAAAAACACTTTCTGTTTGAAAAGGCACAGATGTGTTCCACATGTTTTATGTTGTTTCATGGCAGGCTGGCCTGAAGCATGTGACTTGACTGCTAGTCAGGAAAGATAATGAGAGTCCGGTTTCAGACCAGTGTACGCTTTAAACAGACACATATTTTGGATGCATAGAGAAGAGGCACAGCCTACATACACATGAAGACATACAGGCTACTTTAATATTCCGTGCCATTTATTTGGTGCTATAAAAGGAAGTGCCGAACTGTAAAACAAAGTCATGAACTGCTTCAATAGGCCGTGTCATTTTTATGGTGCTGTAAAAAGGAAGAGCTAAACTTCAAAACAAATTAGGACAACAACAAACAAACCTGTAGGACAGAAGTTAACCTCAACCCAAAGGTGTAATATGAAAGTGGAAATGATGGCAATTTTTTTTTTTAAGTACTCTGATTCACAGCGCAGGCTGCCGAAGGACACCAGAAGGACACTAATCAAATGAAATCAATTAGTGCTTGGTCCATGCTCGAGAGAAATAAAAGGAAGTGGAGTGGGGCATATGGTGGCCAATTAGTAGGCAGCTAAAAAAAGTTACAATCAAGCCAGCAAATGGTAATTAATGGACGGGCTCCATGCACTTTACTGTATACAATACCCCTCGCAGCAACAGGGCATGAACGCTATTAGGCGAGACCTAAAAAGGAGTCTTTGGAGGCTGGACATGAACACTTAGTGGCTTACATAGGAGTCATCATCACCACAGTTCAAATAGAAATCCTCAAAATGTTGTACAGCAGTCATTAGCAACCTGGACACGAGCCCGCAGTAAAGCAGGAAGGGCAGGTTCCTGCGGTAGAGTAGGCATGAGTCCTGTGCACTGTGAAATAGACAAGAGCCCTTTGTGTGACAAGTTGGATGGGTGCTCTCAGCAGGGCACATTGGAGGGCTGACATTAGCACTAAGTAGGCTGCCCAAGTGTTCACAGAAGGCCTTCAGCCCAGCTTTGTGTCCAGGAGCTATCAGAAAGATAGACAGGAGCCCTAAGAAAGCTGTATAGGAGCTCCGAGATGCCGCACAGAAGCCATCAGCACTACAAGCTGGACAGTTGTTCTCAGTAAGCGAGATAGAACTCCCTCAGACTCAGCTGCGGCCCGTGCAGGTAAGAGCGGTGGGGCTGTGTGTGGGCAGATTTCGACGTACGATGGATGACGAGGGAAAGTTAAATAAATAATTCATTTTCCCTCGTTATCGTCCATTGAAATCCTCCCCCACTGGCCCCACCTCTCTTACCTGCACGGGCCGTGGCTGCCCAGACTGCATACTTGAATGGACACCTCCTTTCTCAAGTTTGGCCATTGCACTAAGGAGGCTGGAAAGGGCCTCAGCTCTGTACTCTGGACAGAAATAACTCTCATAACAGCTGCACTTAAACACAGGAAACTCGCAGTCTGATGCAACAGTATCCTCTTGGGGAAACCACTCCACCAGACTCATAAATGGAGGCCTCAGTTTTCTGCACTGATAATTAATTCACCTGATATAATGCACAACTCATATTCAGTCATACTCATGGACGTCAATTCAGCAAAATGTCAGGGGTAGTGGAATTGACTTCACACATCCTTCGACCTATGGATAATACCACAGGAAATTACATTATAAGAAGTGACATCAAGTTACCTTTGACTTGACTTGCTCTTAGTGAGCGGGTGATCTCTCTGTCCTGGAATAGGGTATTTTCATGCAGTTGTTGCAAATTGTGAAGGAGGTACGATACAAGTCCACATATATTCAAGATACACTCGCTCTTAAGTTACCATTATTTGGGAGGTAAGGGCCTCATTCTGCCAACACATTTGCATAATATTTAGTAAGAAATTATGTATTTTCAGATGTGACTCTTAAATAGCTATCTAGCAGTCCAGTGTTTTTCAATAGTAAGTTTAAATTGGACCAACAATTCAATATCAGAGCAACCCACATTACAGATGACATATATGCATGTTTTAATCCCTATTCTACAAATGTTCAATGAAATATCCTAATACTTGACATATTGTCTAGATTAAAAAAACGCAACATACAATTCTATAAGCACATGCCAGTCAGTGACATACCCATGTATTTTATGCTTGAGACATTACTGTGAGCACCTATTTTAACAAAGTGGGCTTCATAACAATCAACTATATCTCCATGTACTGGCCCATTGAATGTTGCTTAGTTAAAAACACACATTGCAACTCCCACGATATATTGGCTCTTAAGGGACCCACATCTGGTATGTTTTTGCTGTGACTTTCTCAAAAAAAGTCCTATTACAGTTCAGTGCATTTAATGAGTTGAAGAAGAGCATCATTAAAACATATTCGTTGAGAGCTATGGACATATAGGGGTCGATTCCGATTCGGGCCGGAAAAAGCACCGACCGACTCGGAGCCGGAATTAATTCCGACCGACACGTACCTGTGGCGCCCGACACGCCAAGTACGATGCAAAGCGTGCAAAATCCGACCGACACGTACTGAACCCAAGCCGAACGACCGAGCCGCACGGAAAACAGCAATACGGCCGGAAAAACACGCAAATCGAACAGACCGACACGCACCCGGAACAAATCCAACCGAAACGTACACGCGAACTCCAAACCGCAAAGTACGATGCAAGGCGCGAAAACCACGACCGAGTCGTACGGAGGACAAGCCGTACGACCGACACGCATACAAAACTGCGAGCCGTAGTAACACAAAACACTGCGACCGACGCGTACGCAGCATAGAAAACTGCACAAACACAGCGTGAACGAAACGGAGAAGACCGTACGAGACAACTGCAGGGTCCGACTCGGTCACAAGAACGTTTCCAACATGCACAGAAAGTACTAAGGGAAAATACACAAAAAAGGCCAAACAAGCAATTACAAAGCCAATAAATACTAGGGGGGGTGGGGACAGAGAACAAAGACTCACCCACAACTCCACCCATATAAAGGACACAAATCCCAACCATGATCCTTTGCAAATGCTATTCTACTGCCAGCACTCAACAGACAGCAACCACACACCCACAGCTCATCCCTCACACAAGCCACACACCATCAGCACACCAACAAATAGCTACCTCACATACACCCAGCAAAACACACACTCACACACCCTCACCTGCACACCAACACACACATCACTCACCATCACCACCCATCACCATGCCCCCAAAGAAGAATCACAAGTTCCTAGATTGTGAATTGGAAGTCCTGGTAGACAAGATCCTCAGGGTAGAGCCACAGCTGTTTGGCACACTGGTCCAACAGACACCCATCTCCCAGAAAACGAAGATGTGGGAGAGGATCATCAACAGGGTAAACGCACAATCACCATGTCTGCGCACAAAGACTGACATCCAGAACAGGTGGTATGACGTGCGCAGGAGGGTACGGGAGCTGCTGAAGAAGGACTACCTCCTGAGCCAATACACCGGCAGTGGCCCTCCTGCCAAGCCAGTATACCTCAGGCCCTGGGAGGAGAAGGTGCGGGCCATCCTTCCGCCAGTGAGCGTCTATGGACTAGAAAACATCCCAGAGCCTGGTGAGTACACAACAAATGTACACAATATTCTGCCACAATACACACACACATCACTGTCAAGGGGAGAGTCAAACCATGCACTCTTAGCAATTACACAGCAACCAGAACAGAATCATCCCAAAATGTGTATGTCAGTCAGATAAACACAACACATGCCATCTCAAAGTTACATTTAACCGTGTCATCACATGTACAAACACAACTACAACTACAACTACAGCTAGGCAGTGGCACAAATATAACTAACAAACACATCCAGACATGTAGCCACCACTACAACACCAACACACAGTGAAGACCACTGAAAGAAAGGAATTCTGTGTATGCTGGGCAAGTCAGTGTAGCCAATAGCATCATGGGAGTCGTAGTCACAGATATTGCTCACCCCCACAACTGTCCCATCAACACCACCATGAACCATGCGCACATCACAGGGAGTGGAAAAGGACTCACAAGATGGCTGACACTGGCTACTGCTGTGGGGAGCACAAGGCCCAGCTGGCAACTGTGCAACAACCAACAGCAGGACACCACTGACTGACATCCTGAGAGACAACTTCCACTCCCTGCAATGGAAGCACGTTCCATAGTGGGATATCTGGCTGGGTGGGAAGGAGGACTCGCAGCACTGACCATAGTCACAAGCACCTCCCCTCACACACCCCCTCAACACAAACTCCACATAACCCACCTGGGAGAATGCAATGCCTCACATCCTAACTCAAGATCCCACAAAGAACCACCACCCTGGGTTATGTTGTGTGAAGCACAGGGACACTCTTGGGACTTTTAGCCAAACAACTGCCAGGACACCACTGCCCTGCTGGCAACTGTGCAACAACCAACAGCAGGACACCACTGACTGACATCCTGAAAGACAACTTTCACTCCCTGCAATGCAAGCACAGTCCATGGTGGGATAACTGACTGGCTGGGTGGGAAGGAGGGCCGGCTGTCAACCAAATACAACCAATGCAGACCATGTTCACACCCCAACAAATACATAGAAATGCCCAAATAATGCAGGACAATGTGCTACACCAATATCAACCCCTGACTGTGACAACTTAGGACAATGCAATGTACAGGCCCGCACCCAGAGGCACAGTCACAACTGTCAGGTGTGTCAACCATTGATGCCTGCAGAAACATAACATACATTGTGTGTGTCTCCCAAAAACAGGTGATGATGGGACACAGCAGCAGATGCTGAGGAGTCCCAGTCCCAGGCTCAAGAGGATACGGAGCTCACTGGTGTCGTACAGCCTCTGCCCTCCTCGGATGAAGAAGACCAACCTGGCACCTCCGGTGCAAGTCAACATGCAGCACCAGCTGGACCACCAGCTGCAGCACCAGCAGGACCACCAGCTGCACCTCCTGCACCCACCCCTCCAACGACTGTCACCACAAATACCATCCCTGCCGACATGGACAGAACAAGGAGCACCACCAGCACAGGGACCCTGGACCAACGTGGGGCCATGGACACCACCACCACCACCAACCCCCAAGGGGGACCAGGGTCATCTGTGCGTGCCACTGCACGCACTGCACATGTCGGCAGGGGTGGTGGGAGGGGTGGGAGACAGAGGTCGCTGCTTGCAGAGGTATCTGGTGTGCATGATGACCCACAACTGGTACGCATAGCCGATGCGTACCATTCCAGCACCGGAGATCTCAGCCAGGTAGTGGGGCTCCTCAGAGACATGAAACAGCAGCAGGCTGCCCATCATGCCCGCTTGGACTCACACATGTCCCGCGTGGAGTCCAAGTGGGACACACTGCAAGAGATGACGGCGGTGCACAGGGACATATTACAATGCCTCCGCCAGATGAACAGCAACCAGTCTACACCTCCCTGTGTGCCAACAACATCTGGTGCTGAACAAACTGCAACTGCCACAGAGAGTCCCCTGCACCGCAGCAGCCTGTACTTGAGGGGTCCCCCCCAAAGAAGAGGGGTCATCCGAGGAGGGGCAAGTGAGAGGCCGATGGCCAAGTGCAACCCCCAGGAAGCCTGAACCTGTTCTGGATGTTCACCTTTGTGCGCAAACTGTTCACCCTGTTGACGGCAACACAACTCCCACACATGACATGGGGAGTACAAGTTGGACCAATGTCTCAGACAACTGTGGCCCCGATACTGGGGATTTTGTCTACCAGGACTTTCAATTCACCTAGGAACTTCTGATTGCAATATAAATGTACAGCACTAACCATCCTATGCACTATTCACACAAATGTATCACAATAAACACACTAATACACCATACTTGCCTCTGTTGTGATTCCAACGTGGGTGCTGTCATGGGGATGATGAACTGCAAAATTACACTGTGTATGTGAACTGCAACAGCAAGTACAACACAGGCATGTGAGTAATGGCAACGTGACACATATGAGGGAGACACACCACCAGGGCTACACAACACATACACACCTAGGCCATCTGACTCATTGCCTACACTGATGTTGCCAGGAAAGACGGTGCAATGCACAGACACCACACCTATTCCCAGTTGTAGTCAAGTAGCCCACAGGTGCAGTAAGCAAATGGCAGTCAAATGTGTGACCACAGACAACGCACATCACAAAGTGAAGCACAGGTTTATTACACAGTTGCAACATGTCGTAACCACTACAGATGCAAGGTAATCCCACCTGGCAGCGGGCACACAGTCAACAACTGTAGAAGGAAGGAAGTCCATGGGTGTGGCGCACATCACCTGTAGGGACACAACAGCTACCACCCTGGAAGTACAATCACGTCGTCGGTGGACACAGCTGACCAAACGAATCTGAAAGTACCCTGTGAAGGACAGAAATTACACACAGTCAAAAGCAATGGAGAACAGGACAGAACAGCAAAACTCATGCACAATACATGTTACAAGATACCCACCCAGAACCAAGTTAGCATGTCAACACTGTTGGGGAGTACAGACCACCTGTAAGCACACATCGCTACACACATCCAGTCAAGTAGCCCATGGACACACTCCAACAGCACCAGAGCACCACCTACACATATCATGCCAACTCACATCATTGACATGACACCTCAGGAAACTCACATTCAGCTAAAGAAGTTGGTGATGAGCTGTGTGCGGACATCACCCTCATCATCATCATCATCACTGGCATCGTGGTCCAGGCCAGGATCCTCCACAGGTGGCGGATGTTGGTCATTGTCATCCTGGATGAGAGGCAACTCCTTCCGCACTGCCAGGTTGTGGAGCATGCAGCAGACGATGATAATCTTGCACACCTTCGCTGGGGCATATGGGAGGGACCCTCCTGTCTTGTCGAGGCAGCGGAAGCGGCTCTTCAGGAGACCAAATGTCCGCTCAATCACTCTCCTGGTCCGACCATGTGCCTCATTGTAGCGCATCTGGGCTGGTGTCACAGGGTTCCTGAGGGGTGTCAGCAACCACGGCATGTTGGGGTATCCCGAGTCACCTACGGACAGACAAGTGCACATTAGCTGACTTGGAAAAGTGGGCGGAATACTACAGATCAGATCACACACAATGGCACAAAGTCAGTACACACCGACAAGCCAGGCACGCTGGTTCTGCATCTGTGCCATCATCCTGGGGATGCGACTACTCCTCATCACAAAGGCATCGTGTGCTGAACCAGGGAAACGGGCGCACACACGTGTGAGATGGTCATATCTGCAAGACACACCACCAGTGCATTGACCGAGTGGTAGTGCTTGCGGTTACGGTAGGCCTGCCCCTGGGCCTGTGGTGGTACCAAAGCCACATGTGTCCCATCAATGGAGCCAATGACATGCGGCATCCTCCCCAGGGCATAGAAGTCACTCTTCACGTCAGTGAGTCGTTGCAGTCTAGGGAAATAGATGTACCGGTTCAGGTATAGCAACATTGCCTCCAAAACATCGCGGAGCACACGGCTCAACATGGTCTGTGACATCCCACCAGCAGTCGCCACAGTATGTTGGAAGGTACCGGTGGCAAAGAAGTGTAGGGCTGCCATCACCTTCACCTTGGGGGTCAGCGCTGTAGGATACGGCCGGCCAGGCTGCAAATGTGGGGCCAACTGCACTGCCAAATCCTCAATCAGCTGCCTGGTGAAGCGGTACCGTCGGATGCTGTCCCGTTCCACCATCGTTGCCAGGTCTGGGAATGGTCTATGGACAGCAGGAGCCCTGCAGTGCAGAGGAGAAGAAAGCAAGATTGTCAGTCACCCCACATATGTGGCATTGAACACACTCAATATCACATCATACATCATTATGAGGCACAACTACATGAAGTGTGCAGTTCCGTAAGGTACATACATGGCCAACATCTGTCATCACGGTTCAACAAGTGGCATCAATAAGTCCCAGGTTGGCCCATTGGATATCATGTGGCCGTGTCACAGTTCCCATCTCCTGCTGCCATGTCACAATCACCCCCCACAGTGACATGTGAGGACAGATGTGCCCTAGGCATCACAGCTCAACGACAGGTACATTCCCAGGGACCCTGTATTGCCACATGGACACTGGCATTACATGGAGTATCATGTATACACCACAGCAAAACAACCATGACCCCCACAGGTTGTGGTTCCACTTGCCTCTGCAGGACAGACATGGACGTCTGTGACACACACACGCACAACATCAAAGTCCATGCACACACAACGTGGATGTGGAGACTGTCTCCCATTGTGCACATGAAATCAGAGACATTGTAAACACTACATGCACACAGACTGTGGAGGACCATCACTATTGTGCCACTGGGACACCCTGGCTCAAACATACCGTCCCACATGGGACTCACGGGGTATGTGACATGACATACACATACACCACCGTGAAATGTGACCATGGCACATGCACAGATATGAACAGTTGCACATCACAGTGGTCATGTACACGTAACACCCAGGATCCTGTCCCCATGAACACGTGCACAGCCTGGGGGTGGCTGCCCCCAGGTGACACCCACAGGACAACATGTACACCAACATACACACAATAGGAAATGCAGCCTTACATGCCTTATGATACAGTTTGGACAGGCTGTGGTGTTGTAGGTGTGCCCCTCACTCCCTGGGAGCTATCTGTGGCTGGCATATGTTCATCTGAGACAGGCATGGTGACATATGCCAGTCACTTGTACAGGGATGCGTTGAACAGCAATGGACCGATCGGTGCACCCGGCCGGCCCATTGCATTCAATGTGTGCGGGTACGCGTTGTACCCCTGTACGCGTTGTACCGCAATGGACCGATCGGTGCACCCGGCCGGCCCATTGCATTCAATGTGTGCGGGTACGCGTTGTACCCCTGTACGCGTTGTACCGCAATGGACCGATCGGTGCACCCGGCCGGCCCATTGCATTCAATGTGTGCGGGTACGCGTTGTACCCCTGTACGCGTTGTACCGCATTGGACCGATCGGTGCGCCCGGCCGGCCCATTGCATTCAATGTGTGCGGGTACGCGTTGTACCCCTGTACGCGTTGTACCGCAATGGACCGATCGGTGCGCCCGGCCGGCCCATTGCATTCAATGTGTGCGGGTACGCGTTGTACCCCTGTACGCGTTGTACCGCAATGGACCGATCGGTGCGCCCGGCCGGCCCATTGCATTCAATGTGTGCGGGTACGCGTTGTACCCCTGCACGCGTTGTACCGCAATGGACCGATCGGTGCGCCCGGCCGGCCCATTGCATTCAATGTGTGCGGGTACGCGTTGTACCCCTGTACGCGTTGAACAGCAATGGACCGATCGGTGCGCACCCATTGTCAATTGCCTAGCCTGGCAACGGACGCGTTTTCGAAATTCGAATGAGTCGGTTGCTGGAAATTCAGTTGGTCACCCACAACAATGTTGCAAAATCATGTATGTCATGAAGTTGAAGATTTGAAGGATGCTGTGGGCGTGTATTGGTGCTGCTATTCCATGGATTGGCCAGATTCAGAAGATGCAAACGACTTGGACCTATCACTTTGGACACATGGGACAGTATCTGCCTCTGCAGCACATATATATTGCTGGCTGTTCCCCTGAGAGCTCACTTGCTTGCACTACATGCTCCAGGACGACATCTGCCACTGCACTGCTGCTGTCTCTGCCCCCTCTGGACACTGCAATGGCACGTACTGTGGAGAGAGCCCCAGCCTTCAGCCTTGAGGAGAACCAGGCCCTGCTGGACAGCCTACTTCCACAGTACAGCAAGCTGTATGGGACACCAGGGGAGCAGGTGAGTGTTCTGTGCACTGCCTTTCTGAATGTGCATTTTGTCTGACTAGCAAGGCTGAAAGTCTGCACGCCACTGGCTAGCAGGCTCACTGAGTAGTTGTCACCCCCATAGTGTGTAGTGACATGCACTGGACAGGTATGGTGCAGTGACAGTGCATTTGAACAAGGTTTTACTTCCCATGCAATGATACCATGTAGTGACTTCTGGCAAACTGTCCATGGGCAGCATTGCACTGCCTGTGTACATCATGTGCCCCTGTTATTGAGACAAGTATATACAACTGTGTCATGCACGGATATGTTGCATGTGTAGTAATGGCCTTTTCACTTTGTCATCCTGACAGGTTAATGCCCATCGGAAGCAGGAGATCTGGAAGGACATCGTCCGGGCTGTCCGGTCCGTGGGGGTCTACAAGCGCCGGATCCGCAACTGCCAGAAGAGGTGGCAGGACCTTCGGGGCTGGACCCGGAGGATTGCACAGGTCCAGCTGAAGCTGTCGCCTCCTCGCAGGAGGGGCGGAACAAGGACCCTGACCCCCACATGCTCCAGATCCTGGCGGTGGTGTTTCCAGACCTGGATGGGCAGCTGAAGGCCAGACAGCAGCAAGGAGGGGGTGAGTCAAAGACTGCACTGTGAACTCTGTATTACATGCTATGTGCCCTCCTCTGGCCTGGTTAAACTGCCACAGTACAGCAGTCATGTTGTCCAGGAGCCATATCCCTCTATTGTGCACTGCCCACTCCTCATCTGATACCCAGGTGTGGCCCTTACATTCAGGGAATTGTGTCACTTGGGACTGTGTCCTTGCAGTTTGCTTCACTCAAGGTGGGGGACAGCATCTGTTTCCCTAACTCTGTTGTGGGCATCATGGGTGGGTCCATTGTTCACACAACGCCTGTGTTCGGGCATGTAATCTGCGTGTTGCTTTGATATGCGGTCCACTTGCTGAGCTGAGCCACCACATGTGCCTGGGGTATCTGGCACACACCCATGCAGCGGGTGGGAACAATGTTTGGGCCCCAGGAGTGTGCAGATTACGTGTGTCACACATACATAGCCAGCTATCCACTGTCCAGGGCTCATCCCTCATTCATGTGGGGCAGGACAGTCATGCCTACTCCAGCCCATCCAATACACCTGTACTCCCACTCCAGTGTATCAGCTGACACGTTGTGCGCAGTGATTTGACCCCTCAGGTGTCTGCCTCTGTGTCAGTGTGCTGTGGATTTGTTGCCAGGACTGCTGGGGTGTTTCTCGGTAGGGGCTCAGCATGCCACTGGAGATGTGACCATAGGAGACGATACTTGTGTGTCACATAGGTGTTTGATCAGCTGCCCGTGCAGACTGGGGTATGCGAATGTGAAGTTCAAGCAGCTGTTTCCCATTCACAGCAGATTGTGAGGGGCTCAGGTTCAGAGGGTAGTGTCACAGGTCTCCCATATGTCCAATCGGTATGACCTGGACAGATGAGGGTTCAGATGATGTGTTGTGTGGGGGATGTACATGTGCACTTGTGCAGCTCCAGGACTTGCATTCCCCATGACCTACTATTGTGACACAGTGCAGAGTGTTGTTGTCTGGCTGCCAAGTCATACATCACTGAGACAGTGATGTATGACTTAGCAGTCATGCCTCCGCCATGGCATGTGTCTACTTATTGGTGATCCTGCAGGGGAGTGACATGTGCTACATGCACACCATTGTGGCGATGGCTATCAGGACATGGGTGCATCATGGTGTCTGTCGCTAGTATGCATCACATGCATTTCCTATTTGACTCTGGGCATCCCTTTCATCCGGAAACCTGTACTGACTCAGTGGCAAGAGTTGTGATGTGTGCATGTCCACATTCTACAACATGTCCTCTGCACTGTCCAACTACTGTGTAGGTGGTGCATGTGTCCACACTGGGGTGTTGCTATCCAACAGACACCAGACAGATGGGTGCAAGGCCATGTGGGATGTGAGTGCCATGGTTGGCATCAGACTGACAATTGGCTTCTCCTGTTCAGTTAGGGCACTTTTAGCAATGTTCAACTAATGATGCCAGGGCTTGCTCTGTAATGTGCTGTGCTCACAGTGGTGTGTGCGTTTGGTGCAGGTGACTGATGTCTGTCTGTTTCCCCATTGTTTGCAGATACATCCACGGCCACGGAAGGGGACAGCTCCACGGACCAGGAGGAGCCGGAGAGCCAGACTGGGTCAGGAGCCGAGGAGTGGTCGGAGGGACCCAGTGGCACGGAGGGCGAGGGGAGCCACACCGAGGAGTCCTCAGCAGCATCCACCTCAGCTGAGGACCACAGCGGCTCGGAGGATGACTCCCTTATGGAGGCGGGTGTCAGAAGCCACCACACCCCAGCTAGTGTTGCTCTCCCCGCCACCACCAGCACCACCACCGCCCTCCCATCGGCTCCCATTCCCCAGGTCCGTGGAGGCTCCCATGTTCGGGAGCGTGTCTCCTTTGGGCCAGGCACCGCACCCCCTGCCCCTGTGTCCCCTGCTGCCCTGAGTGAGGAGTCTGTGTACCTCCTTCGCCAGCTCCATGTAGGGCAGACAGCCATGCTGAGTGTCCCCCATGCGCACACCGCTCTGTTGACTCAGCTGGTGTCGTTCATGGAGGGCATCTCATCGGGCATGTCTGACCTACAGAGGGGCAATAGGTCCATGGACTCCTCCCTGACGGCAGCAGTGTCCCTCGTCAGACAGTCCCTCACCCCTCCTGCCTCTGCTCCATCCACACTCCCCAGCACCTTACCCGTCCCAAGCACACACACACCGGCACAGGCACACACCAGCACACACACGTCCAGCACACAGACACACACGCCACAAACAAAACGCACACGCACGCACAGTCAGGGGACTGAAACCAGACTCACAGGGGATGGGGCCCTGGAACACACACACGCATCCACGAGCACTGCGCAGTCCTCAGTTGCCTCTCCCTCCAAAGCACCCTCCCTTGCCTCACCTGCAACCCCAAAGACCCAGCGGCTCTTCCTCAGTGACCTCGGCCTCTTCCCCTCCGATCCAGCTGATACAGCATTCAGGGGGAAGAGGAAGCCCACCCACACGGAGCAGAGTGCCCCTCGCCCCCGGACACCCTCCCCAGGCTCAGACAGACTGAGGCCCCCACCCGCAAGTCCCCCGGAGTCGTAAGAGCAAGACCCCGCCGCCGCCCTGCAGCTCAGGCACCAGGTCTCCTTCCTCCATCCCTCAGGCCCCCACTCCACAGGTGCCCCCACCACACCCTGCCCCAGGTTCCCCCACCCACAGATATACCATCCCCAAGAGGATCCGGCCTTCTCCCCCTGCCACTTGCTCTCCCGGCACCACACCCCCGCTGCGCTTGTCTGTGCCACTGATGTGGTGAGGGTGTCCTCCCCCTCTGTCCAGCCCACCTTGCCTGTTCCCCATTCTCCTCCCCTGGTGGTAGGCACTGCAGTGGAGTCCACTACCACCCTGTCTGACTTGGGCACTGCAGTGGCGGACCTGTCCACTCCATCTGCAGGGTCCACTGCAGTTGTGCCGGCACCCACAACATCTGAGTCATGCCCCCCAGTTGTGCCGGCACACACCATGTCAGACACCTCCACTGCAGTTGTCAGTGGCTCTCCAGCACCCACCACCCCTTCCCTGCCTCCTCCTGGTGAGCCCTGATCCTGTCCCTGCGGTGCCTGGCCTGCCCCCCGGTTGCCCCTCCTAGTGGATTGTCCCTGGTTTTGTGCAGTGCAGGCATGCGTAGGGTGACATCTGCCACTGTCACCCTATTTGGACTTTGACAATGGACTGGCCATTGGCCTTTGTGTTTTTTCTGGACTTTCACTTTCTAAACACACATATGCTGAATAAAGCAACTTTCTGTTCTCTAGTGCTTATGCTTCTGATGTACATGTTGTTGATGATGCTAACCATGCCCTTGCTGCAGTGATGGTGATATTTGGTCTCATGATAATGAAGTGTTACTGTGCAGGAACACATGTGGTCCAGGGGGAATGTGTCCTATCCTGTGGTGTATCCATGTCATCCATAGCAGCATCTGAGGGTGTCATGTGTTCAGTATTTGGCAATGGGATTTCCTACTTACATTAGCAATTTCACATCTGTGGCTTCCACCCCTGCACATCTGTTGTGCCTGCCATTGTTCAATTCGTCTACTTCCCTGACCGTGTGGCCTTCTCCACTGGACATGCAGGTTTGGGCATCAATGGGGAAGGACTCATCTGTGTTGTCAGTGCAACATTGCTATACAAGTGTGTTGGATCTGTGCTGATGATTTCGTTGGCACTTCCATGACCAGGCTGATGTGACGGGAGCCTTCATTTGGTGCTAATTGTTGATTGTGTGACCAAGTGCTCAGCTGACATGATGGGGCCCTACTGAGGCAACATATGGCACAGCTTTCCTCACACAGGAGTGGAGTCCCCTCATGGCAGTGTGTACTCCTGTGACATTGCCTGCGCCCAAGGTGTGTGTTGTATGAGCATGTCTGTGTGTTCACTTCCGTTTTGCTGTGCATGCTGTGATCCCTAGTGTTGTACCTGTTTGTGATGCTTGCTGAGTTGACCTATGTTCCCCCAAAGTCTTCTCCCTGGGTTCTCTGTGATGTGGGTGCATGGCACATTACTGGTCATCAGGGTGTCACCCATAGGTGTGTTTGCTGTCAGGGCTGAGTTTGTGTGCAGACGCAGATGGGTCACAGTCAGGTTTCCCCTTGGCACTTGTTGTTTGCACCTGTCATGTGATTTCCAGTTTGTGTTATCTTTCAGTGATTGTGACACGTTGTGTGTGTGACTGCTGGCACTCCTCAGGGTCCGGGCTGCAATGTTGGTTGTTGTCTATGTGTGTTCTTTGTCGGTGACCTTGGCTTCTTCATTGGTGTGTGACTGTGGCTGGGATCCCATTGGTTGGTGTGGTATTGCCGTCATGTCCATGTACAGCGCAATATGCAGTGTGTCAGACATTCAGGAGTCTTGTTGAGTGGCCATGTGTGATGTGTTTCTGCACCTTGGTTCCCACCCACCACCCTGGAATTGTCATGGGTGCATGTGCAATGTCACCAGTGCATGTGTGCTTCACTGCTGCACATTGTTGGAGGTCGAGGTGTGTGGTGTTGAGTGTGTGCAGATGAGAGTTGTTGCCCGGCTACACCCCTGCCTCCATGTTGGCCTTGGCTTACTGGCCGTGCTGATTGATTTGGGCTTGTGTAGGTGTGATGGTAGTTTGTTGCTCAGGACACATGACTGTGGTTCACAGTGTGAACGACATTTAGCTTTGTCATCACAGTGGGATTGTAATGCAGCCCAGGGTCACCACATTGTGGGGGCCCTGGGGGTAGTGCTGTGGTGTGTCTGTGTCTTGCTGTGTCAGTTGCTGTTCCTACGTGCCTGTGTGACATGTGTGATTTGTGCTCCCTCTCATCTGACAATGCCTGATTGCCCACATAGGGGATTTGGATCCATGAGTTACCTTTGTGTGGCACTGTATGCACATCTGTATAATTGGTATTCAGGCCTCCTCATGTGTTGTGTGGTTGCCTGGGGACACTGGCACCCCCCTCACCTGTTGTGTGCAGTGTGGGTCTGCCTGTTTGTGTTTGTGCATCTGCACCTCTGCATTGGCATATCTTAGGTGTGCCATTGGCTGTATGTAGTTTGGTGGGTTTCCCCTGCTGTCCCTGGGACTCCTAGGTCATCAGTCAGCACAATGATCATGGTTTGTGTGTCCCATTGCTGCCATGGTATGGTATCTGTTCACCTCACATCTACAGTCTCCACAGGGTATCTGCATTTGTGTGCCCATTGGTGCAAATATGTGGGTCTGCATTCTGATGGTCACTTCTGTCATTGTGTCATTGATGAATGTTGACTGTGTCAGCCCCCATGGGTGTTGTTTGTCTGCACATGGCCAAAGGTATGTCTTATTTGCACTGCAGTATTTGCCTCCCCCAATCTATGTTGCAATGGGACACATGCACTACTTTGCCACTGATGTGTTTTATGTTCTGTGACCAGGAATCATCCATGCAGTTTGGCAGTTGCAGCTTTTTCTTTGTCAACACTTACATTTTGGTCACTGTGATGATGGGGGTTTGGACCCCATTGCCACAATGTTCAAAATATGCTTCAGCTATGGACCCCACACTTACCTTTTGGTCACTGTGATGATGGGGGTTTGGACCCCATTGCCACAATGTTCAAAATGTGCTTCAGATATGGACCCCACACTTACCTTTTGGTCACTGTGATGATGGGGGTTTGGACCCCATTGCCACAATGTTCAAAATGTGCTTCAGCTATGGACCCCACACTTACATTTTGGTCACTGTGATGATGGGGGTTTGGACCCCATTGCCACAATGTTCAAAATGTGCTTCAGCTATGGACCCCACACTTACCTTTTGGTCACTGTGATGATGGGGGTTTGGACCCCATTGCCACAATGGTCATGGCCTGCTTGCATTGTGGGGGCCACACACATATATGTGTGGCACATGTGATAGGGGGTCACATTGTATGTTCAAAGTCATGTTCAGTGTTGTAGGCATTTGACACAGTCTACACACGCTTGTCATGGTGTTGGGGGGATGTCTTTTTCTTGCATTCCCTAGGTTGTGGTGTGCTGGTTGTGTCATGCATTGTCCATCCTATGAGTGGGGGTGGTGTTGGTGGTAGGCATCCAGCCCCCATGGGTAGAGGTGGTAGTAGTGACAGGCATCCAGCCCCCCTGGGTAAGGGTGGTAGTGGTGGTAGGCATCCAGCCCCCCTGGGTAGAGGTGGTAGTAGTGGTAGGCATCCAGCCCCCTGGGTAATGGTGGTAGTAGTGGTAGGCATCCAGCCCCCCTGGGTAAGGGTGGTAGTAGTGGTAGGCATCCAGCCCCCCTGGGTAAGGGTGGTAGTAGTGGTGGGCATCTGGCACCCCCATGGCTAAGGGTGGTAGTAGTGGTAGGCATCCAGCCCCCTGGCTTAGGGTGGTAGTAGTGGTAGGCATCCAGCCCCCTGGGTAAGGGTGGTAGTGGTGGTGGGCATCTGGCACCCCCTGGCTAAGGGTGGTAGTAGTGGTAGGCATCCAGCCCCCCCTGGGTAAGGGTGGTAGTGGTGGTGGGCATCTGGCACCCCCATGGATAAGGGTGGTAGTAGTGGTAGGCATCCAGCCCCCCTGGCTTAGGGTGGTAGTGGTGGTAGGCATCCAGCCCCCCCTGGGTAAGGGTGGTAGTGGTGGTGGGCATCTGGCACCCCCCTGGCTAAGGGTGGTAGTTGTGGTAGGCATCCAGCCCCCCCTGGGTAAGGGTGGTAGTTGTGGTAGGCATCCAGCCCCCTGGGTAAGGGTGGTAGTAGTGGTGGGCATCTGGCACCCCCTGGGTAAGGGTGGTAGTAGTGGTAGGCATCCAGCCCCCTGGGTAAGGGTGGTAGTAGTGGTAGGCATCTGGCACCCCCTGGCTAAGGGTGGTAGTAGTGGTGGACATCCAGCCCCCTGGGTAAGGGTGGTAGTGGTGGTGGGCATCTGGCACCCCCATGGCTAAGGGTGGTAGTAGTGGTAGGCATCCAGCACCCCCTGGGTAAGGGTGGTAGTTGTGGTAGGCATCCAGCCCCCCTGGGTAAGGGTGGTAGTAGTGGTAGGCATCCAGCCCCCCCTGGCTAAGGGTGATAGTAGTGGTAGGCATCCAGCCCGCCCTGGGTAAGGGTGGTAGTGGTGGTGGGCATCTGGCACCCCCCTGGCTAAGGGTGGTAGTAGTGGTTGGCATCCAGCCCCCCCTGGGTAAGGGTGGTAGTGGTGGTGGGCATCTGGCACCCCCATGGCTAAGGGTGGTAGTAGTGGTAGGCATCCAGCCCCCCCTGGGTAAGGGTGGTAGGTGTGGTAGGCATCCAGCCCCCCTGGGTAAGGGTGGTAGTAGTGGTAGGCATCCAGCCCCCCTGGCTAAGGGTGGTAGTGGTGGTAGGCATCTGGCACCCCCATGGCTAAGGGTGGTAGTAGTGGTAGGCATCCAGCCCCCTGGGTAAGGGTGGTAGTAGTGGTAGGCATCCAGCCCCCTGGCTAAGTGTGGTAGTGGTGGTAGGCATCCAGCCCCCATGGCTAAGGGTGGTAGTAGTGGTAGGCATCCAGCCCCCTGGGTAAGGGTGGTAGTAGTGGTGGGCATCTGGCACCCTCCTGGCTAAGGGTGGTAGTAGTGGTAGGCATCCAGCCCCCTGGGTAAGGGTGGTAGTAGTGGTGGGCATCTGGCACCCCCATGGCTAAGGGTGGTAGTAGTGGTTGGCATCCAGCCCCCCTGGGTAGGGGTGGTAGTGGTGGTGCGCATCCAGGCCCCTGTGTGCATATGTGGCATTGGTGATGGGCATCCCGCCCTTATGGTGCTGCTGTTGCTGGTGTAAGTAAATTCTGCATCCCTCTGTGTGTGTGTGATGTGTCGTGTACGTGTTGTATGTTTTTGTGGTTGGTGTCTGACTTACCTTCTGCGCCGTACGCGTCCGTGCCTGTTCCGGTAGTAAATGTAGAATATTGGTAGGATCGGGACGAAGGGATTCATGGTTGGTTCGTGTCGTTCGTCTTTCTCGTTGCTTCGCGTCGTCCTCGTCGCTGGCGTGTTCGCCTCGTAGCCGTGGATCGTGTTGTGGTGCGAATCGGAGCTTATGTGCTCCTCTCCCGGAAGCTTTGACGTGCCGGACGTAGCGACGGGTTCGGCGCATACGGAAAGCGCATCGTACTTGTACGGCCGGACGGGGCTGCATTTTCCCTTCCATTCGACTCGATTCTGCGTTTCCGGATTCGCCTCGGTCGGAGAACAGGACCTGGATTGGGTGAGTACGACTCGGCCGGATTCTGTGCTGTTGTGCGCATCGTACTTACTCGTTCGGAATGATGTACGGATCGGTCGGGAAACAGGCATTCGCATGGCTTTTTCCCGACCGAATGGTATTGGGTGCGCCTCCGACCGAGATCGGAATCGGCCCCATAGTGCCTACATATAATTTTACAGAAGTGACCTTTATAAACAAGTATAAAGGGCAACAGCGGAGATATCTTACTCTAACCGACAAACTCAAAAAACATCATGAGATTGTCATATCCAATGCTGACAAAGGAGGCAATATTGTCTTGTGGACATTACAGGAGTATAAGGAAGAAATCCAATGCCAATTACAAGACACTTCATGCTATGCCTGGGCATCAAGAGAACAATGGACAAAAATTAAAATCCAAACAAAGGAACTTTTGTTTGAGTGGCGTAATGAAGGACTTCTCACACAACATGAATTCAGCTATCTACGCAATGACCATCTCAAGTTGCCGGTTATGTACATAATTCCAAAAGTCCACAAGAATCCAATAAAGCCATCTGGAAGATTGATTATTTCGGCTATTGGGGGACTATATGAGAATATATCAAAGTATATCAATTATGTTTTACAGCTCTATGTACAAAACCTTCCATCTTTTATCAAAGATACAGGTGATTTTTAAAGGTGATTTACTACATGCCATGGGAGAAGGAATTTACTCTGATGTCATTAGATATCTCTGCACTTTACACTAGCATTGGCCACAATGATGGTATAAGAGCAGTGTAACACTTTCTTAACAATAGGCCGCTAGCTTTGCATCAACATACAAAGATGTTAATAACTATGATTAGGTTGTGCTTAGACAATAATTTGTTCATGCTTGATAACCACATATACCGTCAAATACGGGGGACCACAATGGGGGCTTGCTTCTCCCCCAGCTAGCCATGTTTACACATGGGCTGGTGGGAGGAGCAGGTCCACAAAGTGGATCACTCCAAGGATTGGGAGGAAAAAGTGGTGGTCTGGCTGCATTACATTGACGACCTCTTAATTATATGGAGAGGGTCAGAGTGAAGTGCAAAAGATTTCATATCTAGCATCAATGTGAAAATTTCAATTTACACTTTTCAGGAGAGATCAGTAAACAAAAGATGCATTACCTGGACCTAGAAGTTTTTGTAGCAGAAGGAAAACTGGAAACTAAGCTGTATAGGAAAAGCGCAGCTGGTAATTCAATCTTACATGCTTCCAGTTTTCATCCTAGATATGTAATAGCTAGCATTCCTTATGACAAAATATTGTGTGCCAAGAGAAATTGCAGTTTAACACAACATATTCAATCCAGCAAATGAGAGATGATAGAAAGATTTACAGAAAGAAGATACAACACACAGATTATCAGTACAGCAATGAAAAATATTAGTAAAATACCAAGGGAACGTATTTTATTTGGCACAAGAAAAAAATGAAGACAGACAACACGGCACGGTTAATCACTACCTATCGCAACTAACATAAACAACTTGAAAAGGCAGTCAGAAAAAATTGGCACATAGTTTGTGCTGATCTTATCATAGGCACTAAGGTATCGGTTAAACCTTGCATAACCTACTGTAGAGCCAGCTCGATGAGAGATAGTCTAGTAAGATCTAGTCCAGAAACAATAAGATCAGAAAGCTGTCTTAGAGGAACAAATGTTTTTCATAGATGTCCTAGATGCAAAGCTTGCAAAATAGGAATCAACACTAAGGAATATCTTTCTCCATTAGTTTTTGCACCAATACCTATTAAAGGAAATAAGAACTGCAAGAATGATTTTGCCATATATGTGTTAACATGTAGCTGAAATTTAAGATATATTGGCAGTACAGAGTTGCAGGTACGTAAACGTATCCTGCAACATATGCGTGCCATAAAAATAAGGTTTTGACTTACCCAGTGGCCAGGCATTGTGCCGAAATCCATCACAGTGATGTAACCCAAATGTCTTACTATGTGGTCGAAATTAATGTGGGGCAACATAAATGAGAGAGGTTTCATTTGAGAAACAAAGGACATGATATTTTGGTATTAAAGAAGTTCTGTCTGCAACTAAGAACTGATGCTATGGAAAAAGCACAGACTAGGATACTTTGTAGAATATACATAAATAGAATTCTGGCCATTTGATATAAACAAAGATATTTAAACATGAATATAGATGTGATATATAATTTATATATTGGCACAATGAAATAGATATGCATATATGATGTATCATTACAACAGCAATGTAAATAAGAGGAAAGAGAATAGTATTTCCTTTATGGTTGTACATACCATAGGTTTAAAGTCTCCACTAATGGCGCCGCCGCATTAGTGTGATCAAGGCCGTGGCTGCAGCCGAAACAGGTTACAGTGACTAAAGCAACAGCAATAAAGAAGAAAAGTATTCAGAGTCGTCTGTGTCGTTTTCTACGCCTGGACGCGCGTGAAATACATTGTTATATATATATATATATATATATATCTCAAAGTAGATTTATTTCAGCACATGCATTTCGGCCTTTAGCCTTCCTCAGTGCTTATCCACTTTGGCGCCAGACAAAACACATGTTTAAATACATTTTGGAAAGATTTCATTGGGGAAGCACACAGTCACGGCCAGCAACGAAGGACTAGTAAAATTCAAGGTCAAAATACCAATCTCTCTGGCTGCCATGCCAGCGTGTGTTTTTGCAGCCTTGGAATTTCTACATGTTTTCACCCTCATGTAAAGCGGAGAATAGCACCCGCCCTGAGTTCGACAGTTAAACTGCCAGAACCGCCGAGGAAAATGAGAAACTTACCTACCAGCCTGCGCTGACAATTATTTAATTGAAGGATCGAAGTAATTCATACCGAGACCTGTAGGAATGTGTAACATTCAAAACCTGGGCAGTGGCGAGGGACTGAATTACAGCGAAAATGGCACCAGCAGTCCGGTTTTTTCACAAAGGACCCCATGGAACACACTGCGTGTGAGTGAAATCTGACATTTCAGCTTTTCTTTCTATCTAAGATGGATTGCAGCTATCGTCTATTATAGACTGAGAACTTTGAAAACGAAATGTTTTATCATCGGATTACAAGCAGCAAAACACACGCTGGCATGGCAGCCAGAGAAATTGGTATTTCGTTGCTGGCCGTGACTGTGTGCTTCCCCAATGAAATCTTTCCAAAATGTATTTAAACATGTGTTTTGTCTGGCGCCAAAGTGGATAAGCACTGAGGAAGGCTAAAGGCCGAAATGCATTTGCTGAAATAAATCTACTTTGAACACGCCCCGTGAGTGCTCCGCATTTTTGCAGCCTTGGAATTTCTACATGTTTTCACCCTCATGTAAAGCGGAGAATAGCACCCGCCCTGAGTTCGACAGTTAAAGGGTTAAATTTGGAGCAAATATATATATATATATATATATATATATATATACACTGAAAAAAACCATAGGTTTCAGAGACATTATAGTTAGAAATTAACATTTAAAAAACCTTAGAAATTCACTGAAAAAAACATAGGTTTCAGGGACGTTATAGTTAGAAATTAGCATTTAAAAAACCTTTGAAATTCACTGAAAAAAACCACAGGTTTCAGGGATGTTATAGTTAGTTGGACATTTCACTCATACAAAACCAGAGAAATTTGGCCGTTATAGTTAGTTGAGCTAACTATAACCCGCGCCCCCACAATGCACTGCTGATGACGTCACATATTACATCACTCATTACATGGTCAGTGACATCACTGATGACATCACTGATGACATCTCAAATGACATCACTGATGATATCGCTGATGACATCATCCACTTAATATCTGATGCAACTCCTCACACCCTAATATAACCTTTCATACACCACTCTGAAATGCAGACTACCATTCTCGAAACCATAGACACACCAATACCAGTTGGTACATACCCACTGACTGATTCATAGGTCTACACACACTGACAGAATATCGACGGACCGAATATCGACCTACAAGAATATCGAGTACAGAATATCGATGGACAGAATATCGACATCCTATCTCTACAAAGGTAAGTACAAAAATATCGAAACCAAAATATCGTTGTTTAAAATATCGTTGTTTAAAATATCGTTTTTTTAAATGTCTTAAAAATAATATGAAATTAATTAAAAAATAAATATAATTAATAAAAACAGTTAGAATTATTTTAAAAAGTTAAAAATGATACATAATAAATGTAATATATAAAAAAATTAAACATACATATTTAAAAATATATATATATATATATATATTAACTTAATCATATTAATAAATAATTATTTAATTTAATTATAAAATGTTAGAAACATAATAAAAATGATAAATACATATATATATGATGGTATACAAACATTAAATTGTATCAAAATGTTGTGGAAGTGGAATAATCGAGGGCACTATATGAGCCCATCTGTGGGCTGTATGTATTGAATTTCGAATGGCCATCAGTGGGCTCAATTAATTATTTAACAGTATATAACTGTGTATGAGCTTTAATTAATAAGCGCATGAACGTGTATATATGTATATACTGAATTATTTATTGTGCACCCGATGAAATGAGGTAATCTCAACGATCTTTTGCACATTCCAAGATGGCTCCAATATGTGGAAAAATCTGTCCTTTCTCAGTGTTCACTAATGTTGGTGTAATGAAAGTAATTGACATAAAAGATGGCCGTTTCCGGCACGCCTGATTACCATCGAAAAAGGCAACTGCCGAAAGGCGTCTGGTTGCTGTGAGTCCATGAAATAAAAACGTTGGACTCGCCCCCATGAGTGCTTTTCTTTACGTTCGGAAGGAGAATGTGAGGTTGGAAGCTTACATAATTGCAAGTACACCACCCGCGAGAAAGCACCCGTTTGCGAGTGCACGAAGGAGGTGAAAAACTGAGGAGCTACGATATTATCTTCGTGCACCGCCGTCAAGGATATTTATTGCAGTGCCATATGCAGATGTAAGAGTCTCGGAGGTAAGAGGCTGAACTTATACGGGACATTATTTGACGGCAGAACGAGGGGGTTGATATCCTAAAGTTTGGGAAATTCCGGCAACGTATCTGCTAATAATCATGTACAGTGATTCAGAGCGCTGTGAGGCGGCCCTGGAAGTCTTTAAGAAAAGACCATCTACGGGGGCAATGAGGCCACAAGGAGAAGAACGCAGTCCATCTACTTTGTTGACTCAGTTCACAGCTTTGAAAAGGCTTCACGAGCGGGAGATCCGCAAATGGTGGGAGGGGACGTCCCTGCAACATTATATAGAGGCGGAAAGGGTCCCGAGGGGCCTTCGTATATACACCATACCCGCCTATGAGAATCCGGACCCCCAATTGTTGGAAGAGTGGTCTGAACATACAGCCAGTTCTTGCAAAGGAATGCTCATTATTCTTATCAAATTCGCCTGGAGCGATCGCGATAAGGCGCGTAAAGCCATTGAAGACCTGGAAGTCGAAATTGGAAAAAACGACAATAGAACCAGGCAGGATGAACTGAGGGTGCAAATGCTCAAACGTTTGAAGACATATGAAGGGAAAATCAGGCTGAGAAAACAAGAGAAGTTCGAGCGTGACAAACGCGATTACGCGCTAGGAAGAGTACTGACGTTTGCCAAAAAGTTTGATGCACCGCGGAGGGCTCTCCAGACAAAAACTGTGCTACAGGCAACAAGTCAGCCAGAAACCTCCGAATCGGAGGTAACCACTCCGGAGCAGTCAGAAGACGAGAGTGGGTCTTCAAGTACGGCCATGAGTAGATCGTTTTTCACGACGAATTTCGAGTCATCCGCCAATCATGGCAGAGGGGTACCAGGGGAAACCCTCCGAGTAAAAAAGAAGAGACCGACAAGACAAGGGGGACAATGGCGCAAAGGATGCAGGTCCCCGCCAGTTACCAGGAGCAAGAAGAAATTCAACAAGCGCCGTTAGGACAAACAGCAAAGGAGAATCTCACCATTATCAATCTTACTCCACCCAAACTGACACAACATGAAGAAGAAGTATTGAAGTTGGGTTTCACTTTCTGTCCACAGAAAAAACTCGAGTACACACAAACTAGAATTGATTTGTTTAAGTTCACGAGAAAGCTTAAACTCCATAAATTCTTTAAATTGAAACCCAAGAAACAACAGACCAAGGGAATGGGTGAGCACTCATCAGAAACTGACATTTTAGTCGGGCATGATTTACCGGCATTGCAAGCCTTGGAAGATCTGGGCAATGAAATTGCAGGCCCAGGTGTGACTGATGATTCAGTGGGGGTTATGGGCATTGAACAACGGAATGTGATCACTCCTTTTAAACCAGCTTCAACCTTTTTACCGCAAATGCCCAGTAATATTATTGATACCTTCTCTGATGCTGTCATTAAGGAGCTAGTGAACTTACGGAAAAGTGATCATGCACAGACAAAGAAACACAATTTTACTCACGAGCAGTACTTGGCAATTGAAAGTATTAGAAAAGACACGTCCATTGTCTGCAAGCCTTCAGACATAGGAGGTAATGTTGTGCTTCAAATGTTTGATGCCTATAACAAGGAGGCATTACGTCAACTGTCTGATTTGGCATTCTATGAAAAAGTGGGGAAAAGTGTATATAATCTGAGCATTGCAAACTGCCATGTGTTATTGAAAAGTTGGTATGACAGAGGCAAGATAGAAACAGAAGAATATCTATTTTTTAGATGTTTGAATCCTGTTACACCCTGTTTTTATCATTTGCCTGAGGTGCATAAGGACGCCTTGTTACCACCAGGGAGACCAATTGTCTCGTCACAGGGCAGTCTTTTAGAACTCATATCAATGTATATAGATCACTTTTTATCTAGATTTGTGGTGGAATTGAAATCGTATATCAAAGATACGAAAGATTTTTTACAACACATAACAAGTGTTGTGTGGCAGGAAGGAGACCAGATGATTGTGATGGACATTACGAGTTTGTATACCTGTATAGCACATCAGCAAGGCTTACAGGCAGTTCACTACTTCCTTAAGAATCGACCACTAAAATTTACCGAACATAGTGAGATGCTGTTAGAACTCTTAGAATTGTGTTTAAATAACAAAATTTTTCTGTACCAGGAGCAGTATTATAAACAAGTATCTGGAACAGCCATGGGCACCTGCTTCGCCCCCAGCTACGCGAATTTATTCGTGGGCTGGTGGGAGGAGCAGGTGGCCTGGGCAGATGCCAACTGCATCTGGACCAATAGGGTCGTTGCCTGGTACAGATACATAGATGACCTCTTCCTGGTTTGGAGGGGTCTAATAAAATGGCATCGGAACTTAAAGTTCAATGCTGATATCAATAACAAGTCTGTGAACTTTTTAGATCTGGAAGTCTGTGTGATTGATGATAAAATCTGTACTAAATTGTATCGGAAACCCACTGCGGGAAATTTGATTTTACATGCCCACAGTGGTCACCCTCTGAAATTGATTAGTAGTATCCCCTATGGGGAACTACTACGGATAAAAAGGAATAACACCAGGTAGATTGACTTCCAGAAGCATTCTAGTGAGTGTCTGGATAGATTCAGAGCGCGTGGATATGGTGAGCAGGTTCTTATGGGGGCATTACAGAAAGTGAATTCTGTCCCTAGAAATAAATTGTTAGAAGAGAAACCGATTGAAAAGGCTGATGGGTGCGGCTTCAGGATGATCACAACATTTTCGAATGAAGCAGGGAAACTGCGAACCATTTTGCGCAGGAATTGGAACCTGCTTAAAATGGATCCAGTTATAGGTATGGACATTCCAGCGCGACCATTGTTAACCTTCCGCAAAGCAAGGTCCCTTCGAGATTCTCTCACGAGTAGCTACATGAGAAGAGAAGCACCAAAGCTGTTTGATAGGGAGCTACAGGGATTTTATCCCTGTGGCAAGTGCAAAGCTTGCGCAGGCAGTAAAAGAGTGTAAACATACCAAATACCAGGGGTACAGAAACCTAAGACCATCAAGAAATTCATCACGTGCAGTACACCATACACAGTATACTGCTTGAATTGCCCGTGTGGTCTCAGGTACATTGGGAGTACCATACATCAAACTAAGATACGAATCTTGGAGCACACACGGGCAATCAAAAATGGTGATCTGTCGTACCCAGTGGCTCAACATTTTAAAGCCAAACACAACAGTAATAGGGACCTTCTAACTTTCTTTGCTTTAGATCATGTCCCGTTAAATCCAAGAGGTGGAGATAGGGTTACCAGTCTAAGGAGACTGGAATCCAGGTATATAATCGATCTCCAAACGAAGGTACCTGAAGGTCTGAACTGTAATGAGGAAATTTCAGTACATTTAGGAGATTAGTTGGATACTCTCATGGCTATGGGAGAGTTGTATTGAAGAAACTGTTTCGTGCTTGTTTATGAAATTTATCAATGTGTGATACATTTGAGATGTAATTGTGTAAAGTGATTATATATGTTTTGTAGGGGGTTTGCATTGGGAAAGGAATAGACTATGGTTTAAGTTGCTAGGATCTGTTGCATGTCTCACACGACAATCTCGAGGCCCATACAGGGCAATATTTGATGGTATACAAACATTAAGGGGCCGATTCCGATCTCGGTCGGAGGCGCACCCAATACCATTCGGTCGGGAAAAAGCCATGCGAAAGCCTGTTTCCCGACCGATCCGTACAGAACACCGAACGAGCAAGTACGATGCGCACAACAGCAAAAAATCCGGCCGAGCCGTACTCACCCAAACCAGGTCCTGTTCTCCGACCGAGGCAAATCCGGAAACGCCGAATCGAGTCGCACGGAAGGAAAAATGCAGCCCCGTCCGGCCGGACAAGTACGATGCGCTTTCCGTACGCTCCGAACCCGTCGCTACGCACGGCACGTCAAAGCATCCGGGAGAGGCGCACATAAGATCCGATTCGCGCCACAACACGATCCACGGCTCCGAGACAGAACACGGCACCGACGAGGACGACGCGAAGCGACGAGGACGAGGCGAAGCGACGAGGACGACGCCAAGCAACGAGAAGGACGAACGACACGAACCAACCATGAATCCCTTCGTCCCGATCATACCAATATTCTACATTTACTACCGGAACAGGCACGGACGCGTACGGCGCAGAAGGTAAGCCAGACACCAACCACAAAACACATACAACATGTACACGACACATCACACACACACACGGGGATGCTGAATATACTTACACCAGCAACAGCAGCACCATAGGGGCGGGATGCCCATCACCAATGCCACATATGCACACAGGGGCCTGAATGCGCACCACCACCCCTACCCAGGGGGGCTGGATGCCTACCACTACTACCACCCTTAGCCAGGGGGGCTGGATGCCTACCACTACTACCACCCTTAGCCAGGGGGGCTGGATGCCTACCACTACTACCACCCTCACCCAGGGGGGCTGGATGCCTACCACTACTACCACCCTTAGCCAGGGGGCTGGATGCCTACCACTACTACCACCCTTAGCCAGGGGGGCTGGATGCCTACCACTACTACCACCCTCACCCAGGGGGGCTGGATGCCTACCACTACTACCACCCTCACCCAGGGGGCTGGATGCCTACCACGACTACCACCCTCACCCAGGGGGGCAGGATGCCTACCACTACTACCACCCTCACCCAGGGGGCTGGATGCCTACCACCACTACCACCCTCACCCAGGGGGCTGGATGCCTACCACTACTACCACCCTTAGCCAGGGGGGCTGGATGCCTACCACTACTACCACCCTTAGCCAGGGGGGCTGGATGCCTACCACTACTACCACCCTTAGCCAGGGGGCTGGATGCCTACCACTACTAGCACCCTCACCCAGGGGGGCTGGATGCCTACCACCACTACCACCCTCCACCAGGGGGCAGG